>CAMAPE010000008.1:5035000-6235000 GCA_945859875.1 Cuscuta europaea | reverse complement strand
TCTACCTTCAGTTTTGCAGGCACCCGACGTTGAGATGAAACCACTCCCAACACATTTGAAATGTGTGTTTTTGGGGGAAAAAGAGACACTACCGGTCATTATCTCAAACAAATTGACCGGGGAACAAGAAGGCAAATTGATAGCGGTGCTCAAGGAGCATAAACTAGCAAGTGGATGGACTATAGCCGACATCAAAGGCATTAGTCCATCTACTTGCATGCATCGCATCTTAATGGAGGATGAAGCCAAGCCGGTACGACAGCCGCAACGAAGACTAAACCCACCTATGATGGAGGTGGTCAAAAAGGAGGTGATCAAACTACTCCAAATGGGGATAATCTTCCCCATCTCCGACAGCAAATGGGTTAGCCCAACCCAAGTGGTTCCAAAGAAGACTGGAGTCACGGTAGTGGAAAACAAACATGGAGAACTAATGCCCACCTGAATTCAAAATGGATGGAGGGTATGTATAGATTACCGTAGACTCAATGCGGTAACTAGAAAGGATTTCTTTCCTTTACCCTTCATCGACCAAATGTTTGAGAGACTTGCCGGGCATAAGTTCTATTGCTTTCTTGATGGCTACTCCGGGTACTTTCAAGTGCCTATAGCCCCTGAAGATCAAGAGAAGACCACTTTCACTTGTCCATTTGGCACTTTTGCATACCGGCGCATGCCATTCGGACTTTGCAATGCCCCGGCCACATTCCAACGATGCATGATGAGCATATTCTCTGAATATGTTGAGCTATTTATGGAAGTCTTTATGGATGATTTTACAATCCATGGAGACTCATTTGATTCATGCCTACTTCATCTATCTCTTGTTTTGAAGAGTTGTTTAGAATCAAATCTTGTTCTAAACTCTGAAAAATGTCACTTTATGGTGGAGGAAGGAATTGTCCTAGGCCATGTGATCTCGTCCAAAGGAATAGAGGTGGACAAAGCAAAAGTGGAGGTTATCCAATCACTACCTTATCCTACCACCGTTAAGGAAATACGATCATTCCTTGGACATGCAGGTTTCTACAGGAGGTTCATCAAAGATTTCTCAAAGATTGCATCTCCTTTATGCACACACTTGCAAAAGGAGGTGGAGTTCATATTTTCCGAGGACTGCAAGAAGGCCTTCAATACTTTGAAGGAGAAATTAGTAACCGCACCTATCATCCAAGCCCCGGATTGGTCTCTTCCCTTTGAGATCATGTGTGATGCTAGTGACTATGCGGTCGGGGCCGTTTTGGGCCAAAAGGTGGGAAGAGCATCTCATGTGATCTATTATGCATCCACCACACTCAATGATGCCCAACGCAACTACGCCACCACCGAAAAAGAAATGTTGGCCGTTGTTTATGCGCTCAAAAAATTCAGGTCATATTTACTTGGTACCAAAGTGATCATTTACACTGATCATGCGGCTATTAGGTTCTTGATGACAAAGAAAGAGGCCAAACCACGGCTGATTCGATGGATACTACTCCTGAGCGAGTTTGATGTTGAGATCAAGGACAAGAAAGGCATGGAGAACTTGGTGGCCGATCACTTGAGCCGTTTGGTCTTGGGTGAAGGAAACAATCATATCAAAGATGATATCCGAGGCGAATTTCCCGATGAGACCCTTTTCTCCCTTAAGGAAATTCGTCCTTGGTACGCTCACATTGTTAATTTCCTTGTTCTAAACAGGTTTCCACCAAGCTTCTCTAAAGCTCAAAGAGAGAAACTCCAGCATGATGCAAAGCAATATGTATGGGATGAACCATATTTATGGAAACATTGCAAAGATCAGGTCATTCGAAGGTGCATTCCCGAAACAGAAATTGCATCCATACTTGCTTTTTGTCACTCACATGCATGTGGTGGCCACTTTGGAGGAAAATGAACATCCATGAAGGTACTTGAATGTGGTTTATGGTGGCCAAGCTTATTCCGAGATGCTCATGTCTATTGTCAATCTTGTGATAATTGCCAACGCATGGGCAACATCTCTCGAAAGCACGAGATGCCACAAGTTCCTATGCTCTACGTGGAGATCTTTGATGTGTGGGGAATAGATTTCATGGGACCTTTTCCTAATTCCCATGGAAATCTATACATTCTATTGGCGGTAGATTACGTATCCAAATGGGTAGAAGCAAAAGCCATAAAGACCGATGATGCCAAAGCGGTGACTGAATTCCTCAAAACCCGCATCTTCTCAAGGTTTGGGGTACCACGCATCTTGATAAGCGATAGAGGCACTCACTTCTACAACAAAACTGTGAGTACCTTGCTGAAAAAATATGGCGTCACACATAAACTCTCCACCGCCTACCACCCACAGACAAACGGTCAAGCTGAGGTATCAAACAGAGAGCTGAAATCTATTCTTCAAAAGACAGTAAATCCAAACCGTAAGGATTGGAGCCTGCGCATGGATGATGCCTTATGGGCATACATGACCGCTTTCAAAACCCCAATTGGAATGTCACCCTATAGACTCGTGTTCGGTAAGACCTGTCATCTTCCGGTCGAACTCGAACACAAGTCTTATTGGGCGGTCAAAACATTCAATCTCGACATGGCTAAAGCGGGAGAGCAAAGGAAGTTACAACTCCAAGAACTAGAAGAGCTTCGATTGGAGTCCTATGAGAATGCCGCCATCTACAAGGAAAAGACGAAGGTATGGCATGACAAAATGATAATAAGAAAGGATTTCCAAGTTGGAGACAAAGTCCTTCTTTTTCTCTCACGCCTTCGCCTTTTCCCCGGAAAATTGAGATCACGATGGGAAGGACCATTCGAGGTGGTCAAAGTCTACACCCATGGCGCAGTGGAAATAAAAAGCCTCGACACCGGAAAAATCCTCAAGGTTAATGGACATCAACTCAAACCATTCCTTGAAGGTTTCCAGAAAGAAAGCATTGAATGCATGGATCTCATCGATCCAATCTTTGAAGAATGAACACAACAATGGCGTCGTGCCGCGACGTTAACTAAGGCGCTTCTTGGGAGGCAACCCAAGCAAGGTACATTTTTCTTTTTTTGTTAACCCCCCTGTCAATGTTTTCAATTATGTTTTTGAGAGGTTGAGAGAGAGGGCACTAATCAGGTTTGTGGAGGAAAAGAGATTAAAATGCAGGTTTTGGAACATCTGGGGACATACCCGATCGAGTACCACCTTATACTCGGTCGGGTATGGCCAAAAAGAAGGGGAACCGGGCATTACTCGATCGAGGAAGCATGGATTTTTGAAAGAAAATAGACATACTCGATCGGGTACCACTATATACCCGGTCGAGTATGTTCAGAAAGTCGAAGTACCATGGAAACTGATGCCCATATTCGGTCGAGTACAGGGCTCCAAAATTGAAAAACAAAGGATACCCGATCGGGTATCACTATACACCCGGTCGGGTATGTATAGAAGTGCTAAAGTTGAAGGTGACTGACTCCCACACTCGACCGAGTACCTGCCTCAAAAGTAGAAAAGAGTACATACCCGATCGGGTATGGAAGAATACTCGACCGGGTACAGGAGGCAGGCTGCTCACAAAGTTCATTTTCCAGAAATACTCGACCGGGTTACAATACATACCCGATCGAGTACGGGAGGCGGGCTGCTCAAAAAGGCCACTTTCCAGACATACCCGACCGAGTAACAGCGCATACTCGATCGGGTATACGGGCATTATATCCCCAAATCAGCCCCAAACACTTCATCTTCCCCAAAATCCCCAACCCCAATTCGAACAAAACGCCCCCAACCTCCATTTTTACACCTTCTCTCTACGATATCTCCCCCATTTCTTCACCAAATCATCCCATTTCAACACCAAAACACTCCCCTCATCCTCCTCTACACACTCATACTCACCAATCCCATTCTCCCCCAATTTTCAGAGGTCCAAAAAACCCTACCCCCCACCTTCAAATTTTGGATTTCAAGGCCAAATTCACTCCAAAATGGCTCCAAGGAAAGAGAAAGGACAAAGCTCAAACACTAGGGCATCCATCCCGGGCTACGAGGACATCCTCTTCATGGACAACGAACACCGCACCCGCTTCATGTCCACAATTGAAAGGCAAGTTAAACCTTCTCGCTTTTTATGTCATGATGCCCTAAAGGAATTAGGAGTGTACAAAATGATGAAGAAATTTTTTCATGAGTTGAGCATGGATAAGATTTTCAAAATGCAATATCACTCAAATGAAAAAATTATCTATGAATTCCTAAGCTCTGTGC
Organism: Cuscuta europaea; assembly: GCA_945859875.1. Lineage (NCBI taxonomy): Eukaryota > Viridiplantae > Streptophyta > Magnoliopsida > Solanales > Convolvulaceae > Cuscuta > Cuscuta europaea. The sequence goes on along the minus strand of CAMAPE010000008.1, from coordinate 6,230,778 downwards.
AATTTGAGAACAATGAAGAGGATTTTAGGGATGATAAACTCAGGTTTCGATTGTTTAACCACAACCACACCATCACGAAACTTGAGTTCGCCGAACACTTTGGTATTCCGGTCCCGTACCAAAAATCTATATCCGACAATACCACCTTCGGCCATACCCTATGGACAAAGATGACCGGGGAGACTAAATTTAGCTCCTCCGAACTCTATATTAGTCATGTCCAACATCCCGTCCTCCGCCTATTTTTGAAATTCCTTGCCAACTCCTTGCTTGGACGTCCCAACAACCATCATACAAGGATGGGGGATGTATGCCTCATCTCGGTAGCCCTATTCCGTGTCCACGTGGATTTCAACCTATGTAATCTCATGTGGGCACATCTCAAAAAAGAAAGCGTGGCAAAGGGCGCTATTGTAGTGGGCGGGGTGATTATGCATTTGGCCACAAAGTTCGGGTATACGGATAACTCTCCTATACCCGACTACTATTTGATGAACATTGCTTGGCTGGGCCACTCGGGCTGTACATCTTTTTCACACACCGTTTATGGTGAAGAAAGGCCCAGAAGTATGTACAAGTGACACATCCACCCCAAACCCCTCAAATACTTCCTCCTGCCCAACCCAGAATTCCCCCAACTCCACTACAAAACAGGAAGAGCGGAGCAACATTACCTCTTCCCACACGCCCTTCCACCACATCTCCAGGAACCAGAACAAGAACCTCCCCAACACCAACCCGATTACGAGCCCTATGCTCAACTCCATAGCCATCACAACATGGGCCAGGACATCCCAGAACAGAGCCAAAACCCTCCACCACCCGACTTCTTTCAACAACTTCTGGAGGGTCAACAACAACTGCTTACGGGAATATCCCAAATGGACAACCGGCTCAACCGATTAGAGGAGGAGCAAAGAGCCGGTTTTCAGCGGTTAGAGGATGAGCAAAGAGCTGGTTTTCAGCGATTGGAGGAGCTCAGGGAGGCCGATAGACATCGGTATGAGGAAGACCAACATAGGTTCTACGGACCTATGTACTCTTATATGGCACAGCAGGGATCCTTCCATACCATGGCGAACCCCCCTCCACCACCCTCATGGTATGACCCCACTCATTGGGGTAACTTTGGAGGATCTGGCTCCGGGGGTGGAGGGTACGACGGCGGAGATGGCGGGGACACCTACATGGGAGATGGTGGCCAAGGGAGCGGCTTTGGAGGGAGCTACTACGGAGGAGAAGGCGGGCACTAGGGACAGTGCTTGATTCAAGTGCGGGGGAGACACTCATGATGGTATGTAATTTTCATTTCTACCTAGCACTATGCATGTAATTCTTTTGAACTTTTACAAAAAAAAAGAAATAAAAAAGAAAAGAAAAAATAAACAAAAGAAAATAAATGCTAGTTAGGTTGAAAACCCAACAAAATGGGCAATCTAAGCAAAAAAAAGGCTTATAAAAAAATGAGTGAGTTGGAGAGAATGGAAAATGAAAAGAGGTGCTAGGATGAAAACCTGAAAAGGCTCCTAGGCAAAATGAGAGATATGAGAGAAATGTTTGTTCTTGCAGGCACTCATTGTTTCCTTGTGAAGAATAAGAAGATTCAAGATAAAGAAGAAGAGAGGAGGAGAAAAGAAGATAACACTAGGAGGCCATTAAACCCAAGATGCTCTTTTGTATTTTGAGTTTAAAACTCATTTTTCTTTGTCATCCTTGGTGGTCTTTGTGTTTGTATTGTGTTTTTGTTGAAACTGTGGAACTTTTGGACAAACATTGACACTTGTAAACATTTGATCTTACTCAAGACGAGTAAAGGTTTAAGTGTGGGGGAGTTGATACGTTCGTAATTTCCATATTTATGTTTATGTTTTTAATTAGTTTTGCTTGACTTTTACTTTGGAAATTACACACTTTTGGTGTAATAGATTAGATTGTTAAATTCTTGTAAATAGGTTAGATTAGATATATTCTGAGCTCAAGCAGGTATTGATCACTCGAAGTACAGCTGGTGAACCCAAAAAGTGGAAAGAAGGTGCAAAAGTTCAAAGACAAAAGAAGATCTTGAATTTTGGTCTATACTCGGTCGAGTATTAGCTATACTCGATCGGGTATTAGGTTGGAACTTCAAATCGGATCAGATCCGAAGACAAGGGAACATGCAGGGAAGATTTCGGCCACGATTTTATGTCTATACCCGATCGGGTAGACCGACATACCCGATCGGGTATGCCTTTGAATTTCAAATGAAGATCGGTCGAGTATGGTCTGAATACCATTTTCTAAGCATACTCGACCGGGTATTCATATATACTCGATCGGGTATACTCTTAGAAAATAGCCTGAAACCGGTCGAGTATGCCTCAGATCGAGTGTTACACACGTACTCAATCGGGTACCATGTATATACCCGATCGAGTACCCGAATCCCATCCCAAAAACCTATAAATACACCTCCTTTCCTTCACAAAAAGATATCCAATTCCTTTGTACATCTAATCTCAGTATAGAATAGCTCTTTCTTTATATTTTTCATCATGTTTAGTCTCCAAATGAGGAGCTAAACTCTTCCATCTTGGTTTTGCTACTTTGAAGCTTAATGAATTTGTAAGTTGTGAGTTATTTTCTTTAATCTTCTTCCTTGAATATTAATTCTTTCTTTCAAAATACTATCTCTATATCAAAGTTGGGGAGTGTTACTAAGATGACAATTAGTTAACATCTTGACATTGGTTATAGTAATAGCTATTTCTTCCTCTATATTAATATTGGGGAGTGTTACTAAGATGACAATTAGTTAACATCTTGATATTAATCATAGTAGGATTCATATATTTTAATATTCTTCTTTGAATATTAATTAATTCCTATTCATATTTCATGTTAATATCTTAAACATTACTTAAAGTATCAACTAGTATTGTTTCTCATATTAATTATTACTAGAATCAACCTTCTTCGGCGGCGCGGATGGTTCTTTCTCCGACAAAGGTAGTTTTCTCCGGCGAAATTCCCCCCTCCTCTCACGTTCTCTTTTCTTCTTTCCTTCTTCGCATGGTTATGACGCAGGTTTATATATATAGATATATACACGCAAGGTGTTACTTGGTGCAAGGCTGATCATATCGTTGGACCTTATATATATATAATTATATACATGTAGTAGAAGATTCTAGGGTTTCAGTTTTATTGGTCGCCGATCGTTCTGGATGATACGTTATAAAAGTTAATAAATCTTTTGCCTTTTATACGAACGTGCGTACTAGGAAAGTCACCCGTTTGTTTCGGGTGTAAGCGTTCAGCCGTAGGTGCAGGTTGGGTCACATATTTGTACACGTTCGTAGGTACACATTAACTTAGGAAGTTAGGAGGTTACACACGTTAACTTAGGAACTTAATTAGTACATACATTACATGCTTATCGGTGTATTATGATGTATGTGTGGATATAGGTATGTAGTTTATGTACTAAGTGTATGGGTGCATGCATGATATGCATATGTATGTAGTATATCACGAGTATAAGTTAATAATAGGTTAATAATGGGTTTAGTACATACGGTGTATGTAATTTTGAGTTATTACTTCATTTCATTTTTTTTTTTTTAGCGTTTGGTTGAATGGTTATGAGATAAATTATATCTAGTTTACTTTTAACAGACAGATTTTATCTGATTTAATACTTATTTTTTATTAAACCCATTATATCTAATTTACATTTATTTTATTTTATTACAGTATTCTTTTTTTTTGTTTTTTTTTTTTACAGAGTGTCACATTCTACCCCCCTTAAAAATATGCTTCGTCCCCGAAGCACTTAAAATTATTCAAGAGAAAAATTTATTTGCTCAAGATCAAAACGATACATGATTGCCAAAGTGGTTTACTACTACTGATAATTAGAAATTTAAACGGTCCCACCTACTATTCTCAAGTTCTTCCGTTGCAATTATCCGTCTTTCCTTGACAGTGGCGTCCATGATTTGGAGGTAACCCCTTCTTCTTGGAATGACACTCGAACATTCTATGACCCAGCTTGTCACAGTGAAAACATCTCACGAGCGTTCCATCACAGTATTTCCCGGGGTGATCCTTTTCACATTGCATACAGTAGAAGTGCATCTTTTCAGTGGAGTTCTTCTTCTTATGCCTCTGGTCTTGGCCTTGGTTGTTGATCTTGTTCCCGTTTTGGGTCTCCCGTGGTTGATTTAACGTGTGCCGTTTGCCTCCTCGTTTGCTTTCGTCTTCGATGCCCTTCCTTGTCATCTTCAGTGTTTCCTTCTGTAGTTGTTTCACTCGATAGTGCTTGGCAGCTTTGACGTAGGCCTCGTTCAGAGTTTGGCAATTTGAAACGCAAAGAGCTTTTTGTGTCTCAAAGTTCAGACCGCGTATAAACTTGTTAGTTTTATCGATTTCATCGGGAACTAACGCAGGTGCAAATCGTGCGAGCTCCAAGAATTTAGCGTGGTACTCTTGGACGGTCATACCTACTTGCTTCAGGTGTAAGAATTCTTCATACTTCTCGGCTCTCACGTGTTCTGGGTAGAATCTTTCTCGCATTGCCTTCTTAAACGTATCCCAAGAAAAGTCAGGTTGTTGACGCAGCGTTAGGCTAGTCATGGCCCACCAATTGTCTGCCTCTTGACGTAGGTAGTATGCAGCTATATCGACTCGTTGATCCGCAGGGCAGTTCATAGACTCAAAGAGTTTGTCAAAAGTGCGAATCCAATCTTCAAGGATGCGAGGATCTTCTTGGCCAAAATAACATGAGGGATTGCGCTTCGCCACAAGTTTCGTGACATCATTGCGGTTGTTGAGACGTTGTTGGTGTTGATTCTGAAGTAACACATTCGCGACTGTCTGGATGAGTTGAGTTAGTTGCCCGAGATTTTGAGCCAACTCCGCATTCGTCGGTGTAGCGTCGTTGTTCTCAATGTTGTTACTCATGGATGTCATTATCTCCTTGAAAAGTATAGCGTATAAGAAATCTATCGGTATTCATAAATATTCTATTCTATCCAATAACTTACTAATCACGTAATGTATAAAGTTCTTCTATAAGTCCAAATTTATCCTCAAGTAAACATATATGGATATGTCACACTTAAAAATATCTCAAGAAAATGAAAACAATCACAACCTCAACCGAAACCAAAATCAAAGTCTCACAACCTCACCACGCGCCTAAACTTTTATTTTAGTCCTTGAAGCTCTTACTTATCGCCTAGTAATTTTTTTTTACCTAATATTTTGAAAAAAACATTATTGAAAAATCCACCTTGAAAACCTTTAAGAATCCTATAAATTGTTAGAAACCTTTTTAGAAAATCAAAGCTAGGAAATTTAAGACCATAAGAAAACATAAAAAAATATATTTAGAAAATCTTTTAGAAAAATTCTTTGAAAACTCCCCCCAGAAAAACAACTTGGCCCAGAAAAAATGCTCTGATACCAACTTGTAACACCCCCAAATTTCCCACCCAAAATACCTTTAAATAAAACATTATTTATTAACTTTATTTGAAAACATCAAAATTGTGCAGCGGAAAATCAAAAAGGAAATAGGGGCGTTACCGCCACACTCGATTCTTCCTTAACCGAGTGCACAGGCTAAAACAACTTAAACTAAAAATAAATTAAACTTTTAAAATAAATGTTCACTAATTTAAGATGCTGAAAAATGTAATTACAATTATTTACTAATTTGATGTTCTAGCGGAAGCTCTCTCGAAATCAACTTCAACGAGATCAACTCAACACCTGTACACAATCAAGTACAGAAAAAATAAAAGAAACAAACATTAGCAACAATGCTAAGTAAGTTCCACCTAACCCCCCAAAAAAATAAAATAAATAATATATGTATATTTGTAAAACATTTCGTAAAATATATTTTCAAAATAATTTATAAATCATAAGTAAAACAACATTTATAAAATATTCTTATAACACAATAATGTGCAAAATATCAACATTTCAAATATAATTTCATATTTCAAAACCAGACTAATTCCAAAATATCAATATACATAAACCACCAAATATGATCACAAAAATTTCAAAGCATAAATCAAAAATCAAATATTCATCTCAAAACACATAATTATAAACAATATTCAAAATAATTAAACCAAATCAAATCCAAAAGTATTTATACTCAAAAAAATTCACAAATAATTTAATAACTCAATCCAACTCAAATTCAATCCAAATATAATCCAATCCAATAATCCAACAATTCCAATCAATTCAATAATTCAATTCCACCACAAATCCAATCAAATAATATTCACCTCAAGTCCAAATCAAGTCAATCAAATAATCTCAATCACCTCAATCCAATCAAATTCCAGTCAAACCAAGTCCAGTTAACTCGTGTCCAGTGGAAGCCGAACTCCTACCTTAAGTGTGCACACCCCCTAAAAGGGATTCCAAGCCCTCCGGGTAGTAAGAAGCCCGAGTAGTCGGGATTTTTTCTACCAACTACACTACAATTAAGCTGGGATACTCCGCTTTTGGGAAGTACCCCTGGTGGATTTAGACTTATAGCCATTACCACTCACCAAATTCCACATTTATCCGGATGTGGCAAACCGACACCACGGATCTCTCCGGGTGCTCACAAAATCAAAATTCAATCTCAATCAAAACGGATATGAAATCCAAACTCCACAAAATCATTCACAATGTAAAATATCACTCCACAAACAACACTCAAATGTACCATACATTAAAATTTATCAAAAGAGTCCAAAATATAGAATACTTCATAAATGGCTCAAATCTCAAATATAATCCCAACAACAATTTATATGATATCTCAAATACTCAAAAATATCATCCAATATCCAATACTCAAATCTCAAATATAATTCTCAATAACAGTCCATAAGCAAATTCCAAATTCTCAAATGTAAATACTAGAAATCTCATAAAATACTCAAATAATTTCAAAATGATTAACGAGGAAAAGTATAATTTTGGTTGATGTGAAACTTACCTCAAATTGCGATCTCTTAACTGAAACTTGTATCTCGAACTTGTTGAAATTCACCTTTTAAAATATTAAATTCTAAAATCAACATCTCATCAACTTAGTGTGTAACTCATCTACCCTTTATTTATAATTTTCCCTTTCTCCATTTGATTTTAACCTTATCATCATTATTGTTAGTTAGTATTATTATTAATATTTTTATTTGTTATTTCTAATCGGCCAAACTAAAAATACAGAGTATCCATTTAAGTTAACTTTCGGTCCATTCAACAATATAGTAACCAATTCCAGTTTTAAAAGCAAGACCATAAAGAACGGACGGCGTACTGTATATCTTTGTCCTCGATTGAGTTTAGTCGGCGACTCAGCGAGCGTAGGTTCCCTCCGGCAATCAGCAGCAACTAGCAACGTCGCCAAGCAGCAGACTTCCCCTTCTCTGATGTGAAATCAGTCCGAGCATCTTGCAGCAGTACCACGGCGTAAGAAAAACCAGTCCGGCGGCAAGGCTACTGTGCTCCGGCGCTACGGTAGTACGGCGTACTCCTTCTCTGTGTATCCATAGTTCCTTCGTTTGTACGGGCCAACAAACAGTCCGGTGGGCTGGTGCGTGGTGATACAGTCCGGTGAGTAAGGAGTAATTACTTCTATGGTGCAGCAGCTCCTCCGGCGTCAATAGCGGCAAGGTTAAAGCTCCGTCTCCGGCGTTGTTGCAGTATTCCCGGCAAAGCTACGCTTCTTCCTCGGCCGACGAAGCTCCCTCGATGATGGTAGGATATCAGCGGCGTTTTCCCTCCCCCTGGCGGTGACTCCGACGAAGACACCGACACGGCACTCAGTTTCCCCCTCCTTCGGCTTGTGTGGAAGTCGGCAGACAGTCGGCGCACAGTCCTGCAACGTACTCCGGCGTTGGTCCCTAGAAGAAAACTCAAGTGACGGTTCTTCCTTCTTCGGCGGCGCGGATGGTTCTTTCTCCGACAAAGGTAGTTTTCTCCGGCGAAATTCCCCCCTCCTCTCACGTTCTCTTTTCTTCTTTCCTTCTTCGCATGGTTATGACGCAGGTTTATATATATAGATATATACACGGGTGTTACTTGGTGCAAGGCTGATCATATCGTTGGACCTTATATATATATAATTATATACATGTAGTAGAAGATTCTAGGGTTTCAGTTTTATTGGTCGCCGATCGTTCTGGATGATACGTTATAAAAGTTAATAAATCTTTTACCTTTTATACGAACGTGCGTACTAGGAAAGTCACCCGTTTGTTTCGGGTGTAAGCGTTCAGCCGTAGGTGCAGGTTGGGTCACATATTTGTACACGTTCGTAGGTACACATTAACTTAGGAAGTTAGGAGGTTACACACGTTAACTTAGGAACTTAATTAGTACATACATTACATGCTTATCGGTGTATTATGATGTATGTGTGGATATAGGTATGTAGTTTATGTACTAAGTGTATGGGTGCATGCATGATATGCATATGTATGTAGTATATCACGAGTATAAGTTAATAATAGGTTAATAATGGGTTTAGTACATACGGTGTATGTAATTTTGAGTTATTACTTCATTTCATTTTTTTTTTTTTAGCGTTTGGTTGAATGGTTATGAGATAAATTATATCTAGTTTACTTTTAACAGACAGATTTTATCTGATTTAATACTTATTTTTTATTAAACCCATTATATCTAATTTACATTTATTTTATTTTATTACAGTATTCTTTTTTTTTGTTTTTTTTTTTTTACAGAGTGTCACATTCTACCCCCCTTAAAAATATGCTTCGTCCCCGAAGCACTTAAAATTATTCAAGAGAAAAATTTATTTGCTCAAGATCAAAACGATACATGATTGCCAAAGTGGTTTACTACTACTGATAATTAGAAATTTAAACGGTCCCACCTACTATTCTCAAGTTCTTCCGTTGCAATTATCCGTCTTTCCTTGACAGTGGCGTCCATGATTTGGAGGTAACCCCTTCTTCTTGGAATGACACTCGAACATTCTATGACCCAGCTTGTCACAGTGAAAACATCTCACGAGCGTTCCATCACAGTATTTCCCGGGGTGATCCTTTTCACATTGCATACAGTAGAAGTGCATCTTTTCAGTGGAGTTCTTCTTCTTATGCCTCTGGTCTTGGCCTTGGTTGTTGATCTTGTTCCCGTTTTGGGTCTCCCGTGGTTGATTTAACGTGTGCCGTTTGCCTCCTCGTTTGCTTTCGTCTTCGATGCCCTTCCTTGTCATCTTCAGTGTTTCCTTCTGTAGTTGTTTCACTCGATAGTGCTTGGCAGCTTTGACGTAGGCCTCGTTCAGAGTTTGGCAATTTGAAACGCAAAGAGCTTTTTGTGTCTCAAAGTTCAGACCGCGTATAAACTTGTTAGTTTTATCGATTTCATCGGGAACTAACGCAGGTGCAAATCGTGCGAGCTCCAAGAATTTAGCGTGGTACTCTTGGACGGTCATACCTACTTGCTTCAGGTGTAAGAATTCTTCATACTTCTCGGCTCTCACGTGTTCTGGGTAGAATCTTTCTCGCATTGCCTTCTTAAACGTATCCCAAGAAAAGTCAGGTTGTTGACGCAGCGTTAGGCTAGTCATGGCCCACCAATTGTCTGCCTCTTGACGTAGGTAGTATGCAGCTATATCGACTCGTTGATCCGCAGGGCAGTTCATAGACTCAAAGAGTTTGTCAAAAGTGCGAATCCAATCTTCAAGGATGCGAGGATCTTCTTGGCCAAAATAACATGAGGGATTGCGCTTCGCCACAAGTTTCGTGACATCATTGCGGTTGTTGAGACGTTGTTGGTGTTGATTCTGAAGTAACACATTCGCGACTGTCTGGATGAGTTGAGTTAGTTGCCCGAGATTTTGAGCCAACTCCGCATTCGTCGGTGTAGCGTCGTTGTTCTCAATGTTGTTACTCATGGATGTCATTATCTCCTTGAAAAGTATAGCGTATAAGAAATCTATCGGTATTCATAAATATTCTATTCTATCCAATAACTTACTAATCACGTAATGTATAAAGTTCTTCTATAAGTCCAAATTTATCCTCAAGTAAACATATATGGATATGTCACACTTAAAAATATCTCAAGAAAATGAAAACAATCACAACCTCAACCGAAACCAAAATCAAAGTCTCACAACCTCACCACGCGCCTAAACTTTTATTTTAGTCCTTGAAGCTCTTACTTATCGCCTAGTAATTTTTTTTTACCTAATATTTTGAAAAAAACATTATTGAAAAATCCACCTTGAAAACCTTTAAGAATCCTATAAATTGTTAGAAACCTTTTTAGAAAATCAAAGCTAGGAAATTTAAGACCATAAGAAAACATAAAAAAATATATTTAGAAAATCTTTTAGAAAAATTCTTTGAAAACTCCCCCCAGAAAAACAACTTGGCCCAGAAAAAATGCTCTGATACCAACTTGTAACACCCCCAAATTTCCCACCCAAAATACCTTTAAATAAAACATTATTTATTAACTTTATTTGAAAACATCAAAATTGTGCAGCGGAAAATCAAAAAGGAAATAGGGGCGTTACCGCCACACTCGATTCTTCCTTAACCGAGTGCACAGGCTAAAACAACTTAAACTAAAAATAAATTAAACTTTTAAAATAAATGTTCACTAATTTAAGATGCTGAAAAATGTAATTACAATTATTTACTAATTTGATGTTCTAGCGGAAGCTCTCTCGAAATCAACTTCAACGAGATCAACTCAACACCTGTACACAATCAAGTACAGAAAAAATAAAAGAAACAAACATTAGCAACAATGCTAAGTAAGTTCCACCTAACCCCCCAAAAAAATAAAATAAATAATATATGTATATTTGTAAAACATTTCGTAAAATATATTTTCAAAATAATTTATAAATCATAAGTAAAACAACATTTATAAAATATTCTTATAACACAATAATGTGCAAAATATCAACATTTCAAATATAATTTCATATTTCAAAACCAGACTAATTCCAAAATATCAATATACATAAACCACCAAATATGATCACAAAAATTTCAAAGCATAAATCAAAAATCAAATATTCATCTCAAAACACATAATTATAAACAATATTCAAAATAATTAAACCAAATCAAATCCAAAAGTATTTATACTCAAAAAAATTCACAAATAATTTAATAACTCAATCCAACTCAAATTCAATCCAAATATAATCCAATCCAATAATCCAACAATTCCAATCAATTCAATAATTCAATTCCACCACAAATCCAATCAAATAATATTCACCTCAAGTCCAAATCAAGTCAATCAAATAATCTCAATCACCTCAATCCAATCAAATTCCAGTCAAACCAAGTCCAGTTAACTCGTGTCCAGTGGAAGCCGAACTCCTACCTTAAGTGTGCACACCCCCTAAAAGGGATTCCAAGCCCTCCGGGTAGTAAGAAGCCCGAGTAGTCGGGATTTTTTCTACCAACTACACTACAATTAAGCTGGGATACTCCGCTTTTGGGAAGTACCCCTGGTGGATTTAGACTTATAGCCATTACCACTCACCAAATTCCACATTTATCCGGATGTGGCAAACCGACACCACGGATCTCTCCGGGTGCTCACAAAATCAAAATTCAATCTCAATCAAAACGGATATGAAATCCAAACTCCACAAAATCATTCACAATGTAAAATATCACTCCACAAACAACACTCAAATGTACCATACATTAAAATTTATCAAAAGAGTCCAAAATATAGAATACTTCATAAATGGCTCAAATCTCAAATATAATCCCAACAACAATTTATATGATATCTCAAATACTCAAAAATATCATCCAATATCCAATACTCAAATCTCAAATATAATTCTCAATAACAGTCCATAAGCAAATTCCAAATTCTCAAATGTAAATACTAGAAATCTCATAAAATACTCAAATAATTTCAAAATGATTAACGAGGAAAAGTATAATTTTGGTTGATGTGAAACTTACCTCAAATTGCGATCTCTTAACTGAAACTTGTATCTCGAACTTGTTGAAATTCACCTTTTAAAATATTAAATTCTAAAATCAACATCTCATCAACTTAGTGTGTAACTCATCTACCCTTTATTTATAATTTTCCCTTTCTCCGTTTGATTTTAACCTTATCATCATTATTGTTAGTTAGTATTATTATTAATATTTTTATTTGTTATTTCTAATCGGCCAAACTAAAAATACAGAGTATCCATTTAAGTTAACTTTCGGTCCATTCAACAATATAGTAACCAATTCCAGTTTTAAAAGCAAGACCATAAAGAACGGACGGCGTACTGTATATCTTTGTCCTCGATTGAGTTTAGTCGGCGACTCAGCGAGCGTAGGTTCCCTCCGGCAATCAGCAGCAACTAGCAACGTCGCCAAGCAGCAGACTTCCCCTTCTCTGATGTGAAATCAGTCCGAGCATCTTGCAGCAGTACCACGGCGTAAGAAAAACCAGTCCGGCGGCAAGGCTACTGTGCTCCGGCGCTACGGTAGTACGGCGTACTCCTTCTCTGTGTATCCATAGTTCCTTCGTTTGTACGGGCCAACAAACAGTCCGGTGGGCTGGTGCGTGGTGATACAGTCCGGTGAGTAAGGAGTAATTACTTCTATGGTGCAGCAGCTCCTCCGGCGTCAATAGCGGCAAGGTTAAAGCTCCGTCTCCGGCGTTGTTGCAGTATTCCCGGCAAAGCTACGCTTCTTCCTCGGCCGACGAAGCTCCCTCGATGATGGTAGGATATCAGCGGCGTTTTCCCTCCCCCTGGCGGTGACTCCGACGAAGACACCGACACGGCACTCAGTTTCCCCCTCCTTCGGCTTGTGTGGAAGTCGGCAGACAGTCGGCGCACAGTCCTGCAACGTACTCCGGCGTTGGTCCCTAGAAGAAAACTCAAGTGACGGTTCTTCCTTCTTCGGCGGCGCGGATGGTTCTTTCTCCGACAAAGGTAGTTTTCTCCGGCGAAATTCCCCCCTCCTCTCACGTTCTCTTTTCTTCTTTCCTTCTTCGCATGGTTATGACGCAGGTTTATATATATAGATATATACACGGGTGTTACTTGGTGCAAGGCTGATCATATCGTTGGACCTTATATATATATAATTATATACATGTAGTAGAAGATTCTAGGGTTTCAGTTTTATTGGTCGCCGATCGTTCTGGATGATACGTTATAAAAGTTAATAAATCTTTTACCTTTTATACGAACGTGCGTACTAGGAAAGTCACCCGTTTGTTTCGGGTGTAAGCGTTCAGCCGTAGGTGCAGGTTGGGTCACATATTTGTACACGTTCGTAGGTACACATTAACTTAGGAAGTTAGGAGGTTACACACGTTAACTTAGGAACTTAATTAGTACATATATTACATGCTTATCGGTGTATTATGATGTATGTGTGGATATACATGTTGGTATGTAGTTTATGTACTAAGTGTATGGGTGCATGCATGATATGCATATGTATGTAGTATATCACGAGTATAAGTTAATAATAGGTTAATAATGGGTTTAGTACATACGGTGTATGTAATTTTGAGTTATTACTTCATTTCATTTTCTTTTTTTTTAGCGTTTGGTTGAATGGTTATGAGATAAATTATATCTAGTTTACTTTTAACAGACAGATTTTATCTGATTTAATACTTATTTTTTATTAAACCCATTATATCTAATTTACATTTATTTTATTTTATTACAGTATTCTTTTTTTTTGTTTTTTTTTTTTACAGAGTGTCACATTCTACCCCCCTTAAAAATATGCTTCGTCCCCGAAGCACTTAAAATTATTCAAGAGAAAAATTTATTTGCTCAAGATCAAAACGATACATGATTGCCAAAGTGGTTTACTACTACTGATAATTAGAAATTTAAACGGTCCCACCTACTATTCTCAAGTTCTTCCGTTGCAATTATCCGTCTTTCCTTGACAGTGGCGTCCATGATTTGGAGGTAACCCCTTCTTCTTGGAATGACACTCGAACATTCTATGACCCAGCTTGTCACAGTGAAAACATCTCACGAGCGTTCCATCACAGTATTTCCCGGGGTGATCCTTTTCACATTGCATACAGTAGAAGTGCATCTTTTCAGTGGAGTTCTTCTTCTTATGCCTCTGGTCTTGGCCTTGGTTGTTGATCTTGTTCCCGTTTTGGGTCTCCCGTGGTTGATTTAACGTGTGCCGTTTGCCTCCTCGTTTGCTTTCGTCTTCGATGCCCTTCCTTGTCATCTTCAGTGTTTCCTTCTGTAGTTGTTTCACTCGATAGTGCTTGGCAGCTTTGACGTAGGCCTCGTTCAGAGTTTGGCAATTTGAAACGCAAAGAGCTTTTTGTGTCTCAAAGTTCAGACCGCGTATAAACTTGTTAGTTTTATCGATTTCATCGGGAACTAACGCAGGTGCAAATCGTGCGAGCTCCAAGAATTTAGCGTGGTACTCTTGGACGGTCATACCTACTTGCTTCAGGTGTAAGAATTCTTCATACTTCTCGGCTCTCACGTGTTCTGGGTAGAATCTTTCTCGCATTGCCTTCTTAAACGTATCCCAAGAAAAGTCAGGTTGTTGACGCAGCGTTAGGCTAGTCATGGCCCACCAATTGTCTGCCTCTTGACGTAGATAGTATGCAGCTATATCGACTCGTTGATCCGCAGGGCAGTTCATAGACTCAAAGAGTTTGTCAAAAGTGCGAATCCAATCTTCAAGGATGCGAGGATCTTCTTGGCCAAAATAACATGAGGGATTGCGCTTCGCCACAAGTTTCGTGACATCATTGCGGTTGTTGAGACGTTGTTGGTGTTGATTCTGAAGTAACACATTCGCGACTGTCTGGATGAGTTGAGTTAGTTGCCCGAGATTTTGAGCCAACTCCGCATTCGTCGGTGTAGCGTCGTTGTTCTCAATGTTGTTACTCATGGATGTCATTATCTCCTTGAAAAGTATAGCGTATAAGAAATCTATCGGTATTCATAAATATTCTATTCTATCCAATAACTTACTAATCACGTAATGTATAAAGTTCTTCTATAAGTCCAAATTTATCCTCAAGTAAACATATATGGATATGTCACACTTAAAAATATCTCAAGAAAATGAAAACAATCACAACCTCAACCGAAACCAAAATCAAAGTCTCACAACCTCACCACGCGCCTAAACTTTTATTTTAGTCCTTGAAGCTCTTACTTATCGCCTAGTAATTTTTTTTTACCTAATATTTTGAAAAAAACATTATTGAAAAATCCACCTTGAAAACCTTTAAGAATCCTATAAATTGTTAGAAACCTTTTTAGAAAATCAAAGCTAGGAAATTTAAGACCATAAGAAAACATAAAAAAATATATTTAGAAAATCTTTTAGAAAAATTCTTTGAAAACTCCCCCCAGAAAAACAACTTGGCCCAGAAAAAATGCTCTGATACCAACTTGTAACACCCCCAAATTTCCCACCCAAAATACCTTTAAATAAAACATTATTTATTAACTTTATTTGAAAACATCAAAATTGTGCAGCGGAAAATCAAAAAGGAAATAGGGGCGTTACCGCCACACTCGATTCTTCCTTAACCGAGTGCACAGGCTAAAACAACTTAAACTAAAAATAAATTAAACTTTTAAAATAAATGTTCACTAATTTAAGATGCTGAAAAATGTAATTACAATTATTTACTAATTTGATGTTCTAGCGGAAGCTCTCTCGAAATCAACTTCAACGAGATCAACTCAACACCTGTACACAATCAAGTACAGAAAAAATAAAAGAAACAAACATTAGCAACAATGCTAAGTAAGTTCCACCTAACCCCCCAAAAAAATAAAATAAATAATATATGTATATTTGTAAAACATTTCGTAAAATATATTTTCAAAATAATTTATAAATCATAAGTAAAACAACATTTATAAAATATTCTTATAACACAATAATGTGCAAAATATCAACATTTCAAATATAATTTCATATTTCAAAACCAGACTAATTCCAAAATATCAATATACATAAACCACCAAATATGATCACAAAAATTTCAAAGCATAAATCAAAAATCAAATATTCATCTCAAAACACATAATTATAAACAATATTCAAAATAATTAAACCAAATCAAATCCAAAAGTATTTATACTCAAAAAAATTCACAAATAATTTAATAACTCAATCCAACTCAAATTCAATCCAAATATAATCCAATCCAATAATCCAACAATTCCAATCAATTCAATAATTCAATTCCACCACAAATCCAATCAAATAATATTCACCTCAAGTCCAAATCAAGTCAATCAAATAATCTCAATCACCTCAATCCAATCAAATTCCAGTCAAACCAAGTCCAGTTAACTCGTGTCCAGTGGAAGCCGAACTCCTACCTTAAGTGTGCACACCCCCTAAAAGGGATTCCAAGCCCTCCGGGTAGTAAGAAGCCCGAGTAGTCGGGATTTTTTCTACCAACTACACTACAATTAAGCTGGGATACTCCGCTTTTGGGAAGTACCCCTGGTGGATTTAGACTTATAGCCATTACCACTCACCAAATTCCACATTTATCCGGATGTGGCAAACCGACACCACGGATCTCTCCGGGTGCTCACAAAATCAAAATTCAATCTCAATCAAAACGGATATGAAATCCAAACTCCACAAAATCATTCACAATGTAAAATATCACTCCACAAACAACACTCAAATGTACCATACATTAAAATTTATCAAAAGAGTCCAAAATATAGAATACTTCATAAATGGCTCAAATCTCAAATATAATCCCAACAACAATTTATATGATATCTCAAATACTCAAAAATATCATCCAATATCCAATACTCAAATCTCAAATATAATTCTCAATAACAGTCCATAAGCAAATTCCAAATTCTCAAATGTAAATACTAGAAATCTCATAAAATACTCAAATAATTTCAAAATGATTAACGAGGAAAAGTATAATTTTGGTTGATGTGAAACTTACCTCAAATTGCGATCTCTTAACTGAAACTTGTATCTCGAACTTGTTGAAATTCACCTTTTAAAATATTAAATTCTAAAATCAACATCTCATCAACTTAGTGTGTAACTCATCTACCCTTTATTTATAATTTTCCCTTTCTCCGTTTGATTTTAACCTTATCATCATTATTGTTAGTTAGTATTATTATTAATATTTTTATTTGTTATTTCTAATCGGCCAAACTAAAAATACAGAGTATCCATTTAAGTTAACTTTCGGTCCATTCAACAATATAGTAACCAATTCCAGTTTTAAAAGCAAGACCATAAAGAACGGACGGCGTACTGTATATCTTTGTCCTCGATTGAGTTTAGTCGGCGACTCAGCGAGCGTAGGTTCCCTCCGGCAATCAGCAGCAACTAGCAACGTCGCCAAGCAGCAGACTTCCCCTTCTCTGATGTGAAATCAGTCCGAGCATCTTGCAGCAGTACCACGGCGTAAGAAAAACCAGTCCGGCGGCAAGGCTACTGTGCTCCGGCGCTACGGTAGTACGGCGTACTCCTTCTCTGTGTATCCATAGTTCCTTCGTTTGTACGGGCCAACAAACAGTCCGGTGGGCTGGTGCGTGGTGATACAGTCCGGTGAGTAAGGAGTAATTACTTCTATGGTGCAGCAGCTCCTCCGGCGTCAATAGCGGCAAGGTTAAAGCTCCGTCTCCGGCGTTGTTGCAGTATTCCCGGCAAAGCTACGCTTCTTCCTCGGCCGACGAAGCTCCCTCGATGATGGTAGGATATCAGCGGCGTTTTCCCTCCCCCTGGCGGTGACTCCGACGAAGACACCGACACGGCACTCAGTTTCCCCCTCCTTCGGCTTGTGTGGAAGTCGGCAGACAGTCGGCGCACAGTCCTGCAACGTACTCCGGCGTTGGTCCCTAGAAGAAAACTCAAGTGACGGTTCTTCCTTCTTCGGCGGCGCGGATGGTTCTTTCTCCGACAAAGGTAGTTTTCTCCGGCGAAATTCCCCCCTCCTCTCACGTTCTCTTTTCTTCTTTCCTTCTTCGCATGGTTATGACGCAGGTTTATATATATAGATATATACACGGGTGTTACTTGGTGCAAGGCTGATCATATCGTTGGACCTTATATATATATAATTATATACATGTAGTAGAAGATTCTAGGGTTTCAGTTTTATTGGTCGCCGATCGTTCTGGATGATACGTTATAAAAGTTAATAAATCTTTTACCTTTTATACGAACGTGCGTACTAGGAAAGTCACCCGTTTGTTTCGGGTGTAAGCGTTCAGCCGTAGGTGCAGGTTGGGTCACATATTTGTACACGTTCGTAGGTACACATTAACTTAGGAAGTTAGGAGGTTACACACGTTAACTTAGGAACTTAATTAGTACATACATTACATGCTTATCGGTGTATTATGATGTATGTGTGGATATACATGTTGGTATGTAGTTTATGTACTAAGTGTATGGGTGCATGCATGATATGCATATGTATGTAGTATATCACGAGTATAAGTTAATAATAGGTTAATAATGGGTTTAGTACATACGGTGTATGTAATTTTGAGTTATTACTTCATTTCATTTTCTTTTTTTTTAGCGTTTGGTTGAATGGTTATGAGATAAATTATATCTAGTTTACTTTTAACAGACAGATTTTATCTGATTTAATACTTATTTTTTATTAAACCCATTATATCTAATTTACATTTATTTTATTTTATTACAGTATTCTTTTTTTTTGTTTTTTTTTTTACAGAGTGTCACATTCTACCCCCCTTAAAAATATGCTTCGTCCCCGAAGCACTTAAAATTATTCAAGAGAAAAATTTATTTGCTCAAGATCAAAACGATACATGATTGCCAAAGTGGTTTACTACTACTGATAATTAGAAATTTAAACGGTCCCACCTACTATTCTCAAGTTCTTCCGTTGCAATTATCCGTCTTTCCTTGACAGTGGCGTCCATGATTTGGAGGTAACCCCTTCTTCTTGGAATGACACTCGAACATTCTATGACCCAGCTTGTCACAGTGAAAACATCTCACGAGCGTTCCATCACAGTATTTCCCGGGGTGATCCTTTTCACATTGCATACAGTAGAAGTGCATCTTTTCAGTGGAGTTCTTCTTCTTATGCCTCTGGTCTTGGCCTTGGTTGTTGATCTTGTTCCCGTTTTGGGTCTCCCGTGGTTGATTTAACGTGTGCCGTTTGCCTCCTCATTTGCTTTCGTCTTCGATGCCCTTCCTTGTCATCTTCAGTGTTTCCTTCTGTAGTTGTTTCACTCGATAGTGCTTGGCAGCTTTGACGTAGGCCTCGTTCAGAGTTTGGCAATTTGAAACGCAAAGAGCTTTTTGTGTCTCAAAGTTCAGACCGCGTATAAACTTGTTAGTTTTATCGATTTCATCGGGAACTAACGCAGGTGCAAATCGTGCGAGCTCCAAGAATTTAGCGTGGTACTCTTGGACGGTCATACCTACTTGCTTCAGGTGTAAGAATTCTTCATACTTCTCGGCTCTCACGTGTTCTGGGTAGAATCTTTCTCGCATTGCCTTCTTAAACGTATCCCAAGAAAAGTCAGGTTGTTGACGCAGCGTTAGGCTAGTCATGGCCCACCAATTGTCTGCCTCTTGACGTAGATAGTATGCAGCTATATCGACTCGTTGATCCGCAGGGCAGTTCATAGACTCAAAGAGTTTGTCAAAAGTGCGAATCCAATCTTCAAGGATGCGAGGATCTTCTTGGCCAAAATAACATGAGGGATTGCGCTTCGCCACAAGTTTCGCGACATCATTGCGGTTGTTGAGACGTTGTTGGTGTTGATTCTGAAGTAACACATTCGCGACTGTCTGGATGAGTTGAGTTAGTTGCCCGAGATTTTGAGCCAACTCCGCATTCGTCGGTGTAGCGTCGTTGTTCTCAATGTTGTTACTCATGGATGTCATTATCTCCTTGAAAAGTATAGCGTATAAGAAATCTATCGGTATTCATAAATATTCTATTCTATCCAATAACTTACTAATCACGTAATGTATAAAGTTCTTCTATAAGTCCAAATTTATCCTCAAGTAAACATATATGGATATGTCACACTTAAAAATATCTCAAGAAAATGAAAACAATCACAACCTCAACCGAAACCAAAATCAAAGTCTCACAACCTCACCACGCGCCTAAACTTTTATTTTAGTCCTTGAAGCTCTTACTTATCGCCTAGTAATTTTTTTTTACCTAATATTTTGAAAAAAACATTATTGAAAAATCCACCTTGAAAACCTTTAAGAATCCTATAAATTGTTAGAAACCTTTTTAGAAAATCAAAGCTAGGAAATTTAAGACCATAAGAAAACATAAAAAAATATATTTAGAAAATCTTTTAGAAAAATTCTTTGAAAACTCCCCCCAGAAAAACAACTTGGCCCAGAAAAAATGCTCTGATACCAACTTGTAACACCCCCAAATTTCCCACCCAAAATACCTTTAAATAAAACATTATTTATTAACTTTATTTGAAAACATCAAAATTGTGCAGCGGAAAATCAAAAAGGAAATAGGGGCGTTACCGCCACACTCGATTCTTCCTTAACCGAGTGCACAGGCTAAAACAACTTAAACTAAAAATAAATTAAACTTTTAAAATAAATGTTCACTAATTTAAGATGCTGAAAAATGTAATTACAATTATTTACTAATTTGATGTTCTAGCGGAAGCTCTCTCGAAATCAACTTCAACGAGATCAACTCAACACCTGTACACAATCAAGTACAGAAAAAATAAAAGAAACAAACATTAGCAACAATGCTAAGTAAGTTCCACCTAACCCCCCAAAAAAATAAAATAAATAATATATGTATATTTGTAAAACATTTCGTAAAATATATTTTCAAAATAATTTATAAATCATAAGTAAAACAACATTTATAAAATATTCTTATAACACAATAATGTGCAAAATATCAACATTTCAAATATAATTTCATATTTCAAAACCAGACTAATTCCAAAATATCAATATACATAAACCACCAAATATGATCACAAAAATTTCAAAGCATAAATCAAAAATCAAATATTCATCTCAAAACACATAATTATAAACAATATTCAAAATAATTAAACCAAATCAAATCCAAAAGTATTTATACTCAAAAAAATTCACAAATAATTTAATAACTCAATCCAACTCAAATTCAATCCAAATATAATCCAATCCAATAATCCAACAATTCCAATCAATTCAATAATTCAATTCCACCACAAATCCAATCAAATAATATTCACCTCAAGTCCAAATCAAGTCAATCAAATAATCTCAATCACCTCAATCCAATCAAATTCCAGTCAAACCAAGTCCAGTTAACTCGTGTCCAGTGGAAGCCGAACTCCTACCTTAAGTGTGCACACCCCCTAAAAGGGATTCCAAGCCCTCCGGGTAGTAAGAAGCCCGAGTAGTCGGGATTTTTTCTACCAACTACACTACAATTAAGCTGGGATACTCCGCTTTTGGGAAGTACCCCTGGTGGATTTAGACTTATAGCCATTACCACTCACCAAATTCCACATTTATCCGGATGTGGCAAACCGACACCACGGATCTCTCCGGGTGCTCACAAAATCAAAATTCAATCTCAATCAAAACGGATATGAAATCCAAACTCCACAAAATCATTCACAATGTAAAATATCACTCCACAAACAACACTCAAATGTACCATACATTAAAATTTATCAAAAGAGTCCAAAATATAGAATACTTCATAAATGGCTCAAATCTCAAATATAATCCCAACAACAATTTATATGATATCTCAAATACTCAAAAATATCATCCAATATCCAATACTCAAATCTCAAATATAATTCTCAATAACAGTCCATAAGCAAATTCCAAATTCTCAAATGTAAATACTAGAAATCTCATAAAATACTCAAATAATTTCAAAATGATTAACGAGGAAAAGTATAATTTTGGTTGATGTGAAACTTACCTCAAATTGCGATCTCTTAACTGAAACTTGTATCTCGAACTTGTTGAAATTCACCTTTTAAAATATTAAATTCTAAAATCAACATCTCATCAACTTAGTGTGTAACTCATCTACCCTTTATTTATAATTTTCCCTTTCTCCGTTTGATTTTAACCTTATCATCATTATTGTTAGTTAGTATTATTATTAATATTTTTATTTGTTATTTCTAATCGGCCAAACTAAAAATACAGAGTATCCATTTAAGTTAACTTTCGGTCCATTCAACAATATAGTAACCAATTCCAGTTTTAAAAGCAAGACCATAAAGAACGGACGGCGTACTGTATATCTTTGTCCTCGATTGAGTTTAGTCGGCGACTCAGCGAGCGTAGGTTCCCTCCGGCAATCAGCAGCAACTAGCAACGTCGCCAAGCAGCAGACTTCCCCTTCTCTGATGTGAAATCAGTCCGAGCATCTTGCAGCAGTACCACGGCGTAAGAAAAACCAGTCCGGCGGCAAGGCTACTGTGCTCCGAGGCTACGGTAGTACGGCGTACTCCTTCTCTGTGTATCCATAGTTCCTTCGTTTGTACGGGCCAACAAACAGTCCGGTGGGCTGGTGCGTGGTGATACAGTCCGGTGAGTAAGGAGTAATTACTTCTATGGTGCAGCAGCTCCTCCGGCGTCAATAGCGGCAAGGTTAAAGCTCCGTCTCCGGCGTTGTTGCAGTATTCCCGGCAAAGCTACGCTTCTTCCTCGGCCGACGAAGCTCCCTCGATGATGGTAGGATATCAGCGGCGTTTTCCCTCCCCCTGGCGGTGACTCCGACGAAGACACCGACACGGCACTCAGTTTCCCCCTCCTTCGGCTTGTGTGGAAGTCGGCAGACAGTCGGCGCACAGTCCTGCAACGTACTCCGGCGTTGGTCCCTAGAAGAAAACTCAAGTGACGGTTCTTCCTTCTTCGGCGGCGCGGATGGTTCTTTCTCCGACAAAGGTAGTTTTCTCCGGCGAAATTCCCCCCTCCTCTCACGTTCTCTTTTCTTCTTTCCTTCTTCGCATGGTTATGACGCAGGTTTATATATATAGATATATACACGGGTGTTACTTGGTGCAAGGCTGATCATATCGTTGGACCTTATATATATATAATTATATACATGTAGTAGAAGATTCTAGGGTTTCAGTTTTATTGGTCGCCGATCGTTCTGGATGATACGTTATAAAAGTTAATAAATCTTTTACCTTTTATACGAACGTGCGTACTAGGAAAGTCACCCGTTTGTTTCGGGTGTAAGCGTTCAGCCGTAGGTGCAGGTTGGGTCACATATTTGTACACGTTCGTAGGTACACATTAACTTAGGAAGTTAGGAGGTTACACACGTTAACTTAGGAACTTAATTAGTACATACATTACATGCTTATCGGTGTATTATGATGTATGTGTGGATATACATGTTGGTATGTAGTTTATGTACTAAGTGTATGGGTGCATGCATGATATGCATATGTATGTAGTATATCACGAGTATAAGTTAATAATAGGTTAATAATGGGTTTAGTACATACGGTGTATGTAATTTTGAGTTATTACTTCATTTCATTTTCTTTTTTTTAGCGTTTGGTTGAATGGTTATGAGATAAATTATATCTAGTTTACTTTTAACAGACAGATTTTATCTGATTTAATACTTATTTTTTATTAAACCCATTATATCTAATTTACATTTATTTTATTTTATTACAGTATTCTTTTTTTTTTTTTTTTTTTTTACAGAGTGTCACATTCTACCCCCCTTAAAAATATGCTTCGTCCCCGAAGCACTTAAAATTATTCAAGAGAAAAATTTATTTGCTCAAGATCA
This sequence comes from Cuscuta europaea, assembly GCA_945859875.1. Taxonomy (NCBI): domain Eukaryota; kingdom Viridiplantae; phylum Streptophyta; class Magnoliopsida; order Solanales; family Convolvulaceae; genus Cuscuta; species Cuscuta europaea. Next base: position 6,206,973 of record CAMAPE010000008.1, on the reverse strand, counting down.
AAACGATACATGATTGCCAAAGTGGTTTACTACTACTGATAATTAGAAATTTAAACGGTCCCACCTACTATTCTCAAGTTCTTCCGTTGCAATTATCCGTCTTTCCTTGACAGTGGCGTCCATGATTTGGAGGTAACCCCTTCTTCTTGGAATGACACTCGAACATTCTATGACCCAGCTTGTCACAGTGAAAACATCTCACGAGCGTTCCATCACAGTATTTCCCGGGGTGATCCTTTTCACATTGCATACAGTAGAAGTGCATCTTTTCAGTGGAGTTCTTCTTCTTATGCCTCTGGTCTTGGCCTTGGTTGTTGATCTTGTTCCCGTTTTGGGTCTCCCGTGGTTGATTTAACGTGTGCCGTTTGCCTCCTCGTTTGCTTTCGTCTTCGATGCCCTTCCTTGTCATCTTCAGTGTTTCCTTCTGTAGTTGTTTCACTCGATAGTGCTTGGCAGCTTTGACGTAGGCCTCGTTCAGAGTTTGGCAATTTGAAACGCAAAGAGCTTTTTGTGTCTCAAAGTTCAGACCGCGTATAAACTTGTTAGTTTTATCGATTTCATCGGGAACTAACGCAGGTGCAAATCGTGCGAGCTCCAAGAATTTAGCGTGGTACTCTTGGACGGTCATACCTACTTGCTTCAGGTGTAAGAATTCTTCATACTTCTCGGCTCTCACGTGTTCTGGGTAGAATCTTTCTCGCATTGCCTTCTTAAACGTATCCCAAGAAAAGTCAGGTTGTTGACGCAGCGTTAGGCTAGTCATGGCCCACCAATTGTCTGCCTCTTGACGTAGATAGTATGCAGCTATATCGACTCGTTGATCCGCAGGGCAGTTCATAGACTCAAAGAGTTTGTCAAAAGTGCGAATCCAATCTTCAAGGATGCGAGGATCTTCTTGGCCAAAATAACATGAGGGATTGCGCTTCGCCACAAGTTTCGTGACATCATTGCGGTTGTTGAGACGTTGTTGGTGTTGATTCTGAAGTAACACATTCGCGACTGTCTGGATGAGTTGAGTTAGTTGCCCGAGATTTTGAGCCAACTCCGCATTCGTCGGTGTAGCGTCGTTGTTCTCAATGTTGTTACTCATGGATGTCATTATCTCCTTGAAAAGTATAGCGTATAAGAAATCTATCGGTATTCATAAATATTCTATTCTATCCAATAACTTACTAATCACGTAATGTATAAAGTTCTTCTATAAGTCCAAATTTATCCTCAAGTAAACATATATGGATATGTCACACTTAAAAATATCTCAAGAAAATGAAAACAATCACAACCTCAACCGAAACCAAAATCAAAGTCTCACAACCTCACCACGCGCCTAAACTTTTATTTTAGTCCTTGAAGCTCTTACTTATCGCCTAGTAATTTTTTTTTACCTAATATTTTGAAAAAAACATTATTGAAAAATCCACCTTGAAAACCTTTAAGAATCCTATAAATTGTTAGAAACCTTTTTAGAAAATCAAAGCTAGGAAATTTAAGACCATAAGAAAACATAAAAAAATATATTTAGAAAATCTTTTAGAAAAATTCTTTGAAAACTCCCCCCAGAAAAACAACTTGGCCCAGAAACAATGCTCTGATACCAACTTGTAACACCCCCAAATTTCCCACCCAAAATACCTTTAAATAAAACATTATTTATTAACTTTATTTGAAAACATCAAAATTGTGCAGCGGAAAATCAAAAAGGAAATAGGGGCGTTACCGCCACACTCGATTCTTCCTTAACCGAGTGCACAGGCTAAAACAACTTAAACTAAAAATAAATTAAACTTTTAAAATAAATGTTCACTAATTTAAGATGCTGAAAAATGTAATTACAATTATTTACTAATTTGATGTTCTAGCGGAAGCTCTCTCGAAATCAACTTCAACGAGATCAACTCAACACCTGTACACAATCAAGTACAGAAAAAATAAAAGAAACAAACATTAGCAACAATGCTAAGTAAGTTCCACCTAACCCCCCAAAAAAATAAAATAAATAATATATGTATATTTTTAAAACATTTCGTAAAATATATTGTCAAAATAATTTATAAATCATAAGTAAAACAACATTTATAAAATATTCTTATAACACAATAATGTGCAAAATATCAACATTTCAAATATAATTTCATATTTCAAAACCAGACTAATTCCAAAATATCAATATACATAAACCACCAAATATGATCACAAAAATTTCAAAGCATAAATCAAAAATCAAATATTCATCTCAAAACACATAATTATAAACAATATTCAAAATAATTAAACCAAATCAAATCCAAAAGTATTTATACTCAAAAAAATTCACAAATAATTTAATAACTCAATCCAACTCAAATTCAATCCAAATATAATCCAATCCAATAATCCAACAATTCCAATCAATTCAATAATTCAATTCCACCACAAATCCAATCAAATAATATTCACCTCAAGTCCAAATCAAGTCAATCAAATAATCTCAATCACCTCAATCCAATCAAATTCCAGTCAAACCAAGTCCAGTTAACTCGTGTCCAGTGGAAGCCGAACTCCTACCTTAAGTGTGCACACCCCCTAAAAGGGATTCCAAGCCCTCCGGGTAGTAAGAAGCCCGAGTAGTCGGGATTTTTTCTACCAACTACACTACAATTAAGCTGGGATACTCCGCTTTTGGGAAGTACCCCTGGTGGATTTAGACTTATAGCCATTACCACTCACCAAATTCCACATTTATCCGGATGTGGCAAACCGACACCACGGATCTCTCCGGGTGCTCACAAAATCAAAATTCAATCTCAATCAAAACGGATATGAAATCCAAACTCCACAAAATCATTCACAATGTAAAATATCACTCCACAAATAACACTCAAATGTACCATACATTAAAATTTATCAAAAGAGTCCAAAATATAGAATACTTCATAAATGGCTCAAATCTCAAATATAATCCCAACAACAATTTATATGATATCTCAAATACTCAAAAATATCATCCAATATCCAATACTCAAATCTCAAATATAATTCTCAATAACAGTCCATAAGCAAATTCCAAATTCTCAAATGTAAATACTAGAAATCTCATAAAATACTCAAATAATTTCAAAATGATTAACGAGGAAAAGTATAATTTTGGTTGATGTGAAACTTACCTCAAATTGCGATCTCTTAACTGAAACTTGTATCTCGAACTTGTTGAAATTCACCTTTTAAAATATTAAATTCTAAAATCAACATCTCATCAACTTAGTGTGTAACTCATCTACCCTTTATTTATAATTTTCCCTTTCTCCGTTTGATTTTAACCTTATCATCATTATTGTTAGTTAGTATTATTATTAATATTTTTATTTGTTATTTCTAATCGGCCAAACTAAAAATACAGAGTATCCATTTAAGTTAACTTTCGGTCCATTCAACAATATAGTAACCAATTCCAGTTTTAAAAGCAAGACCATAAAGAACGGACGGCGTACTGTATATCTTTGTCCTCGATTGAGTTTAGTCGGCGACTCAGCGAGCGTAGGTTCCCTCCGGCAATCAGCAGCAACTAGCAACGTCGCCAAGCAGCAGACTTCCCCTTCTCTGATGTGAAATCAGTCCGAGCATCTTGCAGCAGTACCACGGCGTAAGAAAAACCAGTCCGGCGGCAAGGCTACTGTGCTCCGGCGCTACGGTAGTACGGCGTACTCCTTCTCTGTGTATCCATAGTTCCTTCGTTTGTACGGGCCAACAAACAGTCCGGTGGGCTGGTGCGTGGTGATACAGTCCGGTGAGTAAGGAGTAATTACTTCTATGGTGCAGCAGCTCCTCCGGCGTCAATAGCGGCAAGGTTAAAGCTCCGTCTCCGGCGTTGTTGCAGTATTCCCGGCAAAGCTACGCTTCTTCCTCGGCCGACGAAGCTCCCTCGATGATGGTAGGATATCAGCGGCGTTTTCCCTCCCCCTGGCGGTGACTCCGACGAAGACACCGACACGGCACTCAGTTTCCCCCTCCTTCGGCTTGTGTGGAAGTCGGCAGACAGTCGGCGCACAGTCCTGCAACGTACTCCGGCGTTGGTCCCTAGAAGAAAACTCAAGTGACGGTTCTTCCTTCTTCGGCGGCGCGGATGGTTCTTTCTCCGACAAAGGTAGTTTTCTCCGGCGAAATTCCCCCCTCCTCTCACGTTCTCTTTTCTTCTTTCCTTCTTCGCATGGTTATGACGCAGGTTTATATATATAGATATATACACGCAAGGTGTTACTTGGTGCAAGGCTGATCATATCGTTGGACCTTATATATATATAATTATATACATGTAGTAGAAGATTCTAGGGTTTCAGTTTTATTGGTCGCCGATCGTTCTGGATGATACGTTATAAAAGTTAATAAATCTTTTGCCTTTTATACGAACGTGCGTACTAGGAAAGTCACCCGTTTGTTTCGGGTGTAAGCGTTCAGCCGTAGGTGCAGGTTGGGTCACATATTTGTACACGTTCGTAGGTACACATTAACTTAGGAAGTTAGGAGGTTACACACGTTAACTTAGGAACTTAATTAGTACATACATTACATGCTTATCGGTGTATTATGATGTATGTGTGGATATAGGTATGTAGTTTATGTACTAAGTGTATGGGTGCATGCATGATATGCATATGTATGTAGTATATCACGAGTATAAGTTAATAATAGGTTAATAATGGGTTTAGTACATACGGTGTATGTAATTTTGAGTTATTACTTCATTTCATTTTCTTTTTTTTTTAGCGTTTGGTTGAATGGTTATGAGATAAATTATATCTAGTTTACTTTTAACAGACAGATTTTATCTGATTTAATACTTATTTTTTATTAAACCCATTATATCTAATTTACATTTATTTTATTTTATTACAGTATTCTTTTTTTTTGTTTTTTTTTTACAGAGTGTCACATTCTACCCCCCTTAAAAATATGCTTCGTCCCCGAAGCACTTAAAATTATTCAAGAGAAAAATTTATTTGCTCAAGATCAAAACGATACATGATTGCCAAAGTGGTTTACTACTACTGATAATTAGAAATTTAAACGGTCCCACCTACTATTCTCAGGTTCTTCCGTTGCAATTATCCGTCTTTCCTTGACAGTGGCGTCCATGATTTGGAGGTAACCCCTTCTTGGAATGACACTCGAACATTCTATGACCCAGCTTGTCACAGTGAAAACATCTCACGAGCGTTCCATCACAGTATTTCCCGGGGTGATCCTTTTCACATTGCATACAGTAGAAGTGCATCTTTTCAGTGGAGTTCTTCTTCTTATGCCTCTGGTCTTGGCCTTGGTTGTTGATCTTGTTCCCGTTTTGGGTCTCCCGTGGTTGATTTAACGTGTGCCGTTTGCCTCCTCGTTTGCTTTCGTCTTCGATGCCCTTCCTTGTCATCTTCAGTGTTTCCTTCTGTAGTTGTTTCACTCGATAGTGCTTGGCAGCTTTGACGTAGGCCTCGTTCAGAGTTTGGCAATTTGAAACGCAAAGAGCTTTTTGTGTCTCAAAGTTCAGACCGCGTATAAACTTGTTAGTTTTATCGATTTCATCGGGAACTAACGCAGGTGCAAATCGTGCGAGCTCCAAGAATTTAGCGTGGTACTCTTGGACGGTCATACCTACTTGCTTCAGGTGTAAGAATTCTTCATACTTCTCGGCTCTCACGTGTTCTGGGTAGAATCTTTCTCGCATTGCCTTCTTAAACGTATCCCAAGAAAAGTCAGGTTGTTGACGCAGCGTTAGGCTAGTCATGGCCCACCAATTGTCTGCCTCTTGACGTAGGTAGTATGCAGCTATATCGACTCGTTGATCCGCAGGGCAGTTCATAGACTCAAAGAGTTTGTCAAAAGTGCGAATCCAATCTTCAAGGATGCGAGGATCTTCTTGGCCAAAATAACATGAGGGATTGCGCTTCGCCACAAGTTTCGCGACATCATTGCGGTTGTTGAGACGTTGTTGGTGTTGATTCTGAAGTAACACATTCGCGACTGTCTGGATGAGTTGAGTTAGTTGCCCGAGATTTTGAGCCAACTCCGCATTCGTCGGTGTAGCGTCGTTGTTCTCAATGTTGTTACTCATGGATGTCATTATCTCCTTGAAAAGTATAGCGTATAAGAAATCTATCGGTATTCATAAATATTCTATTCTATCCAATAACTTACTAATCACGTAATGTATAAAGTTCTTCTATAAGTCCAAATTTATCCTCAAGTAAACATATATGGATATGTCACACTTAAAAATATCTCAAGAAAATGAAAACAATCACAACCTCAACCGAAACCAAAATCAAAGTCTCACAACCTCACCACGCGCCTAAACTTTTATTTTAGTCCTTGAAGCTCTTACTTATCGCCTAGTAATTTTTTTTTACCTAATATTTTGAAAAAAACATTATTGAAAAATCCACCTTGAAAACCTTTAAGAATCCTATAAATTGTTAGAAACCTTTTTAGAAAATCAAAGCTAGGAAATTTAAGACCATAAGAAAACATAAAAAAATATATTTAGAAAATCTTTTAGAAAAATTCTTTGAAAACTCCCCCCCAGAAAAACAACTTGGCCCAGAAAAAATGCTCTGATACCAACTTGTAACACCCCCAAATTTCCCACCCAAAATACCTTTAAATAAAACATTATTTATTAACTTTATTTGAAAACATCAAAATTGTGCAGCGGAAAATCAAAAAGGAAATAGGGGTGTTACCGCCACACTCGATTCTTCCTTAACCGAGTGCACAGGCTAAAACAACTTAAACTAAAAATAAATTAAACTTTTAAAATAAATGTTCACTAATTTAAGATGCTGAAAAATGTAATTACAATTATTTACTAATTTGATGTTCTAGCGGAAGCTCTCTCGAAATCAACTTCAACGAGATCAACTCAACACCTGTACACAATCAAGTACAGAAAAAATAAAAGAAACAAACATTAGCAACAATGCTAAGTAAGTTCCACCTAACCCCCCAAAAAAATAAAATAAATAATATATGTATATTTGTAAAACATTTCGTAAAATATATTTTCAAAATAATTTATAAATCATAAGTAAAACAACATTTATAAAATATTCTTATAACACAATAATGTGCAAAATATCAACATTTCAAATATAATTTCATATTTCAAAACCAGACTAATTCCAAAATATCAATATACATAAACCACCAAATATGATCACAAAAATTTCAAAGCATAAATCAAAAATCAAATATTCATCTCAAAACACATAATTATAAACAATATTCAAAATAATTAAACCAAATCAAATCCAAAAGTATTTATACTCAAAAAAATTCACAAATAATTTAATAACTCAATCCAACTCAAATTCAATCCAAATATAATCCAATCCAATAATCCAACAATTCCAATCAATTCAATAATTCAATTCCACCACAAATCCAATCAAATAATATTCACCTCAAGTCCAAATCAAGTCAATCAAATAATCTCAATCACCTCAATCCAATCAAATTCCAGTCAAACCAAGTCCAGTTAACTCGTGTCCAGTGGAAGCCGAACTCCTACCTTAAGTGTGCACACCCCCTAAAAGGGATTCCAAGCCCTCCGGGTAGTAAGAAGCCCGAGTAGTCGGGATTTTTTCTACCAACTACACTACAATTAAGCTGGGATACTCCGCTTTTGGGAAGTACCCCTGGTGGATTTAGACTTATAGCCATTACCACTCACCAAATTCCACATTTATCCGGATGTGGCAAACCGACACCACAGATCTCTCCGGGTGCTCACAAAATCAAAATTCAATCTCAATCAAAACGGATATGAAATCCAAACTCCACAAAATCATTCACAATGTAAAATATCACTCCACAAACAACACTCAAATGTACCATACATTAAAATTTATCAAAAGAGTCCAAAATATAGAATACTTCATAAATGGCTCAAATCTCAAATATAATCCCAACAACAATTTATATGATATCTCAAATACTCAAAAATATCATCCAATATCCAATACTCAAATCTCAAATATAATTCTCAATAACAGTCCATAAGCAAATTCCAAATTCTCAAATGTAAATACTAGAAATCTCATAAAATACTCAAATAATTTCAAAATGATTAACGAGGAAAAGTATAATTTTGGTTGATGTGAAACTTACCTCAAATTGCGATCTCTTAACTGAAACTTGTATCTCGAACTTGTTGAAATTCACCTTTTAAAATATTAAATTCTAAAATCAACATCTCATCAACTTAGTGTGTAACTCATCTACCCTTTATTTATAATTTTCCCTTTCTCCGTTTGATTTTAACCTTATCATCATTATTGTTAGTTAGTATTATTATTAATATTTTTATTTGTTATTTCTAATCGGCCAAACTAAAAATACAGAGTATCCATTTAAGTTAACTTTCGGTCCATTCAACAATATAGTAACCAATTCCAGTTTTAAAAGCAAGACCATAAAGAACGGACGGCGTACTGTATATCTTTGTCCTCGATTGAGTTTAGTCGGCGACTTAGCGAGCGTAGGTTCCCTCCGGCAATCAGCAGCAACTAGCAACGTCGCCAAGCAGCAGACTTCCCCTTCTCTGATGTGAAACCAGTCCGAGCATCTTGCAGCAGTACCACGGCGTATGAAAAACCAGTCCGGCGGCAAGGCTACTGTGCTCCGGCGCTACGGTAGTACGGCGTACTCCTTCTCTGTGTATCCATAGTTCCTTCGTTTGTACGGGCCAACAAACAGTCCGGTGGGCTGGTGCGTGGTGATACAGTCCGGTGAGTAAGGAGTAATTACTTCTATGGTGCAGCAGCTCCTCCGGCGTCAATAGCGGCAAGGTTAAAGCTCCGTCTCCGGCGTTGTTGCAGTATTCCCGGCAAAGCTACGCTTCTTCCTCGGCCGACGAAGCTCCCTCGATGATGGTAGGATATCAGCGGCGTTTTCCCTCCCCCTGGCGGTGACTCCGACGAAGACACCGACACGGCACTCAGTTTCCCCCTCCTTCGGCTTGTGTGGAAGTCGGCAGACAGTCGGCGCACAGTCCTGCAACGTACTCCGGCGTTGGTCCCTAGAAGAAAACTCAAGTGACGGTTCTTCCTTCTTCGGCGGCGCGGATGGTTCTTTCTCCGACAAAGGTAGTTTTCTCCGGCGAAATTCCCCCCTCCTCTCACGTTCTCTTTTCTTCTTTCCTTCTTCGCATGGTTATGACGCAGGTTTATATATATAGATATATACACGGGTGTTACTTGGTGCAAGGCTGATCATATCGTTGGACCTTATATATATATAATTATATACATGTAGTAGAAGATTCTAGGGTTTCAGTTTTATTGGTCGCCGATCGTTCTGGATGATACGTTATAAAAGTTAATAAATCTTTTACCTTTTATACGAACGTGCGTACTAGGAAAGTCACCCGTTTGTTTCGGGTGTAAGCGTTCAGCCGTAGGTGCAGGTTGGGTCACATATTTGTACACGTTCGTAGGTACACATTAACTTAGGAAGTTAGGAGGTTACACACGTTAACTTAGGAACTTAATTAGTACATACATTACATGCTTATCCGTGTATTATGATGTATGTGTGGATATACATGTTGGTATGTAGTTTATGTACTAAGTGTATGGGTGCATGCATGATATGCATATGTATGTAGTATATCACGAGTATAAGTTAATAATAGGTTAATAATGGGTTTAGTACATACGGTGTATGTAATTTTGAGTTATTACTTCATTTCATTTTTTTTTTTTTTAGCGTTTGGTTGAATGGTTATGAGATAAATTATATCTAGTTTACTTTTAACAGACATATTTTATCTGATTTAATACTTATTTTTTATTAAACCCATTATATCTAATTTACATTTATTTTATTTTATTACAGTATTCTTTTTTTTTTGTTTTTTTTTTACAGTGTCACATTCTACCCCCCTTAAAAATATGCTTCGTCCCCGAAGCACTTAAAATTATTCAAGAGAAAAATTTATTTGCTCAAGATCAAAACGATACATGATTGCCAAAGTGGTTTACTACTACTGATAATTAGAAATTTAAACGGTCCCACCTACTATTCTCAGGTTCTTCCGTTGCAATTATCCGTCTTTCCTTGACAGTGGCGTCCATGATTTGGAGGTAACCCCTTCTTCTTGGAATGACACTCGAACACTCTATGACCCAGCTTGTCACAGTGAAAACATCTCACGAGCGTTCCATCACAGTATTTCCCGGGGTGATCCTTTTCACATTGCATACAGTAGAAGTGCATCTTTTCAGTGGAGTTCTTCTTCTTATGCCTCTGGTCTTGGCCTTGGTTGTTGATCTTGTTCCCGTTTTGGGTCTCCCGTGGTTGATTTAACGTGTGCCGTTTGCCTCCTCGTTTGCTTTCGTCTTCGATGCCCTTCCTTGTCATCTTCAGTGTTTCCTTCTGTAGTTGTTTCACTCGATAGTGCTTGGCAGCTTTGACGTAGGCCTCGTTCAGAGTTTGGCAATTTGAAACGCAAAGAGCTTTTTGTGTCTCAAAGTTCAGACCGCGTATAAACTTGTTAGTTTTATCGATTTCATCGGGAACTAACGCAGGTGTAAATCGTGCGAGCTCCAAGAATTTAGCGTGGTACTCTTGGACGGTCATACCTACTTGCTTCAGGTGTAAGAATTCTTCATACTTCTCGGCTCTCACGTGTTCTGGGTAGAATCTTTCTCGCATTGCCTTCTTAAACGTATCCCAAGAAAAGTCAGGTTGTTGACGCAGCGTTAGGCTAGTCATGGCCCACCAATTGTCTGCCTCTTGACGTAGGTAGTATGCAGCTATATCGACTCGTTGATCCGCAGGGCAGTTCATAGACTCAAAGAGTTTGTCAAAAGTGCGAATCCAATCTTCAAGGATGCGAGGATCTTCTTGGCCAAAATAACATGAGGGATTGCGCTTCGCCACAAGTTTCGCGACATCATTGCGGTTGTTGAGACGTTGTTGGTGTTGATTCTGAAGTAACACATTCGCGACTGTCTGGATGAGTTGAGTTAGTTGCCCGAGATTTTGAGCCAACTCCGCATTCGTCGGTGTAGCGTCGTTGTTCTCAATGTTGTTACTCATGGATGTCATTATCTCCTTGAAAAGTATAGCGTATAAGAAATCTATCGGTATTCATAAATATTCTATTCTATCCAATAACTTACTAATCACGTAATGTATAAAGTTCTTCTATAAGTCCAAATTTATCCTCAAGTAAACATATATGGATATGTCACACTTAAAAATATCTCAAGAAAATGAAAACAATCACAACCTCAACCGAAACCAAAATCAAAGTCTCACAACCTCACCACGCGCCTAAAGTTTTATTTTAGTCCTTGAAGCTCTTACTTATCGCCTAGTAATTTTTTTTTACCTAATATTTTGAAAAAAACATTATTGAAAAATCCACCTTGAAAACCTTTAAGAATCCTATAAATTGTTAGAAACCTTTTTAGAAAATCAAAGCTAGGAAATTTAAGACCATAAGAAAACATAAAAAAATATATTTAGAAAATCTTTTAGAAAAATTCTTTGAAAACTCCCCCCAGAAAAACAACTTGGCCCAGAAAAAATGCTCTGATACCAACTTGTAACACCCCCAAATTTCCCACCCAAAATACCTTTAAATAAAACATTATTTATTAACTTTATTTGAAAACATCAAAATTGTGCAGCGGAAAATCAAAAAGGAAATAGGGGCGTTACCGCCACACTCGATTCTTCCTTAACCGAGTGCACAGGCTAAAACAACTTAAACTAAAAATAAATTAAACTTTTAAAATAAATGTTCACTAATTTAAGATGCTGAAAAATGTAATTACAATTATTTACTAATTTGATGTTCTAGCGGAAGCTCTCTCGAAATCAACTTCAACGAGATCAACTCAACACCTGTACACAATCAAGTACAGAAAAAATAAAAGAAACAAACATTAGCAACAATGCTAAGTAAGTTCCACCTAACTCCCCAAAAAAATAAAATAAATAATATATGTATATTTGTAAAACATTTCGTAAAATATATTTTCAAAATAATTTATAAATCATAAGTAAAACAACATTTATAAAATATTCTTATAACACAATAATGTGCAAAATATCAACATTTCAAATATAATTTCATATTTCAAAACCAGACTAATTCCAAAATATCAATATACATAAACCACCAAATATGATCACAAAAATTTCAAAGCATAAATCAAAAATCAAATATTCATCTCAAAACACATAATTATAAACAATATTCAAAATAATTAAACCAAATCAAATCCAAAAGTATTTATACTCAAAAAAATTCACAAATAATTTAATAACTCAATCCAACTCAAATTCAATCCAAATATAATCCAATCCAATAATCCAACAATTCCAATCAATTCAATAATTCAATTCCACCACAAATCCAATCAAATAATATTCACCTCAAGTCCAAATCAAGTCAATCAAATAATCTCAATCACCTCAATCCAATCAAATTCCAGTCAAACCAAGTCCAGTTAACTCGTGTCCAGTGGAAGCCGAACTCCTACCTTAAGTGTGCACACCCCCTAAAAGGGATTCCAAGCCCTCCGGGTAGTAAGAAGCCCGAGTAGTCGGGATTTTTTCTACCAACTACACTACAATTAAGCTGGGATACTCCGCTTTTGGGAAGTACCCCTGGTGGATTTAGACTTATAGCCATTACCACTCACCAAATTCCACATTTATCCGGATGTGGCAAACCGACACCACGGATCTCTCCGGGTGCTCACAAAATCAAAATTCAATCTCAATCAAAACGGATATGAAATCCAAACTCCACAAAATCATTCACAATGTAAAATATCACTCCACAAACAACACTCAAATGTACCATACATTAAAATTTATCAAAAGAGTCCAAAATATAGAATACTTCATAAATGGCTCAAATCTCAAATATAATCCCAACAACAATTTATATGATATCTCAAATACTCAAAAATATCATCCAATATCCAATACTCAAATCTCAAATATAATTCTCAATAACAGTCCATAAGCAAATTCCAAATTCTCAAATGTAAATACTAGAAATCTCATAAAATACTCAAATAATTTCAAAATGATTAACGAGGAAAAGTATAATTTTGGTTGATGTGAAACTTACCTCAAATTGCGATCTCTTAACTGAAACTTGTATCTCGAACTTGTTGAAATTCACCTTTTAAAATATTAAATTCTAAAATCAACATCTCATCAACTTAGTGTGTAACTCATCTACCCTTTATTTATAATTTTCCCTTTCTCCGTTTGATTTTAACCTTATCATCATTATTGTTAGTTAGTATTATTATTAATATTTTTATTTGTTATTTCTAATCGGCCAAACTAAAAATACAGAGTATCCATTTAAGTTAACTTTCGGTCCATTCAACAATATAGTAACCAATTCCAGTTTTAAAAGCAAGACCATAAAGAACGGACGGCGTACTGTATATCTTTGTCCTCGATTGAGTTTAGTCGGCGACTCAGCGAGCGTAGGTTCCCTCCGGCAATCAGCAGCAACTAGCAACGTCGCCAAGCAGCAGACTTCCCCTTCTCTGATGTGAAATCAGTCCGAGCATCTTGCAGCAGTACCACGGCGTAAGAAAAACCAGTCCGGCGGCAAGGCTACTGTGCTCCGGCGCTACGGTAGTACGGCGTACTCCTTCTCTGTGTATCCATAGTTCCTTCGTTTGTACGGGCCAACAAACAGTCCGGTGGGCTGGTGCGTGGTGATACAGTCCGGTGAGTAAGGAGTAATTACTTCTATGGTGCAGCAGCTCCTCCGGCGTCAATAGCGGCAAGGTTAAAGCTCCGTCTCCGGCGTTGTTGCAGTATTCCCGGCAAAGCTACGCTTCTTCCTCGGCCGACGAAGCTCCCTCGATGATGGTAGGATATCAGCGGCGTTTTCCCTCCCCCTGGCGGTGACTCCGACGAAGACACCGACACGGCACTCAGTTTCCCCCTCCTTCGGCTTGTGTGGAAGTCGGCAGACAGTCGGCGCACAGTCCTGCAACGTACTCCGGCGTTGGTCCCTAGAAGAAAACTCAAGTGACGGTTCTTCCTTCTTCGGCGGCGCGGATGGTTCTTTCTCCGACAAAGGTAGTTTTCTCCGGCGAAATTCCCCCCTCCTCTCACGTTCTCTTTTCTTCTTTCCTTCTTCGCATGGTTATGACGCAGGTTTATATATATAGATATATACACGGGTGTTACTTGGTGCAAGGCTGATCATATCGTTGGACCTTATATATATATAATTATATACATGTAGTAGAAGATTCTAGGGTTTCAGTTTTATTGGTCGCCGATCGTTCTGGATGATACGTTATAAAAGTTAATAAATCTTTTACCTTTTATACGAACGTGCGTACTAGGAAAGTCACCCGTTTGTTTCGGGTGTAAGCGTTCAGCCGTAGGTGCAGGTTGGGTCACATATTTGTACACGTTCGTAGGTACACATTAACTTAGGAAGTTAGGAGGTTACACACGTTAACTTAGGAACTTAATTAGTACATACATTACATGCTTATCGGTGTATTATGATGTATGTGTGGATATACATGTTGGTATGTAGTTTATGTACTAAGTGTATGGGTGCATGCATGATATGCATATGTATGTAGTATATCACGAGTATAAGTTAATAATAGGTTAATAATGGGTTTAGTACATACGGTGTATGTAATTTTGAGTTATTACTTCATTTCATTTTTTTTTTTTAGCGTTTGGTTGAATGGTTATGAGATAAATTATATCTAGTTTACTTTTAACAGACATATTTTATCTGATTTAATACTTATTTTTTATTAAACCCATTATATCTAATTTACATTTATTTTATTTTATTACAGTATTCTTTTTTTTTTGTTTTTTTTTTACAGAGTGTCACATTCTACCCCCCTTAAAAATATGCTTCGTCCCCGAAGCACTTAAAATTATTCAAGAGAAAAATTTATTTGCTCAAGATCAAAACGATACATGATTGCCAAAGTGGTTTACTACTACTGATAATTAGAAATTTAAACGGTCCCACCTACTATTCTCAGGTTCTTCCGTTGCAATTATCCGTCTTTCCTTGACAGTGGCGTCCATGATTTGGAGGTAACCCCTTCTTCTTGGAATGACACTCGAACACTCTATGACCCAGCTTGTCACAGTGAAAACATCTCACGAGCGTTCCATCACAGTATTTCCCGGGGTGATCCTTTTCACATTGCATACAGTAGAAGTGCATCTTTTCAGTGGAGTTCTTCTTCTTATGCCTCTGGTCTTGGCCTTGGTTGTTGATCTTGTTCCCGTTTTGGGTCTCCCGTGGTTGATTTAACGTGTGCCGTTTGCCTCCTCGTTTGCTTTCGTCTTCGATGCCCTTCCTTGTCATCTTCAGTGTTTCCTTCTGTAGTTGTTTCACTCGATAGTGCTTGGCAGCTTTGACGTAGGCCTCGTTCAGAGTTTGGCAATTTGAAACGCAAAGAGCTTTTTGTGTCTCAAAGTTCAGACCGCGTATAAACTTGTTAGTTTTATCGATTTCATCGGGAACTAACGCAGGTGCAAATCGTGCGAGCTCCAAGAATTTAGCGTGGTACTCTTGGACGGTCATACCTACTTGCTTCAGGTGTAAGAATTCTTCATACTTCTCGGCTCTCACGTGTTCTGGGTAGAATCTTTCTCGCATTGCCTTCTTAAACGTATCCCAAGAAAAGTCAGGTTGTTGACGCAGCGTTAGGCTAGTCATGGCCCACCAATTGTCTGCCTCTTGACGTAGGTAGTATGCAGCTATATCGACTCGTTGATCCGCAGGGCAGTTCATAGACTCAAAGAGTTTGTCAAAAGTGCGAATCCAATCTTCAAGGATGCGAGGATCTTCTTGGCCAAAATAACATGAGGGATTGCGCTTCGCCACAAGTTTCGTGACATCATTGCGGTTGTTGAGACGTTGTTGGTGTTGATTCTGAAGTAACACATTCGCGACTGTCTGGATGAGTTGAGTTAGTTGCCCGAGATTTTGAGCCAACTCCGCATTCGTCGGTGTAGCGTCGTTGTTCTCAATGTTGTTACTCATGGATGTCATTATCTCCTTGAAAAGTATAGCGTATAAGAAATCTATCGGTATTCATAAATATTCTATTCTATCCAATAACTTACTAATCACGTAATGTATAAAGTTCTTCTATAAGTCCAAATTTATCCTCAAGTAAACATATATGGATATGTCACACTTAAAAATATCTCAAGAAAATGAAAACAATCACAACCTCAACCGAAACCAAAATCAAAGTCTCACAACCTCACCACGCGCCTAAACTTTTATTTTAGTCCTTGAAGCTCTTACTTATCGCCTAGTAATTTTTTTTTACCTAATATTTTGAAAAAAACATTATTGAAAAATCCACCTTGAAAACCTTTAAGAATCCTATAAATTGTTAGAAACCTTTTTAGAAAATCAAAGCTAGGAAATTTAAGACCATAAGAAAACATAAAAAAATATATTTAGAAAATCTTTTAGAAAAATTCTTTGAAAACTCCCCCCAGAAAAACAACTTGGCCCAGAAAAAATGCTCTGATACCAACTTGTAACACCCCCAAATTTCCCACCCAAAATACCTTTAAATAAAACATTATTTATTAACTTTATTTGAAAACATCAAAATTGTGCAGCGGAAAATCAAAAAGGAAATAGGGGCGTTACCGCCACACTCGATTCTTCCTTAACCGAGTGCACAGGCTAAAACAACTTAAACTAAAAATAAATTAAACTTTTAAAATAAATGTTCACTAATTTAAGATGCTGAAAAATGTAATTACAATTATTTACTAATTTGATGTTCTAGCGGAAGCTCTCTCGAAATCAACTTCAACGAGATCAACTCAACACCTGTACACAATCAAGTACAGAAAAAATAAAAGAAACAAACATTAGCAACAATGCTAAGTAAGTTCCACCTAACCCCCCAAAAAAATAAAATAAATAATATATGTATATTTGTAAAACATTTCGTAAAATATATTTTCAAAATAATTTATAAATCATAAGTAAAACAACATTTATAAAATATTCTTATAACACAATAATGTGCAAAATATCAACATTTCAAATATAATTTCATATTTCAAAACCAGACTAATTCCAAAATATCAATATACATAAACCACCAAATATGATCACAAAAATTTCAAAGCATAAATCAAAAATCAAATATTCATCTCAAAACACATAATTATAAACAATATTCAAAATAATTAAACCAAATCAAATCCAAAAGTATTTATACTCAAAAAAATTCACAAATAATTTAATAACTCAATCCAACTCAAATTCAATCCAAATATAATCCAATCCAATAATCCAACAATTCCAATCAATTCAATAATTCAATTCCACCACAAATCCAATCAAATAATATTCACCTCAAGTCCAAATCAAGTCAATCAAATAATCTCAATCACCTCAATCCAATCAAATTCCAGTCAAACCAAGTCCAGTTAACTCGTGTCCAGTGGAAGCCGAACTCCTACCTTAAGTGTGCACACCCCCTAAAAGGGATTCCAAGCCCTCCGGGTAGTAAGAAGCCCGAGTAGTCGGGATTTTTTCTACCAACTACACTACAATTAAGCTGGGATACTCCGCTTTTGGGAAGTACCCCTGGTGGATTTAGACTTATAGCCATTACCACTCACCAAATTCCACATTTATCCGGATGTGGCAAACCGACACCACGGATCTCTCCGGGTGCTCACAAAATCAAAATTCAATCTCAATCAAAACGGATATGAAATCCAAACTCCACAAAATCATTCACAATGTAAAATATCACTCCACAAACAACACTCAAATGTACCATACATTAAAATTTATCAAAAGAGTCCAAAATATAGAATACTTCATAAATGGCTCAAATCTCAAATATAATCCCAACAACAATTTATATGATATCTCAAATACTCAAAAATATCATCCAATATCCAATACTCAAATCTCAAATATAATTCTCAATAACAGTCCATAAGCAAATTCCAAATTCTCAAATGTAAATACTAGAAATCTCATAAAATACTCAAATAATTTCAAAATGATTAACGAGGAAAAGTATAATTTTGGTTGATGTGAAACTTACCTCAAATTGCGATCTCTTAACTGAAACTTGTATCTCGAACTTGTTGAAATTCACCTTTTAAAATATTAAATTCTAAAATCAACATCTCATCAACTTAGTGTGTAACTCATCTACCCTTTATTTATAATTTTCCCTTTCTCCGTTTGATTTTAACCTTATCATCATTATTGTTAGTTAGTATTATTATTAATATTTTTATTTGTTATTTCTAATCGGCCAAACTAAAAATACAGAGTATCCATTTAAGTTAACTTTCGGTCCATTCAACAATATAGTAACCAATTCCAGTTTTAAAAGCAAGACCATAAAGAACGGACGGCGTACTGTATATCTTTGTCCTCGATTGAGTTTAGTCGGCGACTCAGCGAGCGTAGGTTCCCTCCGGCAATCAGCAGCAACTAGCAACGTCGCCAAGCAGCAGACTTCCCCTTCTCTGATGTGAAACCAGTCCGAGCATCTTGCAGCAGTACCACGGCGTAAGAAAAACCAGTCCGGCAGCAAGGCTACTGTGCTCCGGCGCTACGGTAGTACGGCGTACTCCTTCTCTGTGTATCCATAGTTCCTTCGTTTGTACGGGCCAACAAACAGTCCGGTGGGCTGGTGCGTGGTGATACAGTCCGGTGAGTAAGGAGTAATTACTTCTATGGTGCAGCAGCTCCTCCGGCGTCAATAGCGGCAAGGTTAAAGCTCCGTCTCCGGCGTTGTTGCAGTATTCTCGGCAAAGCTACGCTTCTTCCTCGGCCGACGAAGCTCCCTCGATGATGGTAGGATATCAGCGGCGTTTTCCCTCCCCCTGGCGGTGACTCCGGCGAAGACACCGACACGGCACTCAGTTTCCCCCTCCTTCGGCTTGTGTGGAAGTCGGCAGACAGTCGGCGCACAGTCCTGCAACGTACTCCGGCGTTGGTCCCTAGAAGAAAACTCAAGTGACGGTTCTTCCTTCTTCGGCAGCGCGGATGGTTCTTTCTCCGACAAAGGTAGTTTTCTCCGGCGAAATTCCCCCCTCCTCTCACGTTCTCTTTTCTTCTTTCCTTCTTCGCATGGTTATGACGCAGGTTTATATATATAGATATATACACGGGTGTTACTTGGTGCAAGGCTGATCATATCGTTGGACCTTATATATATATAATTATATACATGTAGTAGAAGATTCTAGGGTTTCAGTTTTATTGGTCGCCGATCGTTCTGGATGATACGTTATAAAAGTTAATAAATCTTTTACCTTTTATACGAACGTGCGTACTAGGAAAGTCACCCGTTTGTTTCGGGTGTAAGCGTTCAGCCGTAGGTGCAGGTTGGGTCACATATTTGTACACGTTCGTAGGTACACATTAACTTAGGAAGTTAGGAGGTTACACACGTTAACTTAGGAACTTAATTAGTACATACATTACATGCTTATCGGTGTATTATGATGTATGTGTGGATATACATGTTGGTATGTAGTTTATGTACTAAGTGTATGGGTGCATGCATGATATGCATATGTATGTAGTATATCACGAGTATAAGTTAATAATAGGTTAATAATGGGTTTAGTACATACGGTGTATGTAATTTTGAGTTATTACTTCATTTCATTTTCTTTTTTTTTTAGCGTTTGGTTGAATGGTTATGAGATAAATTATATCTAGTTTACTTTTAACAGACATATTTTATCTGATTTAATACTTATTTTTTATTAAACCCATTATATCTAATTTACATTTATTTTATTTTATTACAGTATTCTTTTTTTTTTGTTTTTTTTTACAGAGTGTCACATTCTACCCCCCTTAAAAATATGCTTCGTCCCCGAAGCACTTAAAATTATTCAAGAGAAAAATTTATTTGCTCAAGATCAAAACGATACATGATTGCCAAAGTGGTTTACTACTACTGATAATTAGAAATTTAAACGGTCCCACCTACTATTCTCAGGTTCTTCCGTTGCAATTATCCGTCTTTCCTTGACAGTGGCGTCCATGATTTGGAGGTAACCCCTTCTTCTTGGAATGACACTCGAACACTCTATGACCCAGCTTGTCACAGTGAAAACATCTCACGAGCGTTCCATCACAGTATTTCCCGGGGTGATCCTTTTCACATTGCATACAGTAGAAGTGCATCTTTTCAGTGGAGTTCTTCTTCTTATGCCTCTGGTCTTGGCCTTGGTTGTTGATCTTGTTCCCGTTTTGGGTCTCCCGTGGTTGATTTAACGTGTGCCGTTTGCCTCCTCGTTTGCTTTCGTCTTCGATGCCCTTCCTTGTCATCTTCAGTGTTTCCTTCTGTAGTTGTTTCACTCGATAGTGCTTGGCAGCTTTGACGTAGGCCTCGTTCAGAGTTTGGCAATTTGAAACGCAAAGAGCTTTTTGTGTCTCAAAGTTCAGACCGCGTATAAACTTGTTAGTTTTATCGATTTCATCGGGAACTAACGCAGGTGCAAATCGTGCGAGCTCCAAGAATTTAGCGTGGTACTCTTGGACGGTCATACCTACTTGCTTCAGGTGTAAGAATTCTTCATACTTCTCGGCTCTCACGTGTTCTGGGTAGAATCTTTCTCGCATTGCCTTCTTAAACGTATCCCAAGAAAAGTCAGGTTGTTGACGCAGCGTTAGGCTAGTCATGGCCCACCAATTGTCTGCCTCTTGACGTAGGTAGTATGCAGCTATATCGAACGTGCGTTCTGGATGATACGTTATAAAAGTTAATAAATCTTTTGCCTTTTATACGAACGTGCGTACTAGGAAAGTCACCCGTTTGTTTCGGGTGTAAGCGTTCAGCCGTAGGTGCAGGTTGGGTCACATATTTGTACACGTTCGTAGGTACACATTAACTTAGGAAGTTAGGAGGTTACACACGTTAACTTAGGAAGTTAATTAGTACATACATTACATGCTTATCGGTGTATTATGATGTATGTGTGGATATAGGTATGTAGTTTATGTACTAAGTGTATGGGTGCATGCATGATATGCATATGTATGTAGTATATCACGAGTATAAGTTAATAATAGGTTAATAATGGGTTTAGTACATACGGTGTATGTAATTTTGAGTTATTACTTCATTTCATTTTCTTTTTTTTTTAGCGTTTGGTTGAATGGTTATGAGATAAATTATATCTAGTTTACTTTTAACAGACAGATTTTATCTGATTTAATACTTATTTTTTATTAAACCCATTATATCTAATTTACATTTATTTTATTTTATTACAGTATTCTTTTTTTTTTGTTTTTTTTTTACAGAGTGTCACAGGATGGCCGAGAGGTGTCGGCATCTGGGGAAAGGCTGGGAAAAGGATCGGCTGTGTTGCTGGTAGGCGTGATGATCGGGGTAGGTTGGTGGGGTATTGATCTAGCTGGAGACACCAATGGAACGTGGGCATGCAGTGGTGTGTGGGACAGAGAGGCATTATTATCTGACTGAGAAGAGGTGAGATCAGAATATGGAAAATAATTCTTATGAAATCTAACATTCCGATTAATGTAAATTCTGCCGGTAAGCGGATCAAGACAACGGTAACCTTTATACTCAGGAGCATAGCCCAGAAAAACACATAAAACGGAGCGTGGTGAAAGTTTATTTGCAGATGTGGCATTAAAATTTAAAAAATAGGCACACCCAAAAATGCGCATAAAAGAGAAGTCCGGAGGGTGATGAAATAATTTTTCAAACGGAGATAACCCATTTAAAGTTGGAGTGGGGAGACGATTGATAATATAGCTAGCAGTAAAAACCGCATCTACCCAGAACTTAGCTGGCATTTTTGCCTCAAAAAGCATAGTGCGAGTTAATTCTAGTAGATGGCGATGCTTTCTCTCAGCCACCCCATTCTGTTCAGGAGTGTCAGGACAAGATTTTCTGAACAGAATGCCATGTTGAGAGAAAAGATTACGCATACCATGATTATCAAACTCACCCCCTCCATCACTTTGAAAAATTTTAATTTTAGAGTCTAGAAGATTTTCAGCCTTGACTTGAAAATGCATAAAATGTTTCAGAACTTCACTTTTATTACGCATCAGATATAACCAAGTGTTGGGATATTGATCCAGAGGCCCAATACCCAGGTCAAAAAGGCCCATCATACTCGGCCCAAACAACGAGCCCATCACTCTACGATGAGAAGATCCAGTGAAGAATTCATACCGAACGGGGTTCGATCCTAGTAAAGGCCGACCCAGAAAGAAGGTATACCGAACGGAGTTCGGACTATATATCATACTTGGGCCAATTTGGCAGCGTCTTCAGCATGGTCCAACATCCCGTTCGAGCAACGGACAACCAGCAAGTGGCCAGGTGCAATTAATGCCAGATTGTGACATCAGCAAGTGGAAACATGAGTGACCAAGTCGGTGGAACAACAGCCAATCAACATAGAGCAACCCATGCTCTCCATAAGTATAAATAGAAGGTTTAAAATCATTGTAAGGGTTAGCATTTCAATACTCAGGCTCTAGAATAGCATTATTGCTCTTATCTCTTGTATTAAAGCATTATTCTGACCTACCGATCGGGAATTTCCTTGTAATCAGATAGGTTAATTAATACGAGTGGGCTTTTGAGTATTAGTGAGTTCATATTTTATATTTGATTATACACTTTGATTCTGGACCATTCCTGATATATCCAAAGTTCGTGTTGGGCTTTCGGATCTACGGGACTTACCTTCAACATTGGCGCCGTCTGTGGGAAACTTGTTCAAAAAGTTTCACATTCAATTATCCTAAAACAACTATTTTCGAAAATGGTCAGAATCAGTTCTTATCACACAAACGACGGTTCACGTCATCACCGAAGGAGTCACACCCTGGGAAATCAAACCCCTCAGGGACAATCCAGCTGAGGATCATATCCTCGTTTTGATGGGGATTTTGTGATTCCTGAAGCTCTAAGGAGGAATCCTCAGGCCATGCGAGATATGGCCCAGGTCATGCAGCACATGGCAAACGAGGAAGAAGGAGGATCCAATTTTACAGGGGAAACTCCACGCACAGAAACGACCGCAGCGTCATCCCGCTCGCATGCCCATCGGGATAATCGCCGTGGCGCTCCACCGACAGTGCATCATAGTCCCAGTGACCGAACCCCGATCGGTCCACAAGCCAAGGGACCAACTCCTATTGGTCGTCATTTCCAGTACGCCGAACGGGATAATACCAGGGACGCTCAAAGGCATTGGGACCGGGAGTATACAGATTCGAGGGCTCCACCACCGCCCCCTTTTACGGCCCAGGAGGAAGAAATGGCTGAGATGAGGAGGCAGATGAACGGGATGCGAGATCAGATGAACAGGGCGCCTGTACAACCTGCCCCAATTCAGCTCGGGATTACTTCCCCGTTCACCAGGGAAATCATGTATGCGGACATCCAAGGAGGTGTCAAACCACCGACCGGTCAAATCTATGACGGGGTGGGAGATCCCTATGTGCATTTGAGGAGTTACCAAGGGGGACTCATGCTACTAGGAGCACCCGAGGCTGCTATTTGCCGGTTGTTTTTTAGTACGCTCAGAGGACCCACCCAAGAGTGGTTTGGGACACTGCAACCCAGGTCGATCAACAGTTTCGCCGAATTATCGACGTTATTCTTGGCCCAATTTGCTTCCAGTGCCAATCCGAAATGGCATTTCAGCTACCTGACCAGCGTGAAGCAGAACTCCAAGGAAACCCTCAATCAATTCTTAAAAAGATGGAGGGACGAAACTCTGACAGTGGGAAATATGAGGGATGATACCGCCATCACCATATTCACGAACGCTCTCCGAACGGGAGAGTTATTCAAGGATTTGAAGAAGAATCCAGGTACAGCATATGTCGAGGTATTAGACAGAGCTCGCAAGCATGCTGCCCGGGAAGAGTAGATAATGATCAGGGATAAGGTCGATGCGCCTACTGCCCCAATCAAGATGGCCGATCGGCTGGGTCCTAGCCCAGTGGCCGCTATACCTCCTAAGCAAGGGAGATTTACCCCTCTGATCTTGTCCGTGGCAACCATTTATCAGAACGAGAGGGACAATATTCCCCTTTCGACTGATTCTTCATAATTTATGGGAGCAGATGAGTCTGCTTTTTGTAAATATCATAACAGGAAAGGTCATGGCACCAACGCCTGTAGGGCCCTACAAACGGCCATTGAGGACTTGATCTGACGGGGTCATCTGGGCAAGTATGTGAATAAGGATCCAAGTGCGGTAGGCACTTTGGAACCGATCAGGAAACCCAATAGCTGGCGACGGGGTGCCCAACGTGATGCCCAGCCTCAGAATGACGTATATATTCCCTCCAGGGATGAACCAGAGGGCTCGGGAGGCCCCAGAAAGAAACCTCGAATGGAGGTCAAGGTTATATTTGGGGGCGGGGAGACAGGGGATTCGAACGCTGAACGGAAAAGGTTCGAGCAAAGTCTTTATGTGGGATCCATCTCCACTCCCCTCAGAAGAAAGGAAGGACAGACCCGATCACGTTCGGGCTAGCTGATTTACCCAACTCCCCAAGCCTGCACAGGGATGAATTGGTGGTGATCATGTGCATTGACAATGCTTTGATCCGCCGAGTACTGATCGATACCGGGACCAGTGTGAATGTATTCTATTTACAATCATTCGAGAAAATAGGTCTACAAAGAAGTCAATTGACCCACCTAAGAACCCCACTGGCAAGCTTCACCGGTAATTGTATTGAGGCTGAGGGGACCATCCAATTGTTGGTTGAAATTGGGGACGAAACGCACAAAGCATCACTCCGAATGACGTTCGTGGTGGTGGATATAAAATGTGCCCATAATGCCATCTTGGGCCGACCAAGATTGGAAGATCTGGAGGCAATAGCCTCTGTCCGCCACTCGTGCATCAAATTCCCCACTAACACCGGGGTTGGGGTGGCCAGAACTGATCCAACGACAGCCCGAACATTCTACCGAGAGACCCTGAAGCAGATGAACACCCGTGGAATGCGGGTTAACAGTATTGAGGTGGAGACCCACCGAACGGAGTTCGAGGCACATCCAGAACCTGCCACTCTCCTCGAGCAAATTGACCTAGATTTCCCTCCAAACCGGAAGGTAGCTATCGGGGTAGATATGGAGGCTGACATCCAGGATGGCGTGATTGCCGTCCTAAAAAAGTTCCAGGTATTATTCGCCCCGGGGCCAGAAGATATGCCATGTATTGACCCGGAGATAATCTGTCACAAGCTTGCCGTTCGGCCTGATGCAAAACCAGTCCAGCAAAAGAAACGGTATCAAGCTACCAAACGGCGGGAATTTACAAAGCAGGAAGTGGCCACTTTGCTGAGAATAAAACACATCCGTCCAGTAATCCACGTAGAATGGCTATCTAATGTGGTCCTAGCTCCAAAACAATCTACTTGGAGGATGTGCGTGGATTACTCGGATCTGAATAAAGCCTGTCCCATAGACCCTTATCCAGTACCGAGGATTGATCTGTTAGTAGATGAAACGGCCGGATGTGAATTGTTGAGCTTCATGGATGCATTCCGGGGATACCATCAGATCTTCATGCACCCAGCTGATGCAGAGAAAACAACGTTCGTTACTTCGGATAGTGTGTTTTGCTATATTGTCATGCCATTCGGATTAAAGAACGCAATGGCAACTTCTCAGAGGATGATCGGGATGCTGTTCAAAGAAGTATTGGGAGTCACAATGGAGGCTTATGTTGATGATATCCTGATCAAAAGATGGAAGAAGGAGAGTCATGTCTTGGACATAGAAAAGGTGTTCGGGATAATGCAGAAAGCTAATATGAGGCTGAATCCCAAAAAATGTGCTTTTGCCGTAAGAGGGGGAAAATTTTTGGGATACATGATGAGCGAGAAGGGGATTGAGCCCAATCCTGAAAAGGTAAAGGCAATTGTGGATATGGAGGCTCCTAGAAACCTCAAAGAAGTGTAGAGATTGACCGGTCGGCTAGCACCTCTGAGCAGATTCCTATCCAAGCTAGCCGATCGAGCTATTCCATTCTTCCAGATCATGAAAGAAGCCAACCCCTTTGAATGGACAGCCGAATGTCAAACGGCTTTTGAAGATTTCAAGGCATATCTGTCTTCTCCCCTGGTCTTGACAAAACCCGATCCAGGGGAACACCTCTATATGTACCTTGTTGTAGCTGACCTGGCCGTGAGCATGGTATTGTTGAAAGAAGAAGATGGCATTCAACGGCCAATCTATTTTGTAAGCAAGGCTTTGAACGGCCCGGAAACCAGGTACACCTTGCTAGAAAAAACAGTACTGGCCCTGATAGCTGCTATTAAACGTCTAGCACCATATTTCCAGACCCATCCGGTAACTGTGTATACCACACAGCCACTCGCCACTATCTTGAAGAACCCAATGGCAAGTGGGCGAATTACCAAGTGGAGTCTCCTGATCGGGCAATATGAGGTGGATTTCAAGCCTCGACCTACTATCAAAGGGCAGGCCCTGGCAGATTTCATTGCAGAATGTACCGCTCGGCCCTCGGAAATAGATTCAGAGAACAATGGGCTGGATAACTGGTGGGAAATGTATGTGGATGGTGCAGCTAGTGCCAAGGGTTGTGGAGCCGGAGCTGTGATCACATCGCCCGAAGGGTTCAAAGCATATTATTCCATCCATTTTGACTTCAAAGTAACCAACAATGAGGCTGAGTATGAGGCCCTTATTGCGGGTTTAAAATATGCGAAGGCCCTGGGCGCCGATCGGTTAAAAGTCCGATCGGACAGTCAGTTGGTGGTACATCAAGTGAATGGCACAGCTGAGGCTAAAGAAGAGAGAATGAAGGCTTATAAAGAGATAGTTGAGGAGCAGATAAGCAATTTTGAACAGATGGTGCTCGACCAAATATCCATGATAGAGAATACTGAAGCAGACATCTTATCCAAATTGGAAAATGCAGCGTTCGACGATCGGGCACAGGAGATTCCGGCTCATATCCAACGGTTTACCCATCGAGAAACATTGGTAACCCCAGCAATCATGGTGCTCCAGATCGAGGCCATATCTTATGTCGTCCCTAGCTGGGTCATAGATATGACCAACTACCTGAAAGACGGAACCCTCCCACAAGATAAAAATCCTGTTATCAGATAAAATGCATCCAGAGGAGGGCTTCCATGTTCGAATTGGTGGACGGACAGCTGTACAAAAAGACATTTGGTGGACCGTATTTGAAATGCCTCCCACCCGATCTAGCGGCGGCCGTGATGGAAGAAATTCATGAGGGTATCTGCTCCAGCCACCAAGGGCCTAAGACACTGGCCAAGAAAATCATCCTGCAAGGGTATTATTGGCCGACTATCCAACAAGACTGCTTTGCACATACTAGAAAATGTAAAGTATGTCAACTATATGCACCGGTCCCCGGATGGCCAGCCACTTTCTATACTCCAATGACGATGGCTCTTCCGTTCGCAAGATGGGGGATCGACCTATTAGGTCCTCTACCTACGACCCCTGGGAACAAAAGTATATCATCGTGGGGATATATTACTTTACCAAATGGGTAGAGGCCGAGCCACTGGCCAGCATCACAGATGTCAAATGTCAAAAGTTTGTCTGGAAGAATATCATTTGTCGTTTCAGAATCCCTGAACAAATTGTAACTGATAATGGAAGGCAGTTCGTAAGCCGGAATTTTGAGAACTACCTGGTCAAATGGGGGATCAAGCATTCCAGAGCATCCATGGCATACCCTCAGGCAAATGGCCAAATAGAGAATATGAACCGTACTATCATGGATGGTATGAAGAAGAAGCCGTAAGAGTACTCCTCATCATGGCCTGATCAGTTAAATTATATCTTATGGACTTACAGGACTACACCCCGAACGGCAACAAGAGAAACTCCGTTTGCCCTTGTTTACGGTTTCCAGGCCAAAGTACCAACGGAGATCCTAGTTCCCACACACCGAACGGTGCATTACAGTCCAGAGCAGAATGAGGACAACCTACGGGCCGAATTGCACTTCATAGAAGAAAGAAGGGATTTGGCAGCTGCACAAATGGAAGAGTATCACAGAGCCACGAGAAGATACTTTGATAAACAAGTAAAAATTCGTTCAATCGAAGTAGGGGACCTGGTGCTAAGGAAGCGAGAAAAAAGCAAACCTCTCGAAGGTGGGAAAATGGCACAAAATTAGGAAGGCCCCTACCAAATATGTAAGAAGTATGCTTCAGGAACGTTTGGCCTACAATGTACCGAAGGTCGACCGGCAGGCACATGGAATACGAAACATCTGAGGAAATTTTATCAGTAAAAACGGCTGTTGCCACCTCTAAAAAAATGTGTATAGAGAGGGAGACATAACTTCCAGAAAATCTCAGCCCATGGTTAACACGATCATTCCGGATGACCGAATGATGAACGGGTTAACAACATGGAAGGAAAATCATTCTCAGCTAAAAAAGTTTTGACTCTAGATTTATGAACGGATAAAGGGATCAAAACGGCTTGAAGAATCGATGCTCAGAAAATCTCAGCCCATGGTTAACACGGTTATTCCGGAGGACCGAATGACGAACGAGTTAACAACATGGAAGGAAAGTCATTCTCAGCCAGCGGCTTGGAGTTTGACACTCAGATAGTCTCATCTCAGCGGTTGACATGGGAATTGTTCTGGACAACATATTAGCAGTTTGGAGGGAGCCATTATCTCAGCTAATAGAGTTTGGCCCTGTAATTACGCATTGTTAAAGGGATCAAAATGGCCTAGAGTTTGATGTCAGTGATTCTCACCTCAGCTTTTTAACACGCAAAATCATTCCGGATGACCGAATGAGGAACGAGTTAACAGTTTGGAGGGAGCTGAGTCATCAACTTAGCTAAAGTCGACCCTGTAATTACGTACGGGCAAAGGGATCAAAACGGCTTGGAGATGGTTTCAAGACTGTAAGATATGGACGAACCGAGCGACGTTCGGATAAGGTACGGATTGTCGTCCGGGGAATCGGAACTATGGTTTTGAAAAATCTCGCCTCAGTCATTAACTTGATTTGGAAGCGAGTCGCCCTTTTAACTATAAATAAGGAATGAACCAATCTGGTGACCTTGCTTACAGTTTGAAAAGGGTTACCTCAGACCTCTAATATGGATGATACGAGCCAGAAAGAATAGTTCGGAATGCATCGAAATTATGGGTTTGGAAGGGAGATAGTCTCACCTCAGCTTGTTAACACGTGGGATCATTCCGGATGACCGAATGACGAACGGGTTAACAGTTTGGAGGGAGCCCCTGTCCCAGCTGAGAGTTTGACCCTGTGGTCACTGTTAGTCCCTGTTTCTGTAACAGCAATGAATAACGATCTAACAACGAAGATTAAACGTAAGGATGAACACAGAATGAATCAACGTAAAACCTTCTTTGATAGACCGTGAACTCGTACAACAGAAAGATATGCGCGTAAGGCTATGAAGAATAAGTACGACGTTAACCTATTCCTAAACCTCGGCTCCCTTTTTATAGGCGAGGTTTAGGTTAGGCGTACAAGGCTTTTAGCCTGTTTATATGGTCCTAACACTTGGCCCGATTGCTATCTAATTCATGCACTAATTAAATACAATGATTAAATATAAAGCTAATCTATGACCAACTTGATTCACAATTAAATATCTCCAACAATCTCCCCCTTTGTGATCAAGTGCCATTTTCTTATTGCTTCTGAGACTTGAAGTGGTGCTTCCTCATACCAAGTGCATGTTCATATTGCCTCAGCACATTTCTCTTTTCGAGGCGATCGTCAATGGCCTTTAAAATTGTCTCTACGGTAGAGTGTTCCTTTTGAACATAAGACGATGCCTCTTGAAGATTTTCCTCTAGCTCTGCCTTCATCTTTAGAATCTGTTCTTTGATTATCTTCAGTGTTCCGTCACAGTACTTCTCAATTTCACTGACTACCATCAGACGTTTTTCGTTCTTGTGGTTCAGATAGGTGACTGCTGGCGGTGTGAAGAAGATGTGGTAGGCTGGGAAATCTTCAAGCTCTGGACCATACAGTTTTGGCTTTGTCAGATTTGTCTTTTTCAGATTGCACTCAATAGCCATCTGTAGGTCATGTGAAGAGTGTACTCGGATCTGTCTAAGCATGAATCTCTTGATAGCTGCGAGGCCTTCGCTGTATATTATGCTCTGCCTGACTGGAAGGTATCTGTAGGCCATGAACATTTGGTAGATGTCATCCGGTTTCAGCATGATGAAGTCGTTCTCTTGGCAAGTAAATTCGCTCCCATCGGTGCGTTGAAGTCTGTAAGTGTAGAATGTTACTCCATGATAGTCTTCAGCCTTCACTTGTAGAATTTGATGAATCGGGAGAATATTCGACTTCAGATCTTGTTCCATCAGTTCTCTCTGTGTACCGGTTGACCTTTGTAGCAACATATGCAGATGACCTCCAGCCTGCTTTCCTTTTAAATGAGTAAGGCCTCTTAGCTTCAGTTCATTCAGTGGCTTGACTCTGTCTGGTCTACGCCAGATATGCTCTCTGATTTCTTCTTGGAAGGGGGCTTTGATGCGAACATTATCCCAGGGTTTCTCTGTCTTGGGAAGTCTTCCCGCTGATTGTCTTACGACTGATTCAAGAGTCTTCTGGGATTCTTTGTAATTCTCCCCTTCCTTGCGTTCATCGTCCTCGAGCCTTATAATATCTTCAGAGCATCTGTTAATTAGCTCTCGTAGCCACCAGTTTCTTTGCATGTCCTCTTGTTCGGCCTCATTCCGAAGATCATCCCATTCTGTCCATTGTCTCGGCCATTTGTCATATATCACCGCCTCCTCCAGTTCATCATGGATGTCTTTGCCTGGGGAAATGTATGGAACTCTTTGTTGAGGCGGTGATTGTTCCTGAGTAGCACTACCGGGTTCACTTGGATTGCCCGTTGACATCAGCTTAGAACTAGGTTCCAACTGATGGCCTGATGGAGAAGATGTACCAGTGGTAACATCATCAGGACTTCCATCCCCTCCTCGGTTGGTATCTCTGGGAGATACGCCTCGGGATGTTATTTCTAGCTCGACCATGCTAGAAAAGTTGGCTGTGGATGGTGGCTGTTGGTTTGTTGAGGTTTCGGGTTGGATGGGCTGTGGAGTTTGGCTTGGTAGGGCAGTTTGCTCAAGTGATCGAGGTCGCTTGTTCTCCCCCTCATGAGGATCCGAATCATCGGGGTCCTCATGGGAACGTTTGCGACCACGAAGACTCTCCTTGCAAGTGCTCTTGGTTTCAGGTGAAGAAAGAAGGGCTTCAAGTATGGCTTGCTGATGAAGAGTAAGCTTGTCTTCAGGGGTGTTTAGAAGGTTGTTCAGCAAAGCCGATGCTAGAGTGTCGAAGGATAGTGAGGAGAGATCGATGGAGGGTGTGGTCGGGTGTGGGGAGAATACTGGTTCTGTATCCTGGGTTCCCCGAGAAATAGAAGGAATGGGAATTTGGTTTATGGATTGGTGGGATAGAGGGGTGGAGGATATGGGTTGTGTATGGTAGATGAACGGTTCAGGGGAAGGTTGGGGTGGTGTTTGTTGAGACCGAACCGCTTGGGTGGTCCTAAATTCCTGTGCTAGAGCGGTCATTGCATCTTGCACCCATGGCTTAATGGTGGAATTTAGGAAGCGATTGAGTAGAACGTTTATGTCTTCAAAGGTAGGGTGACCAGTTACGAGGGTTGTAACTGTTGACACAGCATCAGTGAAGATTGCTGATGTGTGGCCTGCATTTAATGATGGAATCATTATGGGCGTAGCAGGGCTTCCAACCGTCATAGCTTGCGCTCTGGTTGTTGCGTTCAGGGTGTGTGCACCTGTATGTGCAGTGAATAGTGTAGGTGTCCTAGAAAATGAAGAAAATGTGGGGAATGTGACACCTAGACTCGATGTGTGAGAAGAAGGGGTTTTGACCTTGGGAGATAGGTCAATTGTATGCTCAACTGATTCAGAAGGAACCAACGAGGGGGTGGAGTCCCGTTCTTTTGAAACAATAGCCTGTTGAGAGGCTATCGAGTGGCTGGGAGAGGGCTGTGCTTGCGCAGTTGAGCCAGATGCTGCGACTTCTACCCGGGAACCGAAAATATCGGCTCCTGTGCTTAGGGATTCAGCTCGGCTTATCTGGATAAAGGTGTCGCAGCCCGCGAAGATATGCTCGTCTGCCTTACCAATCAGGCTCTTTCTGGCTCGGGGCTGGGGCTTTGCCTTGGCAGCCTTGTCATTCTTGACCTTTGCCCTTTTCTCTCGGATGACGACTTCCTCTGAATTGAATGATGCCTTAATTGAATGAGCCGCCTCGTCATAATCATCCTTGGAGCAATTTGTCTCCCTGGGATCGGTTCTCGGTTTAGCTTTTTCTTTGATTGTGAAGCCTTGAGGTCTGCCAGCGATTATTGGTGCTGCGTCTTCAGCAGTAATTGTTTTCTTCTTCGGAGATTCGACTGGCAGCTTCCCTTTTCTGATTAGGGCATATGTGAGCTCCACATCATCACTATCATTATCATCGTCGTCATCATCCGAGCCAGATTCCCCGCTCTCTGTGCCCATGCTCTCGGAAGCCTCGTCGTCAGTGTTTGTTTGGGCTTCACTTGACGATTCATTGGCCGTTTCCTCAGCGTCTATTTCGGTGCCCTCAGCCACCTGACTCGTCTCAAGAGAGTCGTCAGACTTTCCTTCATTGGGCGAACCGGCAACTGGTTTCTGTGGCTTTTGGGATCTCTTGGGACCCTTACTAACACTCGGCTTTGCCCCTGGGGTAGGTCCAGCTGGGTTTTGCTGAACCATAGGGACAGTTTTCTCAGTGGCTTCTTTATATTGCTGGACTGCTGGATTTGAAGATTTTACCAGCTTTAGCAGAAATCCAGGTATATTCAGACCATAAGTAGGATTCTTGTCTGCTTTGAAATACTGTAGCTTCGGTGCTGTGAAGTGAGGATCTGTACTGCGTTTTGGTATGGAGGCGTGCTCTGCCATGCAGTCGTGTATGATCAGCCCGAGCCATCTGGCGTACGGAATGGTACCTGGCCTATTCTTTTCTTTGGCCTTGACCAGGTCCATTAGCTCTGAGAAAAAAGAGCTGTGCCATGTCGTAATTCTTGTTGAAGGCGATGCCATGGAAGATAAGCAGGATCTGCTTGTTGCACTTGTCGAATCCGGCATGCTTCGGCGACAGGCACTTGTTCACTATCCCGTAGAGATTCTTCCACGGGTGACGGAGATATGCGCCGTTGAAGTTTGACAGTTGTGGCAGTAATGATGTGTAGCCTAGGGATGCCACGTCTTTCAGTAGATCTGGGATGGACGGCAGCGCATCGTACTCATCATGGATTGGCAGCGATAGAGTAGCCCGTAGAGTAGATGGTGTAAGAATCACCCGCATGCCGTTTAGCTTGGTCTTTATTTTTGAACGATCCTTCAGCGATTCTGTATGCATGTGACCCCAAAATTGTTGTAGGTATATCTCTGGCACTGGTTTGGCGTTGTGAAGTGCAGGCCAAAGATAGTGACCTTTCATTATGGCCGGAATGATCGGGTTCTGGCACTTGAAGACTGCAAGGTCTAGCTGGAAATTGTTGTCCAGCACCTTGATCCATTTTCCTTGGGAGTAGATGGCATCATCGATCTGTGCTTTAGTGTTTCCTGCCATTTTAAACTGTAAAAGCAGGGGGTCAGCATATGAAATTCAACTGTTTGATTTGATTGAAAGAGTTTGATTTGCAGTTTTCAGATAAGTTTATGCAGGTGGAATTTTGAAAAAATTGCAAAGTTCAAATCTCGAGATCTGAATCTCGAGATCATGATTTCGAGATTCAAATCTCGAGATCATGATTTCGAGATTCAAATCTCGAGATCAAGATGTCGAGATGCAGATCTCGAGATCTTGATTTCGAGATTCAAATCTCGAGATCAAGATGTCGAGATGCAGATCTCGAGATCTTGATTTCGAGATCAAGATGTCGAGATGCAGATCTAGAGATCTTGATTTCGAGATCAAGATGTCGAGATGCAGATCTCGAGATCTTGATTTCGAGATTTAAATCTCGAGATCAAGATGTCGAGATACAGATCTCGAGATCTTGATTTCGAGATTCAAATCTCGAGATCAAGATGTCGAGATGCCCATCTCGAGATCTTGATTTCGAGAAGATGAATCGACGATTTCGAAGAGATGAATCCACCTGCAAAGATAAAGATATGAAATACAACATACAATAGATTTCGAACTTGAAGATCTTGTTCTTTGTTGTTTTGAAAAAATTGAATCGTTTGTTTTTGAATGACGAACACGAACAAAATAAAACAGGTTTTCGAGATGATCGTTCGTTTTCGAGATGGGTGATTGCGATTGTGAACGTTAACTACCTTCGAAGAGTAGTCGTGAAAGAGAGAAGGAGATTGCGAGATCGTAAGGTTGGGAAG
The DNA here is from genome assembly GCA_945859875.1 of Cuscuta europaea. Lineage (NCBI taxonomy): Eukaryota > Viridiplantae > Streptophyta > Magnoliopsida > Solanales > Convolvulaceae > Cuscuta > Cuscuta europaea. The sequence continues at coordinate 6,172,500 of CAMAPE010000008.1, read as the reverse complement.
AAGACTGAGAGCTCTGCCTTTGCGAAAAGTTTGTCTTTGAAAAAATCAGAATGGAAGAAGGAGAAGGGTTTTCGCGAGGCTTTTATACGCGAGAAAAATATGGACATCCTCCATAACAGTTGAGCCCGAATGATTGGGCTGGCACACAGTGCCCTTTTAAAAGATTTTCGAGGCCCAAACAGTAAAAAATAGAGAGCTCCCCCTTAATCAGTGAAAATTAGCCCCCCCTCAAAAATGCAACGAACAATATGTACAGATGCAACGCACACACACTATTTTTGTTCTTTTTGATTTTTCACCCACTCAACACATGCAACGCACACACACTATTTTTGTTATTTTTCTGGTTTTCTCCCCCTCAACAAATGCAACGCACACACACTATTTTTGTTCTTTTTGATTTTTCACCCACTCAACACATGCAACGCACACACACTATTTTTGTTATTTTTCTGGTTTTCTCCCCCTCAACACATGCAACGCACACACACTATTTACAGAGCACACGCACACACACTTTTCAGATCAGTGGAGACAAAAAATTAAACAGGCTTGAGGTTCAACATGCCCAACTTGGAGACTAGGAACTGGAATCTTTTTTGATCCAATGCCTTAGTGAACAAGTCAGCCAGTTGAAGCTCTGAGCTTACAAAATACATGTCAATATCTCCTTTCTCCACGTGGTCCTTGATGAAATGATAGCGCAGGTCGATGTGTTTGGTGCGGGAGTGATGAACCGGGTTGCTGGTGATGGCGATGGCGCTCTGTGAGTCACTGTAGATCGGGATATGGCGGAAAGTGTAACCGTAGTCCTTTAGCTGGGTCTTCATCCATAATATTTGTGAACAACAGCTAGCAGCCGCGACGTATTCTGCCTCGGCCGTAGATGTTGACACACAGTTCTGTTTCTTGGAAGACCAGCAGACTAACTTATCGCCCAAGAATTGGACAACTCCCGATGTACTTTTGCGGTCCATCCGGCAACCAGCAAAATCAGCGTCAGAGTATCCGACTAGGTCAAAACCTGAGTGCTTGGGATACCAAAGGCCTAGATTCACAGTGCCTTTGAGGTATCTCAGAATTCTTCGAACAGCGGTCAGATGGGATTCCTTCGGATTCGCCTGAAAGCGTGCACATAAGCATGTGGAGAAGACAATGTCAGGCCTGCTTGACGTGAGATACAGCAAAGATCCAATGATGGCCCTGTAGTTTGTAGCATCAACTGGCTTCCCGGAGGGGTCTGAGTCCAGTTTGTTGTTTGGGGACATGGGGGTCGTCATGGAAGATTTGCCTTCTATGTTGAATCTCTTTAGCATATCCAGAATGTATTTGGGCTGATTGATGAAAATGCCATCAGAGAGTTGTCTTACTTACAGGCCTAAGAAGAAGTTAAGTTCGCCCATCATGCTCATCTCGAACTTGGTTTTCATCAGTTTCTCAAAGTGTTGGCACAGGCGCGGATTTGAAGAGGCAAAGATGATGTCATCAACATAGATCTGAATCAGGATGATGTCATACTTCTGTCGCTTGATAAACAAAGTAGTATCGATCTTTCCTTTTGAGAAACCCGAATCGATCAAAAATTCAGTCAAGGCATCGTACCAAGCTCTGGGTGCCTGTTTCAACCCATAGAGAGCTTTCTTGAGCTTGTAGACATGGTCTGGGAATTTTGGATCTACAAATCCTTCAGGTTGAGCTACATAGACTTCTTCTTCTAAAGTCCCATTCAGAAAAGCTGTTTTCACGTCCATTTGAAAGTCAGTGAAGTTTTTGTGCGCCACGTATGCAAGAAAGAGGCGGATTGCTTCAATTCTAGCTACGGGCGCAAACGTTTCATCTCTTTTATTTTTGAATACCCACTTCGTGCCAATGATTGTCTTTCTCTGAGGCATGGGTACCAGTGACCACACATCCAGTCTGTCAAACTGATTGAGTTCATCTTGCATGGCAATCACCCAATCTGGATCAAGTAGAGCATCAGAGACTTTTGATGGTTCAGACTGGCTCAAGAAGCATGCAAAGTGGCATTCATTCATCGTCGCTGATCTTGTTCGCACACCTTGACTCGGATCACCTATTATCTTTTCAACAGGATGTGCTCTCGTCCACTTCCTCTCATGAGCTAGAGGAGTTGGAGTAATTATTGGTTGATCCGAGTCCTGATATGAGGTTGAAGGCTCTGGGGCAGCTGTGGTGTGTAGTGGAGATGATTCTGGACATGAAGCAAAACCGTGATCATCCACACCTCTGGGATTGGTTTGAGGGGTTGAGGGTGTGGATGGTACATCGTCTGGTCCTGTGAGAAGCGGAATCTCTGCTGTTGGAGTTGATGTTGACTCTGGAGTGTATGCAGGAGGTGGAGGTTGTGAGTTCTCGTAGAAGTTTCTGAAGAGAGAGTCGAGAATCACATCGTCGTGTTCGGTGTTTGGTTCAGCTTTATCAGAAGCTACTGGTACAGCAGTTGATGGGTCGGTCTGGAGATGTTCGATTGCAAAGTCTGCCATTTCATAGAATGTAACATTTACACTCTCGATGACAGTACGCTTGTCTCTGAGATAGACTCTGTAAGCTTTGGATTGCAGTGAGTAGCCAATGAATACGCCTTCTCTGGCTTTGGGATCCAGCTTACTTCTCTCTGTCCGATCATTCAGTATGAAGCACTTGCAGCCAAAAACCTTGAAGAAGGAGATGTCAGGAGTTTTGTTGAATAGGATCTCATATGGAGTCTTGTCGAAGCGTTTGTGGATGGATGTTCTGTTCTGAGTGAAGCACGCAGTATTGATTGCCTCTGCCCACATGAAGTGAGGCAGCCTGGATTGGATTAGCATGGTACGTGCTGCTTCAACAAGGGTTCTGTTCTTTCTCTCAACAACTCCGTTCTGTTGGGGAGTTTAGCAGAGGAAGCCCCTTGACAAGTTTCTTGGAGGACAAGGTAGATAGATGTTTGAAGTTCAGATGGGAGAGACGTCTGTGCCATAGGTTATTCTGTTCAGTTGAAGCTTTGGACAGCAGACAGATGGAAGTGGTGGATTGGACGCTTTTAAGATCAATAGTGTACATATTTGATGTTCTGTAACACGTTAATAATGTATTCCCTGTGCTGTCAAGAACACAGCATTGTTTTGCAAAGAACCTCACTTGCATCCCGCTGTCACAGAATTGTCCAATGCTCAGTAAGTTGTGTTTGAGCCCTTTGACAAATGAAACATCTTTTATTGTGACACTGGCACAGACGACGTCCCCATACCCAAGGATAGGAGATGAGGCGTCATTCTCGAATCTGACATTGCCTCCGTAGCAGTTGGTGTAGTTGCTCAAAAGGTGCTTTATTCCGGTCATGTGGGTTGAGCATCCTGAGTCTAAGTGCCACACATGACCGTCCCGCAAAACAATCAAACAGGTTTAGGTACCCAACTTGGAGTGGGTCCTTCCTTATTATCAAGAAACACCTTTTTAAATCTTGCTTTGAGCTGTGATCCAAGGTTAGCAGCTCTTTCAACAAAAGATCTATCTTTTGTGGGTTTTCCAATAGCCAGATCTGCTTTTGCAGTGTGTCTGGTTTTTGGAGTCCACCTAGCAGTTTCCATTTTAGTTCTGGTGGGTCTGAATTTGGGGACCCACCTTTCAGTTTCAGTTTTGATGGGTCTTCGATTGGGGACCCATCTTTCAGTTTCAGTTTGGATGGGTCTTCGTTTGGGGACCCATCTATCTGTTTCAGTTTTGGTAGGTCTCATCTTGGGGACCCATCTCTCAGTTTCAGTTTTGATGGGTCTTATCTTGGGGACCCACCTTTCCGTTTTAGGTTTAGGAGGAGAGTAGACATTTGCTTTGTGATTGAACGGTTGTTTCTTAAGTTTGGTTTTGAAAATCTCCTCCTTAGAAAGCCGATTAAGATGTTTCCTAGAATGAACTCTAAGGGCATATTTCATATCAGGAATACAAAACGTTCCCTTAGAAGTTCCTTTCTTGGTTTCTTTTTCAGGTTTGAGCTTTCTGAGAGGCTTTGATTTAACAACATTCACATCACATTCATAATTATGGGGATCTGGAACAGAATAACCATAAGCAACACTTGTATTATAAATAGAACGTTGTCTAGAAGATGTCTCAGAAATATTCAGCTTGGGACTCAAGACTGAACTACTAGAAGTTTGTTTTGTAGAGACAGAATTACAATTAACTTTGGAGTAAAAAATAGAACTAGATCTAGGACTGGCATTATTCTCAAAAACTTTCTTTTTGCCATCTGCGATTTCCTTCCTCTTTTTCCTCCACTCATTCTTCTCTTCTCCTTCCTTATTCACTTCATTCCCTGTAAACAAAGGAGAAGAGAGATGAGTGGACGAACCTTTTAAAGCATTGTTTTTCTCATGTGAGGTGTGTGAGCTGTCAGGCTTAGTCGTAGAAGGGTCTGTTTTAGCATGAAACTGCTCACTCAAATCATTAAATTTTTGAAGAAGTTCCTGCCATTTGCGCTCAAAACCTTTCTTTTCAGTTTCAAATCTCTCTCTCTCTCGTTATCAAGAGTTTTCTGTAGGTTTTTGAGCTTTTGAGCCATGGGAAATATACACGGTTCCTCACCAGTTTTAGCAATACCTACTCTTGGGGGAGGGTCTAGAGGATGTCCTATGTGAGGAATATCTTTAGCATAAGGGTCAAGGCATTCACTAAAGCAGGAAGTAGGTTTTTCTTCTGAAAGTTGTTTTTCATTTACAGAGGGATAATCACAAGAAATCGCAGATTTTGGATTCTTTCTCTTTTCTTCTTCTGCTTTAGCATTGTCTTCATCACTTCGAAAATACATTTTCTCGCCAAACCCTAGTCCCATGTAATCTTTGTTATAGATTTGAAGACAGTTAACTTTCTTTAGATTACGTGGGTTGGTTATGCCCAGTCCTGTTTTAGCATTGTAAAATCGGTCATCCTTTTGTTTGCTGTTAAGCAGAAAAACTGTTTGTTCTGATTGACCTCTTCTAGCAGCTAGATCCTCTAGTTCTTTTACTTTATTTAAAAGCATTCTTCTCTTGTTATGCAAAAAATCGCATTCAGCCTTAGCTGTGCTTTTTTCCCGTTCACTATCCTCAAATTTCCTAGTTAATTCAGCTATCTTAAGTTCAAGGCTTTCAAAATCTGAGGACACCTTTTTGACCTGATCTTTTGCAATTTCAAGTTGAACACTTAAGGAAGACTTTTGGTCTAGATTCTGTTTCAGTACCCTGTGATTATTGTCTAGTCTCTCCTTTAGTTCTTTGATTAGATTGTCCTTCTCAAGTAAGGACTGCATTTGATTATTTAAAGGAGTATGTGAGGTACTTACAGAGCTTGTTGAGCACTCGCTTTCTGGGATCGCAGCATTACCCTTTCTTTCATCTTCCTCCACGAGTGCCATAAGAGCATAGTTGTCTTCCTCCTCCTCCTCCTCAGAAGAATCTTCTGCCCAGTTCTCATTCTCAGCAATCATGGCAGAGGTTTCTTCTTCTTTCTGCACCATCAGCATTTCCTGCTTATTCCACAGCATCTTCTGCTTGTAGAAGTTAGCATCTTTCTTCTTTGGAAGGCGGCAGTCTTTGATAACATGTCCAGGCTTACCGCAATTGTAGCATTTTGGAGCTTCTTCTGCTGATGATGCCTTCCTAGAAGATCCTTGATCATGGTTCTTCTGCTTGTAGTTTGAGGAGGAAGTTCTCAGCTTGTTGGAGGAGCTGTTCTTCTTATCAAATCTTTTGGCAAGCAGTGCCATCTTCTTCTGTAAGTCTGCTAGCTCAGCCTCTAGATCAGATTTGTCATCATCACTATCATCATCATCTGATTCAACCACCACCTTCTTCTTTTTCTTCTTTAGTGAAGTGGTTGTCCTTCTTGGCTGAGCCTCCATTACAAGAGCTAAGGGGTTTGTGGTGTGATGATCCTCAGCACAGGCAACCTCGTTGACGAATTGCTTCAGATGTTCATAGAGTGTGCAGAGGTCAATTTCGTCCAAATCTATCCGAGATCTGACATCCTTCACTGTTTTTTCCCATGCAGGATGCAGACTGGATAAAAATCTAATATTCAGTTCCAGATTGGACCTGAATACTTTGATTTTTCTGAGTTCATTTACCAGTTGAATGAGTCTGTTGTAAGTCTCATTCAATGGTTCTCCTGGACCTGCTTTGAAGGAGTCATAAGCGATAAGAATCGTAGTCTTCTTGGTTTTGAGGCTGATGCTTGTGCCTTGTAGCAGTTTCTCTATCTCATCCCACATTTCCTTAGCTGTTTGCATGTTGTCTATGAGAACATATACTTCATTGGGGATTGCTTGAAGAAGGTATGTTTTAGCCATGAGGTCACCACGAAGTCTGAGCTTGTCAGCTTCTGTGTATTCAGATGGCACTTTCCTTCTTATTTCTGGAAAAATAGGAGGATTATTTTCTGGATCTCCACCAACTGAAATCAAGAGTTCAGCTGGTCCTTCAAGCAATGATTCAAGCATTGCAGCGGAGTTCTCTTTGTGCTCGAGGAAATTAAGGAATCTGTTCCTCCACATTTGATATTCTCCCTTCCTGAGACTAGGAGGGGTACTGCTGTTCCCTTGTGCATTGTATTCTGAAGCCATTGCTGTACTAAACTGACCGTTCGAGAAAATTGATCAAAAGATTTTCAGAGGCAGAAAGTCGAAAAATCAGATGTCGAGATCTGAATATCGAAATCTCAGATTTCGATAAAGGAGGCCCGGTATCGAGATTTGAGCTCGAGATTAAGGATCTCGAGATTTCAAATTTCGAGATGCTGATCTCGAGATTTAAATTGTCGAGAAGTTAACACTCGAAATCTTAATTCTGAGAAGTCAAATGTCGAGACCAGATGTCAAAACCTTAACTCGAAATCAAGATCTCGAAATCCTAGATGTCGAAATCCTCAATGTCGAAATCCTGCAACCTGTAAAAATCAGATAAACACAATCTGAAGGTAGTTTCCTGTAGAGTAGAATTTCGAGATCCTCGGGTAAAGTTTTCAGCTCGAAAAACGTAGTAGAACCTGTGAAGAAGCAAGATGTCGACAACCCCTACTCGAGATATCTCGAAATCTGAATATGCGAAAAACACAATCTGAAGTATACCCCTTGATCGCTTTGAAAAGGCGATTCTAAAGGTGTAACTTTTACAATTTTTGAACAAGAAACAAAACTACAGAGCAAAAAAATCGACAGTAAGAACAACGTAAACAAAACAGAGTATTCTGCAGGAGTTCTTCTGATCGGTTCTTGATCGGCTCTGATACCAATTGTTAGTCCCTGTTTCTGTAACAACAATGAATAACGATCTAACAACGAAGATTAAACGTAAGGATGAACACAGAATGAATCAACGTAAAACCTTCTTTGATAGACCGTGAACTCGTACAACAGAAAGATATGCGCGTAAGGCTATGAAGAATAAGTACGACGTTAACCTATTCCTAAACCTCGGCTCCCTTTTTATAGGCGAGGTTTAGGTTAGGCGTACAAGGCTTTTAGCCTGTTTATATGGGCCTAACACTTGGCCCGATTGCTATCTAATTCATGCACTAATTAAATACAATGATTAAATATAAAGCTAATCTATGACCAACTTGATTCACAATTAAATATCTCCAACAGTCACGATCAAAACGGGTTGGAGGAATTCACCTCAGCTGAAAGAATTTTGACCCCGTGAATCACGAACGATAAAGGGATCAAAACGGGCTTGGGAAAGGTGTCAGAACAAAATTGGAAGGGAGATAGTCTCACCTCATCTTGTTAACACGTGGGATCATTCCGGATGACCGAATGACGAACGGGTTAACAGTTTGGAGGGAGACCTTGTCCCAGGTGAGAGTTTGACCCTGTGGTCACGATCAAAATAGCTTGGAGGAATTCAGCTCAGCTAAAAGAGTTTTGACCCCGTGGATCACGAATAGTAAAGGGATCAAAACAGGCTTGGGAAAGGTGTCAGAACAAATATGGTCAAAACGAATAATGTTCGGTAACCTGAATTGTCATACGCAAAATCAGAATTCCTAGGCAAATGACTGAATGACGAACGACTTGGAAACAATGTCAGAAATATAAATATACATGAGCCGAATGATGTTCAGCAACACAGAAAAGATTATGAGTGAGAAATCAAAGAAAAAACAGAAGAGAAACATCAACACAGTTACAGAGAAATGTCCAGTTTATTCTTCGGCATTACTAGCCGGAATATACAAAAGAAAAAGACAAGAAAGAAAAATTTTACAAGGCTATGCTACTGGAGGACTGCCGTTCGGGGAAGGTTGAGGTTGGGAGCTCCCTGCCTGCGCTGCATCATCAGGCACTGCTTTTGTCCTCTTCTCCATGATCCGGTCGTAGGTGTTCCCGAACAGATCATCAAAGCCTAATTCATCAGAGTCGAACGGCTTAGGGAAATGTTCTAGAATCAAATCAAGGTTCCTATCCAAAAGCAGATCCTGACTTTGCGACACAGTTTTCTCGGTCAGGACATCCAAAAAAGATTTCCCTTCCAGCGTGCTGTCCAGGAGATCGATCCCTGCCTTGATGGGATCCTCGCTTTCGCGTAAGAATTGGCCAAGATGAGGTCCTAGGAATTGTCGGGCTGTGTTCTCCAGAGCGACGTTCAGCCCTTTACCTCGTTGATAATCAACTATTTATTGATTTGCGATCTAGGAAGTATTGACCGTATAACGTTCGGGAATATCGTCACCAACGACTTTGTCAAATTTGATCCCGGCGGATTCGCCAGCCCGCACCTTGGCCCGGAGTTCTTTAATCTCCCGGTCGCGACGTCGGGTTTTCTCTTGCATTTCGGCCAGAGCAGCTTTCGCCTTCTCACCTTCCTTGGCACGTTCTTGTAGATCAGCCGCTAGTTTCCGAGCGGCAGAAAGAAGGACTTGGTTGTCGTCCCGATCACTGGCCATGACTTTCATTTCCTTTTCGGCCGCCAGGAAGGCCTTATGATAATATACACCGGCCTGAAGATAAGTTACAAAGGAAATCAGATAAAGAGAACAAGCAAAAGAGTAGGAAGGAATAGACCAAGATTAAATGTACCTTGAGCACTTCTTGATGACCTGCTTCAAGAAGATCTGACCAGTGAGTCAAGTTCGTGAAACTGGGGGGAACCTTAATTGCAGTGCTGCACCACATGGATGATGGCATCACCCCGAACAGGTATCTCCCCTCTGCTCTAGGTCTCATGTTTGAGAACTCAACAAACATCCGATCGTCGATCGGCGCATCAGAAAGAGCTGGAGTTTTTTGTTTGGCAGGCACAGATATTTTTGGCTCAGTCTCTGGGCCAGTCAGATCCACTACATGATCAACCGGGATGAATTGGGTAGTGTCATCCACACGACGTTTCTTATATACCCGCTCAGCGTCGTTTGAATTCACATGCGTCATTTTCTCCTTACCTTTCTCCAAGGGAGCTGACAAGGACGTAGGAGTAGAACGCCGAACGGCAGTAGAAGGAATCACACCTGCAAAGAAGGAAAATAAAGTTAGAGTGAAGTTTAAAATTGAGAACAAACAGGGTGAGGACAAACAAAGCTTACCAATCCTGGCAGCTAGCAATTTGGAGGGAGTTATGTAAGAAGGGATATTTCGTGAACCTCCCAAATGCAGAGATTCAGCTTGCGAAAGAAGAACTGCATCAGGTCTAGGCTCAGAATCCTGAACCGGATATGCATTCCACCGATCAAGGAATGGAAGTGATGAGCCTATACGAACGAAGGGGAACCTCTCTTCCCAATCAGCTGGAGGTGGAGGATTGTCAGTAAACAACTGGCGATTCGATCGAGCTACCAGTTTGAGATAGTCTGTGGTCCAGAAGGGTTGGTAACAGTAATGATACAGGAACAGGTCCACACTAGGAGCAATACCCAGCTCTTGGCATCTAAGAATGAAGCCGTTCAGAAGATGATAGGAACTAGGTATGAACTGGGCTGGTAACACAGAGACCCGTTTCAGAAATTCTATCACGAATGGGTGCATAGGGAAGCGAAGTCCGGCCACCAAGGAATCTAAGTGTACTAGAACGAACCCCGGTCGATGCCTCATGGGATGCTTTATAAATCCGACATAGAATTCCTTGGGAGGGGGCAAGAGTTGACGGAGTTGTCGTTCGGCGTCCTCTGGGAGACGTTGCCTCTGTTTCCGAATACGGTGAAAATGCAGAGGAATACGGGCTGGCCGTTCGGGCATTCCCTTGTTATAGATAGCGAGATCATCCCCGAATAAACACCCGTCATCTGGAACAGGTTGTTCAGGATGCTTAACCTTCAAAGTAATGGTATCAGGTATTTGGGATGATGAACCCCCAGATTTGTCAGTAGGTGCTTTTCCTCTGGAACGGTGGATAAGCGGCATGTCTTCTTCTTCTGAAGAACCGGTGGAAAAGAACATAAAGCACAAGAAGCTTGAGGATTTCTAGAGAGAGAAAGCTTAGAAAGAAAAATAAGGAAACATCAAGAGAAATGAGGGGCAAGCACCTCTCTATAAATAGGGAAAGTGCCGCCCAAAACCCTAATCCATAAACAACACGTGGCACTAAGTGGTTATGATTAGTCAGGGTGTATTTATGGTTTATTGTTAGGCATGTACCCCGAACGGGCAATAAAGAAGCATGATTGCGAGTACTGGTTAACCAGGCAAGCGAATGTCGAACGGGCACTTACGTTTTGAGGCAAATCTTTTCACACAAAGAAAAGCAACGAGGTCCATGGGAATAGCTAAAAACTACTCAGATCACCGATTACCGAACCGCAAGCCAAATAACTAAGATGTTTCAAATTAGCCGAGTGACGAACGGGCTCATAGAGAATTAGCAAAGATCACAGAGAGTTGCTGGTTAGAAAAATGATCTGAAGCCCGAACGGCTATCAACATATGAAGGAAGCCAAGTGCGGGTAGACTATCAGAAACATCTGAAGCCAGAAAAACTGCTAAGTCCTAAAAAATGATCTGAAGCCTGAACGGCTATCAACATATGAAGGAAGCCAAGTGCGGGTAGACTATCAGAAACATTTGAAGCCAGAAAAACGGCTAAGTCCTAAAAAATGATCTGAAGCCCGAACGGCTATAAACATATGAAGGAAGCTAAATGCGGTAAGTTGACAGAAACATTTACAGCCAGGAAAAGTTGCTAAGTCCTAAAAAGAAGGGGGCTAGTCCTTGGTAAATTGTCAGAACCCTCCACTGCCCGAGCGGCAATCATACGATGTTAGGAGTGTTAAATAAAAAATAGTCAGAAAATTGTTAAGTCCTACAAAACGGGCCGGATCCAGAATGGTGAGCAATCATTCAATAAACGCAAAAAAGACAGTATAAGAAGTTTTGTGCAAAACAAAAGATCTGTATTCATCGGCTCTACTGGCCGGAAAATACAAGCTACTTGAAGAAAAGAGAATTACAACGATTAATAAAAAATTAAATATCTAGATTATTGGCCAGGGGCCATCTCCTCTCCATCTTCATTTGCGTCTTCATCATCATCAGACAGGGGTTCAGGCTCTCTCCCAGTAGCCCGATCAGCTTCCCGTTGCAGATCTCGCTGAAATTTTTCAAACTGAGCTTGTATGACTTCATCCTGGGGAAGATCAGAAGCCTGAACCGGCCTCCCAAGATTGTTTTGAAGTTGGGCTACAAAAGGACGTAGTAGGACCTGGCCGATCTTGGAATAAAGATCTGAAACAATGGGGTCATTCCATTTCTTGCTCTCGGGATCCTTATCCAAAAGAGCCACCCCTGCCGAGAGCCGACCAACATCCCTAGGAAATCCCTTCAGGTACGCTCCAAATGCAAACGGGATTTGCGTCCTGACGTGATCATCCTTGATGATGGAGAATTCATCGGAGGATTTGAATGATTCCCGGACAGCGGATAGATCCACATTCACCTCATATGGGCCGTCCGGGATGCTAGAAGGCATCTCCTCAAATTTGATTTGTGCAGCCTCGGCAGTGATGACCTTAGCTTGGGAAGCAGCAAGTTGGGCCCGAAGGGTACAAAGCTCAGTATCCAGCCTTTGTTTTTCCTCCGCAAAAGCTTTCCGTTCGGCCTCCAGGGATGTGATGGCAGCAGCAGCAGTTTGCTCAGCAGAGGATTGAGCAACGATTAATTCCCGTTCCTTGGCCAGACGGCCTTCCCGCATTTTCAGAGTGTACAAACCCATATACAAAGTGCCGTTCGAGAGTTAGTACTGATTACAGAGAATAAAATGGGAACGAAGCACAAAAGATAATATACCTTCAGTGCGGTCAAGGCCAGGCACTCTTCGGATTGCTCGACCGGTAACTGGGGAAGAGAGAAATTGTTGAACCAGGAAGATGTTGACCAGATCTGGCTCGCGGTAGAACCAGCTCTCTCTAGCACCTCATGAACAGGATCCGATAAAGAGATCCGTTCGACCTGACCAGTGATATGGTCGGTATGATTCCCGCCTACGTTCGAGGTTGCTCCCTGAACGGAATCAAAGTGTTGGGAAAATTGGTGCAGCTGATCAGAACCAAAGCGGTCATCGATCATCATGGCATCATAATGATCCTGACCAGAAAATTGTTGAATAGGCTCCGGTTGCTGAACGGCCGGTGCAGGTTCGGATTGTGGAGCAGTATTGGTGGGTGAATCAACTTTTGGATTTTTCTTCATTTTCTTCTTCCTTTTCCTGACAAAGGGAAATGTTAGTACCGAGCGGCCTTAGCATGTGAGAAACTAGTGAAAAGAATGGAACGTTTCTCGCATGGGAAGGACCGCCCAGACCATGGCACTTGATTCTCAAAACAAGTAAATCCAAGAGAACGGGCAATACCTATCCCGACTTTAACTAGCCGATCGGGAGTCAGGTAGGTCATGATATCACAACACTTGTCCTTCTCCACAGCGAGTACATCCTTATAGATTTCCTCAGTGAGAACTGGGTCGGGAGTCTTGCGGGGGAAGGCGTTCCATTTATGAGGGATCAACCCGTCCGGGATAGACACGAAGAAAAACCTATCTTTCCATCCCTTGATTGAGGTTAGATTGCCTTTGAATAGAATATGGCCCGTTCGGGAACTAGCGGCTAGGTACCCATGAGTTTGTTGGGGGGCTACTTTGAAAAATTGATGAAATAAATCTAAGGTCGGTGAAGCACCGACATCTTTACAACGACAGATAAAGCCCGCCATTGCCCGATAGGAGTTCGGCATGACTTGGGCAGGTACAATTTCATAAAAATTAAAAAATGAAATAAAAAAGGGGTGTAACGGAAATCTAAGCCCAGCCCTCACTGAATCAAAATTGACCACGACCATCCCAGGGGCGTGACGCAGGGGATGAAGCCCAACTTGCAATCGAAAGTCCACTGGGTCTGGGATTAGGGTCGGAATTTCGGCCCTATTATTGGCAGTCAATTTCTGCCGTCTTGCCCTAATTAAACCTAGGTCGAGTGAATGACGGGGGACATCTTTTGGCCGTCCAGCTGCCATTAAATCCATTTCATCCTCGGATTTCGTGCCATCGGAACTTTCACCAGAGGAAGATGAACTGCTAGGAAGGTCCTCCGCCTCCGCCCTAGTATTGGTCGCCGTTTCAGTGGAACCACCGGCGAATGGGACTGTGATGACGTCCACAATAGCAGCGTCACGGTCATCTCCATGGGAGGCCACCTCCGAATCAGGGGAATGCCATTGAGAACTCATCTCGACCGAGCCAGAAATAAGGAGAGAGAATAGAGGGAGGGAAGGTACCTGAGCGACGAAAGCTGGAAGAAATTTCAGAGAGAGCAACGATGCGAGGGAGATTGCAGAATCGAAACCCGGATTTGAAAGGTTAAAGGCCAATTTATAGCCTTTGAATCGCCGTATCGAGGACCAATCAGGAAGTGACACGTCATCAGAAGCATTTAAGCTAAACGTGTGTCCAATGAAAAGACTAAACGACGGTTATCATGATGAATATGGGGAAATAAAACGACAGTCGTCAAATCACAGTATGGGGAACTGACTACTTCTGTACCCCGATCGCCATTCGGCAAAATTGCAACATTGGTGTTCATACTTCCTAATGCACTCACTGTCATTCGAGACATCGGAAGTGGGGGACTTGTGTTGGGATATTGATCCAGAAGCCCAATACCCGGGTCAAAAAGGCCCAAGATACCCGGCCCAAACAATGAGCCCATCACTCTACGATGAGAAGATCCAGTGAAGAATTCATACCGAACGGGGTTCGATCCCAGTAAAGGCCGGCCCAGAAAGAAGGTATACCGAACGGAGTTCGGACTATATATCATACTTGGGCCAATTTGGCAGCGTCTTCAGCATGGTCCAACATCCCGTTCGAGCAACGGAAAACCAGCAAGTGGCCAGGTGCAATTAATGCCAGATTGTGCAATCAACAAGTGGAAACATGGGTGACCAAGTGTGACATTCCAAAAATTTAAATAAAAATAAAAATAATTTTTAGCCAGATAAATCATAAAATATTACGGAAATGACTTTTTTTTATTATTATTATTGAGTCAAACAAAAATTCAACAATTGTAACATTCTAAATCAGATAAAAATTTGCAAAATTTATGACATCTTAGTCAGATAAAAATATTTTAGTAATAGGAACAACATTTTATGAAACAAGTGAACCAGACAGAAAATTAACAATTGTGACATTTTTAGTCAGATAAAAATGGTCCGATAAAAATAGTAATATTTTATACGAGGTACCAATTATACATATACACCGTTTATATCCGCCGCGGAGGGGAATGGATGCACCTACGCAGTATCCCTCATATATACATTCATAATACACATGACAAAGAGCATATTGGTATATTAAGGGGCATGTAATGCATGCATACATATGCTAAAGATACGGTGCAGTGCTGCACAACCGTTCATACTAGTGCGTTAGTGCGTTACGTTACGAGGAGACTCATACTATTATTAATAATTAACATAATAATTGCTATTAACTTAATAATAATTAAGCCGTTACACATACAACACTCCGTATTATACATGTGCGGCGAAGCCATAAACTTCATATACACTTACATACATACGCGAACTACCGATCTGCCCTGCAAAAGAGAAGAGAGAAAGAGAAGGGAGTGAGCTGTTCCGGAGGAGCTGGTTTGAAAGCTCGCCGGAGAAGAGAGGGGGACCCATCGGAAGAAAGGTTGTACGCGGGACGGCCGGAGGAGAAGAAGTCGCCGAAGCTCGCCGGACTGCGCTCATGCCGGAGGGAGGAGACCTTCATGACTTCGCCGGAGTTAGTCTGCGATTCCGCTAAGGAGAAGCACACCGCCACTCTGGGGAAGGGTGCTGCCAGCAGACTACACCGTACCATCAGGGAATCACCGGACTGTGTCGCTAGATAGTGTACACCGCTGAAGAGGGAAGCCGGAGTCGTTGCCGTACTGTTTTGCACGCCGGAGAGGAGGACTGAGCCACTCCGTTCTGCGTCACCGCCAGAATTTATTGTACAGGAGGGGCCGCTGGATTTTCCGCCGTCTCCATCACCGTCGACGAAGAGGGTACACCTGTGCTCCCTGCGTTTGACAGACGAAGAGGACGAAGATGAAGCTACAGTATCCGTACGTAATATGCATGCTCCGTATTTATATAATAATTGGGCTGCTAGTTTAATAACAAAAATTGGGCTGCTAGTTTAATAACAAAAATTGGGCTGCTAGTGTAATAAAAAAAAATTGGGCCGTGTGCTAATGATCTGCTGGACATAAAATTATAAAAGTAAATGATTAGATAAAATCTAATTGGGCAGATTAACTAAAATGAATTAAGGGATGGAATTAAAATAGATACATTATTTTTCAATGGGCTTTTGAGTAATATGTGAGCCGATTAATCTCACCCTTATTAGTCAGTACTTAAAGACGAGAGAGATGGGGTAAAATAGCAAAGCTAGAATAAAGAGCTAATTTTAGAATTTTAATATCTTAGAAGGTGAATTTGGAGAAGATCGAGGTAGAAGCTTCATTCATGACTTATCACGATTTGATGTAAGTTTCTCTGCCAATCTAAAATTGTTTCCTCGTATTATATGCTGATTATGCATTATGTGAATAAGTGTGAATTGTCGAATTTTGTGTATGTGATTTTTGAAGAGATATTATATATATGGTAGTTGAGAAATATAAATTAAGTACTTTTGGGGTATTAAATATTTTTAAATACCTTCAAGACTTTTTAGAGAAATTGAGAAGTATTTTGGAAGTATTATTTATTGAAGATAAAATTTACATTTTCATAGCAAGTGAGCATCTCGGGAGTAATCCGAGGTGTCGGTTTTCCGCGTCCGGATAAATGTGGAGGGTGATTAGGTCTGCTACTACTTAGAAGTACAGTTTGAGTTTAAAAGTGATATTTGGATCGATGATCCCTTTTAAGAAGAAGTTATGGTAGTAGTAGTCCCTAATCATTCAAGATATCTTATTCAGGGGTAGCTGGTAGACTGAGTCCCGACTACTCGTTACGACTTACTACTCGGGAGGCTTGGAATCCCTTTTAAGGGGTGTGCACACTTAAGGTAGTCGTTTCGTTTCCAACAGAGCAGTTGTGGTACCGGCACTTGTTCGGGGTGGCCGTCCGTAACCACGGTCCACCGGGCTCTACCGAAAGGTTGAGCACCGCCCTTCTAAATTACTAGGAAGTTAGAGAAGAAGTGATTTTGGAGGAAATCAAAGAGAAGAGTTATTATGAAGTTTTATAGAGAAGTTGAGGATTTTTGTAAAGAAGTAGTCTTGAGAAAAATCAAAGTGAAAAGAATTTCGATGGTGTGAGTATTTTTATATATTATTATATAAAAATTCTATTTTTGTCAAACGTGATTATTTTACGGGGTTGGGTAGTACTTACTTAGCTCTAAAGCTAATTTTTGTTTTCTTTTCTTTGTTTTGTTTCTGCACTTTATTTGTGCAGGTGAGGATGACTTTGTCGATTGACGATTGCTTGCATGGCCCGAGAGCGAATTAGTAGTCACCTTAGTTATACTAGTCATGAAATAAACATTTACTTTACAAACACTTTATTTTTATTAAATTAGTTGTTATGTTTTAGTTGCCTGTGCATCCGGTTGAGAGATGACCGGATGTGGCGGTAACACCCATTTCCCTTATTAAGACTTCCGCTGTACTTTCTTTAAATTTTCATTATCAATAAATAAAAGTTTTATTTCAATTATATCAACGTTTTGGGTGGGAAATTTGTGGGTGTTACACCAAGTCGGTGGAACAACAGTCAATCAGCATAGAGCAGCACATGTTCTCCATTAGTATAAATAGAAGGTTTAAAATCATTGTAAGGTTTAACATTTCAATACTCAGGCTCTAGAATAGCATTATTGCTCTTATCTCTTGTATTAAAGCATTATTCCGACCTACCAATCGGGAATTTCCTTGTAATCAGACTGGTTAATTAATACGAGTGGGATTTTGAGTATTAGTGAGTTCATATTTTATATTTGATTATACACTTTGATTCTGGACCATTCCTGATATATTCAAAGTTCGTGTTGGGCTTTCGGATCTACGGGACTTACCTTCAACACCAAGTAAAACGGGAAAAATCATCAATAAATAAAACATAATATTTAAAACCATTGTTAGACAAAACAGGTGATTGCCATAAATCAGAATGAACCAAAAATAAAGGGGCAGTAGATTTCTGCCAAACTTCTTGAAAAGGTAACCGTTGAGATTTTCCTAACCGACAAGAAATACAATCATGGGAAAAATTAGAATTGCTAAAAATAGAACCAGACTTTTTAAGTTTATCTAAAATACGTCTGCCACAGTGTCCCAAACGCCGATGCCAGACAGGTCCAGAAGCAACATGAGTAGCTAAAGAAACTGATGAGGGATTAGGCCAAGAAATAGGATAAACACCACCTTGATTAGGAGCTTTAAGAAGCACCTCCCCCGAATTGTGGTCCTTAATACAAACAGAATTTTTATTAAAAATCACAAAGCAGTTATTATCAGCACATAGTTTTTGGATAGAAAATAAATTATATTTGAGATGAGGTACATGAAAAACAGATTTTAAATGAAGAGGACGCGACATCGAAGGTAAAGCTAAATCACCAACCGTCACAAGAGGTAAATTAGTGTCATTAGCAACCTTCACAGTTAGTGGTCCAGAATAAATTGATTTATTTTCTAAAATACCTTCAGTAGGAGTCATATGAGCGGAAGCGCCAGAGTCAGGGTACCAAACAGAGGAAGAAGATTCTCCGGTAGGAACAACTAAAGTAGGGGCGGAAGGTTGAGCAAAACGGGATGGTCAGTTAACTGCAGAATGACCTAGCGAGTGACAGATTTGACAGACAACAGGTGGAGGAACAGAACCAAAATTATTCTCAAAGGGTGAAGATCCTGCAGAAGCATAGTTAGCACAAAAAGTATATGGTGCAGAAGTATAAAACAACGACTCAACTGAATTACAATTAACTGTACCCGGTATACCCATAGGTGGTGATGGAAGAAGGCCTCTGCCGTGGGTCCCATACGGCTGTTGTGGCTGCTGTCCATTGCTGTAATAGTACTAGTGGCCGCCGGGATACTGCTACTGGAAGTACTGTCCACCGCGTCCACGACCACGACCTCCGCGACCGCGAGATCCCCTGTCGCGACCGCGACCTCCGCGCTGGCCGTTCTGCTGCTGTTGTGCGGCGGACGCCTGTTGCGGCTGCTGCTGGCTGGTTCCAGCAGGAAGCTGGCCGTGTGCTGCAAAGGCTGGGGCGCCAACTGTAGTCTCCAAACGCTGTTGATAGTGAAGCCAGGCCTCTTGATGGACAAGTTTGGTGCATAATTTATCAAATGTGAGACCCTCCGGAAATAAAGTTAAGGGGCCTACAAGTGACTCATATCCCGGACCCAACCCCAGGAGAGCAGTTTGTAAGAGATCATGGTCAGAAACTGGAGAATTAATTGAGGCCAGGGATTCAGCAATTTTCCGGATTTCAAGTAAATATTGGTCCATGGACTGATTGTCTTTCTTTTTCATGTGACTCAACATGTGTTTTAATTCCATGGATCGAGCCAGACTGGCAGTCATGAAACGAGCCTCCAAACGTTCCCATATGGCTGTAGAATTCTTTAATTGATGCACCTCAACAAAAATATCACGAGAGAGAGTAGCAAACAACCAAGAACGAACAGTCTGATCTAATTTCAGCCAATGATAATACTCAGGGTTCATGGTTTGTGTGTGATACAAATCATAGGTATATAATGACGGAGCAGGTAAGGAACCATCAAGAATACCCAAAAGACCATTAGACACCAGGAAAGACTCAAACTGAGTACGCCAGGGTAAATAATCTTCAACAACTAGCAATTTAATTGTCACAATAGTTGTGATAGAGGAAGCACCAAAACTCATACCTTGACTGAGAGATGCAAACGAGTTGGGAATCAGCGGGACTTCCCGACGTCCAACCGGGCCAGTGGGTGAAGGCGGAAGCAGACCTGGACTGCCGGATAAAGTTGGACCTCCATAGGTATGGCCTGCGTTGCTGCTGGATTCTCCGACAGCGAAGGAAGGTGGAGGCGGCAACAGCGGCATGCTTGGAACAGATGGCGTCCAAGTGAAGATTGGCGGGACCCAAGACGACGGCGTGGAAGAAGAAGAAAACACCGTTGTGAAACCCGAACGTGGCTGCTCGTTTGAGAGGGAAGACGGCGCCAACGTGGTAGAGGAACCTGCGCTCGGAATGGAAGATGACGTCACAACGGTGGTGACGTGAAGGCTGGTGGCGGCGGCAGTTTCCTCGGTGGACATAGGATCAGAAAAAAAATTGAATTGTTTTAAAACCCTAGTGCTCTTGATACCATGTGAGAATCATGGAATGGCTTACCCCATATGGTAGTCCTGGGTGTATATTATATAGAGAATTGTTTAGAGTACATTAGGAAACATAATATAAAAGGAATCCTAATACAAGGAAACTACTAAATAATAATTACTCTATTAATCTTGACAAAATCTTGTTTCTCCGATTTAAAAAATTATTATATGTGTGTTTTACAAATTAATTACGGAGTTTTGTTCATTAACAAATGGTATTGATGCTTGTCAGATTCTATTAAAAAAGATGGATAAGGTTCCTTAAAATTTTGTTCAAATTATATGACATATTGGTTTGGTTTAACCGAATTGTACCAAGCCCAATTAAATTGAATCGAAAACGGACCCAATGCAATTTGGTTTGAATTTGCTAGTATTTCTTTCAGACCATAAAACTATTAACAAATTGAAATCAAGAAAAACCGAATAAAACTGAAATCAAGAAAAACCGAACAAAACCGAATGAAAGAAATATGTGTCCTTCATGTAGGTAAATTTTATCTGTAATAATTGTATTTTGTAACATGTTATTATTATTCCCATATTCGTTGCATGTTAAATTTTTATTGAAACATTGAAAGTTGCCTCTTTTTATGAAAATGTATACTGGTGATCAAGGAGGGTGAATCTTGAATCCAAGTGGCTGAGAATTAGCATTTATCTCTTTCTCTAATTATTCCTAGCTTCCTATTAAGCACTTTCCTAATTGGCATTTATCTCTTTCTCTTATTATTATTCTTAGTATGCTTTAGGCAACTTCTTAGTTAGCATTTATTTGCGTTTAGAATTAGGACTCTGGTATTATATAAGGGTCATTAGTATTATTCAATAAACAGCTTTGGAGAATTAATTCTTGGATCTCTGGGATACTTCCAAGATCAGATTAATTCCATTGAGCCCTTTCTTTTAATTCTTCCAATTAATACGTTCATCATAGATTCCAAATTACAGAATTCTTTAAATTATCGTTCTCTTCCAGTCTGGCGTTCTTGTCCATGGACGAGATCTTGTACGTCTACCCTTAACATCTTGGTATCATCGTCTGGGACGATGGTGAACGACGCTGCTGACACTGGCTCACTCAAAGACATGATTGAAAACATCGATCACATGCAACTGACAGTCG
The DNA here is from genome assembly GCA_945859875.1 of Cuscuta europaea. Lineage (NCBI taxonomy): Eukaryota > Viridiplantae > Streptophyta > Magnoliopsida > Solanales > Convolvulaceae > Cuscuta > Cuscuta europaea. Next base: position 6,151,523 of record CAMAPE010000008.1, on the reverse strand, counting down.
AACATCAATTGGAAGACATCGGGGATTCTATGGCTAAGCTCGTCAACATTCCTAACGTTGTATCTGCGCTATCTGCAAACCTGCAACGATTGATGGGTGAATCTTCCTCCAGCAATCCAATGCATGAACGAAAACGCGACACATAACCTCGTCGGCGTGAAACTGATGATTCCTTAGTTCCCCGCTACTCCAAACCAGAATTTCCTCGGGTTGACGGTAAAAGTGATCCCTTGTCATGGTTGAAACGTTGCGAAAGCTTCTTTATTCAACAACGAACTCCGGACCAAGCTTGAGTGGGATTGGCAACATTCCACATGCTCGGCACTGCCCAACTATGGGCCGATCTATTTGAGACGGGAATTCCAGAGATTACATGGACAAACTTTTACACTCGTTGCATCAAACGTATTGGCCCACACAGTAGTTCTAATCCAGAAGGTGATCTTGCCAAACTTCGTCAAACTCATGATCTCGAGCTCTACATTGAGATTTTTCAACGATTATTGGCTCAAGCCATGGGGAGCTCTACACGAATGCAGGTCAAAATATTCATAGCTGACCTTCGGGAGGTCATCCACATGGAGGTTGAGTAACAAAATATGTTAGATCTTGACTCTGCGATGATGATCGCACAAAATGTTGAACACAAATATAATTTGTAAGGCTCCTTGGTCGAGATCTCCCCTCCACCCCAACTCGCCACATGATCAGGTTATGCGCTCACACTGACCGAACCAAACAAACCTCGATGCAACTCCATTCCAACATTCAAAAAGATTTCTCCTGCAAAGGCTGCTATCTGACGGAAGAAAGGGTTGTGTTATAATTATGATGATTAGTGGCCATAAACTGTAAACAGTTGGCCATAAATGCAAACAGTTGTAATGCAGTTGCATCGAGGTTATAATTATGACGATTCGTGGCCATACATGCAAACAGTTGTTTTTCATTGAAATTTTGGAAGATAATCGACTAGAAGATGACCTAGAGCCACCCTATCACTCCATGCTATGTTTGGTGTCGGGACAACATCAACAATGCAGTTAGCAGCACATATTCACAACATCAACAATGCAGTTAGCTGCACTTAATTAAGCTCCTGGACCTGATGGTTTCTCTGGAAAATTTTACAAAAAGTGTTGGCATATTGTAGGGAGTGATGTTGTTAAAGCTGTCCAGGAATTTTTATAGGGGTGCCTCTCCCTAAAGGTTTCTCCAGTTCATTCATTACATTAATTCCAAAAACAGAAACTCCATCTACCTTCTCAGAATTCAGGCCTATATGTTTATCAAATTTCTCAAACAAAATTTGTACTAAAGTTCTGGCTAATAGATTGGTCAGAGTGTTGCCTAAAATCATTTCTGAAGAACAAACTGGTTTTGTTAAGGGTAGGGACATCTCTGATCAGATTCTTATAGCCCAAGACATGGTACATGCAATTGATAAGAAAGTCAGAGGATCAAATGTGGTCATTAAGTTGGATATGGCTAAAGCATTTGATAAGCTCTCTTGGAACTACTTATATGGGGTTTTGGATAGATTTGGTTTCTCAAGTCAGTTTGTTACTCTCATTAAAAACAACTTACAATCCACCTACTTATCTATTTTGATAAATGGGAGCCCTCATGGTTTCTTCCAACCAAAAAGGGGGGTTAAACAAGGAGACCCGATTTCCCATTCCTCTTCATCATTGCCTCTGAAGGGTTTTCAAGAAGCTTAAAAGTTAGAATGGAGTAGGGCTATATTAAGCCATTCTGGTTAGGCTGTAAAGGGTTCCCCATCAGTCATCTTGGTTTTGCAGATGACCTTCTGGTTTTTACAAATGGAGATTCCAGGTCTTTGGTACAGTTTAAAAGGTTTATTAATGATTATCAAGCTGCCTCAGGCCAAACTGTTAATTTAGAGAAGAGCAGTTTTATTACAGGGAAGGGAGCCACTTACAGATCCACAGCTATAAAAAATATCCTGGGAATGAGGAAAACCTCTCTGCCAATGAAATATTTAGGATCTCACCTGCATAAAGGGATGAACAGGTTTCAATATTGTTCTCAAATTATAGAACATTTTGATTCAAAGCTATCATCCTGGAAACAGAAAAATCTTTCCCAAGGTGGCAGACTTGTATTGATTAGATATGTATTGAATACCATCCCTAATTATATCTTTGCAACAACTAAACTTCCTAAAAAGATCATAACTACCTTGGAGAAAAAAATGGCCTCTTTCTTTTGGGGATCTTCATCAATCAGAAAGAAATACCATTGGGTCAAATGGTCAAAGGTATGCTATACTACTGAAGAAGGAGGGCTAGGGATTAGAGGACTTAATGATGATCAAACAGCTTATTCACTGAAGTTATGGTGGAAATGGAAAACTCAGAAATCTCTTTGGGTTTCTTTCATTAAAATAAGATACCCTAGAGGAGAGGATATGAGGCCAAAAACTTCTGACTCTAATGTTTGGAGAAGAATTTGTGAGATACATGAAGTAGCTACTAACCTTTGTTCAGAGAGTTCTTCTGGATCATTGCAATGGGACCCTGGTATTCATGGTAACTTCTCTCTGGCTTCTGCTTACAAGGAAATCAGAAACAAAAAATCAGTTACATTTACTGATAAACATATATGGCATAAGTATCAGTCTATGCAGATCAAAGTTTTTCTTTGGAAGCTTCTTAACTCTTTTCTACCCATTGGTGACAATCTTAAGAGGTTTCAATTGACTGTCAACCCATCAAGGTGCCCCCTTTGTAGGAGGAATTGTGAAACTACTGACCATATCTTCTTTAATTGTTCATACACCAAGTTCATATGGCAGTACTTTATGGGGAACTTTGATATCCTCATGCCTAACACAGCTTCAATTAGGCAAGTTCTTATACTATGGTGGATTGAGGCTGGTTCTAAATTAATGGCAGATATTTTAAGCACACTATGTCTGGCATTATAACATGGCACATTTGGAAGGTTTTTTCTTCATACACTTGGGGTTTGGATTCTATACCAAGTCCAGATTACATTATTCTACAAATCAAGTTCTATACTCAGAAATGGGCTTCAACTTTAACAAAGATAAAACGCAGAAGGGTGGAAGATTTTTTGTACACTGAAAACTTTATTCCGTTAAGGTTTAAATTTAATTACCCTATTATTCAGGTTGTCAAGTGGAAAAGACCTAAACAAAGCTACAAATTGAACGTAGATGCTTCGTTCAAAACCTGGCTGTGCTTCGGGAGGAGCTATTCTTCGAAATCGGATGGGAGAACTGGTATGGGCTACGTCCTTCAGACTTCAAGCGGCGTCCAGCGAGGAGGCTGAGTTGCAATCGCTGATTTTCGCAGCAGAAATGATTATGGAAGCTGGTTTCGCAGATGTTCAGGTGGAGAGTGATGCGGCTAGGGCGATTTCCCTTATTTTGGATGATTCAGGCAACTGTGCTGATTTCAGGAGAAAGGCAACACTCAGAAGGTTTTCTTTCGGACATGTATTTCGAGAAGGGAACGGTCCGGCCCATCTGCTTGCAGGTAAGAACCTGGGTTTGGCCCAAATTGTTTTATTTGATCAGGTAGGTAATTTTCCAAAAGATGTTAAAAATAGCTATTATGGAGACCTCTTTTGTATTCCAGCCCTGCGTTTTTAATTTCATGTATTTTAATTTTTGGGTCAGGTCAAGCCCCCCCAATTTTTTTTTATCTTTTAGTATTGAATCATGTTCTTTTAGAGGTATGCCTCTAAGGAGAGGTTTTGGTTTGGTCCCCCTCTCTATTGTATTATTCTACATCTATTAATAAAATCTGGCAAACGTTCCCCGGCGTTTGCCCCACTGATTTTGGTGGTTTACCTTCCGGGATAAAAAAAAAAGCTGCACTTAATTAATATGGTTTATATCTTATCGCTCAAGGTTCAACTATAAATTAAATTAGAAATGCGAGTAATATTTAACCTAGAATGAAGAAGAAGAACGTTGAAGATTTCTATTATATTCAACAATTTGATGATATTCGTTTTTATACTTTCACATGAACTTAGTAAATTAAAAATGACATGTACCTCGTGTGTCATCGTTTTGCTATAGTTTTTCTTAGTTGTGTTGCACTATTTGTGTATTTGTGAATTTTAGTACTACCTATGCAATTTCTTGTATTTATTTCAACATTTCATGTGAGTTGGTTGGTGTGATGAAATCTACTAATTGCAAGATTTGTTCAAATTTTTTAGCATGTGTTTGGCATTGTACCGTACTGTTTTGTACCATTCCGAAACAACATGATACCGAATGTTTCTATCATTAGAACCGGACCGTACCGAACCGTTAAAACCTTACGGATACATTACGGGTTTTACCAATTTACCGGACCATTCCAGACCGCGCCCACCCCTACTTGTGATCACCAAATTTCCCTCATCTCACAAACATCCCCTGTGGTTGTTCATCCTTACCGCTGCCCATACTTTCAAAAGGATGAGATCGAAAGACAATGTTAAGAGATGCTCGCACAAGGTATCATACACCCAAGTCATTCTCTTTTTTCGTCGCCTGTATTATTAGTCAAAAAACTAGAGGGTGCTTGGCGATTCTGCGTTGAATATAGGGAATTGAATTCCAAGACGATCAAGGATAAATATCTAATCCCGATAATTGATGAGCTGCTAGATGAACTTTATCGGCCCAGTTTTTTACTAAACTCGACCTCCATTCCAGATATCATTAGATCTGCATGGCAGTTGAGGATGTTGAAAAAACAGCATTCCGTACGCATCATGGACACTTCGAATTCTTAGTTATGCCTTTTGGCCTGACTAATGCACCCTCCACATTTTAGAGTTTGATGAATGATATTTTCGGGCCCTACCTTCGCATGTTTGTCCTCATTTTCTTTGATGACATATTGATTTATAGCAAGTCATGGGTTGAGCACGTTTATCATGTGCGTCTCATCTTAGAAACCTTGCGCAACCATGGCCTTTCTGTCAAAAAATCTAAGTGCAGTTTTGGCGACCAGCAAGTCTACTATCTTGGTCACGTAATACATCGTGGGGGTGTCGAGGTCAATCCATCCAAAATATGATAAATCACATAGTGGCCCCTCCCTAGATCCATATCTGCTTTGCACGAGGTTCTAGGATTGGCCGACTATTACATAAAGTTTATTCAACAATATGGCAAAATTGCGGGGCCTCTCACACAAATGTTAAGAAAATCTCTTTCATATGGACAGGCAAAGCAACCCAGGCATTCAAGACACTTAAGCAACGATTATCCTCAGCTCCAGTACTCTAATTTCAAAATTTTGAAAAAGATTTTATTGTAGAATGCGGTGCTTCAGGTTCAAGCTTTGGAGCATTCTTACGGCAAGAAGGGAATCCTATCGCCTACTTTAATCGAAAAAATGCTTATCGACACCTTAAGCTTGCAACCTATGAAAGGGAGTTGATTAGCTTAGCCAAGGAAGTGACTCATTGGAGATCCTATTTGTGGGGATTTGAATTTTTAATTCGACAGATCACTCCAATTTGAAGTACTTACTGGATCAACGATTAACCACTTCCCGACAACAAAATTGGTTAAGTAAATTGATCGATGGGGTTTCAATTTTCGGGTGGAATACAAGCCAGGCCGCCTAAACACTGTCGCACATGCTCTATCCCGACAACATGAGGACGACAACCGGATGGCATCACTCAGTGTTCCGTACAACACCTTACTTAGTGAATAATGTGCAGAACAAGAAACCTCTCCTATCATAGCAGATATCATTGGCGAAATCCGAAGTGGCCAATGTGGATCAGATTGGGAGATTCGGGGTGGCCTAGTTCATTTCATGTTTAAAATCTACCTGCTAGATACATTTGCGGTCATTCTGACTCATGAGGGAGTGGAAAAGACTTTGCAATGGCTTCGGCGCGAGTTTTTTGGGAGCGGCATGAAAACATCAATAACAGCCTTTGTTTGTGACTATCAAACGTGTCAAAAACACAAGTGGTTGATATTACAGCCTGCTGGTTTACTTCAACATCTTCCGATTCCACACCATATATGGGCTGATATTTTAATGGATTTTGTGGAGGGTTTACCAAAGGTTCGTGACAAGTCTGTTATCCTAGTGGTTGTGGACAGACTCTCTAAAGCAACACATTTTATCCCATTGTCTCATCCTTATACCGATGTTTCAGTCGCAAGAGTCTTCTTTGCTGAAATATTTCGCTATCATGGACTGCGTGCCTGAATCCATTGTTTCTGGCGGAGATACAATATTTGTAAGCACATTTTGGCGCGAACTTTTCAGATTATTAGAAACTAAGCTGGCCTATTCATCAGCTTATCACCCACAGACAAATGGCCAAACTGAGGTGGTCAACTATACTATGAGTTTGTTTTTACATTGTGTCACTAGTGATTATCCCAATGAACGGGTCCGTTGGCTTCCATGGGCCGAGTATCGCTACAACACGTCTTACCACTCTTCCTAGGGGACACCCCCTTTTTTGGCACTTTATAAGATTTATTCCAACACATTTGCCTAGTAAATTAACTATAGAGTATTTGATTAACTTCTAATAATTTGATTTAAAAGATATTCATTATTGGATGAATTCTTTGATGGAGGAATTGAGAAAATCAAATACAAAAAAATAAATATTAAGACACTTTTTTGTAAGAATTTAAGCATTTTAAAATTACTCGATTTAAGCATTTTAAAATTACTTTTTTGTAGTGTTTTCTTTTCTTTTTGTTGTTCAAGTTTTTGTCCATTGCAAAATAATTTAATTATAAATCACATCCTTGACTCTTTGTATTGAGACACTCCAAAAGACCAAGATATGATTTAGTGGTGTGCGTATTGATGTGTTGAAAATTATCAGGAGGCGTAGATTCCCATAATTTGTGGTTCTGCTCATTTCTCTCTCCTCCGCACAAATTAAACTTCAACCACACAACTATTTAAATTCAATATTTATTTAAAGCGATTTTAATTATAATTTTCTGTAACATTTCTTTTCCTAAATTCATTATTCCCAAACAAAAACAGCGTTTTTTTTTGCAAAAAAAAAGGCTTTCTTTCACTTCCCCTCCCCTTCCCCTCTCATGGCTAACTTTTAAACCCTCCCATTCCCCCTCCCCCAAAACTCCAAAACATACCCTTAGGGTGTTTTTGGGAGTTGATTTTTAGGGGAGAGATAGACATGTGGGCGTTAATGACTCTCTTGTTTACTTATGTTTGAAAGTTTAAAAAATTGGAGGGGGATTTTGGAAGACTTTTATAACCTCCAAAATCCTTTAAATGCTCAACTTTTAAATTCTGCCAAGTTGAAGGTTTTGGAATGTTAACAAAACAAATGATAATTGATGGATAGTGTACCCGGGGGTATATATCCGAAGGGTTATTGCGGGGAGTAACTTAGAGAGAAGTCAGAGCAAGTAAATATAGAGAGAGAGAGTGTATTATAAATGTGGAGCGTTTTCAGCGTGGTTACAAATGGGGAAATGGGGTGCTATTCATAGTAGCAATAAATGCCGGGCAGGGACACGTGTCAAGCGCTCATTGGCCGAGGGGTCACCTCAACTGGTTGGCGCTGGCAGCCGCATGTGGCCGCATTTAATGCGGCTGTTGGATGGGACGTCTGTGCGGGGTACGGTGATCTGTACGCATGTGAGGCAGATATCTTGTCGAGTGAGGTGCCTTCGGCTATAGAGCAGTAACCGAGGGCTCTCCCACCCGATGGCACCCTGGTGCCGAGGGCTCACAATGCCGAGGGCTACTGTTTTCGCCGTTTTCTCCCAGTTTCCTAATTTGCTTGAGAAACCCGCTCTGTGATAATTTGGAGCCTTCGGCCAGGGGGCCGAAGGCACCCCTGTGCGTTGTGCGGACTGCTTGGTACTCTGGGCGCTGTGATTCGGGCCTGTTGGGCCTGTTGGGCCTTTGATGGAGTAGTAGGAGTCTGTGGGCCGGGGGTTCCCGGGCCATATACTCCATCAGGAGTCCCTCACTCCTTTTGCCGAAAGGTACTTGAGGGAAAAGGAGTAATTTGTGCTTGCCTTTTGATGTTGTCCTGTCGTGATCCCTGAAGTTGGTGAGGAGTTGTTGCTTTTATGTCCCTGCCGAAGGCAGTCCCTCAGTTACCCGCATGTCGGGACTTGAGGGCTTGCTTTGTTGTTTGTTGGAATTTCACAGATTTTGTAATTTAATGATTTTCCCGAAGGGGTCCTCCAGTCCCTCACTCCTTGAGGCACTTGTAAAGTGGTGAAAAGGAGTAAAGTAGTTACGTTGCTGTTGTGGGCCGAAGGCTGACGCTTTTCGTTTCATTTTGGGGGGATGCCTCGTTAAAAACCTCATTAGGAAAAACCCTTTGGGAAAAAATCCTAATGAGGGAAAAAGAGTGCACCGAATTCCCCCAATGATGAATCGAAAATGTCAAACCTTGGTACAAAGTGGAGAATTACGGGAATGCCGAAGGCTCTCTCCTCTGAGGGCTCCTGTGTTGATTAGCCGAAGGCTTGCTGTTGATGTCCTGGTGGTGCCGAAGGGGATCCCCTCAATCCAGGGATCGAGGGCCTGCCAGATGAGGGCAGCAGTGAAGCTGTTACCGGGGGGTCCGCTGTTTGTTGATGGGTTGGTGATGAAGATACCCGAGGGCTCACATTACCTGTGTGCCTTGGGCCATCCGTCAATGAGGCACTCCCCGGGGGCTACCCGGTTTTGCAGTGCTGAGGGGGAAACCCCGAGGGGTGCCCTGATATGCAGCCCTAGGGATCTGAAGGGGTGATCCCGAAGGCGTGTGTAATGTGCTGTGCAGGGCACAACCCGGGGGCACTTCTGGGTGAGTGCCCCCGGAGGCTATCTTTGATGAAGTGGAGTGAAGTAGAAAACCCGGGGGCTTCCAAAATATAGCCGTTGGAAATATAGCCGTTGGAATATGTAACGACGGGATATAGCCGTTGGGGGGGGCACACGTGGCGTGTGATGGCTGGCTGTCTGTGGGCGGCGCCACCGGTTGGGCGAAGACGCGGTGAGTAATGATGGCGTCCATCCGGAGGCCCGGAACCCAGGCCCAAGCCCGGATTCCAGCGCCTATAAATACCCCAAGGCCAGGCATTCCTCCGTGTGCGATAAACTTGTTAGCGAAGCTCTGTCAATTTTTCTAGAGAGAGAAAGTTCAGCCTTCGGTCCAAAACTCAGCTTTCGAGGTCAGTGCTCCCTGCCTTTCTCCTTCTAGCATAGCTGTACTGTGCCCTTAGTTTAGGAGATAGAAAAGTTAGGAAACACTATCGTCTACGAGCCCTCGAACAAGGGTGCGAATGTCGTCCCAGAGTGACTCTCAGGACATCTCGAGGACGCCCTCGATGGAGGACGAAGGCATCTCTGATGTGGAGTCAAACAGTGGTCAGCCCTCGGATTGTGGTGATGCAGCCCTCGCCACTGAGGTGCAGAAGGATCTGACGGCTGAGGCCGAGGCGGAGGAATTCGAGCGAACTGCCGAGGATGAAGAGTTGGCCCTCGTCGTCCAAGTTGCTGAAGAGGAGGAGGAGAAAGAGAGGGCGAAGGTCACTGTGGCCGTCCTTCCCCCTCGGGGTGCTGGTGAGGCCAGTACTTCCCAGCCGCTGAACGCGGTTCCCATCCGGGTGGCCCCCGGGAAGAAGAAGAGAAAGACGAAGGCCGCCCCTCAGAAGAAAGCAAAGACCGTCGATCAGGGGGGGCCAGTTGATCTACCGGAGGGTTACTCCTTCCTGGACACCGCCGCTCTGGAGATCAAGTCCCAAGCTGACAGGGCGGACATCTACATCACCCAATTGCATGTAGGGCCCTCGGCCGTGGTAGTCGATCCAGGTCCCGATGACGTGCTGTCGCGGCCCCCCGAGGGATGTATAGCCGTGCACGTGCTTTCGGTCTCAATGGGCCTCCGGTTCCCTCTCCATCCGTTCCTCCGGGAGTACCTGAGGTACACCGGCCTGGCCCCCAGTTCAAGCTGTTCACTGAGGCCCCTTCTTCCAACAAGGGGTGGAGAGAGCGATGGTGCTACATCAGACTGGCCGACAGCCCGTTCCCGAGGGAGTTGCGGAATCGCTTTCGGCGCCATGTGAAGGCCAAGAGTGCCGCCCTCGAGAAGGATGGCCTGAAGATTGCAAAGATTCCCGAGGGTCGGGAAAAGAACGTAACCATCAAGGAGTGCACCCTCGAGGAGGACCTGTATGCCCTCGGATTCCTGAGGTATCGGTTCATTGGGGAGACCGACGAGAAATATCCCCTCTACGATAAAGCCTTCGTGGGAGCAGGAGGTAGTGGCCGGGGGCTTTACGTTTTCGTACTTAGAGATTTTTTGTTATGTTTGTTGTCATGTTTTTGACCCCTCGGTTCTAACCTTTCAACTTGTTGCTGTCGTTCTTTGCAGGTAGCAGGATGAATGCCAACGCCTTGTTCGCGAAGAGGAAGGGCAAGACCCAGCAAAAGGAGAAGGGGCCCTCAATCCAGAAGCCAGTTGACGCGCTTTTCCCGAAGGCCATAGAGCCTTCCGCCGGGGACGCCCATGCTGTTGTGGGGACCGGGGGGTCGAAGGCCGAGGCGGCCGCTAAGAAGAAGAGGAGCGACAAAGGGGTGGAGCCCCCCACCAAGAAGCAGAAAGGCGCCGTGGGTGCTGTCGGGGAGGCGGCCCCCCTCATAGTCATTGATGACATGCCCGCCGTTGATGAGCCTCTGGCCTCGGTCCCCCCGAAGGATCCGGTGAATCCCCCCCGGGCAGAATCACCCCGGGAGATCCGTCAGCTTTCCTTTGCCCCCGGCGCTTCGTTGATGCACGGCACTGCCGAGCCGAAGGCCTTCCTGCGGGGCATCACCTCGAAGATGGACAGGGAAGTCTTCGAGACCTACGATGACGATGCCCTCGAGAACAGGATCCTCCGGTCCTCGCTCACTGTAAGTATCCGCTTCCTTTTTCCTTATCTTGTCAGTGTAGTCTTATTTTTTCCTGAGGAACAATCTAACTCCTTTGATCATTGTTCGCAGGCCTGCATAGCCCTCGGGGAACAGGCCCGGAGGCGCGAGGAAAGGCGTCTTCACGAGGCCGCCCAGGATAAGAAGGTGGAGGGGCTGATCCGTAAGAACTTCGAGGCAGTGAAGCATGCTGCCCAGCTGGAGGAGGCCCTTCGGGAGGCGAAGGCGGCGGCGGAGAAGGCCAAGGCTGATGGTATAGCCGAAGGCAAGGCAGAGGCCGAGAGGGCTGCTGCCAAGGCGGCGAAGAAAGCCGCCGATGAAGCCCAAACTGCTAAGGAGAGAGCTGCGGCCGAGGCCCGAGGGGAGGCAGTTGCGGAGTTCCTTGCTGAGGGCTGGAGGGCCGAGGGCCATAAGGAGTGGGTTGCCTCCGTGGTGGCAGCCTCGGTGGACGCTTGGGTAGAAGGCCCCGGGGTTGACTGGCTGACCGATAGGGGCGACGCCTACTATCAGGGGGGTGAGTTCTTTACCCAGCACCTGATATACCGGAGGCTCGCCAGGCACTTCGGTGTATCGCTCGAACAATTTGACCCCTCGGTATACGGCCTCCCTCCGTTGCAACCAGATGTCAGAGTTCCCCTCCCCCCGGGTGAAGAGCAGCCAACAATCTATGATTCTGTGATGATGGGGGGTGACGGGGTTGGAGCCGTCGGGGGTGATGCTGCCGGAGAAGAAGTCTCCTCCAAGGCTGTCGTGGAAGATGCCCCCGGTGACAACGAGGCTGAAGCCGCCGAGAAGATTATTACTTAGTCAATTTTTTTTTTAAAAAAGCCTTGTAATGAAACTTTTGTTGCCCCTCGGCTTTGGCCACACTCTGTAATGATCACATTGCCTATTTTTGTGTTGTAATTGGATGATTGCCTTCGGGCTTGGTGTATATGATATGCTTCCTTCTGATCTGTTCATTGTTGAATGTATGCCTTCGTCTTTGTTTTGAATGTATGTCTTGTTCCTTTGAATGTATGTCTTAGGACTTAGAATACCATCTGATTGTAGCTAGCCCTTGGGAGCCTTCGGTAGTTGGGCACCCTCCGCTGGATATGCAACCGAGGGTTCAGCAGCAATTAGGACTTAGAAAATTTTTCTAAGTGTAGCACACCATAGGGCCTTCGGGTGATTGCAGTAACCCAAATCCTAGGACTTAGTAAAAATTTCTAAGTGTAGATTTCCCCTTGAGAGCCTTCGGGATATGGCCTTCCTTCCTGATGTGTGAATGTTGGACCGAGGGTTCAGTAGGAATTAGGACTTAGATATTTTTTGCAAGTGTAGTATGTCATGTAGCCTTCGGCTACTGTGGAGCCCCAACTGAAATATTGAATAGGCCGGGGGCCAATTCTTTAGGACTTAGGAAATTTTCTTGAGTGTTGATTCCTTGTGTACCGTAGCTCTCGATTGATAGGTAGCCTTCGGCAATTAGGTCCCTTGAGATGAGGGTGAAATATGTACGACTTAGAAAATCTTCTAAGTGTAGAGTTTCCCTCGAGAGCCTTCGGGAGGTGGCATACCTCTATGATGTATGAGTAGCTGACCGGGGGGGAAACATGTAGGACTTAGAAAATATTCTAAGTGTAAAGTCTCCCTTGGGAGCCTTCGGGTGATGCCTGCCCTCTGATTCTACATCACTTTGCGAGATGCCCGGGGGCTACTCATTTAGGACATAATACCCTCCTTTTTTTTGTTGTTGTATTGCATGGCCTTCGGCCACCATATTCCCTTGGCTGTAATATTGGTTGGGCCGGGGGCCCAATCTTTGGGACTTAGAATTTTTTCAAGTGCTGCTTCCCTGTGTAGCCTTCGGGTGCCCGGGGGCTGCTCCTTCAGGACTTAGAATTTTTTCTAAGCATACATTGATGTTGACTCCTGTTGTTGTGAAGAAAGCCAATGAGGAGTGTGTGCCCTCGGCATACACTTTAAAAGTTGTAGATTTAGACCCTTGTCATGGGGAGAGGGCCCTCGGTATTTGTGCATAACAGATGCCTTCGGTGGTCGTTTGAAGTACCGTTTATTGGACCTTGGATAGTTCAGTCCCTTTGTATTAATGCATCCTTTGGTGTTTTTGTGACCGGAGGTGACCAGGTAGTGGACTTAGCCGTTTCCTGATGATATTTCTTTGAGTAGTATCCTTCGGGAAATAGGAGTCTTCAATTACCGGAGGTGTTCCCGTGGGGAGCCCTCGGCATGTTGTGATATTGTCGGAGTGTACTCTTTGATTTCTCGCTGAGTCTACTCCCCTTCACCCCCTTTTTTTTTCTTTTTTTTTTTGGTTGGTGGTGAAGGGAAGGCATCAAGAAACTTGGTTTCTTGGTGAGGCTGGGCCTATTAGGAGACCATCAGAATACACCAATGGCTCTCCTCCCTCGGGTTAACCTTTCGAGTTCCGAGGGGATCGAGGGACGTTTCCTGGGCACAAGATATGGTGGTCCGTAACCTGCCTCCCCTTGGGGGATGGCGCGGAAAGCGCCTCATTTTTGAAAGTCGTCCCCTCGGCGCTAGACATAGTCTGTGGCCTGCCACACCCTTGGGGTGGTGGCGCGGGGAGCGTTTCGGTTTGGAAGTCGAATCCTGGGCATTTCTCGTGCCTGTCATACCCTTGGGGTGATGACGCGGATAGCGTTCCGTTTTTGAAAGTCGAATCCTGGGCATTTCTCATGCATGTCATACCCTGGGGGTAGTGACGCGGAAAGCATTTCAAGGAAGGGTTTTCATTTGCACACTAGTTGCAAATGGCCGGGGGCACTACGTGCCGCCGGCACCGATGGTGGCGCCTTCGGTATATGCGTCCTCATGGGGTACGGCTTTTAGAAACAACACTTGGTGTTAGTTTCGATGTGTAGCCTCATGGGGTACGGCTTTTAGAAACAACATGGGGTACTTGGTACCGAGGGGTCTTCCGTAGGAACACTTGGTGTTCTCCTTTGTTGCAGTTGATGGAGGTGTCTACTCTCGGTACTTGGTACCGAAGGGCCTTCAAATGAAACACTTGGTGTTTCCCAATAGATGTTTGGAAGTTGTTAGGAGAGCATATCCCTGGCACTGGGTGCCGAGGGGTCTTCTTTGAAACACTTGGTGTTTTTTCTTCGTTTCGATGTTTGATGATGGAGGTGTACCCTCGGCACCGGGTGCCGGAGGGTCTTCTTTGAAACACTTGGTGTTTTTTCTTCGTTTCGATGTTTGATGATGGAGGTGTACCCTCGGCACCGGGTGCCGGAGGGTCTTCTGTAGGAACACTTGGTGTTCTAATCTTTTCTTTTTTGATGTTGAAGGTGGGGAAGTACCCTCGGCACTGGGTGCCGAGGGGTCTTGACTGAAAACACGTGGTGTTTCTACTGTTTGTTGTAGGTGTTGATGGTGTCCGCCCTCGGCACTGGGTACCGGAGGGGGTTCTTCTTGTGGTGAGGCCTGGGGCCTGTAGTCAGTATGAGGGCTTGATGTCTTGAATGTATCTTCATTCTTCGAAATTGGAGGCCTTGGGCCATTGGATAGTACATTCACTAGTTATGAGGGCTTGGCCGCTCTTACATTATTGATAAAATTTAACTAAATGGTGTACATTCCAGTGCCTAGGGACCTCTTTCCCGTTGGGGCGTTTGAGTTTGTAAGTCCCGGGTTTGATGATGGCTGCTATGATGTAGGGGCCTTCGAATTTTGGTGCCATTTTTCCTCCCTCGGTTGGTTGGCTGGCTTCCCTCCTCCGGAGGACATAGTCCCCCACTTGAAATTCCCGGGTTCGAACTTTGGCGTCGATGTAGCTTTTAACTTGCCTTCGGTAGTTTTCTGCCCGGATGAAGGCCTGCTCCCGGCGTTCTGAAATGAGGTGCAGGTCGAGGGCCATGTTGCTGTCGTTGACCTCGGGGTCATATTGGATCACCCTTCGGGTAGGAAGGGTGACTTCCGTAGGAGCTTTGGCTTCAAAACTGTAGCAGAGGGAGAAGGGTGTTTCACCTGTAGCGCGCCGAGGGGTAGTGCGGTAGGCCCAGAGGATGTTGTGAAGTTCTTCCACCCAGCCACCACCCTCGGCCTCCAGCTTCTTTTTGAGGCCCTCGAGCAAGGTCCGGTTGACGTTCTCTACCTGCCCGTTGCCTTGAGGGTAGGCAACGGAGGAGAAGGTGTGTTTGATGCCCCATGCCTCCAGAAGGGCACAGAAGGGGGCTGCCTCAAATTGTGTTCCATTGTCGGAGATGATCTGCTGGGGGACGCCAAACCTTGTGAGGATGTTCTTGAGGACGAAGTGACGACACTTCGCCTCTGTGATGCTGGCGAGGGGTTCAGCCTCCACCCACTTGGTAAAATAGTCGACAGCCACAATGATGTATCTGTTGTTGGAGGTACCCCTCGGCAGAGGGCCCACAAGGTCTATCCCCCATCGAGAAAATGGGACAGATGTGCTGATGGGGGCATAGTTGACCGCTGGCCTGCCGGGGGCTTTCTGGAAATGTTGACATGCGGTGCACCTCCGGGCAAGGTCGGCACAATCCTTGGCCATGGTTGGCCAGAAGTAGCCCTGGAGAATGAGCCTTCGGGACATGGAGAAGGGTCCCTGGTGAGCTGAGCAAGTGCCACTGTGCACTTCCTCCATTACGACCTCGGCTTCATCTGGATGAAGGCACCGAAGTAGCGTGCCATTGTAAGATCGTTTGTAGAGCCTTCCATCTTCGATGGTGTAGCTGGGAGCCCTCAGCTTTGCCAGTTTAGCACGGGCCTCATTCTCGGGTAGCTGCCCTGTGGAGATGAAGGCGGTGATATCTGAAATCCAATCCTCCTGACGTTGTTGTATGTTCATCACGGGGCTTGCATGGATGCTTGAGAGGCTGAGTTCCTCGATTTTGGCAATCTTGGAGATGTGCTCGGGGGAGTCTGCCGAGAGTTTAGATAATATGTCGGCCTCGGAGTTCTGAGCCCTCGGTATTTGAGTGAGAGAGTGTGCCTCAAATACCTTAAGCAACTCCTTGGCCGCTTCCTTGTACTGTTTCATTCTTCCTTCCTTGGCCTCATATTCTTCGGAGATTTGGCCAACGACCAACTTGGAGTCGCATTTGATGTGGATCTGCCGAGCCCTCATGTTGGCAGCCAGCCGAAGGCCACATAGGAGGGCTTCATATCCGGCCTCATTGTTGGAGACTTTGAAGGAGAAGCGGATTGCATAGTAGGCCCTGAAGCCCTCGGGAGTAATGAGGACTACCCCTCCCCCGCATGCTTTGGTCGCGGAGGAGCCGTCAGTGTAGAGGGTCCACCAGTCGTCCGAGGTGGCCGAGGGCTCCCCGTCCGTGGCTGCTCTTGCGGTACACTCCGTCACAAAGTCCGCCAGGGCTTGGCCCTTGATGGCAGGCCTTGGACGGATGTCAATGTTGTACTGGCTCAAGAAGATAGCCCATTTCACCATGCGGGAGGAGCTGGTGGGGCTCCTCATGAGGGCGCCGAGGGGTTGATGGGTGAGGACCTGAACCGGGTGAGCCTGAAAGTAGTGGCCCAACTTCTTGACAGTCCAAACGATGGCTAACACCGTTTTTTCCACAGGGGAGTACTTGAGCTCGGCCTCCCTTAGGGTCTTGCTAACATAGAAGATGGCATGTTGGATGCCGTCTTCCTCCCGGATGAGCACAGAGCTGATGGACGCCGGGCTAACCCCCAGGTAGAGGTAGAGGGTCTCCCCTACCTTGGGTTTGGAGAGCACAGGAGGTGAAGATAGATATCTTTTGAGCTCGTCGAAAGCCTCCTGGCATTCCGGAGTCCATAGAAAGCCAGCCGTCTTCCTCATGATCTGGAAGAAGGGTAGAGATTTCTCCGCCGATTTAGATAGAAAACGGTTGAGGGCTGCCAGGCGGCCCGTCAACCGTTGGACTTCCTTCACATTGCGTGGGGGCTCCATATTGATGATGGCCTGGATCTTCTCGGGGTTGGCCTCAATACCCCTTCGGCTCACCATGTAGCCTAGGAATTTGCCCCCTTGGACGCCGAAGGTGCACTTCTTCGGGTTTAGCCGAAGGTTGAATTTTTGCATGATGGCGAAGATTTCCCGGAGGTCGTCAGCATGGTTGGAAGATTGTTTGCTCTTGACGATCATGTCGTCAACATAGGCCTCCATGGTGCGCCCTAGGACGGCTTGAAAGACCCGGGCCACCATCTGGGTGTAAGTGGCCCCCGAGTTCTTTAGGCCGAAGGCCATCACTAGGTAGCAGAAGATGCCCTCGGGAGTCATGAAGGCAGTTTTTTCGGTGTCCTCCTCGTGCATGAAAATTTGATGGTACCCTCGGAAGGCATCGAGGAAGGACATGATCTCACACCCTGCGGTCTCATCCACCAATTGATCAATGTTTGGTAGAGGGAATGGATCCATAGGGCATGCTTTGTTGAGATCGGTGTAGTCCACGCACATGCGGAAGGTAGGGGGCTTCTGTGCGAGGACTACATTCGCTAGCCATGAGGGGTATTTTACCTCCTTGATGTGCTTAATAGAGAGGAGCATGGCGACCTCCTTCTTCACAAATTCCCTTCTCTCGGCGGAGAGGGGTCTTCTTCGTTGTTGCACCGCTTTTGCCGAAGGGTCCACCGAGAGGCGGTTGGTGATGACCCTTCGGCTGATTCCCGGCATGTCCTCCGGCCCCCATGCAAAGACAGTGGAGTAGGCGCGGAGGGCGTCGGTGATGCCGGTCTTCAAATCTTCAGGGAGCTGGGCTCCAATCTTCACGACTCTCTCCGGCTGGGCCGGATCGAGCGCAAAGTCTTCTACGTCCTCGGCCGGTTCAGCCCTCGGCCTTCTTTCCTCTTGGTCGACGGCTCCGGTGATGGTGTCAACACGGAATTCCGTCTTGCTGACCTTCTTAGTGACCTGAAGATAGCAGGCGCGGGCAATTTTTTGGTTCCCCCGGGAGTAGCCAATGCCCCCCTCGGCGGGAAACTTGAGGCAGAGATGCCTCATGGAGATGATGGCTTCGAGGTCCTCGAGGGCTGGCCGGCCGAGGATGATGTTGTGGGCGCAGTCAAGGTTGACGACGACGAACTCCACCTCGAGCTGGGCTCTATGGAACCCATCGCCGAAGATCACCGGGAGGGTTATTACCCCCTCAGAATCAATAGTGTCGCCGGTGAAGCCGGCAAGAGGGGTCTTAATGGGCCGAAGGGACCCCCTCTCCAGATGCAACTCTCTGAAGGTGCTGAGGTACATTACATTGACGGAGCTGCCCGTGTCAACGTAAGTTCGGTGAATGATGGTGTCGTTGATCTCTGTTCGAATCACCAAGGCATCCCTGTGAGGAGAAGAAGTAGGAGGGAGATCTGTGTTGGTGAAGGTGATGGGTTCCTCCCTCAATCGCTTTACCGGGGGCATATGAGTGACTTCCCCTACGTAAAGCGATTGAGCCCACTTCTTCCGCTGGCTGGTGGAATCGCCCCCTGTATTGCCACCGGTGATCATGAGGATGTGGCATTTCTTCTCCTGGTAGTGGGGGTATTCCTCCTCCTCTTCTTCCAAGTTTCCGATCTCCCTCTTCTTGCCGAGGGGGATGGTGTTCGGATTCACCCAGGCATTTACCTTCGTATGTTGCCCTCGGGGAGGTCCCTGATGAGAAGGTCCCTCCTGCCGAGGGCTCTGGACAAACTGGGACAGGTGCCCTGCATGTATTAATCTCTCGATGGCCGTCTTCAGTTGATGGCAGTCATCGGTCCTGTGCCCCTGGTGTCGATGGAAACGACAGTAGGGGAACTGAGGGTTGATAGCGTGTACCTCCGGGGGTGCGCGAGAATCGCGCTCAACGAGGCCCCTCTCCTCTGCAAAATCGAGGATGATGCTGACGGGGTGCGTCAATGGGGTCCGAGGGCGGTCCAGGAGAATGGGCTGGGCCCAAGTCTTAGGGTTGCTCCTATAACCTCCTCCGGGCTTGGCTTGGCCTTGCCGAGGGCAGTCATCAGAGGGTCCCGAAGCCTTGGGGCGATTTGGAGGAGCCCCCGACCCTCGGTTGTGCTTGTTGTCAGCCCTCGGGGGCTGCTGGTCCGGATGATGGTGATACTTCTCCACCTCCTCGGCCTCAGCATATCGGTCCCCCCGCTGCAAGGCCCTTATGTAGTCGCGGGGGGGGGGGGGGGGGGGGGGTTCAATAATGAGGCTCCTGGAAAAGTTGCCGGTGCGGAGGACGGTTTGTAGGAGGGCTAGGAGGGTCCCGTCATCAGCACCGTCGACCTTGTCGGCCTCCGTCCTCCAGCGCTCTAGGAAATCCCAAAGGGTCTCATCCTTCTTTTGGCGTATTGTTAGGAGGTGGGAGAAGTGCTTCCTTGTGCGACGTCTCCTGGCAAATTGTGTCAAGAATCGCTGGGCGAGTTCTTGCCACGAATCAATGCAGCCCTCGGGCAGCCTGTTGAACCATTCGTATGCTGGTCCCTCTAAGGTGGAGAGGAACCAACGACACAAATATTCGTCTGACGCCCCCACCATCATCATGCTGTTCTGGTACTTGCTGTAATGTTCCTGGGGGTCCGTTTTCCCGCTGTAGGGCTGTATGTGTTGCCCTCGGTATTTTTCCGGGATCCGGGCCGCCAATACCCTTGGGGTAAATGGCGTCCGAGTCCGGAGCTGGATGACGGGTTCCCCGGAGCCCTCGGCCACCTTCTTCTGTAATTCCTCCATTTTGGCCATCATGGCCTCGTATTTGAGGTCTGAGTGAGGGGTGGAGGTGGTGGCGTGAGCTTTGTTGGACTCCATCTCGTCAAGCCGGCGTTGGAGGGCCGCAATAATCTCGTCCCGGGGGTCCCTCGGGAGGGTCTCCGCCCCCTGTGAACGAACCCGGGCCGAGTGGGCCTGGTTGATTTGGTGCCGAGCATCATCGGCATGAAGGGGTGCCTTGCCTTTGTCCCGAGGGGGACGCTCCTCGTCTGCCCTCGAAACAGATCCCCCGCTTTCCTGGGGCCTTTGGAGTGCTTTCCCCCCGAGGCGGTCTCGGACCCCTCGGCGGTCTGGCCCTCCTCCGAGCTGGTCGAGGGCGGAAGTACGGGGCCTCTCCCTGTTGTCATTATGGCGGTCCCGGGACTGAACTTCCTGGGAGGATGTTTCTTGGGCCACCACCCATTCGTCATTTCTCACCCGAGGGGTGGGATTTCCGAAGGAGTGTGGCAGAGGGGGAAGTATGATATTTTCCCCGATCTGAGGGTGAGCTGGAGCCAGAGTGCCGAAGGCACCCGGGTTCTGGGTGAGCGTCTGGATGAAGGCGGAGAGCGCAGATTTCACGTCGATGGTGAGAACCGGAGGGCTGACTTGGTCATCGCTCCGGTTTTTCTTCTTGGCCTCGATGCCGAGGCGGGCATCGGGGGCATTTTGTTGGATCTGAAGGCGTAGGTCGACAGCCGCCTGTTCCAGCCCAGCGATGACACCGCCCTCGGGAGCCCTGTGAGAGGCTTCGGGGGCGTTGACGTCGCCGAGGGCCAGGTTCTTGTCTTCTACGTTCTTTGAGTTGGCACGTGTTGTCCTCACCATTTTGATAGAGGGCTAGTGTTTTGTGTTTGGTCGAGGGGGAGGGTTTCTTACTCGATTGTTCAACCTCTCAACGAGAGCACCAAATGATGGATAGTGTACCCGGGGGTATATATCCGAAAGGTTATTGCAGGGAGTAACTTAGAGAGAAGTCAGAGCAAGTAAATATATAGAGAGAGAGTGTATTATAAATGTGGAGCGTTTTCAGTGTGGTTACAAATGGGGAAATGGGGTGCTATTTATAGTAGCAATAAATGCCGGGCAGGGACACGTGTCAAGCGCTCATTGGCCGAGGGGTCACCTCAACTGGTTGGCGCTGGCAGCCGCATGTGGCCGCATTTAATGCGGCTGTTGGATGGGACGTCTGTGCGGGGTACGGTGATCTGTACGCATGTGAGGCAGATATCTTGTCGAGTGAGGTGCCTTCGGCTATAGAGCAGTAACCGAGGGCTCTCCCACCCGATGGCACCCTGGTGCCGAGGGCTCACAATGCCGAGGGCTACTGTTTTCGCCGTTTTCTCCTAGTTTCCTAATTTGCTTGAGAAACCCGCTCTGTGATAATTTGGAGCCTTCGGCCAGGGGGCCGAAGGCACCCCTGTGCGTTGTGCGGACTGCTTGGTACTCTGGGCGCTGTGATTCGGGCCTGTTGGGCCTGTTGGGCCTTTGATGGAGTAGTAGGAGTCTGTGGGCCGGGGGTTCCCGGGCCATATACTCCATCAATAATTTTAACTCAATTTTAACTCACTTTTATAAAATGAATACAAGTTTAACTATTTGAATTCGATATACTACGTATATCTTTTATGGTTTTAATTATAATTTTTCGTAACACTCGCTTCCCAAATTTATAACTTCTAAACAAAAACAACGTTTTCTTCAATTTCTCATCCCCTTTCCCTCTGATGGCTACCCTTTAAACCCTTCCCTTGCCGTCCCCCAAATTTTCTATTGAAGTTCAATTTTAAAATATGATAAGGTGGCATTTAAAATACTTCGTACATAAAACCATATTAAATTTTCAACACATCAATACGGACAACACTAAGGACATGTTTACATTAGAGATTACCAAGCAATACTTATTAAGACTTGCGTTAATAAGCGGCGTTAAAATAAATAGTGCTATATAAGCTCATATTTACTTTACATGATTTAAAATAAAACACCATTTAACATTAAAATGTCCAAAATAACCCTATACATATATAGACACAAAAATATTCATGTATACACAAGTATATATAATACATGGGGCCATGGGGGACTACCCCCTACCCCTATCCGTCCATGTACGTCCTACCCCCTTACCCATGCCCCTACCCCTACCCCTTAACCCTACGCCTACCATACCCATACTCCTACCCCCCTACCCATGCCCCACTCCACCCTACCCCAGTACCCCTACCCTGACCCATACCGTTACCCTACTCTACACCAGGGTTGGAGTAAGGGTATGCATAGGGTGGGGAAAGGTAGGTGGTTATATTGGAGTGTTTAACCGTAATTTTAGCAACAAAGTAAACATGTCATAAATCATACAAAGTATATTGGAGTGCCTCAAAGCAAATAGTCAAGGATGTGATATTAAATTAATTTATTTTGCAATAGACAAAAATTAGAAAACAGAAGAAAAGCAAACACTACAAAAAAGTAGTTTCAAAATTTAAATTGGAGTGCCTCAAAGCAAATAGTCAAGGATGTGATTTTTAATTTATTATTTTGCAATAGACAAAAATTACAACTACAAAAGAAAAGCAAACACTACAAAAAAGTAGGGATGTCAATGGGGCGGGTTTGAGGTGGGGGTTCGCTCCCCATCCCCCCCCCCCCCCCCCCCCCCATGTATAAAATGTTTCCTCCATCCCCACCCCATCCCCCACTACTCCTAGACCCTTCCCATCCTTGCCTACGGGTGCCCGCGGGTGCTCCTATATAGATTTTATTTATCTTATTTGCATACTTTTTTAACCCATTTTATAGATATATATAAATATAGATAATAGCACTAACAGAGATAAGCTAGATAATATTGTGTTTAATAAAAGTTACTTCCGCCAATTTTTAATAATTCTTTAATTTGAATAAGAAAAGTAAATAAATACGTAAACATATTATCACCATGTATGTTGTTACAAAATTCTCATCACTTATAATACAATAATTATATACGGAGTAGTTATACTTAAACATGCATTTGTGTTCTATTTAATCACTTTCACACTTTTAAAACTCATATACTCGGTAACATTTATGACAAGTATTTTTAGTTATTACGTATTATTATGATATAATATGTATTAATTCGTTAACCATGACTAATACACAGTTACACACATATATACATTTATATGTCTATGTATGTGTTTGTTATATACTACATACTCCATAATTTACTTAAATAAGGTGAGTTTTTTTCGAATTAATGTTAGTTAATTAATTAATTAATTACGAAAATGATGCTGGGTTAAAAGTATTTACCGATCTACTGTTGGGTTTAACCATGGTCGGGGTAAGTCGCCAAATGGTTGGGCGACTTATAAGTCACCATCCGGTTTGGCGACTTATAAGTCGCCCAACCATCAAACTGTTCTATGTCATCACCGTTGATATTATCGTCAGCATCATCATCACTTCCCTGCCCATCCACAAATGATGCACCATTGTGCACATACCTACCCTCTTCCTCTATAACCATGTCCAGTACACCAGCATTTGAGGAGTTCCCTGCATTGACACCATGCCTAGGTATAACAACATTTGATGTTGATGGAGTAGCAGAATAGTCACATATGGATTCCTCAATGTATATCTCCAAGATGGACATACTCTCCATCTGAATTATCAACCACATATTTGATACAGCTAGCTCATCAAGAAGTGGCATAAGCATATAATTTCCCCCGTTCATGGGAAATTTCATTTTCAATCGCAAACAGCGGGTCGGAGGAATCATTGTAGCTGCATTGATTTTTTGCAGCATCTCGACCAAACATGCACCACGAGAAACAATGACAAAGCTGCTTCTACCACCTACATGGCGTATTTGGCCACCTTCCTCAAATACGTTCCCTCCCCAATGACACACGATTAGGAAGTTTGAGAAATCCATATTCTAATAACAATACATGTCAAACTTTCATGAGCACACATTAATATACACAATTCATATATGATATATATACACTTAAAATGGAAAAATATAACATTTAAAATAAATAATACATTCTAATTTTTGAGTTTTTTTAGCATTAATAAAGTTAAAAAATTTAACAAAGTTCAATTCATACCTCCAAATCTACATTACATAACAAAGTTCAAAAAAAATTATATAACAATGATTTCAACATCAACATTCAACACTTCATACATATTCACATTACACAACAAATCAATTCACAAATGAATTCCTAATTTACAAAATCCAATTTCCTATATTCTAAACCCTAAAATGAAAAATGAGATAAATTGGTGATATTTGTTTACCTAGAGTGTTAAAGAAGATGAAAGTGAAGTAGTATTGACAAGATAGGGAGGCCTCGCCATCGCTCGCCGAAGATGAACTTCGCCAGAGTCGGGGCAGATGTTGGTCGCCGCACTTCACTCGTATCTGCAGAGGGTTTGGGGATTTGGGGAAAGTTGCGTTCTGTCTGAAACGGCCAACCCAACTTTTTGTTAAGAGGTAAGTCGCCAAACGGTTGGACGACTTATAAGGCGCCAAACCGGATGGCGACTTATAAGTCACCCAACCGCTTGGCGACTTACCCCGATCATGGTTAATCCCAGCGGTATATCGGTAAATGCTTTTAACACATCATCATTTTCGTAATTAATTAATTAATTAGCATTAATTCGAAAAAAACTCAAATAAGGTTATACATTATTTATAGGGAAAAGTACACTTTACATACCTGTGGTTGTGGCCGTTTGCAATCAGGGGTCTGTGATGAACTTTGCAACAAACCCAAGCTTGTGCTTTCCTACCGTTACCACCCGCGGGGTCTAAGCGACTGGGCCGTTAGTAATACGCTACGTGGCACTTTTTTTTTTGCTTACGTGGCTTTTAATCCCAATCTATTAACACCATGTGTGATTACATGACTTTTTATCCCTAGTCCATACCGTGTTAACCTATTTGGACCATATACGCATACGAAATCCATTCCCCTCTTCCACAAACACAAATACAAATTTGAAGAGATGAGTTCTTCTGATTCGAGCTCCTGTGCGATGGATGGAAGACAACAAATCAAGAAGTGCGGCTGTGGAGTCCAAGCTCCTAATTGGACGGCGACAATAGAGAAGAACCGGGGGAAAAAGTTTCATGCTTGCGGCCGTTATTCTCGAGGGGGCGAACAACAATGCAATTTTTTTGAGTGGGTTGAAGAAGATACGTGTTGTACTTGTCTGCATAACTTAGATGCTGTTATTGAGAAGGTCAGAAGACTTGAAGAATATGTCCAGATGAAAGAGTTGGAGATGGAGGGTCAAATAAAGAACTGTGTGCGTGAAATTGGTGTGTCGAAGGTTCAGAACACGGAACTGCAACTGCGGATGTCTAAGAATCATAATGTCACTTTTAAGTGGAAGCTGCTATGTCTGGCCATGTTAATTTTCATGTTCTTTGCAAGTAGAAGATTTTAGGTCTAAGTTCTTTGCTAAGTTTTCGATGAAATGACCAAACCACGTGTAATTGTGTTTGGAGATTCCTTTAGTTTAATTTCATGTGAGACGTTTTGTTGTGAGTGATGTCCAATGTAATGCACCAATGTAAGAACCTTGTAAGGGTTGATGTCAGATTGTATGAAGATTTGGGCTGTAACAATTTGTGTGAACTTGTTTAATGTTATAGCAGTTTATTTCTCCACATCTTCTTTTGGTTAATGTTATAGTAGATATACTGGGAGTGCTGTGAACTTCTTTAATGTCATTGTGGTGTTACAGAACAGCTTCTTTTGGGTCTGAAATTCTTAACCCAAAAGATTGATTCTGGCTTTACCTAAAACAGAACATATGGTTTGAGTAAACAGATTACCAAAATAAACAGATACTTTCCATCCAACACATACGAAATTCATCCAACAACTTCAGAACATATGCTAACCACAAAATATGTTCCTTACATAAGTATCATTACAAAACACATGCTTACTAAGGCATGATTTAAAAGTTCATATACTGATATCTAAACATGTCTACTAAAGCACCATTCTTCTTCTCCCCACAACAAAACTGCAACATTTCTGGTCTCTTGTCAGTTAATCCTCAACTTTGTGTGCCCTGAAAAAAGTAATAACATCATAATAAGTGTAAAAACAACACATTACAAGAGTAACAATGCAGACCATACAATTACCATTGAGGGCTGTGTACTTGAGGACCTAGTCACTCTTTTGGAAGATGGTTGGGGTGGTTGTGAAGTGCTGATTCTCATTTTCTTCTTTGTTCTTCCTCCAGTGCTTTGGGAAACCGAATCATGGGACATGGGAGTTGTTAATTCACTGTCATTATTGGTTGTCTGAAGTGGCTCATGGGAGGTTGGTTCAGAAATATCATCAACACCCTCTGCTTCTGTTTGGACATTTTTTTTCTTTCCTAATCTCTTTCTCCTTTGCCATGGTGTTTCTCCAGTTATGGATGTCTTACACCCTCTAACATTGTGTCCCACTTGCTTACAGTTGCCACAAACCACCTGCTTACCTGCCCTAGACACCTTGAAAGGATTCCTTGTTTCATCAGGTTGTTTAATCCTCTTCTTTTTTGGTCTTCCTGCAGGTTTTCTAGGGATTGTGGGCACAATATCTGGACTCTCTATCCTCTCCCACTCATCTTTACTTGGCAGAGGATGGATAATGTGTTTATACACAGCTAAGTAGGTGGATTTAGCATAAAAAGGACTTACATAGTCTTCAGGTTTTTCTCGGTTTGCATATATAGCAGACACTCCATGCTTACAAGGGATGTCATTTAAGTCCCACCTTCGACATGTACAAGTCCTGTCTTTTAGATTAACAACATGGCTAGTATCATAAAAATCTACCTCAAACAATTTGTCCCCAGCAGGAGTGGAAAAACAATTCCTACTTTCAAATTTAAACTTTTCAAGTAGATCCTGCTTATTAGGACATATTTCACCCTTATATTTCATCATGGCAGTGTACTTAACATAAAACCTAGCCATTAATCTTCTTCTAATCCACTCAAACATGCTCAAAATATGCATATCTCTTGCTTTGAGTATGTAGGCATTGAATGACTCACAAATGTTGTTCTGAAGAGCATCAGAATGTGCTAAGGTTGAGAAATGGGATCTGCTCCAAGTACTTGGGTCATACTGCATAATCCAGTTGTAAGCAGCCTCATCAAAGCTCTTGATGCCTTCCATTTGCCTCTGCCATGACCTCAGACTTCCAGTGCTAGCTGCAAACCATAGTTTTTTTTTGTATTCAGGCCCTCTAAATATCTTCTTGTAATTCTCATACATGTGCTTCACACAATATCTGTGCTCATTTGCAAGTGAGACAACTTTAAATGCTTCAACTAGTCCCTGAAACAAGGTAACAATTAAAAACAGTATATGGAAACAACAAATTTTTAAGCATGATATAAGTACATATTTTTAACACACCTTCTGCTTGTCTGACATGAATACCCAATTAGTTTCTTCTGGTCTTCCAAAATCTTCAAACAACACTTGCAAGAACCAAGTCCATGAAGCTTTGTCTTCACTATCCACATAAGCTATAGCAAGAGGAAACATGTTTTCATTTCCATCCCTTGCTACAGCACAAAGCAGTTGGCCTCTCATTGGTGTTTTCAAGTGGCACCCATCTAACCCAATTAAGAGTCTAAGACCTGCAAAGTAACCCTGCTTCTGAGCACTAAACCTCATGTACATGTATTGAAGCATTAGAATTTCCTTGGGTATTCTTGGTACACCCTCTGCAGCACCACCTTCTTCATTGACATCCCTAGCTTCAGTTTTGATTATTACAAGACTCCCAGGGTTGTATTTAACAACAGTTTCTGCATAATCCCTCAACCTCCTATATTGTTCTTTGATATCTCGTTGGATCTTTGCCTTTGCTTTTCTTCTAGCTCTGTAACACTTTGCAAGACTCACCTCTGCCCTTAACTGTCTTTGAACTGACTTTTGCATAGCAGTGACATCCCACTCAGGATTTTCCCTCAACTCATCCATGTACTTTTTTGCCAAATAGCTACTACTCACCAAGCTGTTTCTGTTACTAAAAGGGCATTCATGTTTGGGCCTGAATGTTTTTATTTGGAAGGACCCACATTCTGGAACTTTTGATGCATGAACCCTGAATGAACAAATGTCCTTGTTTTTGCAAACCACAGTGATTTTAGATCTATTGTTCTTCACAAATTTGAATTCAAATCCACCCTTGACTGCCCATTCCTTAAGAGCATTTCTAAAAGAGGTATGTGAGGTAAATTTCAAACCTTTGGATAATTCTGGATTTGTAGCTCCTGTTTCTTCATTGAACTCTTCATACTTTTCATCACCATCTTCAGATCCTACAATGCTATGCAAGTCATCACTATAGCATGGACTTTCATTAAACTCCTTAAGCTGCTCTTATGGAAAAAAGGGGTTTGGTTCTGAAGGTTGGTCTGGACCTGGGGGTGGTTTTTGGCTTAAACTTGCAGCTCCATGATTAAATACATTATCTTCACTCCCTTCTAGGTCATCATATAGCAAGGAAGCTTCACTCCCTTCTAGGTCATCATATAGCCAGGAAGCTTCACTGATATTGGAATTGGAATGGTCATGTGAAGCACTTTCAGATCCACTTTGATTCACATAGTCTTCATCATCCTCATCACTCTGTAATTCAGTTTCAAGAAATGTAGTGGATTCACCCACAGATTGGTCTGCTTGTCGAGCTTGATCTTTATTTTGTAATTGAGTTGGGACTGAAGTGTGGGCTTCCTGTGAAGATTGGGTTGTTTCTTTTGCTAAAGTACCAACCACCCGTTTTTTACTTGTGTTTGCAACAAAGTACAAGTCAATGTGTGGGTCCATTATGTTAGACACCAACATGTCTTGAACATCTTTATCACACACTATCTCTTGCAAGGTGACTGGTCCACACAACTCCCTAATTGAGAATCTTCTAAACCACATTTTTACCCCATTTGTATAACCCAAATCTGCTGCATATCCCTCCAATTCGAACTTGCTCACATAGTCAATGTCAACTTTATCTTTTTTCAAAACATGGCCTCCCACATACTTTTTCTTTTCTTTTGGACTGTCCCACTTTCCACCATGGTGAATTAACAAATTCACGTACTCACTCATAACCTGCACATACATTCAATGCGGACAAACTACACTTCAATACCAAAAAAGAATGAAAATTTAAACTGCAACACAAACTTCAATACCCATTAACACTCCAACGAACCCATTCGCACATTAATTTACCTATCAACCAGGTTTTCCAACAAGCGTCACACCCTAACCAAAATATGTAAACCAAAGAAACAATTATTGGAGTACTTACTTTCACGTGAAGACTCTAAGGACAAAAAACTACAATTCCATCTGCCAGTGCTTGCGTTATTGTCCTTTGTCTGCATCGACCAACAATCTTTGTTCTTTCCCAACCGGAGGTGTAGAATCGAATGGGAGGAAGAATTGGGTTTTCTTCAGTCCTAATTTCACCTAATTGTAATTGGGTTTTCTTCAGCCCTAATTTCACCTAATCTTTGTAATTGGGATTAAAAGCCACGTAAGCAAAAAAAAAGTGCCACGTAGCGTATTACTAACGGCCCAGTCGCTTAGACCCCGCGGGTGGTAACGGTAGGAAAGCACAAGCTTGGGTTTGTTGCAAAGTTCATCACAGACCCCTGATAACAAACGGCCACAACCACAGGTATTTATATGTGTATGTTTGTGTATACATATGTATGTTTGAGTTTATATATATAACGGAGACGGGGCGGGTGTAGCAATCTCCGTCCCCCGCTCCCTATTTTAGCGGCGTAAAAATATCTCACCAATCCCCGTCCCCGCCCCCATTAAAAATATCTCACTAAAAAAAGTAGTTTTAACATTTAAATCGATTGAAATCTTTGATGAAGGAACTAAGAAAGTACAATACAAACTAATATATTTATTAGTTTGTCTTTTTACTTTCTCAGTTCCTCCATCAAAGAATCCATACGATATAATTTTTTTTAAGTCAAATTATTTGAAGTTAATCATATAACTGGGTAAATGTGTTTTCGGTATGGGAGAATGAAGAGCTCAAATGTTTAAGGACGAACTTGGCGCACCTCAAAATGTGCTGGGCGCACCTCACTTTTTTCAAAGTTGGACATATTTGTCCTCTTCCGTATTATTATGAACTCAAAAAGTGTTGTGCGCACCTGAGCTCCCTATTATTTTGTTGACCATGCTCTTCTAAAAAAAGTGCTCTTTGTTTTACCATGCTCTTCCGTATTTTTTGTTTACCAGGCTCTTCTAAGTTTTACTTCATATGTATCAGTTATTATTATCAAGTCCGTATTACATGGTTTGCTCTTTGTTTATTCCAAAAAGCAGGAGTCTGTTTCGTAATGCTAAAATTAGCTGAATCGGCTGATCATGCTGAAATTTTCAAAATTGTGGCTCAATTGGCTGATTCTGCCGATTTATGAAAAACAATATATTTAAAAAAATTATTAATAAAATAAATAAAAATTATATGAAAATAGATAAAATGATCTTCTAAAGTAATTTCAACCAATACAGTCGAAAATGTAACTCCAACCTTACTTTTTCTTATTATTACACAATTCAACCTGATAAGTCGAAAAACAGGATCGCCAAACGAGTTCTAGATGTTTTGTTAGTGTCATGTGATTTTGGTTTCAATTGACTATTTAATGGATTATCAAGGCCTTACCCTGAACTTTGGGAGGGTATAATTGTGAATCGCTTGAACAATTCTTTAGGTTCTCAACGTTGTTTGTAGTCCTCAATGCTTGAAAAAATTAGCTGCCAAGCCTGGTAAGCCGAATAACGGAGTCACCAAACAGGCCCTTAACTTTTAGATAACTAAATGAGCGCTTTTATTCGAGTAAAAAAAAGTTGACATTACATATAAAATAAATAAAAACAATTAAAGTATGTCGAACATTTAAAAAATGTTTTTGAAATTTTTGATATACATTATTGGTGCCATATGAAAGATTATAATGTTTTCTAATTTTATATTATTTTTGTAAAAAAATCCGAATGAAAAAGTTACAACAATTTATATACTTCTTTGTACAACTTTCAATCATACAATTTTTACTTTATTATTCTCCGCAAAGATTAAACTTGGCAAAGCTCAAAGGGTCGAAATAAGTACATAGTAGAAAATATGATTAGCCACATGTCATCAAACCATTAGATGGTGTAACCGTTTTTTGAAGAAATTACTTATGTGTTGAGATAGCACCTAACTTTAAGGGATTATTATTTATTTGATCTTTTAGCAATTTTAGTTTAAGAAACTGTATTAATATGAATATTAGATGAGATAATCAAAATTGAGAAACACAACATGAAATACGGTAATTGTGTTTCAAATGTAAAAAATCACTAATGCAATTTTTTGGATCTAATTTTTATTTTTTGAATTTCAAAATATATTTATATTTTTAGTTATTTAATCTTGATCCATAGATAATCAAAAGCAGGAATGACGCAAATAGGAGTAAAAAATAACTTTTTTAAGAATAACACATAGGGTATGTTTGGCAAATGGCTCATCAGCCAACTTTTAGCTTGTTTGACCAAATTTAGTTGTTTCATAAGTCAAAGCAGTCAATATTTATGTTTGATAAATAG
Source organism: Cuscuta europaea (assembly GCA_945859875.1). Classification (NCBI taxonomy): domain Eukaryota; kingdom Viridiplantae; phylum Streptophyta; class Magnoliopsida; order Solanales; family Convolvulaceae; genus Cuscuta; species Cuscuta europaea. The sequence continues at coordinate 6,120,232 of CAMAPE010000008.1, read as the reverse complement.
CTTTTTAGATTGGCTTGTTGAGTCCGAAAAGCTTTAAAAATAGCTGGTAACAAAAGCCAAAGGGGGCAGCTTTTTAGATTGGCTTCTTTCATTCTTTTAGATGGGTTACACTCTATCAGCCACTTTGAAACCGCCAATTTTACCAAACAATTATTTATAGTCAGCTAACATAACCGGTCGGTCAAAATAGCTAACACAACCAGCTATTAGAAAACAGCTGACACAACCAGCTGATAGCAACAACTAACAGCCATTTGCCAAACAAGGCCATAATTTAAAGTTGTTAACTAATTTTTGTGAAAATGAATAGATTTATTAGAACACTACCCATTTAAAAACATATGTTGGGGGTGTTGAGCACTTAAACATTGGGGCAGCCGTTCTAGTACCTATTACTGCCACCTAGTACTCCGTATAAAGAATTAAAAAAGGACAAATATGTCATGTGAAGGTTACATTAAGCACTTTTGGGGGTGTGGGAAGCAACTCCCAAAGTGTATTGCCCAATTACATTAGTAAAAAAAAGTTCAAATTAAGCAGGCGTGTTTTGACAAGAAGAGCTGAGTCATCACTGGTTCAAAGTTCTGTGAAATAATGGGAAAGGTTACTCCCTGAGGAGCCCTGACAGATATATTTATACTAAAGAGAGTTTAATGTAAAGTACAATACTAAGCTTCTAATAATTCTATTACACCCCCTCAAACTGTGCGGGAGATACAACGCGCAGGTTGTCTTTCAAAAAATGAAAACGTTGACTAGAGAGACTTTTAGTAAAAATATCTGCCAGCTGTAGATGAGTAGGAACATGCTTAACAATCATATCTCCATGAGCAACCCGTTCGCGAACAAAATGATAATCATTCTGAATATGTTTACTGCGAGCATGTTGAACTGGATTTGCAATCAAGTAAGAAGCAGATATATTATCACATAATAAATGTACCGGCTCTGAGATAGGCCATCCAAGTTCGAACAGTACTGAGCGGATATGTAGTGTGTCTTGTATTGTGTACGCAATGGCACGATATTCCGCTTCTGTGGAGGATTTGGACACAGTGGGCTGCTTCTTAGCCTTCCAGGAAACCAAATTAGGACCCAAAAATACAGTGAAACCTGTGGTGGACCGAGAACTATCAGGACAACCTGCCCAATCTGCATCGGAGTAAGCAACTACACAGGTTGGCCGATTAGACTGCTGAAGCCAAAGGCCATGATCTCGTGTTCCCTGCAAGTACCCTAAAATTCTCTTGACTGCAAAAAGAGGAGTGGTACGAGGAGCATGCATGAACTGAGACACTAAGTGTACTGCATAAGTAATATCTGGCCGTGTCAAAGTTAAATATTGTAATGCACCAACCATGCTGCGATACTCAGTAGAATCAGACAATAACTCACCATCAGAAAGAGACAGAGTGGTACGAGAAGCTAACGGGGTGCGAACAGGTTTTACAGTATGAAGATGAAAACGAGCTAGAAGGTCAGTAACATATTTATGTTGAGAGATAAACATACCTTTAGCTGAACGAATAGCCTCAACACCCAGAAAATAATGGAGATTACCTAAGTCTTTCATAGTGAAATGTTTAGAGATGATTGAAATAAATTGGGTAACAGATGATTCAGAATTGCCAGTAATAATAATATCATCCACATATAGTAATAAATAAATAATAGTATATGTTCACTCCTCATACAAGGGACTTCCAACTCATCAAGAAGATTGCTTTGATTAGAAATCAGATTCTATCCCATTTTAGCAATGTTAATGATGCCATTGCTTTTCTTGATGGCTGCCAAATTAATGGGAAGCTTTCCTCGGCCAAAGTCTACAATCTCCTTAGAATTAAGGGGGGAACTCATATGTGGATGTCTTTCATTTGAAAGAATTACATCCCCCCAAATTCTCTTTCACGGTTTGGTTGGCTTTCAGAAATCGGCTTGCTACCTTTGACAATTTACATTGTTTGGATGTTGTTAATATTTGTCCCTTTTGTAAGGGTGGTCCGGAAACGGCACCACACCTATTTTTTGCTTGTTCTTTTTCAGGTAAAGTTTGGCACAAAGTCAGGAGTTGGCTGGATATTCCAAGGGAGATGGGAACGTTGCATAGTGCGTTGAAGTGGATCAAGAGGAAGAGGCAAGGTTCCGGCATCAAAGATAAGGCGGCTAGGATTGGTTTTTGCTGTTCCATCTATTGGATTTGGAGGACTCGGAATGCCACCTGTTTTGACGGCTTAGCTCCTAAAGATGAGGATGTTTTTGCTAAGATCCAGTACTTTGTTTACAAGATCCTTTACAGCATTTATCCGCATGAAAATGTAACCTTTTAGGGTTCTATTTGTGTGCCTCCCCTTCGTTGTTTTGGGGTGGCTGCTCTTGTTGCTGTTTTGGTTTTTTTGTTGCGTGCTTTTGCCTCCTTGGTGCAGCACCTTTTTAGTGGTGGCTGCTGTTTTGTGGTTTTGTGGCTGCTGCTTTTAGGGTTATCCTTGTTGGGTAACCTCCATTTTTGTTTACTTTCTGCTTGTACATTCTTGTTACCCCCCTCTTCTCTTGGGTGATTGGTTAATATACTTACAGTTTACCCAAAAAATAAATAATAGTGTTATTCTGGCGGTATATGAACAAAGAATTGTCAGATTTGCTACAGGAAAAATTATGTTGTAGAAGAAAGCTACTAAATCTATGAAACCAGGCCCGTGGAGCTTGCTTAAGGCCATAAATGGCCTTGCACAGACGACATATATGATTAGGAAAGTGAGGGTGAATAAAACCACAGGGCTGCCGCATATAAACTTCTTCTGTCAGATTACCATGTAAGAAGGCATTTTTAACATCAAGTTGTCGTATACCCCACCCAAAAGAAATAGCTAGAGTAAGTACAATACGAACAGTGGTGGGTTTTACGACAGGACTAAAAGTTTCAGAGAAATCAATACCTGCCTGCTGATTAAAACCATGTGCAACTAATCGAGCTTAATGGCGCTCTAAGGATCCATCAGAATGATATTTAGTTTTATAAATCCACTTACATCCAACAATATTCTTAGAGTTATCAAAGAGCACCAAGTCCCACGTATTATTATTAATGAGTGCATTAAATTCATCAGCCATCGCCTCACGCCATTTTAATTGTTTATTTGCCTCAGTAAAACAGGTAGGATCTGTAGTGATAGTAATTGTACTTAAATTAAAAATGGTTTTAGGCTTAAAAATTCCTGACTTAGCACGGGTTTGCATGGGATGCTGGTTAACTACCGTAGTGGACGTAGGTGAGGTGGTTTCAGGTGAGACATTGTCGGTTGAGGTTGTCTGTGGCGTGCTGGACGAAGTATGGGAGTAGACATGTGATGGTGGAGGGCTGGTTGTGGACGTGGGGAAGGAGGGATGGGGCGATGGTACACACGGAGTGGTAGGAGTAATTGGTGACCGAGGTGGCGATGGGGGGGGGGTGCGGCCATAATTGTGGGAACAGACTGGACAGGTGGGTCAAGAGTGATATCGGTGAGATGCATAGGAGATGGTGTAGTAGAAATAGAATGGGATGGAGCAGACGAGAGGGTTTTAAAAGGATATGTGTCCTCATGAAACCTAACATGACGGCTAACATAGACTCGACCTGTGAAAGGATCTAAACAACGATAGCCTTTATAACCAGATGCATAGCCAAGAAAAACACACTGAACTAAACAAGGTGATAATTGATTGGCTGAGGTGGCAGTAAAATTTGGATAACAGGCACAACCAAATACTCGCATAAAGGAGTAATCCGGAACACGGTTAAAAAGTTTTTGGTACGGAGAAAAACCATTAAAGGTAGGAGAGGATAATCTATTAATAATATATGCAGCAGTGAATATGGCATCGACCCAATAGTGACTCGGAACCGAAGCTTCAAGAAGCATGGTCCTAGTTAACTCAAGTAAATGACGATGCTTGCGCTCAGCAACCCCATTTTGTTGAGGTGTGTCAGGACAAGAATTTCGAAAATAAATGCCATTAGCAGAAAAAAATTGCTGCATATTATTATTAACAAATTCACCTCCCCGTCACTTTGAAAAATTTTAATTTCCTGATTAAAATGATTTTCAACCAAAGCTTTAAAATTTTAAAGTGCATAAAAACTTCATTTTTGTGACACGTGGGATATATCCAAGTATAATGAGAAAAATCATCAATGAAACATACATAATACTTGAATCCCAAATTTGAATACACAGGTGACTGCCACACATCAGAATGAATAATTTCCAAAGGAAAAACAGAATTATGACTAGCATCCATAAAAGGCAAACGTTGTGATTTTCCTAAAAGACAAGCCACACACTCATGAGTAAAGGGAGTATGACTACATAAAAATTGTTTTCTCTTAAGAAACTGTAAAGTAATATCACCACAGTGACCTAATCTACGGTGCCACACAGGGCCAGAAGCTAAAACGGAAGCAAAAACTAATGGTGATGATCGCGGCAGATGGAGAGGATAGAGTGGCCCACTACTGGTAGCTCGCAGAAGTATTGCCCCCGTTGCTTTGTCCTTAATCAAAAAAGAATTTTTATCAAAAATTACAGTACAATTATTATCAGCACAGAGCCTTTTAATGGAAATTAAATTATATTTTAACTGAGGCACATGATAAACAGATCTTAAAGTGAGAGGACGACCAGATGTAGGTAAAGCAACATCACCAATATTACATATGGGAAGATGGGCACCATTGGCAACACTAACAGAATTATTACCGGTGTAGGAAGATTTATTAACTAAAATACCTTCAGATGCAGTCATATGAGCAGAAGCTCCTAAATCAGGAAACCATAGAGCAGGAGTAGTGTCACCGGGAGTAGTCAACAGAGCAGAAGACGGCGGTTGTGTGAAACGAGAAGGACAATTAATGGCAGAATGACCTGCAGAAAAACAAATTTGATAGACAACAGGATGGGGAACAGACCCGAGAATACCCCCGTCTGATGGCAAGCCTGCATTACTACGGTTAGTAACACAGATACGTAAATCATTAATATTTAAATGTGACACAGAGAATTACAAATAACAGTACCCGTAGATGTCACACCCCCTGCAGGTGTACTCGGCTGCCCACCCCCTTCGGGGTAATAAACTGGTTGTCCCTGGGGGAACCAATATGCCTGTTGTTGCTGTCCTCGGCCACGCCCTCTGCCTCTGCGGCCTCTGCCGCGCCCACGTCCCCGACCGCGCTGTGGTGCGCCATACTGCCGAGGGTGCCCGACCGGGTAAGACTGCTGCCCGAACGGGTGCGTGGATCCTGAATGATGCTGAGTCGGCTGCTGCCCAGATGGTTGCCTGTGAGAAGAAACAGATGCGCCAAACGCCTGATGAAGGGACTGGGACTCCTGGGAGCGGAGATACAGGACCCGCTGCTCGAACTCAAGAAGATGATTACGGAGAGTCTCAAACGGGAAATTTTGTCCAAATAAGGACATAGCAGTGAATAAAGATTCATACTCAGGTCCTAGTCCCATAATAGTAGTTTTTAAAATTTCTCACTGAGGCACAGGGCAATTGATTGTGGCAAGATCATCAGCTAATGTTTTAATTTCTCGCAAATAATTATCCATGGATTGATCAGGTTTCTTTTTAATTTGATTAAATAAACGCTTTAATTCCATAGATCTCGCTAAACTGGCAGACATAAACCGAGACTCCAATCGCTCCCAAATTTCATATGAATGTTTTAAATCACGTACATCGATAAGAACATCCCTAGATAGTGTTGCAAATAACCATGAACAAATGGTTTGATCAATTCTCAACCAAGTAGAAAATTCGGGATTGGGAGTCTGACGGTTAAGAGCATCTATGGAATAAGCATGTGGTACCTGAATGGAGCCATCAACCATGCCAAGGAGAGCTTGGGACACCAAAAACGATTCAAACTGTGTGCGCCAGGTAGTGTAGTCTTCCACCGCTAATAATTTGGTAGTCACAATATTTGTGACATTAGTTGCCACATGAGAGATACTTTGGGCCAGATCCGTGAGGAGTGAACCGGCCGGGCTGGCTGCTGGTGTGCGAGAGGGAGGGATGACAGAGGAAACACCAGGTGAGCCGACAAAAGTGGGACCGGCAAACGATGATCCAGCCGAGAAGGGTGGCGAGAAGAGCCCTGAGATAGTCGGCATGGTAGGTGGCTTCCATGGGAACGCCGGAGGAAACAAGGAGTAGGCGTTGGGGATACTCGGTCCCGGCTGTGAAGGAAACATCTGTGGCGGCGCTGTTAAGGAGAAGGCAGCGTTGGTTACGGTTGAGTCGGTGGAGGCAGAATGGACCGGCGCCGTGATTGAGGAAGAAGCTGCCACGGTGGACTCTGCCATGGACGAGAAGGAGGCTGTGGTAAAAGCGTGCAGACCTTCGGCGGAAGTCATCGAGCGGAAAGAGGATTTTAGGAGAGAGAAAATTTAGGACTCTGATACCATGTGAAATAATGGGAAAGGTTACTCCCTGAGGAGCACTGACAGATATATTTATATTAAAGAGAGTTTAATGTAAAGTACAATACTAAGCCTCTAATAATTCTATTAAGTTCTAACTGATGGCCGGTGATGGCTGATGATCCGGCGGCCAGTTGGGAGGCTGTTCAAATGACCAAAAGAGATTTCTCATCTTCCAATTCCAGTCGCTCAACATTTGTTTGTTTATCCGCCTTTCGAGAACCAGAATACAACCTGATAAGTTTGTTTACCCCTCCATGCTAAAATCTGGTGGGTGATGTCCACTACGTGAATGAAAATGTGCTAATAGGGAGCTATCCATTATTTGTTTGCTATATATAATAAGGGAATCGGTGGTCATTTAATCCCTTATTAAAATTTTGCTGGTCAGCCTAGGAATAACGGATTGTTTCTTTATTGGATAATAACAGTTGTATAACCATTCCTGGTGTCATATGTCTGCCACCACCAATGACCATATCTATTAATAATGCATTAATAAGGGATCCTTCCGTCATAAGTCATATGTCCTAACCACTCAACTGCAACCTGCAACCAATGAACATATAACAAATGTATAACCATTCCTGGGGTCATAAACCTGCAACTTGCAACCAATCAACTTTTCTATTATCTAACCAACTAATAAGGGATCCCTCCTCAAACTTTAACCGGCCGACGTATAAAAAGTGTATTCATCAAATATAATACACCGTAATTTATATGTAGTATATATTTTAATACTACGTATAAACTTAAATGATACACTTATATACGAGAATAGCATAATAAAAATACTGCCAGCAAACATAATAATTGCAAGTATTAATGAGACGAAAATAACTCAATTTTTAAACCAAAATATAAAAACATTACAGAGTACAAAAATGTCAATAAACGACACATAAAAATTGCAATAAATTGAAATGGTTTGCTAATTGTCATCATTTACATCAACCTTTTCCTCTTCATCACAATCGGAGGTCGATGAGTCTACATGAGTATGCCGCATAGGAAAAATAGGTGGAGCAACATTTGGTCGAGTTGGATGGCAGGCAGGCAGGCAGTCTTGAGAAACGCTGAGATGCCTTAGGTTGTGCAAGATCACCTTGAACAAGTTGTGGAGGCTGGTCCTCTACCGTTTCATGTTGCGCTTGGGCGTATGTCATCTCAATAAGCTTACTGAAAGATCCTGGTTGTTGTCTGGATGGTAAGTGTTGATGGAGTTGTGACTGCTGCCCAAACATCATTGCAGGGTGTTGTTGAGATGACCAAAAATTAAACGGGATCATGTTTGGGTTAACAACGCTCATATTGATTAGGACACCCCAAATGTTGCTCATAGTAGAGTTGAAATGTGTTCTTTGCTCTACATTTTCAGCCTGGATTTTTTCATTTTCTGTCTTAAGCTCCAACATTCCAACTCGCATTGTCTCTATTTCAGTCTTGAGGTCAACAACTTGATGTTCTAAAACCACACACCTATCTTGCAATTTTGTAACCATCAGATTTTGAAAAGAGCTAATAAAGTGTTCAACCTACATTTTTTGTTTCAAACAGTGGGGGAGAATGCATGATTGTATTACATAATCATTAGTCTTTTGGCCAAAAACCCGAGTTATTTTGCAACTTTCGGTTGGAAAATGTGTTAAAATTGCATTAAATGGTCTTTTTGGGGCAATTATTTGAGTGGGGTCCACTTCCGATTTAGGTCGGGTCAAAGTGGTTTCGAATTGTCCTTGCTAAGGGCTACAATTCGATATATGGTACACTCAAAACGGATAACGGGTGAATGAGAAATTGTTTTTCGAAGTTTACCCGTTGGAATGGAGAAAACTAGGAAAATGTGGGTTTTAGTGTGGGTTCTTTCCCACACCGAAAATCAAAAGGGAATTTGAACCCTTTATAAAGGGAACCCCCCCCCTAAGGAGTTAAGATTCCTAAAGGGAAAGGCTCTCTCACGCGCGCAGGGGGAGGGGTGCGAATCAAATCCCGAAGCCGTCCGAAAATCTATCTTCTAAAGATAACGTTAATTTTTGTTCTTCCGGTATGTTCCTACTTTAATTTTTGCTCCATGCACATAAATGCCCAACGTCTATATGCTGCCATTGATGTCCCAACGTTCATATGAACGTTTTGGGTTGTTTAAGGACTGGAATCAATGCCCAACGTTTAGGACATTGATGTCCAACGATCATAACCCTTAAACAGCCATCAACACACCTTAATCCACCCCTATAAAAGGATAGTAGGTGCTTTGCAAAGACACAACCTTTCATACACTTCGTTCACGTATTTTCATAGCTAAAACAGCACATCTAGCACTCCATACAAACTCCTTCGGTGTTCTGCTTTTGTTCACGTTCGTTGGAACTTTACTTTGAGTGCTAAACTATTGTTCGAAGTCATCGTATCCTGGGAAACGATCGTTGCAACGCTCCTAGCACCCCGGGAGGCAACGAATACGTTTTAAGGAAATCGTGCGTAGCACGAGCTTTGGCTTATTCTGCTTCATCTCATTTCTTGTTTTTCTTGAAGTCATTTTATTTAATTAATCTTTATTAATTAATTTTCTTTGTTTTTCGAAACACACCCAACACTTTCTTTGCACTAAATATTATTATAAACTTTCGTTTCAAACTGTTAGTATTAGTATTTGCATACAAATTGTCAGTAGTAGTAAAAAATATTCCCAGCACATAGAATAGATATATACGGAGTAATAATTAGACAATATTTGTTCTCAACAGCACCCTACATATATCTAAGTTTACATACAGACATACCTCTTCCGGTTTAGATGGTTGAAACAACTCTGGGTGTGATATTTGGTCCGGTACACCAATTAGTCGCCCCTTTTTTGGAGGACCAGTGATTTGTGTCCAAATCTCATAGTCAAACACCGGATGTTGTGACCGATCTGGTCCATATTTTTCTTTCCTTCGATGACCGTAATTAGCCTAGAAGAAAAGGATATTATAACAGTAACTTAAACTACAACACAGATTATTTTTACATGGCAAATAATAATTTGGTTTACATTTAGATTGATATAGACCATCACAACTAAAAAGAATTAGCTTTTATATACACCATACCATGTAACGAGCATGCGGTGTTGGAGGTAGCTGACCAGTAACAATTCTAAATCCTCCAAAATCCTCCATTGTTGGAGTTCGGCCAAGTTCCTCCTCCTGTGATTTGAATAAAAAATTGAAGTCAAAAATTATACACATCACATGCTAAATTATTCAATCCAAACGCAGTAGAAGTAATTACTAATTCAGAATAAAACCGCGCTTTAGACTTTCTTCCATTTGTCTTTCCAGGAACTTCACCCTCACAAAGGTTTCCTACATATTTATTTTAGTTTTCATTGTCTATAACTCAATCGTCCATAGTTATTATTATCTTAAAATAATATAGCTCAATATTACCAACACGATTACGTCTTGCACCTTTAGACTTCTTCTTCCATTCGTCAGAGTTCCAATAGTTACACAGTTTAGCCCATGCGTGAGACGTTACGAGCTCCGGGCGGAAGGGAATGAATCTTGTGTAGTCTTGATCTGGAAAAAATCTGGAATTTTGGATTGTATATGCAATCTCATATTTGACATGCGTGCCGTGTAACTAGAAAATTGTGAATGAACTTTGGAAATCATTCGGCTATTATCTTACGCAGTCCATGTATACTCTAGCTGAAAAACAAAAAGAATAATATAGTTATAATTATAAAGTCTGATCCAATATATGCACAAGGATTCTAATCTTTATACCGAGAATAGTGAAATGTATTTTTCCTGAGACTTGGGATCCAAATTTCCGTACTTAGATGGCCAGCTAGAAAACAAATGTGAAGCAATAGTCTCAAGGACTTCTTCACTTTTTCATTAACTTTCAAACTACAAAAAAATGATAATTTATTAACGACACCCTCCTTGAAATGTATGCTGCATGTAGTGTGATAGCTTTTGCAAGGAAGGTGTTCGAAGAAATGCCTGAAAGGGACATGGTTTCTTAGAGCTTTATGATTCTAGCTATGTTGATTGGTCAGGATATTCTTCTTGTTTTTTCATTCTGTTTTCAGACATCTTAACTTTATTCGTAGTTTGGTTTTGTTTGAATAATCAAAAAAATATTACCCGAAATAGGACTAAAAAGGTTTGAAAATTCCAAACTAGGATTGCCATGTTTTTATTCCCAAAATAGGACTAACTACTGTCATGTTTTGACAGTACCAGACTTCAAACATGGCAGTATTTTTTAAACTTGACAGTAATTACTTCTATTTTGGGAATAAAAAACATGACAGTCCTATTTTGGAATTTTCAAACTCTTTTAATCCTATTTCGGGATCCTTCCCAATAAGCACAATACTTCCATCTCAAAATAAGTTCCAGACACATTTTATCAAGAAGCTAAAATTTTGTGGTACAAATTTGTGAATTGTGATATAGTGAACCACATTTTTTTTGAATCAGTGAACCACATTTTTTTTTTGAATCAGTGAACCACACAAGTACATAACACTTCTCATAAAACTTAACATGATCCTTAATTCACAAGAACCTTTTGGACAAAGAAAAAGAACCATTTAACTCTTTTCCTTATAAGAAACATGAACTTAATTTTAGGTTGAACGAAAAAGTGCATGACGAATTTTTGGGGAGACAGAGGGACTGAGGGAGTAATGCAACTGAAGATTATTAATCGGATTTAGCAAGACCATTTTTAGGACTGCTTTGAAGAAATGGTTTCAGTTCTCTATGCATTACTTATTCTTATACTACACTGTAACGTTTAATATTTTTGAGCCGGCCTGTCTAATATTGATAGCTACAAGATCTCTTTTGGTCGCTAAATATTCGTACCATTATATTATTGCATAACCATTGCTCTATAGAAGCAGAGACGAATCCAGAATTTCGAGTCAAGGGGGGCGAAATTTTTTGTTAGTGTAAGGTGTAAGAGGTTAAAAAAAATTCACTAGTATTCGGGATGAATTTTTTGCTAGTGTAGCGGGGCAAAAAATTTTCACTAGGATAAGCCTTTGCGGCTATATTTATTCAAAAGAATTCATTAATACATACATGATGATATTTAAATCTATATATTACATTCTAAGTTTAGACAATGGCAAAATAACTTTAATTTTATAATTGGAGTGCTCTAAAAAAAAGTATCGACACATTAAAGCGTAAGAAATGGCAAATCAAAGAAAAATAATTTGAAAATAAAAAAGGATATACGAAGTATAACATTTTATTTAGAGATAAAGAGTTTTTTTTAATAGTTTTTTTTACTCCAGGGAGTTTGGGGGAGGGAGTCTGGAGTAATCAGGGCTGAAACTCACTCCATTGAGTTACGATCCCGAGACCTCTCGTAAGGGAGAGTGAGTCGGCGACCAGCTGAGCTGGACCGCTTCCTCTTAAAGATAGAGTTTATAAGGTAGACATTCACCTATACTTTTAAAATAACTTGAACATTGTTTAACTACATGAATCTTATAGAAATAAAGAATTGATTTTTGAATTACAATTTTTGTCTACCAAGGAGGATGTTCATGAGTCACAAGGAGTTTTCTTAATATCACAATAGTATGTATGAGATTATTATTTTTAGAATAATATTATATTGCTAATTCATATATAATATATATAGTGCATATTATATTTGCTCAAATAACTAAAGTTTATTATCTATGCAATAAAGTCTTTTTAAAACGTAAGAAGTAAATGAATTGTGTAATTTAATTCAATAAACATTTATAAGTTGGATTCACTTCACATGATCTAAAAACTGTGTAGCTAGTTTGTCTGGTATTTAATATTGTTTGATATATATTTTACAACATTGTTTACTAGTTATGTAATAAAGATAATTAAGCATTACAAAACTAAGAATTTTTATATAGTAAGTATCTTAAATCTTTAAAAAAGAAATGTTCTATTGTTTATTTATTTAAGTTATGTAAATTATTTTAGATGTTCCTTCTTTTAAATCTCTAATTAAGTGTTACATTATGTAAGACTATATATTACTTTTTAAAACTAAAAGTTAAGGGGGTGAATCTAATTAAAGTGTGAAAATTTTACAAAAATATTACATATACAATAGAAAATTTTGAAAGTCCACGGGGGGCGGTCGCCCCACACCCACCCCCTCTTAAATCCATCACTGTATAGAAGAGAATTATCATTTTAGTGTTGCTTGCTTGATAGTGTGGTAAGGCAAGGGCAGGAGTGTTCCGATCCCCTTTTCATTTGTGATGCGTATGATGGAGTATATGGGTCTAGGCCCCAGGATCCACATACTCAGAGGAACGGAAAGCACAAGCCACTACGCGGTGCCCTCGTCGGCCAAAGGAACCTCGTCGGCCGAAGAGGGGCCGACTCAGAATATGACCCTGAAGCCAGGGAACCAGGGTGTCCTCATCGGCCGAAGAGGGGCCGACTCAGAATATGACCGTGAAGCCAGGGAACCAGGGTGTCCTCGTCGGTCGTGCCCTCATCGGCCGTGCCCTCGTCGGCCAGACCCTCGTCGGCCACGGAGGACTCGCAGAACTAGATTTTACACTTATTCATTTATACAGCCCATCAGTTACTTTGTATTCGGCCCAATAGCGGTCCAGTTGTAAATGGGCCTCCCAAGCCCAAGGCTTGGGAGCCCAGCCCGTATTTTTCCTATAAATACTTCCTCTGGAGGTAGTTATGGGGGTTACAAAATCATTCTATTGAAGCATTACTTGCACTTCTCTCTCTAGCTCTCACTTCTCTCTAGATATATACTCTGTCATTTGGTGCTTTCATTGAGAGCTAGAACAATCAAGTTAGCACCCTTCGTCGCTACCAAGCACAGCTAACCACTGATCATGGGAAGAACTAAGTCAAACCGCAACCTCATCAGCAATGCCATCCCTGAGGATCAGGAGACCAGGGAGCATGAGGAGGACGCTACGGCCGACCAGGTCGGCGGAGGGGACGTCTTCCAGGAAGCCATCAACCTCACGTCGGACCTCCGCAACCAGCTCAATGGCGGCGCCCCTGACGCCCATATCGGCCTGGACAAGAAGCGCGCAGAGAAGACAGACCACGCCCCGGCCCAGCCTATGGCCGCGGCTTATCCGTCTGTGGATCCACAGGTTTAGGCCGCGTTGTCGGTCATCATCACCAGCTTGGCCCAGAACCCCACCGTCCTCGGCGCACTCTTGCCAAGGACTGGGGGGAACGTCACTCCACCTCCTCAGCCCCAACTGTTGGCCGTCAGATTAGGCAACGATGAGGGGGTGATGGCCCAGGACACAGCGTCGTCCCACTCTCACCCCGCTTCCCCTCTTCGGCCCGGGCAGACCCCAGGGTGTGGAAAAGCCTCTGCCTTCAATAGGCTAGGTGACATGCGCCGTCGTCCGGTTTCGGAGAGGGTGGCAGGGCGGATTGGTGAGTGTCGGCCTGGCTCGCCAAGGGAAATCTTGGGGTCTATGTCCCGGACAGCGGACCAGCCCCGCCTGGACAAGGGAAAGGGGAAGTTGCACGAGGACGACGTGCGCCACCAGATCAATGCGGCCCACGATGAGCGCATGAAGAACCAGCAGGGCGCCGCTGCGGCCACCAGGGATCCCCGGGACGAGGTCATCGCCCAGCTGGAAAGGAGGCTGGCCCAGATGGAAGCCAGGCAATCCGCAAACGTCCCTACGGCCGGCGCCTCCAACGATCCTGGCCTCAACGCTCTCATGAACAAGGTCAACGCCCTTGAGAGGGAGTTGGCCGAAGGGCGAGGTGACCCCGTCATCCAGGTCAAGACCAGGACCCCCTTCACTAACAGGGTGCTCTCGGCCCCCATCCCGGAGAAGTATAGGGAAAACGCCATCAAATCCTACGACGGCCGATCAGACCCCCAGGAGCATTTCAGCCGCTACCAGAATAACATGCTGATGGTGAACGCATCAAACGAATATCTCTGTCATTGGTTCCTCTCCACTCTTGAGGGGCCGGCGTACGAGTGGTTCAACGCGCTTCCCAAAGGAAGTATTGACTCATGGCAAGACCTTGCCCAGCGCTTCCTCACCCACTTTGCCGGGATGAAGCGTGCGAAGAAGTACTTCACCCATCTCCTCTCCGTCAAGCAGCAACATGACGAACCCCTCCGGTCATTTATTGATCGATGGACGAGGGAGACCGAAGAGGTCGAGGGGGCCAATGAGCGCACCCTCCTCGTCCTATACCAGGGAGCCCTCCGCAGCTCCCCGTACGCCAGGAGCCTCATCACCGACCCTCCAAGGTCGTATGCAAAGGCGCTTCAGCGCGGGAGCTTGTACGCCGACGCCGACGAGCTCCACAACCACAAAAAAGAGGGAGGCCATCCCTCCAAGAAGACAAATCCTTCGCCGGCCCCGGGACCATCCCCGGCCGGCCAGGGTGCCCAGGGACGTCACGGCTCTAGTGGACAAAGCAAGAAAGACCGCCACTGGAGGCCGAGGTTGGAACGGCCGGGGGTCTCCCTCACCCACCCGGTCAGCACCATCCTCGACTACGCCGAGAAGCATGGCCTCATTGAGCAGGCTCCTCGGCCGGCCGAGGAGGTTCTTGCCATCCAGCAAGGCGGCACATACTGCCGGTTCCACAAGAACTCCTCGCACAACACCGACGACTGCATCACGCTGAAGAAAGCCATCGAGCGCCTTATTCGTCAGGGGGAACTCTCCCAATTTGTTAAAGGTGGCCCGCGCAAAAATACGTGGGTAAACACCGGCAAACCTGGGGGCGAACCCTCTACGAAGAAGCGGGAGATCGGCAGGCTCAGCGACGACGAGGACTTTGAAGAGCCTCCACCAAAGAAGAACTTGTTGGTCCCGTTTGTAATGGGAACAGTCTAGGGGGGGTGAATAGACTGTTCAGGAATTTAAACTTTTCTCTAAGTCAAGTCTGACTTATCAGAGATGGTCGAAATCTGGTGACAGAGATGGTCAAGTTCTGATGGCAGAACTAGACCAGGCAGCGGATAAGTTTCTGTCCGGGTAGCCTCTAGAAGAAAACTAAGGCAAAATGCCTTTCTGATAACTCTGAAGGAAGTTCTGCTGGACACAGAGTCCAACCTTAAGAGTTAGTCAGTCGAATCTTAAGTGCAGGATTAAAAGCTAAAAGTAACTGACACCGGGGTTTTTATAGTGGTTCAAGGAACAACTTGTTCCTCTAATCCACTGTTCCACTAAGCTTGCAAAAACAACAGTTTACAACGCCTTAGTCCCTAGATCTTAAGAAGCACTTCTCGTCTTCTTCAAGTCTAGTTGCCACCCGGGATGCAGTCTTGCTTCCTGATGGCTGGTCTCGTTTCACTGAGTCTCTTGAAGTATCCCCACTTCACTTACTCCAGCTAGTTTGAGACGTCCCTTCTTTTTCAAGAAGTGTTTGATATAAAATCAGTTTTCTCCAACGTTGCTTCTTCACAAAGGATGAGTATATGAAGCTTTCGAAGTGTTGAAGAACTGAGTAACTTTGCAGTTTTCTAGTTGGATGAAGGATAGGAAAGTATATCTTCCAACTGGAGCCTTTTCTTGTCTAAGAATGAAGTTTTAATCTCAAGAAGGTTGTTTTTACGCAAAAGTTATCCTCTTAGTTCTTCAGAGTGTATCTTATATACTGGGAGCAGTCTTCCCGTTGGAGTGTAGAAGACAGCTTCATTAATTGCATGTACTGTTGACTTGACCGGTTGGACCTTCGACTTACTATTTTGGGGGCGTAAAGATACTCGCATGGTCAATCATCAGCTTTAAATATCTCTTCGTACGTACATCATTAAATGTGCATTTAATGCGTGTACAGTGCCATGTTTCCGTTGAAAGGTTCGTAAGCGTTAGGGGATTTCCCGTTAGTTTAACGACCGTTGGAAAGACTTCCGGAATCTGGTGGATTTAGCAGAGTCTAAAGAGGTTCTCTGGTCCAATCTCTGAAGTCCGTCTCTGTTGCCAACTCTGGTATCTTTCTGATGACCAGTTTCTGATGGCTTCTCTGGTGAGCAACTCTGGGAGCAACTCTGGTAGAGGCAAGATGGAACTCTGGCAGACAGACTAAGCTAAAACTTACAAAAGAAATTCTAATACACAATTTCTAATGGGGTACTTTCAAATTCTAATTAACCTAGCATCATCAAAATCTAAATACATTTATTCCTTACAATTTCCCCCTTTTTGATGATGCCAAAACCCTTTAACTATTTCCAGAGAAGTGCCTTTCACCATAAAAGAAAATAGAGTTTAAAACTTTTCATTAGAGTCTTGGTGGGCAACTTAGCATAGGAGAATAGTAAGAGTACGATACAATCAGATATCAATAAAATCAAATACGATAACAGAATATACACAAGACAGTAAATAAGAACATATATTTGAATAAGCCAAGCAAAAAGAGAGGCAGAGTTGGTATCTTATTAATCTGATAGAGAAAGTAAAGCATTACAGAGTCAGAGATAGAGAGTTAGAGATCTTCTTCATCTACCTGTGGTCCTGCTCTGTCAATCCTCTCTAGTTCAGCATTAACCTTTGCTCTGATTGAGGCTAGATCCCTCGGATTCTGATAATCAGCCCAATGGGGTGCAAGTTTGCAGTCCAAGTAGTTTCTGACAGCTTCTGCAGAATTCTTGCCATTGAGAATCTTCATACCATACCACATCTCAGCTTCTTGGATTGAACCACCATGGTTGATCTGGACAAGTCCATCACTGTCCATGAACAGATTCTCTCTTTGAAGAGGAGTCATCAGTTTCCTCATCTGTTCAAATTGGACTCTGTCTGGCCTTGACATACCACTCTTCATCCAATCATTGAGCGAAAAGGATGAAGTCTTTTTCTTTGAGCTTCTTGGAGGAGGAGGTGGGGGTCTGGTGCCTGCAGCAGCTAGCCTTTTTTTCCTGGTAGCATCAAAATATGGAGTAGGATCAACCGAGGAAGGATCTCTGATGGAGAGGGCTCTGGTGCTGGGTCCTTCTTCTTCTCTGGTATCTTCCCCCTTTTTGGCATCACAAAGATCACCAAGGAGAAGTTCAATCTTTGAGAACTCAGAGGCTTGTGCATCTCTGATTTCATCAAGGGTCTCTGGCAGAGTTTGGGTGACAGAGGCAAGTCCTTCAATCAGACTTTGTTGCTTGTCTACTGCAGATTGAAGATCCCTAGTGCTGACTTCTAGGAGCACCATCTTCTGGTACCTTTCCTTGTCAGACTTGAGGAGAGCCAGGCCTTGCTCTTGATGTTCCTTGCAGAGAGAGTGTAAGATATTGAGCTTCTGGGAGGAACTATCAGCAGATTTTTGGAGATTGTGAACAGAATCTGAGATCTTGTTGATTGTCTGGTTCTGGGCAAGCAGAGCTTGAGAGTGAGAGTGGAGAACAGAGTTGAGGCCACTAACATCTCGGGAAACAGAATCAATCCTTAAAGTAGAAGAATGCATGAAGTTGTGCAGATTTTCTGTCAGTGCAGCAACTTTGTCTGTCAGATGTTGAAACCCTATAGTAATTTGTAGGTTGGTATGGGTAAGCTCTTCATGTTGCTTGTCATTCAATTCAATGATCTTGCTCAGATCATGAACCAATATACCACCAAATGCTTCAGCAGATTTCACAAACTGGCTGAAGGGGATCCGGGGTTCTTCAGAAGTAAATCCAGGCATCTACAAACCTCTGCCTTTGGGTAATGGAGGAGCTCTGTTGGATGGAGGAGGGGAAGGAACTCTGGGAGGTGTCCTTCTCCTTTTGGAGGTTTCATCAGCAGCAATGGAGGAGGTGAGAAATCCATCATTGTCACTAGAAGAAGAGGGGACCCTGAAGATAGGTTTCATCTTTGGTGTGGAGGCTGCTGAGTGATGTGAGGATCTCTGAGGTGAGGCAGATTTGGATGGTGGTAAGGATTTCTGAGGAGGTGAGTTCTGGGGAAAAGGGATTATGGGTTGAGGAGTAGGTTGGTGTGAGGGAGATGGTGGAGGTGAAGGTGATCGATTTCTGGTATAAGAGGGTTGTTTGCAGGGTGATGTGGGTCTGGAGTTGGGTTTCTAGTGAGAAGGAGTTCTGGTGGAGGTTGAGGTTTTCTGGTTTGGTGAATGGGTTTTCTGTTGAGGTGAGGGGGTTTTCTGGTGAGGTGGGGATGAATGTTTAGATGGAGATTTGGAAGGTGAAGGTTGAGAAATGGGAGATTTGGGAGGGGAAGGAGGAGGTGAAGGAATTACCTCAAGCACAATCTCAGAGAACATGGATTCTCTCCATTCCTTGATTAGCTTCTCCATGGTAAGGGCAATGTCATTAGCTGTGGAGGGTTCTCCTTCCTCAAGAGCACTTATGACGAAATTTGATCATGGATTCTTTTCTTTTCTTCTCCATCAGCCAAGCATCGAACTCTTCCACTTCTTCTTCTTCCAAAGCTTTGACATGCCTTTCTGGAGATAGGTCAGATGTTGGAACTTTACCTTGATATCTGTCTTTCTTCTTTTGTAGGACAGATATCAGGAAGGTAAGGTTGAAGCATTTTGACACATCATCTGTGCCTACCCAGTGAAGAACAGCAGCTTCTTCTTCTTCATAGGCATCACAGTACTGAATGATTTGTTGAAGAGGTCCCATTCTCCATCTTCTCCAAGCTAGGACTCTATCAAACTGCTTCTGCAGAATGATTCTGAAATCAGTTTCTTGGTCCATCTCTGGTGTGGCTTCACGCTCTGGTGAGAGAGCAGAGTTTGGCAACTCTGGTGCAGATTCTGGGTCAGCCTCTGGTAGAGTCCTAGATTCTGGTGCAGGTTCCCCCTGAACTGCTGATTCCTTGGCAGGTGAGACTACTTTAGTCTTCCTCTTCTTCTGCCTTGGTTGAGTGCTTGAGTTGTCAGAGTCACCACTCTGCACAACCATCTTTCTTCTTCTCTTCTGCTTCTGTTTTCTGACAGGAGATTTCCTGGTTGCCTTTGGGGAGGGCAACTCTGGTGCAACCTCTTCTGTTGCTTCCTTCTCTGGTAGTGACAGATTGTCACTTTTCTTCTTCTGTCTGACTTCCCTTACAACCTGTGACTGCTCAGGTTGTTTGGGCTTTTTGGTAGCTTTCTTAGGAGCAGGTTTGGCCTTAGCAGCCTGTTCTTCCCTTTTCTTCTCCAGCCTTTCCTCTCTCTTAAGCTCAGAGGAGATGGCTATGTTGAACTTTGGGGAGGCTTTGAGGAAGATTGTCTTGGAGTGATCAACTGGGATGGGATCCCTGAGTTGAACTCCTTTGGCAGCAAGAATGGCAGAGATGAGAAGCCCATGTCCCATCTTGGTTGAGAAAAGACCTGTTTCAGAGTCTTTCTTCTTGATGAACTCAGTTAGGGAGCCAAAAATTACCTCGCCCCAATTGATGTTCATGCCATGGTGAACTGCAAAGATTGCCTTTGCATTGTTTTTGTTCATCTCATCTGTTGAAGCAGTTTTGCACCACAAGCATCAGTGCAGAATGCTGACAAGCTTCTCAAAGTCCTTCTTTAGCAGGAATTTCTTCATGTACAGCTTGTCCAGTCCGGCAGCCTCCGGACGACAGTATGTCTGAACAAATCCTTCAGTGGAGACTTCCACTGAGTCAAGAGCAATAAGGTTGTTGGCTTCCGGGTCTTGGGAGTCAAGTTGTACTCCAAAGAACTCATTGAGTGCGTCTGCATTCAGAAAAATGCGTTGACCCTGCACTGAGGAGTGAACTCCGGTCTTGGAGATGGTGGCGTTGAGGTAGAACTCAGCCACGTCCTTGATGCTGAAGTGCTCATAGGGATGAGCAACAACTTTTGAAAGTTGTGAGTCAGTCATCCCTTGGATGATCTTGGTCATCCTCTTCTGGTTTTCTTCCAGTAGTGGTAGGGACGACATGTCAGCCTTCATGCCGGAGACAACGTTGGCAATGAGGGTCTTAGCTTCTTCCTTAGAGAGATCGTTGATGCTAAGGAAGTTCATTCTGAGTGACGGTTAAGAAAAGTTTTGGGGATTGAAAAGTTTTAGGATCTGAAGGCTTTGAATGCTAGAGCAGTTTAAGAGAGATGAAGTTGCAGTAGGGATTTAGGTTGAAGACGGTGGATATAAAGGGGTTAGGAATAGTGGACGTTTGGTATATTGGCAGTTTCGAGGTAGCATTTAATGGAATGCGGGCGGAAAACGTTTCCGTTAGAAGAGTAACGATCAGGGGTATTTTGGTAAAAGACCGTTTCAGTTAATTAGGTCTTGCCCGTACCTCGAAATATTGCTAAGTCCATATCCGTATCTGCTGTCTCTCTGATAGGGATCTCTGGTCAGAGAAGGGGAGGTTCTCTGATGTGAGATTCTGATGATCAGAGATAGGGGTTCTCTGATCCGAGTTTCTGGTGCAGAAGAAGGCAGTTCTGGTTCAGTGAATCTCTGGTTCAGGCATCTCTGGGAAGGTCATCCATCATTCCCAGTTCTTCCCTTAGCTTGTTAAACCTTGCCTCTGGTAAAGGCTTGGTTAGAATGTCTGCAAGCTGGTCTTCTGTAGGTACATGCTCCATACAGATATGCTTCTTCTCAACATGATCTCTGATGAAGTGATGTCTGATTTCAATGTGCTTTGTCCTGGAGTGAAGAACTGGATTCTGAGAAATAGCAATGGCACTAGTGTTGTCACACAACAGCTTGATCTCCTTTGCTTGAATTCCATAGTCCTTCAGTTGTTTCTTCATCCAGAGTAACTGAGCACAGCAACTCCCAGCTGCAATGTACTCAGCTTCAGCTGTACTTGTTGAGATGGAGTTCTGCTTCTTGCTAAACCAGGAAACAAGCCTTCCTCCTAGCAATTGGCAGTGACCAGAGGTGCTCTTTCTGTCTAGTCTGCAACCTGCAAAATCTGAGTCAGAGTAACCAATTAGTTCAAAGTTACCTCCTTTGGGATACCATAGGCCTGCATTTGGATTTCCTTTGATGTATCTGATGATTCTCTTTGCAACGCTTAGATGGCTTTCCTTGGGCTTTGATTGGTATGTGGCACAGATTCCAACAGAGAATGAGATATCTGGTCTGCTTGCAGTTAGATACAACAGAGATCCTATGATTCCTCTATATGTTGTTGCATCTACATCCTTTCCTTCATCATCTGGACCAATTCCTTGTGATGTGTTCATGGGAATCTTCACTGAAGATTTGCCTTCCACTCCAAACTTCTTGATCAGATCTCTGGTGTACTTTCCTTGGTTGATGAAAATTCCTTCTGGAATTTGTTTCACTTGAAGACCTAGGAAGTAACTGAGTTCTCCCATCATACTCATTTCAAATTGACTCTGCATCACTTGAGAAAATTTCTTGCACAGTTCTGGATTAGTACTACCAAATATAATATCATCAACATATATTTTTACTAACAGAATATGATTAGCAACAGAGATTTGAAATAGAGTTTTGTCAACCTTTCCTTTAGTAAACCCATGGTTCACCAGGAAAAGGGACAATGTGTCATACCAGGCTCTGGGAGCTTACTTAAGACCATAGAGGGCCTTTTTAAGCTTGTAGACACAAGAAGATTGAGTAGGAATGACAAAACCTGGTGGTTGTTCCACATAAACTTCCTCTTCAAGATCTCCATTCAGAAATGCACTCTTGACATCCATCTGGTAGACCTTGATGTTGTTGTAAGCAGCATAGGCTAAAAAGATTCTGATGGCTTCCAGTCTGGCAACTGGTGCAAAAGTCTCGTCAAAATCAATTCCTTCTTCTTGGCAGTATCCCTTGGCTACCAGCCTAGCTTTATTCCTTACAATGTTGCCATATTCATCTGCTTTGTTCTTGAATACCCATTTGGTTCCAATGACGTTATGGTGCGTTGGTCTAGGAACAAGTTCCCATACTTTGTTCCTTTCAAACTGAGTAAGCTCTTCTTGCATGGCATTGATCCAGTCTAAGTCTGCAAGAGCTTCCTCTACAGTCATAGGTTCCATTTGAGATATGTAGCAGGTAAGCATTGCTTCTCTCCTTGATGTAGCAGATCTGGTCTGGACTCCACTTCTGATTTGTCCAATTACTTGATTAGGAGGATGATCTCTTAACCAAGTTAGATCAGGTTCAGATAAGGGTTGTCTTGGATTCTCTTGTTCTCCTTCTGATTCTTCATCACTATCTTTGCCTTGTAGGATGGGATTCTGATGGTGCATTGGTATGGCAGAGTTAGTTAGCAACTCTGGTATATCCGTCTCTGGTGGATCTAGTTCTGGTGATTCTTCTAGATTCGCTTTCTCCAAGTTTTCAGTTATGCTCTCAACAGAGTTGAGATTATCAAACTTGACATGAATAGATTTTCTTCAACAAGTAGAGTTCTTTTGTTGAGTATTCTGTAGGCTTTACTGGTGCTAGAGTAGCCTAAGAATGTTCCTTCATCAGCTTTTTCTTGAAACACCTTGAGGTGATCCTTCCCATTGTTGAGTATATAGCATTTGCATCCAAATGCATGAAAGTAGCTGATGTTGGGTTTTCGTCCTTTCCATAATTCATAGGGAGTTTTCTGATGAGTTTTGTGAATCATGCTCCTGTTCTGGGTGTAGCATGCAGTATTGATTGCTTCAGCCCAGTATCTGTAAGGTAGACCTGATTCAGCAATCATGGTCCTTGCAGCTTCCTTCAAGGTTCTATTTCTTCTTTCTGCAACTCCATTCTGTTGAGGAGTTCTGGCTGCAGAGAGTTGATGCATTGTACCATTCTGATCACAAAATTCCTGTATGACCTTGTTGACGAACTCTGTTCCTCTGTCTGATCTGATGGCTTTGACTTTCTGATTTTGCTCATTCTGTAATAGCTTTAGCAGAGATGGCAGTTTCTGCAGAGTTTCATTTTTCTTGGTCAGAAAGATAGTCCATGTGAATCTGGAGTAGTCATCCACCATGACTAAAGTGTATCTCTTGCCACCAACACTTGGAGTTTCCACTGGTCCAAATAAATCCATGTGGATTAGATTCAAAGGACCAGTAGAGAGGTTTCCAGCAATGGGTTTGAATGAGTTCTTCACTTGTTTTCCTTTCTGGCATGCACTGCATAAGTTTTCCTTTTTGTATACAAGGTTGGGTAGACCTTCAACAATGTGATCCCTTGCTAGTTTGTTGATTGTTTTGAAATTCAAGTGACTCAGTTTCTTGTGCCATTCCCAATTGAGTTTTGAATCTCCTTTAGCTATCAGGCAAATTCCATCTTTTGCAGTTGACCAATCAACTACATAGATGTTTTTCTTCCTTGTTGCTGTTAGAACCACTTCTTTAGTTGTCTCATGCTTGACAGAACATCCTTCCTTGGAGAATTCAACTGTGTAGCCTTTGTCACATAATTGGCTAGCACTCAGCAGGTTGAATTTCAATCCTTTGACATAAGAGACATCATCAATGATTATCTGGTTCTTTATCAGCTTCCCTCTTCCTTTTGTTTGGCCATCTTTATCATTACCTCCAAAGGTAACTCTAGGCCCTTTGATTTTCTGGAACTCTGTTAGGCAACTCTTGTCACCTGTCATGTGCCTGGAGCATCCACTATCAATGTACCAATCTTGCTCAGAGATGGCTCCAGCACACAGTTCCTACAAAATTAAAAGGAAGATTTAGGTACCCAAGCAATGTTGGGTCCTGGGGGGTCATGCAGTCTTGGCAGCCGGTACCACTTTGGTCTCATCAAGTGAAACCTTGGTGGGTGGTATCCATTGTCCACCTGGTAGTCATAGTAAACGGAAGTGTGATTCACTTTGGGCAGATGCTTGTGAGGATCATGCTTCCGGTTTACATACTTCTGCATAGCCTTTTTAGTTGGATAGAAGTCCCATATACTATCAAGATCAGAAGGGCGATTAACTTTGGGCTTCTTAAGTTGACCAGCCAACCTTTTCTGCCTAAAGTTAACTTTCTCTTGATATCTGCCTTTCTGGTGATCATCTCTGACACGATTATCATGAGTTTGTCTGTTATGGGTTTGTCTTTGATTTTTGGTATTCTGAAAACCTTTTCTGTTGTCAGGTTTTCTGCCAGGTTCATTAATTTTTAAAATGGGTTTCTGCTGAACCTTTATCTTTTCCTTTTCTGGTCTGACATTCTCATGAATAACCTTGGTGCCAGATACACCAGCCTGACAAATGGGGCTAGAAATCAGTGGCACTATGACCTTGTCTGCCTTAGCAACTCTGGTGCTAGGCATTACAGAAGGCTCACCTGATTCTGTTGAGCCATAACCAAGACCAAAACCAGTGCCAATTTGTTGATCAAGTACAATCTTTTCCATGGAAGACTTGGCCTTCTGGTAAGCTTTGTACTTAATCTCAAGAGGCTCTATCTCTCTTATTCTCTTTAGAAGAGAAACATTTTCAGCTTCCAGCTGATCTCTTTCCTTAATCAGAAGATTGATTTTGATCTCAACCTCCTTTCTTAAGTCAAGAATTTCAACCTTAAGCTTACTGTTTTCTTCTTTAACCGAAGAATAAGTGGTTTGAATGGCTTGAAACTCTTCCCAAAATTCTGACATTGAATCAAAATCAAAGGCTCTGCCTACCGAGGAAAAACTAGAGTTGGAAGTAGAAGATACCTCATCATCAGACTGACCCATAAGGCATAGGTCTTCAGTCTCTGTATCCAGGCAACAGAATGCTTCATCAGATTCTGATTCCGAGCTGGACTCTGTCTCAGAGAGGGGGTCCTTCTCTGGTTGTTCAGTGATGAGTGCCTTCCTTCTTCGGTGCTCATATTTCTTTTCTCCTTCCTGGCCTTGCCTTTTGGAGACAATGGGGTGTGGACAGTTGACTTTGAAGTGCCCTGGTTGTCTGCAGTTGTAGCAGAGAAGCTCTCCACTACTTTCTGATGGTTTGGACTTCTGGTGTGGCTTTCTGCTAGAGAGTGGACTTCTGCTATCCTTCGGCTTCAAGAATTTCCTGAACTTCCTAGCAAAAGCCGCCATATACTCGTCAGTTAAAAGAATAGAAGGGTCAAAATTATTTACCTGAGAGGTGCTGGCAGTGAGGGCAGTAGTTGTTCTGTCCTCAACTTCTTCTTTCTCTTCTTCATTCATCTTAAACTCATAAGACTTGAGATCAGAGATGAGTTTCTCAGTGCTGTAGGTTCTGAGATCCTTGCTATCTCTCATGGCAGTGACCTTCATCTTCCATGGTGAAGGTAGACCTCTGAGAACCTTCAAGTTGATCTCCTTGGGAGTAAGTTCCTTCCCAAGTTCTGATATCTCAGCAGTGAGGGTGAGCAAGCGTGCATACATCTCAGTTATGCATTCTTTGGGTAGAAGTTTGAAATCTTCAAACTTCTTCATGGCAATAGTAAGTTTGTTGTCCTTTTCTTGCTCATCTCCAACTCCTATCAGGGTAAGAGTATCCCAGATTTCCTTGGCAGATTTGCACTTCTTGATCCTTGTGAAATACTTGTCATCAATGGCTTTGTAGAGGATATCCTTGGCAATGTTGTCAAGGTTGTACTTCCTCCTCTCTTCATTGAACCATTCATGGCGTAGTTTGGTGATCATCTGGGGTTGACCACTACCAGTGATGTATTCAGGGTTGACCTTGGTGAACTCTGTGAAAGGTCCTACATCAAGAACTTCCCACATTTCGTCATGGAGTGCGCAGAGGTGAGCTTTCATGCGGATCCTCCGGTCATCAAACTTAGTCACTGAGAACATAAGATTCTTTGAAAGAGTGTTATCCATAATATGAGATTAAAGAGGCTAAAACAAGTGGATCTCTTGTTTAGTAAGTAACCTAAAAGATTACAAGAACAAGGAGGCTCTGATACCACTTGTTGGTCCCGTTTGTAATGGGAACAGTCTAGGGGGGTGAATAGACTGTTCAAGAATTTAAACTTTTCTCTAAGTCAAGTCTGACTTATCAGAGATGGTCGAAATCTGGTGACAGAGATGGTCAAGTTCTGATGGCAGAACTAGACCAGGCAGCGGATAAATTTCTGTCCGGGTAGCCTCTAGAAGAAAACTAAGGCAAAATGCCTTTCTGATAACTCTGAAGGAAGATCTGCTGGACACAGAGTCCAACCTTAAGAGTTAGTCAGTAGAATGTTAAGTGCAGGAATTAAAAGCTTAAAGTAAATGACACCGGGGTTTTTATAGTGGTTCAAGGAACAACTTGTTCCTCTAATCCACTGTTCCACTAAGCTTGCAAAAACAACAGTTTACAACGCCTTAGTCCCTAGATCTTAAGAAGCACTTCTCATCTTCTTCAAGTCTAATTGCCACCCGGGATGCAGTCTTGCTTCCTGATGGCTGGTCTCGTTTCACTGAGTCTCTTGAAGTATCCCCACTTCACTTACTCCAGCTAGTTTGAGACGTCCCTTCTTTTTCAAGAAGTGTTTGATATAAAATCAGTTTTCTCCAACGTTGCTTCTTCACAAAGGATGAGTATATGAAGCTTTCGAAGTGTTGAAGAACTGAGTAACTTTGCAGTTTTCTAGTTGGATGAAGGATAGGAAAGTATATCTTCCAACTGGAGCCTTTTCTTGTCTAAGAATGAAGTTTTAATCTCAAGAAGGTTGTTTTTACGCAAAAGTTATCCTCTTAGTTCTTCAGAGTGTATCTTATATACTGGGAGCAGTCTTCCCGTTGGAGTGTAGAAGACAGCTTCATTAATTGCATGTACTGTTGACTTGACCGGTTGGACCTTCGACTTGCTATTTTGGGGGCGTAAAGATACTCGCATGGTCAATCATCAGCTTTAAATATCTCTTCGTACGTACAGCATTAAATGTGCATTTAATGCGTGTACAGTGCCATGTTTCCGTTGAAAGGTTCGTAACCGTTAGGGGATTTCCCGTTAGTTTAACGACCGTTGGAAAGACTTTCGGAATCTGGTGGATTTAGCAGAGTCTAAAGAGGTTCTCTGGTCCAATCTCTGAAGTCCGTCTCTGTTGCCAACTCTGATATCTTTCTGATGACCAGTTTCTGATGGCTTCTCTGGTGAGCAACTCTGGGAGCAACTCTGGTAGAGGCAAGATGGAACTCTGGCAGACAGACTAAGCTAAAACTTACAAAAGAAATTCTAATACACAATTTCTAATGGGGTACTTTCAAATTCTAATTAACCTAGCATCATCAAAATCTAAATACACTTATTCCTTACAGAACCATATTCACCTCATCGTAGGTGGGAATACCGGGGGGGGGGGGGGGGGACTCCGTCACCCAGAGGAAGAAATGGGCCCAATCCCTTTACATTGGGGAGGTGTCCCACGTTACCCCCCAGCCGAAGAAGCAGCGGACGGAGGCGATCACCTTCACCGACAAGGATCTGCCTCTGGGTACGGAATCACACAGGGACGCCCTCGTCATCCGGTGTGAGATCGGTGACTCCATCATCCACCATACTTACATCAATACGGGGAGCTCCGTCAACGTGATGTACCTAGACACCTTCAAGCAGCTGAAATTGGACAAAGCTCTGCTGAAGCCGGTCAAGACACCGTTGTCCGGCTTCACCGGGGACTCTATCGACGCCGAGGGCACGATAGTCCTCCCCGTGGAGGTCGGCGACGGCCCCCACCGCGCCAAAATTGACATGGAGTTCATGGTGGTCAACCTCCAGTGCGCCCACAACCTGATCTTGGGGCGGCCAGCACTGGAGGACTTGGAGGCCATCATCTCCATGAAACACTTGTGTCTGAAGTTCCCCACTAATGGCGGCATCGGCTACGCCAGAGGAAACCAGAGGATAGCCGGAGCATGCTACCTCAAGCTAACGAGGCCGGCCGAGAGGGAAGGACAGAGGATAGACACCATCACGGCAGCTGCTGCCAAGGAGGTCGACGAGGTCCCCCTCGATACCTCCCGGCCGGAGCGGGTCCTCAAAATCAGGAAGCAACTCCCACAGGACCAGCGGGACGCCATCCTCCTCTTCCTACGGTCATACGCCGTCATCTTCGCGTGGGGCCCGGACGACATGCCAGGCATCAGCCGGCAGGTGATCACCCACCGGCTGACCGTCGATCCAGCCTCCGCGCCTGTCAAGCAGAAGCGGCGCTACTTATCCGCCGACAGGCAGGACTTCGTCAAAGGGGAGGTCGCCATGCTCCTCTAAATGGTCAGTCGGAGAGGCATCGAAATAAATCCGGAGAAGATACAGGCTATCATCGACATGGAGCCGTCCCGCAACGTCAAAGAGGTACAACGGCTGACAGGGCGACTGGCGGCCCTGAGCCGTTTCCTCTCCAAGTCAGCCGAGAGGTCACTCCCTTTCTTCCAGATCATGTGCAAAGCAAACAGCTTCAAATGGACGACAGAGTGCCAGGAAATATTTGAAGAGCCGAAGAGGTACCTTTCGTCCCCACCAGTGCTCTCCAAGCCCAAGGCCGGCGAAACCCTCTTCTTGTACTTGGGGGTGAGCACGTCGGCCATCAGCTCTGTGCTCATCCGTGAGGACGAAGGGGTACAGAAGGCCATTTTCTACATCAGCAAGACACTTAGGGAGGTCGAGCTCAGGTACTCCCCCATTGAGAAGACGGTGCTAGCCATCGTCCATACGGTGAAAAAGCTGGGGCACTACTTCCAGACCCATGCCGTCCATGTACTGACCGAGTAGCCCCTTGGCGCACTCATGAGGAGCCCCACTAGCTCCTCAAGGATGGTGAAATGGGCGATCTTCCTCAGCCAATTTCAGATTGAGATCAAGCCAAGGCCATCTATCAAAGGGCAAGCCTTGGCCGACTTCGTCACCGAATGCACAGCAAGGGAGACAACCGCTACCACCCCCGGCCCAGAGCCCGATGACACATGGATCCTCTTCACCGACGGCTCGTCGGCCGCGAAATCATGCGGTGGCGTCCTCATATCCCCTGAAGGATTCAGAGCTTACTATGACATCCGCTTCAACTTCAGGGTATCCAACAATGAAGCTGAGTATGAGGCCCTCCTCAGCGGCCTCAGACTTGCCGCTGGCCTCAAAGCCAGACACATCAGAATCAGGTGCGACTCCAAGCTGGTAGTGGGCCAGGTGGAGGGTACGTACGAAGCAAAGGAAGGTCGGATGAAGCAATACAAACAGGAGGCAGAGGAGTTGCTGAAGGCGTTCGAAACCCACGAGATCACACAGATCCCAAGGGCCGAGAACGTTGAGGCCGACATCCTCTCCAAACTCAGCTCGGACACGCCGGAGCACATCTCCCAGTTAGCCAAGATCGAGGAGCTAAGCATGTCCAGCATCCATGCCAGCCCCATCTTGTGCATCCAACAGCGACCGGAGGACTGGATCTCCGACATCACCACTTTCATCACGACGGGGGAGCTACCCCAGGACGAGGAGAGGGCCAAGCTCGCCAAACTCAGGGCCCCAAGCTACACTATTGAAGATGGCAAACTCTACAAACGATCCTATAATGGTACTCTCCTCCGATGCCTACACCAGGACGAGGCCGATGTGGCCATGGAAGAAGTTCACTGTGGTGTTTGCTCCTCGCACCAGGGCCCTTTCAGTATGTCCCGGCATCTCGTCGTCCAGGGCTTCTTCTGGCCGACGATGGCGCGGGATTGTGCAGACCTGGCCAGGAAATGTACCACGTGCCAGGTGCTCCAGAAGGCCCCTGGTCGGCCAGCCGTCAACTACGCCCCCGTCAGCACTGCTATTCCATTCTCGAGATGGGAGATTGACCTGGTCGGCCCTCTACCCAGAGCTGCTGGCAACAACCGCTACATCATCGTCGCAGTTGACTACTTCACCAAGTGGGTCGAAGCGGAACCGTTGGCCAACATCACGGGGGCCAGGTGTCAGAGGTTCGTTCACAAGAACATTCTCACCCGCTTTGGTGTCCCCCAAGAGATCATATCCGACAACGGCACCCAGTTCTAAGCGGCGCCCTTTCAGGAGCTCCTTCGAGAGAGGGGAATAAAGCACTGTTTCTCCTCCGTTGCCTACCCTCAAGGCAACGGGTAGGTTGAGAACGCCAACAGAACTATAATGGAGGGGCTGAAGGAGAACCTACAGGACGCAGGAGGGAGTTGGGTCGACGAGCTCCCCAACATCCTGTGGTGCTATCATACTACGCTGAGGAGGGCAACGGGTGAAACACCTTTTCCCCTGTGCTATGGATTTGAAGCAAAGGCACCCACGGAGGTCGCCATTCCCAGCCGACAAGTGGAGCAGTACGACCCTCAGGTCAACGAGGAGAACATGAAGATCGACCTCCACCTGGTCGAAGAAAGACACGAGCAAGCATTCATCCGAGCGGCGAACTACCGGCGTCAAGTAAAATCATACTATGACGCCAAGGTACATTCCCGAGAATTCCAAGTGGGGGACTACGTCCTCCGCCGAAGGGAAGCAATCAGCCGACGGAAGGAGGCAAGTTAGCCTTGAAGTATGAAGGTCCCTACATCGTCAGTGCCGTGGTGAAACCCGGCACCTACAAGCTTAAACGCCCCAACGGGACCAATGTACCACGAACGTGGAATGTACATCATTTGGTGAAGTTTTATCAGTAATCCGAAGGAGGTGCAGCCGGCGAAGTCCTCACCCTTTGACGGATTATTGATTGAATGCCACCCTCGACCTTGAGCCACCTTTGAATAAAAATCATGTTTCCTTTGATTTTTTGGAACTTGAGTAGCACATTAACAGTCGCCCTCATCGGCCACCTTAGAGCGAAAGGCTCAGGCATGGCCGATGTGGCGCTTCGCATCTGCAGCCTTAGAGCGAAAAGCTCAGGTACGCCCCATTGTATTTTGTATCAGCGAAAGGTTTAGGCCCAGCTGAGAGAGCACGTCGTACCGGCCCCTCAGAGCAAATCACTCAGATAGGGCCGACGATGTCCCGAGGACGATGGGCCCGCAAACGGCCCACGTCTTGAAACGGGAAGTTCATCACGTCGTCCACGCGCCTGATCGCAGGACGACAGGCCTGAAATCATGGCCGAGGTGACAAAATCCCCAAACTCAGGGATGGGCAACGGCAGTCGTTGGAAACCAACCAAAAGTCTAGCCCGCATCATTAATAGGCGACAGGACCCCCCCCCCCTGAGATCATGGACGTTATAAACAAAGTCCAAACCGGCTGGAGGACTATCGACCCCTTCGGCCGAAGCCTGAAAGAAGGACACTCCCCGAAATAGGGAACAAAAAAAAGAGAGAGAGAGGGAAGCCGAGGACTGCGCGCACTTGCCGGCCTCGAGCAGTAAAAATAAATCCCCACAAATCAGTCACATTTGGCTAAGTACATATCAGTTGAATACAAAGGTAACAGTACCAACAGGTAACGCGGACGAAGCGGCCACCCACTACAAGGAAAGTGTCAAGGACGAAGCATGCGCCCATAAAACCCTAACCAAAGTGGTTGGGTGAAACGAGGATGGTAACCTTCATCAGCCATAATCACCTGAAGCGCCAACACTTAGCATGAAAAACAAGGAATCATAACGTCACACTTAAACACCACCCTGAAGTTGACCACCGGAAAGGAGGCCCAGGACGAAGCGGGCACTAAAACACCCCGCGGGAAAGTTAAACACGAGTGGCAACCCCTACCGGCCACAACATTCCCGCTGACCGTTACAGGCGCTAAAACCTAGGCGGTTGTTAAAGCTGGAAATCTTCCAAGACATTTGTCTAAGTGATTTCCAAAACACTTAGAACAATTATGAAGAAAGTTGCCTGAGTGAACTCTAAACACTTATAATTTCTTGAGGAAAGCAAACGCGAAGGAAAAGCCAAACACCTGGGCACCCTCATCGGCCACACCGCCCAACTTGGCCGACGACAATACTAAGCAGACAAACTACCGGGCCTAACACTTGGGCAGTCTCCTCAACGAAGGGACAACCTCAAAATGAAGCGGGCACTCAGATACCTGTAGGTGCCCGCCTCGGCCTCGGCAACGGCCGGTAAGGTCTTGCTAACCGTTAAAGACACTACGACTAAGGCGGCTGCTCAAGTTGACACTCAGTGGACTTCAAACACTTAGAAAGTTTTCCGTAAAACACAAATGCCAAAGGCATGGCCGACAACGGTACCACACAGAAGAAACTACACTTAGAGAAATCTCCAAAGTATTGAATATCGAGGGGACAGTCTTGAGACGAAGCGGGCACCTGAATACTTGCAGTGCGGTAGTTACTTATGTTTTGTATTGACACTTAGATAAATTTCTAAGTTCAAAATAACTAAGGCAAGAAACAAAAACACTCAAGGCCGAAGGGGACAACCAACTCGTGCACTCCAAAGGCCAAGTCCCATAGAGGACCACTTCGGCCATGACACTCAGACGGCAAAGGTCACTTACCCTTATCGGACACAACACAGGGATCCAAGCCGACCTCCTATTTAGATAAGGGGGATGGGAACAAAGCGGCCGCAAAGAATACCGGGCCGACAAGAACACCACGCGTGGCATTTGGTTCAACACTTACGAAATTTTCCAAAACATCGGTCAACAGGGAAAGGGGGCGTAACATCAAGACGACGAGAACACCCATCCACTTGAAGCCCTGATACTTAGAGAATTTCCTAAGTCCCAATTCCAAAACACTTAGACGAATTTTGGAAAGAAAAAAAACAACAGGGGAACTAAACAGAGAACAAGACGACAAGACAACAAGGAGCTTAAACATGTTTCATTAACATAAATCATTACATGGCGGGCACTTCGGCCGTTACAGTCAAACGATGAAACATAAATAACAAATTATAAGCTAAAGAGAGCTATGGACGATCATGCCTCCGTAGCGGCCTCGTCGGCAGCGTGACCCGCGACGTCCTCCTCAGCGACAAGCTCGACACCACCATCGGTCTCAGCATCCAGGCCGGCCTCTACGGCAGAAGCGGCGGTGTCGTCCAAGTAATCGTCCTCTTCATACTCCGGTTCGCCAAGGCCGGAACTCTCTAAGGGAGCTTGCCTGTCGCACAGAGGAAGGTTGATCTGCTCCTCCGGATCCTTCATTAGCCGAGGAAGCCGCAGGTTCCGCCTGGCCCAACCCCGAGTATAGTTCAGGGTCCTGAGAGCGCGACTCAGCCGCCGATAGATGAGCCTCTGCATCCGATGCTGGCCCATGTTGTAGTACACGGAAATTTCCCGTTCAAAATATTCTTGGCCAGCAGGGGAGTTCTGCCCCCAATCTTCAAGCTTGGCCGCTACGACCCCATAGCACTAGGGGAGGTGCTCGTCGGCCCTCCAGCCTTCGGCCAGGAACTTCGCCACTACATCATCAGCGGCCTTCACTGCCGCAGCCTCAGCTTCGGCCTTGGCCCTCTCGGCCTCATCTGCCCGCAAACAATCAGCCTCGCGGGCACTCTTCTCCTCAGCCAGTTTGGCCAGGGCCTCTTCCTTGGCCACATCGGCCTCATCAGCCCTTCTCTGCAAGGCTGCAAAATCTTCCCGCAACCTCCCCAAGCAGCTCATGGCCTCATCGGCCGAGGCTGCCTTCTCCTCAAACTCCTTCAAGTGGGCAATCTCCCGCTGATGCCTCTTATTTCTCTCCATGAGCATAAAGGCACCCTGCAACGGAAAAGGCTATCAGGCAAAAGTGCAAAAATATCAAAGGAAAACAACAAGGCTAAGGAAGAAAGTAATTACCTGGACGACAAGGTCCATACCACCGTCGTATATCTTGACATCTCCTAGCTTGTCAAGATACACCCGGTCCTTGGCCGGGATGGCCTGAGAGAGCACCCTGTGGCCGTCGACGCCATCATTGAAGAGCCCCCCCCCCCCCCCCGTCCTTGGGGTACTCAATTTCCAGCTTATAAGTGGACGAAGAAGCCACCTCCTTGCCGGACCGCTTCGACCGGGAGTCCTCAGCAAGGGAAAGGGGTTGAGAACCATCTTCGGAAAGACCAGAGCCAAGGTCCATAAGGGCAGCTGCAGCACTGGACCCTCCTTCATCCACAATTGGGACGGCTAGTACGCTGGCTTCATCAGCAACGGCAGAGGATGAAGCCTTATTGGACTTCTTGGCGGGCTGCATACCGGCCTCAGTCAGCTTCCTTTGGGATTCCTCCGTCGGCCGTTTTTTCTTCGGTTGGGGAGGTGGCCTCTTCGACGCATCACCACCAGCAGCTGCCTTCGCCGTAGCCTCCTTGGCGGCCAGCTCCGCCTTGGCCCTTGCAGCGGCCTTGTTCATCACGGATCGTCGATCCATTACGAAGTCTGCAAAACAAAGAAACAGGTCAGCAAAAATAAAAAGACAAAGTAGAATGAGGATGTCGTTGGGGGTATTACCGTCAGCTTCGGCAGGAATGCCCAGATCGGGGCCGTCGGCCTCCTCGAAGGTCGTGGTCATCTTCGGCCACAATTGGAGGTCATCTTCCTTATCTTGTACTCCGTGATGTAGTCTTTCACACTCCTCGGCCCCCCTCCAAGAAGGCCGCCACCTCAGCATCGAGGATTGAACTCTTGGGCCGGTCATGCAGGGTAAACCTTCCATCATGGCCGAATGAGGGGAACTCCGTGCCACCCTCGCCCAGGGACACGAAGACAAACTTGCTCTTCCAACCGTGTATGGACGAAGGCAAGTCCGTGAATGTCCTCTTCTTCGGCAGCTACTGCGAAGTGGCGTAGCAGGCGCAATTCTTGTGGCTTCCTCGGCCAATCTGGTAGAGATTCATGAAGAGGGCCGTTGTCGGCCTGTAACCCAACTCCGCACAACGGAGAAGGAACCCCACCATCAGCGAGTAGCTATTAGGGATCAGCAAGGCCGGCGGAAGCCCCACCATGTCCAGGTACTCCTGAATGAAGGGATGGAGGGGAAACCTCAGCCCCTTGGCAAAGCTCATCGGATACACCCCGAAATATCCCGGCGGCGGATTAAGCACGTGGTCCGTCGGCCTAGGCGCCCTAACCCTCCCAAACGGCCCCACATACATCTGTGCGACCAGATAATCAGCGGCACTGCTCTCCGGCTTGATGAGGAAAATGTTGGTAAGGTCCAGGTAAGAGAAACCTGGCCCATTCTTCGGGCGCCTGTTCCTCTTCGGCCGCGGCAGCCCCTTCACGGCAGACACCGGCTTCGGGCACAGAATGGTAGTAGAGGCGGACGCCCCGTCCACTACGCGGGAGGCCCCTACGTCCTCACTCTCAGATGACGAAGCGGACCTTTCGTCCTCGTCCTCCTCGTCCGCATTATCCCCGGACTTGTACGGGCTCAGGTGCTCGATCTCTTCGGCGCACTCCTCGATCACATCATAGTCAAGAGACTTGGCGGAGGGCTCGTCGTCGTACGGGTAATATTCCTCATTTAAGGATTTCATCCTAAACAACTCCTAAGGCACTAAGGGGAACTATTTTAGATCTAAAGTGTTTTTGTGACTAACACCGGATCAAGGCCTAGAAGAGCGAAATCTGTAAGAAGTAGAAGAACGGATTGAAGAACTAACCTTGAAGTTTTGAAGGGGGTGAAGAACACTCAGCAAGGGCTTTATCTCTCTAAAAAATTTGGGCAGCACTTCGTTACTCAGAATGCAAATGAGGCCTCTCCTCGGAACGGGGAGGGTATTTATAGTCCACCCTCCTAACGGTAACTACACGTGGCATCACCTTAGTGGCCACACCAACGGCCACCAATGGGATGCCACCATTCTGTCTCAGGCCAAACCCCCTCCACAAATCAGCGGCCCACCCCGGAGCAGGCCATACGGATCAAGAAGGAAACAATAACACCCACTACGGCCAGGGCATTCAACGGCCAACACAGACTACGGCTACCCAGGTAGCACTCGTATCGGCCATTCAAGGGGCCACACACCATGCAAAGGAAGGCTTTACGACGTCTACAATACCCCAAGGGAGTGGAACCCAACGGCCATGAGGCCCTTACGCTAGACCCTTGATGATAACCCTTTGAAAGCGACCTGCGTCCAAGGGTTCTCCCACAGGGTTACCTTCGTCAGAAAATCGCAAAAGGGTTGGATTCAAGGGCAGTATGAGGATCCCACTTCGGCCTAAGTTTCGAACTACTCCTTCACCCCTCACTCACTCTTCGGCCTGAAGCAGTGGGGGACTGGGGGACTACACCGGCCTCAAGAATAACAGGCGAAATCAAAGAAATCCAAAAATACACTAAGTCCACAACTACAACATTAGACATGCACCACAACGTCCATAACATCATGGTGCACCTTCGGCCACAGCAAAGCTTGAGATCACAGGACACTTATCGGCTCTGAAACCACACATCACTCTCAATCCAGGAATCAAAAGACAGGTTAACATACCTGGAACATTGTCGTCCATGTACCACAACGGCTCAAGGTTCCTCACAGCTTCATCTTCGGCCAGACAGTGTTATCATCCCCAAAACCTTGGGCAACATGATGCCTTGTCGTCCAAAAACACATGGTATCATCAACAACGACCAAA
Organism: Cuscuta europaea; assembly: GCA_945859875.1. NCBI lineage: Eukaryota > Viridiplantae > Streptophyta > Magnoliopsida > Solanales > Convolvulaceae > Cuscuta > Cuscuta europaea. Next base: position 6,083,467 of record CAMAPE010000008.1, on the reverse strand, counting down.
AGGAGTGCACTGCACCCTCAACGGCCACCCAAAACAGAGACGCAACCCCTACGGCCTCATCAGCCCAAAAGGGAAACTCAACCAATCAACAACCAAGGATAGACACTACCTTCATCGGCCACTCGTGCCAGAACACTCATCGTCTACAAACAAAGCGCACCAAAGGAACAATAGCCTTCCCCGTCCGCATCAAGGAGCAGGAAACGACCAAACTCAGAACAGGGCCACCAAACGCCGCGACAGGGAACGGCCAACGTGGTCCCGCATCGGCCAGGAGCATCAAGCACAGAAATCTACTCTCCTTCACTTCGTCTACATCTCAGCTTAGAGAGTGGGGGAATCCTGATGGAGTATATGGGTCTAGGCCCCAGGACCCACATACTCAGAGGAACAGAAAGCACAAGCCACTACGCGGTGCCCTCGTCGGCCAAAGGAACCTCGTCGGCCGAAGAGGGGCCGACTCAGAATATGACCCTGAAGCCAGGGAACCAGGGTGTCCTCGTCGTCCGTGCCCTCATCGGCCAGACCCTCGTCGGCCACGGAGGACTCGCAGAACTAGATTTTACACTTATTCATTTATACAGCCCATCAGTTAATTTGTATTCGGCCCAATAGCGGTCCAGTTGTAAATGGGCCTCCCAAGCACAAGGCTTGGGAGCCCAGCCCGTATTTTTCCTATAAATACTTCCTCTGGAGGTAGTTATGGGGGTTACAAAATCATTCTATTGAAGCATTACTTGCACTTCTCTCTCTAGCTCTCACTTCTCTCTAGATATATACTCTATCAGCGTACATTAGTAAAATGAGCTATTCTCTCGAAAAACTTTCCTTTTTTTCTTAATTTTGTTTTTATATTGAGTGGACATTATCCCCGTTTGTAAATCTTTTGTGCATTGATGCATATATGATATAACAAAATCTTGATATAGTTCCTCGTTTTCCTAGAAACATGGAACTATTTCCCTTCCACATCATTTTTGAGTGTTCCTATCATCCCATGTACTTCCTTGAATTCTTGTAGTAACCTCCCTTCAGATGCTATTGGAGTGTTGAAGAAGAGGAAGCTTGCAAATGAGAAGGAAACTTCAATCACTTTGGTGAGCTTGCAATCTGCGTGTACCAGTCTCCTGAATGCCAGACTAGGCGAGTCCATCCATTCGCAAATCCTGACCCATGGTATTGAATTGCATGTTGGCCTCGGAACAGCCCTCCTTCAGATGTACGCAAAGTGCGCCCACGTGGAAAAAGCCATCCACATCTTCAATATAATGAACGCCAAGAATCTGCGATCCTGAACTATTATCAAGAATAAACTATTGGGCTGTTTTTCATTCTTTAGTATTTCGGCCCTTTTATTTCTTATATTGGGCCTTAGTTCGTTTTAGCATATAATATATATTCTGAACAGTGTAATAGTAGGTTAACGATTGATTCATTCTTCTTACTTTTCTTCTTCCGCGTCGAGAACTCTGAAATCTTCATTCTGTCATCTTTACAATCTGCAAATTCTTCAATTCAATTGTTATTATGGTGTCAGATTAGGTTTTTGATCCTACAATCGTCTTCGTTATTAATCCTTGATATCAATTTCTATAATCGATTTGTTTCTTCTCTGAATCCATCGATTCATAACCCTAGTTTCTTCGCAAAACTTTATTGCGATGAATTCGAATGCTTTATTTCCTTTAAATCCTACTGAAAATCCATCATCTCCTTATTTTTTGCATCCGAGTGATCACGCTGGACTACGTATCATCTCTGAGACGCTTAATGGTGAAAATTTCAATGCCTGGAAGAAGTCTTTCACGATGGCCTTTAACGTGAAGAACAAGATGGCATTCATTGATGGCTCTATCACTCAACCGACTCCAGATAATGTTGATGCTTATTCAGTCTGGTATCGTATCAATGCTCTAATTCTTTCTTGGCTGATTTATTCAATTGCTCCTGAGATTCGCTCTACTTTCTTATACTTTACCTCTTCTAAAGATCTTTGGGATGAAATCCAGCTTAGGTATGGTAAAAGTGATTGTCCTAAAGTTTTTTACCTAGAAAAAACCCTAGGTAATATTTCTCAGGGTACTCAAACTGTTACGGCCTACTATAACATGTTTAAAGGTCTTTGGGATGAATATGTCAATTTCAAAGCACTTCCTTCTTGTTCTTGTGGTCTATGCACCTGTAAAGTCAATGAGAAATATCAATTACTGCTTCAGAAAGAGTCTGTTCAAAAGTTTCTGGTTGGTCTAAATGATTCCTATTCCAGTTTAAGGAGTCAGATTCTTCTCCAAACATCTTTTCCTAGCCTTTCAAATGTCTACTCTTTCTTTCTACAAGAAGAGTCTCAAAGAAATCTTCAACATCCACTCAATTCTGTTCCATTCTCTTCTGACAACAACAATCATGATCCTCCTAATGTTGATTCTGTTGCATTCTTACTCAAAAATTCTAACAACAAAAAGAAATCTATCATTTGCAATCACTGTGGCTATCAAGGACATTATGATGATAAATGCTTTCAAGTCATTGGATATCCTCCCAACCGGAAAGGACCAAAAGGGCTCAGAATTGCTCCCGGTTTCAAACAGCTTACACAATCTACACATTCTACAAAGAATACTCATGCTCATCTAGCCAATAAAACCAATGATTCCACTTCTACTGAATTAGATCTTTGTGATCCTACTCTTTATAACAAATTTCTTGAGTTCATGAAAACTCAGAATGATAAATCTCCTTCTGCTAATGTTGTTATGGCTGTCTCACCACATGATCACTCATCTGATGCTTCTCTTTTTCTAGGTAATCATTCTTCTTTCTTATCTACTATTAAATCTTCTACTTGGATTCTTGACACTGGTGCTTCTGATCACATGACTCACAATTTCAGTTTATATACCTCTTCATCTAAACCTATATCTATTAATATTCAATTACCTACTGGTTCTTTCATTAATGCTACTCATATAGGTGATATCAAAATCAATAATGATTTTACTCTTCACAATGTATTATATGTTCCTCGGTTTAATTTTAATCTTATATCTATATCTACTCTTGTTTCACATGAGAATATTTCTGTTCACTTTACTTCTAATCATGCTACTTTGCAGGATCTGCTCACCAACAAAATGATTGGCTATGCTGATCTTCAAAGTGGACTTTACCCACATGTCTCGACCGAGGGAGGCAAAATGGCACCAAAATTCGAAGGTCCCTACATCGTAGCAGCCATCATCAAACCTGGAACTTACAAGCTCAAACGTCCCAACGGGAAAGAAGTCCCTAGGCACTGGAATGTACACCACTTAGTTAAATTTTATCAATAATGTAAGAGCGGCCAAGCCATCATAACTAGTGAATGTACTATCCTATGGCCCAAGGCCTCCACTTTTGAGGAATGAAGACACATTCAAGACACCAAGCCCTCATACTGACTACAGGCCCCAGGCCTCACCACGAGAGGAACCCCCTCCGGCACCAAGTGCCGAGGGCGGACACCATCAACACGTACAACAACAGTGAAAACACCATGTGTTTTCGAACAAGACCCCTCGGTACCAAGTACCGAGGGTGGGAACTCCCATCACCGACGACGAGAAACACCAAGTGTTTCATTCGGCACCCAGTGCCGAGGGTACACCTCCATCATCAACATCAAAACAAAGAAAAACACCAAATGTTTCAAAGAAGACCCCTCGGCACCCAGTGCCAGGGATATGCTCTCCTATCAACTTCCAAACATATGTTGGGAAACACCAAGTGTTTCCTCCGAAGGCCCTCCGGCACCAAACGCTGAGAGCGAACACTCCAATCAAAACACCAAGTGTTTCATTTGAAGACCCTTCGGTACCAAGTACCGAGGGTAGACACCTCCATCAACTACAACAAAGGAGAACACCAAATGTTCCTACAGAAGACCCCTCGGTACCAAGTACCGGGGGCTATATATCGAAGCTAACACCAAGTGTTGTTTCTAAAGCCGTACCCCACGAGGACGCATATACCGCAGGCGCCACCATCGGTGCCGGCGGCACGTAGTGCCCCCGGCCATTTGCAACTAGTGCGCAAATGAAAACCCTTCCTTGAAACGCTTTCCGCGTCACTACCCCCAGGGTATGACAGGCATGAGAAATGCCCAGGATTCGACTTTCAAAAACGGAACGCTATCCGCGTCATCACCCCAAGGGTATGACAGGCACGAGAAATGCCCAGGATTCGACTTCCAAACCGAAACGCTCCCCGCGCCACCACCCCAAGGGTGCGGCAGGCCACGGACCATGTCTAGCGCCAAGGGGACGACTTTCAAAAATGAGGCGCTTTCCGCGCCATCCCCCAAGGGGAGGCATGTTACAGACCATCATATCTTGTACCCAGGAAACGACCCTCGATCCCCTCGGAACTCGGAAGGTTAACCCGAGGGAGGAGAGCCATTGGTGTATTCTGATGGTCTCCTAATAGGCCCAGCCTTACCAAGAAACCAAGTTCCTTGATGCCTTCCCTTCACCACCAACCAAAAAAAAAAGGGGGTGAAGGGGAGGTGACTCAGCGAGAAATCAAAGAGTACACTCCGACAGGTCACAACATGCCGAGGGCTCCCACGGGAACACCTCCGGTAATTGAAGGCTCCTATTTCCCGAAGGATACTACTCAAACAAATATCATCAAGAAACGGCTAAGTCCACTACTTGGTCACCTCCGGTCACACAAGCCCCGAAGGCTTCAACAATACGAAGGGACTGGACTATCCAAAGTCCACTAAACGGTACCTCCAACAAAATACCGAGGGCATCTGTTATGCACTAATACCGAGGGCCCTTACCCCATGACAAGGGACACAACTGGCTAAGTCAAACTCTACAACTTTCCAAGCAATCGCCGAGGGCACATACTCCTCATCGGCTTTCTTTACAACAACAGGAGTCCACACTTTTCCTAAGTCCACACTTTTGGAAAATGACAACAACCAAAGGCATCTATTACAAATCATCAAAGGCCAGACCGAGGGGGCTTATTCCAAAACAGTTGCCCCTCGGACAGACTCCTCACTTGCCGAAGGTTCAACATCCACGGCACACTTTGAGATTTTTCTAAGTCCCACATATTTGTCCCTCGGCCAAAGACTCATACAACACAAGGGCCTCACGATCACCCGAAGGGTCCTATTCATATACCCGGAGGGATCTACATCCGGAAGCTCAACATCAATTTACGCTTAGAAAATATTCTAAGTCCTAAATGAGTAGCCCCCGAGCATCTCGCAAAAGTGATGCAGAGTCAGAGGGCACCTATCACCCGAAGGCTACAGTACACAAGGAGTCAACACTGACAAAAATTTTCTAAGTCCTGTATATTGGGCCCTCGGACCAATATTCACACTTCAGGAAGGAGGCTACCAGCCGAGGGCTTCCAATGGAAAACTACACTTGGAAATTTTTCTAAGTCCTAAGAATTGGGTTCTCAACCTAACCACCACGCAGCAATTGAACTACGGATATCCGAAGGCCCTATGGTGTGCTACACTTAGAAAAAGTTTCTAAGTCCTAATTATTGTTGAGCCCTCGGTCGTATATCCGGCGAAGGGTGCCCAACTACCGAATGCTACAATGGTATTCAAACACTTATGATATATCCTAAGTCCTGAACATACATTCAAAAAACCGAAGGCATACATCCAAAACGAGACGAAGGCATACATTCAAGGAGAAATGAATTAGAGAAAACAAACCATATGTACAAAGCCCGAAGGCAATCATTCATCCATCAAAAAGAAGGGATTCAAATGTATTTGTTACAGAGCATGGCCAAAGGCCGAGGGCATTCAAACATTCATTACAGAGGGATTGTTCAAAACACGTTAAAATAAGAAATTACAGATCAACATTCCCGGGGGCCGTCCCCTCCCCAGGTTTCGAAGTGACCTCTGGGTCGTCCTCAAGATCGTCACCTTCAGCTTCCTTCATGAGATCTGTATCCTCTAGATCCGGCCTTTTGACATCAGAGGGGAGAGGAACGCGGACGTCTGGCTGCAGGGGGGAAGCCCATATGCCGCCGGGTCGAAGTCCTTTGGCTCGATCTTCAAGTGGCGAGCCATCCTTCGGTAGATGAGGGCTTGGGTGAAAAACTCGCCCCCATCATAATACTGTTTACCCTTTCGGGAAACCCACTCCACTTCAGGCCCATCGCACCACTCGTCAACCGAGGACTCAACGATCGAGGACAGCCATTGCTTGTGCTCCTCAGCTCGCCACCCCCCGGCCAAGAACCCAGAGATGGCGTCCCCTCGGGCTCTCTCGACGGATTCCCCCTTCGCGGTCTCGGCCTCCCTGGCAGCTCTCTCCAAAGCCTCAGCTGCGGACCTCTCAGCCTCCGCCCTTCCCCGATCTGCGGCCTCCGCCCGCAGGGTCATCTGCCGAAGGCTCTCCTCCAGCATAGCCATCTGCCGGACGGCATCGGAATTCTGGTGGACGAGCTCCCGCATCTTGGCATCCTGCTCAGCCTGGCGAAGGCGCCACCCTTCTAGCCGCCGGGCTTGCTCCCCGAGGGCAATGCAGGTCTACAAAAACAAAGGAGTTAGCAGGGCCGAACATGGTTGCCTAGCTCAAAGTAAAGAAGAAAAATATAAATATCGAAGACTTACCGTGAGGGAAGACCGAAGGATCCTGTCCTCGAGGGCCTGATCTTCATCAGCCCCGAGGGCTACTCTGTCAATCTCGAGGGTTATGCCTCTCAGAAGTGCCCTCAGGTCAGCCATGCCGTTCATTACGGCCGTACCAGCCGGGAGGGAAACCATAAGGACCTCGGAGGATGGCCCCTGAACACCCGACGGCACTTTCGCCACCGGCATTTGCTCGTGCGCCCCGGAGGCGGGGCAATCATCAACAATGACCACCGGGGGGACTTTCTTCCCGGCATCCTCGGTCTTGGGCTTCTTGCCCTCGGGATCTCTGCCCGTGCCCTTCCTCTTGGCGGCGGCAGTCGCGTCAGCACTTGGGCCCGCCGGTGCTTCCTCCGGCTTCTTGAAAAAATCACCGGCGGGTTTCGGGACACCAGCGTCCGTCCCCCTCGGGCCCTTGGACGGCTTTTTCTTCTTCAGATCCGCAAGGCCTTTGACATTCATCATTTTCACTGGGATACCTGCAAAAATAGTATGGGGTTACAATCGAGGGGTTATTAACCGAAGGCAGAAGGAATAAAAAAAACCGAATAGATAAACTATGTGCTAAGATATGAAAACCAAGGGCCCTCGTAGACTACCTCCTGCTCCCCCGAAGGCCTCAGCAAAAACAGGATACTTCTCGCCCGCTTCCCCGATGAAGCGGTATCTCCGAAAGCGCGAGGGCGTAGAGTTCCTTATCGGCAGTGTAGTCTTTGATAGAAACCTGCTTCGTGCGACCCTCCGGGATTTTGGCTATCACCAGGCCATCTTTCTCGAGAGCGGCGCTTCCAACCTTCGGATGCCGACGGAAGCGATCCCAAAATTCCGCCGGAAAGGGGTTCTCAGCAACTCTGACATAGCACCAACGCTCCTTCCAGCCCTTATTGGACGATGGCGCCTCTGTGAATAGCTTCCACCTGGCTACCTGCTGCAGGTTGGCGAAGCCCTCGGCATTCGCGTGACCCCCTCGGCAGAGGTTGAAGCTCTGGAAGAACAAGTCCAGGCTGGGGGTCACCCCTCGGTCCCTGCAGAGGTTCAAAAAACCCGCCACGTAGGAGTGGCTATTAGGTGTCAGCTGACAGGGTACCAAGCCAACAAACCTCAGGTACTCCCGGAGGAAGGGGTGCAGAGGGAACCGAAGGCCCATGGAGACCGACAGTACGTGTACTGCAATACACCCCTCGGGCGCCCGAGATAGCACGTCGTCAGCTCCCAGCTCGACCACCACGGCCGAGGGCCCTACGTGTAGCTGCGTGACGTAGAGATCCGCCCTGTCCGCCTTCGACTTTATCTCCAAGGCAGCAGTATTGAGCCAGGAATACCCCTCCGGCATATCTACGGGTTTCCCCTGATCAGCAGCAACAATCTTCTTCTTGGGGGCAGCTGCCTCAGCCTTCTTCTTCCCGGGGGCCACCCAGATGGGAACAGCGTTCAACGGCTGAGAGGTACTGGCCTCACCAGCACCCCGAGGGGGAAGGACGGCCACAGTAACCTTCGCCCTCTCCTTTTCCTCTTCCTCCTCAGCAACTTGGACGGCGAGGGCCAACTCAACATCTTCGGCGGTTCGCTCGAACTCCTCCACCTCGGCCTCGGCCACCAGATCTTTTTGCACCTCGGTCGCGAGAGCTGCGTCACCACCATCCGAGGGATGACTGCTACTGGACTCCACGTCGGAGATGCTTTCATCCTCCATCGAGGGCGCCCCCGAGATATCTTGAGAATCACTCTGGGACGACATTCTAACTCTAGCTCGAGGGTTCGGGGGAACTAAGGAATCTCCTAGCCTAAGGGCACTACACAGCTAGCTAAGGGGTGAGATGCGAATGAAGAACTGACCTTAAGAATTGAGGATTCAACCGAGGGCGAGTTTCTCTCTCTAGAATATTTTTGCCAGAGCTTCGCTACACTGAGATCGCACAGCGGAGAGTGGCCTGGCCATGGGGTATTTATAGACTCCAGAATCCGGGCTTGGGCCCAAAAACCGGGCCTCCAGACGGACCGTCATCATTACGCGCCGTGTTTTCACCCAACCGGTGACGCCGCCCACGGGCAGCCAACCGTCACGCGCCACGTGTCCTCCTCGCCCAACGGCTGTATCCCGCCGATACGTATTCCAACGGCTATATTTCCAACGGTTATATTCTGGAAGCCCCCGGGTTTTCTACTTCACTCCACTTCATCAAGGAGAGCCTCCGGGTACACTTACCCAGGCCTCCCTGACGGATAGCCACAGCACACAGGTAATGGGCGCCCTCGGGTATCCTCATCACCAACTAACCAGCAAGCAGGGGACCCCCCGGCGACAATTCAATTACTGCCCTCATCCATCATGCCCTCGATCCCCAGGTTGAGGGGCTCCCCTTCGGCACCCCCAGGACATCAGCGGCAAACCTTCGGCTAATCAACACATGAGCCCTCAGAAAAAGAGAGCCTTCGGCATTACCGTTATTCTCCATTTTTTGACCAAGGTTTCGCATTTTCGATTCATCATTGGGGGAATTCGGTGCACTCTTTTTCCCTCATTAGGATTTTTTCCCACAGGGTTTTTCCTAATGAGGTTTTTAACGAGGCATCCCCCCAAAATGAAACGAAGAGCGTCAGCCTTCGGCCCACAACAGCAACGCAACTACTCTACTCCTTTTCACCACTTTACAAGTGCCTCAAGGAGTGGGGGACTGGAGGACCCCCTCGGGAAAATCATTAAATTACAAAATTGGTGAAAAATTCCAACAAAACGGCAAAGCAAGCCCTCAAGTCCCGACATGTGGGTAACTGAGGGACTGCCTTCGGTAGGGACACGCAAACAACAAACTCCTCACCAAACTACAACGGAGCAACATCAAATGGCAGACACAATTTACTCCTTTTCCCTCAAGTACCTTTTGGCAAAAGGAGTGAGGGACTCCTGATGGAGTATATGACCCGGGGACCCCCGGCCCACAGACTCCTACTACTCCAGTAAAGGCCCAACAGGCCCAGAAGGCCCAACAAGCCCAAATCACAGCGCCCAGAGTACCAAGCAGCCCGCAATACGCGCCAGGTGTGCCTTCGGCCCCCTGGCCGAAGGCTGAAACTCTCACAGAACGGGTTTCTCGAGCAAACTAAGAAACTGGGGGAAAAACGGCAGAAAACAGTAGCCCTCGGCACCCGGAGCCCTCGGCACTCAGGGGTCCTCGGCACTAAGAGCCCTCGGCTAGTCCTCTGCAGCCGAGGGCATCTCCCCCGACAGGATATCCGCCTCACATGCATACAGATCACCGTACCCTGTACAGACGTCCCATCCAACAGCCGCATTAAATGCGGCCACATGCGGCTGCCAACGCCAACCAGTTGAGGTGACCTCTCGGCCAATGGGCGCTTGACACGTGTCCCTGTCCGGCATTTATTGCTACTATAAATAGCACCCCATTTCCCCATTTGTAACTACGCTGAATACACTCCACACTTATAATATACTTTCTCTCTCTACATTTGCTTGCTCTGACTTCTCTCTTATTACTCCCCGTAATAACCCCTCGGATATATACCCCCCGGGTAGACTATCCATCACCTTTTCTTTCCAATAAAATGTCTGTTGTCAATTCTGCTAATATTCAGTCTTTAGACAATAAATCTGATGTTTGGCACTATAGACTAGGCCATCTACCTTTCAACAAACTAAAATCTATTGTTGATTGTACTGCTCATCCTCATATGAATAAAAACATTCTTTGTGATATATGTCATTTTGCTAAACAAAAACGTTTACCCTTTCCTCATAGTACTTCTTATGCTTCTCGTGCTTTTGATCTTGTTCATATGGATGTATGGGGTCCTTTTAGGGTTCAATCTTATTCTGGTTTCAGATATTTTTTAACCATTGTTGATGATGATACTAGATGTACTTGGGTTTTTATGATGAAACCAAATCTGAAGTTAAATTTCATATGATGAATTTTTACAATCTCATTAATACTCAGTTTCATACTAAAATTAAAATTATTAGAACTGATAATGGTACTGAATTTATATTTCCAAATTTTTATAATACTCATGGCATTATTCATCAACTTTCTTGTGTTGAAACTCCTCAACAAAATGCTAGGGTTGAAAGGAAACATCAACACATTCTTCAAGTTGCTAGATCTCTTTTATTTCAATCTTGTTTGCCTCTTATTTTTTGGTCTGATTGTATTCTCACTGTTGTTCATATCATAAACAGATTACCTACCGCTATTCTTAATAATAAATCTCCTCATGAATTGCTATATAATAAAGTTCCTGATTATTCTCATTTAAGAGTTTTTATTAGATATGAATGTGTTGATGTTTCCTTTCAATATGTTTTTATTACTACACATCTATCAACACCTTAGAAAGATCAAGTTTAACAAGTCTTGTCAACCATGAGCAATGAAAAATTGACCTTCCGCTCGCTTACATCAATGAGGAATACATAATTTCTAGACATCACTAAGAGAGAAATATACTTCACGCTCACATGAAGCAGTGAAAACTCTCGGTCAAAGAAGAAGTTAGACCAATATCAGAACCCTGGAAAGTAGTAATAAAAGAAAACGGAAGCATAGAAAAAACCCTGATTCGTTGCTTGATTGTCCAAAGACCATCATTGTCGTTCAAGACTTTCACCGTTCAGAGAGGAGAAGCTTCATGCTCAAAAGTTTGGCGCCTAGGGCTTTCCTAGGGTCCGCCCAGAAGCTCGACCAAATGCTCAATTTTTATGTTTCTCAAATTGGAGATATTTAAAGATAATAATTAAATGATAATCTTAATTCAATTTAAAATGAATAAATGTAAGGAATAAATGTTTTTAGATTTTGATGATGCTAGGTTAATTAGAATTTGAAAGTACCCCATTAGAAATTGTGTATTAGAATTTCTTTTGTAAGTTTTAGCTTAGTCTGTCTGCCAGAGTTCCATCTTGCCTCTACCAGAGTTGCTCCCAGAGTTGCTCACCAGAGAAGCCATCAGAAACTGGTCATCAGAAAGATACCAGAGTTGGCAACAGAGGCGGACTTCAGAGATTGGACCAGAGAGCCTCTTAAGACTCTGCTAAACCCACCAGATTCCGGAAGCCTTTCCAACGGTCGTTAAACTAACGGGAAATCCCCTAACGGTTACGAACCTTTCAACGGAAACATGGTACTGTACACGCATTAAATGCACATTTAATGATGTACGTACGAAGAGATATTTAAAGCTGATGATTGACCATGTGAGTATCTTTACGCCCCCAAAATAGCAAGTCGAAGGTCCAACCGGTCAAGTCAACAGTACATGCAATTAATGAAGCTGTCTTCTACACTCCAACGGGAAGACTGCTCCCAGTATATAAGATACACTCTGAAGAACTAAGAGTAGAACTTTGCGTAAAAACAACCTTCTTGAGATTCAAACTTCATCCTTAGACAAGAAAAGGCTCGAGTTGGAAGATATACTTTCCTATCCTTCATCCAACTAGCAAACTGCAAAGTTACTCAGTTCTTCAACACTTCGAAAGCTTCATATACTCATCCTTTGTGAAGAAGCAACGTTGGAGAAAACTGATTTTATATCAAACACTTCTTGAAAAAGAAGGGACGTCTCAAACTAGCTGGAGTAAGTGAAGTGGGGATACTTCAAGAGACTCAGTGAAACGAGACCAGCCATCAGGAAGCAGGACTGCATCCCGGGTGGCAACTAGACTTGAAGAAGACGAGGAGTGCTTCTTAAGTTCTAGGGACTAAGGCGTTGTAAACTGTTGTTTTTGCAAGTTTAGTGGAACAGTGGACTAGAGGAACAAGTTGTTCCTTGAACCACTATAAAAACTCCGGTGTCATTTACTTTAAGCTTTTAATTCCTGCACTTAAGATTCCACTGACTAACTCTTAAGGTTGGACTCTGTGTCCAGCAGATCTTCCTTCAGAGTTATCAGAAAGGCATTTTGCCTTAGCTTACTTCTAGAGGCTATCCGGACAGAAACTTATCCGCTGCCTGGTCTAGTTCTGCCATCAGAACTTGACCATCTCTGTCACCAGATTTGGACCATCTCTGATAAGTCAGACTTGACTTAGAGAAAAGTTTAATTTCCTAAACAGTCTATTCACCCCCTTCCCTCTAGACTGTTTCCATTACAAACGGGACCAACAATAAATGTTCAACTATTTGAATTCGTAATATCTTTGAAGCGATTTAATTTTAATTCGTCTGTAATATCTCGTTTCTCAAATTTGTAATTCTCAATGAAATACTACTATGATATTAATTATATCAAAAGTTTTATGCTCGTAATATCTCGTTTCTCGTTTCTCAAATGTTCATCTAATACGGGTTTTATGCTCATTTTAAAATGTCATATTAATGTATATTTCAAAAGTATGATATTAGATTCACATAAAAGTTAATTAAATTATATACATGGGGGTAGAGATCATGATACTCAATTGCATGTTTTAGAGGAGGTTTGATGTTCAATGAAAATGTCTTGATGCTCAACTAACAAAACTTATGATCTTTATATCAATGCTCATTTTGTAAGTTGTGTCTGCTCATTTGATACTATTGTTATGATCATTTTTAAAACGTCATATCAATGTATATTTCTAAAGTACCATATTACATTACATTCGCATATTGAAGTTCATAAGTGTTGATTGTAGATACGTAGTATAATGTAATAAGTTTTTATAAAAGAGAAAAAATGAATTAGAATATATGAAACAAAGATCACGATGTTCATTGTTAAGTTTCTAATGCTCAATAAAATATGTCTGATGCTCACCAAAAGCGCATCAATGTTCATTTAGCAGAAGACACAAATTTCATTTAAATTACCAAAATGAGCACACTAAAGATTTAAAATGAGCATACATCTGGACATATATGTTCACATTTTTATTTTTTCAATGCTCAATTCTTAAATGTGATCCGGACATCCGGACATATATGTTCACATTTTTATTTTTTCAATGTTCATTTCTTAAGTAATGTATGCTCATTTGGTACTGATGTGAGCTCATTTCAAAAATGTTATATCAATGCATATTTATAAAGTATCATATTACATTAGACTCACATATTGAAGTTAAATAGGGGTGAATTATAGACATAACTTAATAAGTTTTTGTAAGATAAAAAATAAGAAAAAGAAATAGAATTAGAAGATATGAAGCAAAGATCATGATACTCATTTTTTGTAATTTAATCAAAAAATCACGGCTTTTACTAAATAAGCAATAGGGTACTTTTAGTGAGCATCTGCCATAATTTATTGAGTATTACAAACGTGAGTTTTGTGTTATACTAAAATTCAAAAGCTTGTTTGAATTTCCTAATGTGTTCAAATTTTCATTTATTCACATTTGTAATTAACACACAATATTTAATAAACTAATAAGTATTCATCTTAAATTAATAGTAGAGAAATAAAACATTAATAACTAAAATATTTTATAATAGATAAATAAATACGCTTCTCTCTGGACATATATACTTAATTAAGATAAATTGTTCTAGATCAAACATAAGCAAAGGTTCTGCTAGCTGGCCGGCGAGCTATAACATGGTGAAACGCCACCGCCGGCAACGTGGGCAGTTCCGTTGCAACACCAAAGCATGGCTTAGCACCTGGAGAAGATGGTGAGGAGCCGGTGGAGAAACAAAATCGGAACAATAAACAAAACAAGGAAGTAAATAAGAAGAAAAAACTAAAAGAAATCTCACAACAAATTCGAAGATAAAAAAGATGAAGAAAAGTAAAATCATAACACAGATGGAGTACAGATAGATAAAAAAACAAGGATGACCTAGGAGTGGAGCATGGCATGCGGCGGAAAAAGGAAGCACTATTTATGCCACTAATTACAAAAAAAAAATCGGGTGTACATGTACACCCGGGTGTAGGATATAGGAACTGAATTTTCTTCTTATTTTTTCCATTGTGTTTTCATACATCTTAACTTTATTCGTAGTTTGATTTTGTTTGAATAATCAAACTACTTCCATCTCATAATAAGGTCCAGACACATTTATCAAGAAGCTTAAATTTTGTGGTACAGATTTGTGAATCCATGAACCACATGAGTACATAACACTTTTCATAAAAGTTAACATGATACTTATTTCACATGAACCTTTGGAGCAGAGAAATAGGAACCATTTAATTCTTTTTCTAAAGGAATTTTATCAATTCAGAACCCGAAAGATGGATTAATTATCAATTCGGGACCTGAAAGATAAAATGCATCGATATAGGATCCGAATGATGAAAAACTATCAATTTAGGACATGAATGATTGAAAACTGTTAATCTAGAACCTAAGTTGTCATAAAAAATTTTATTAAAATTTTTTAAATATTATTTCGTTTTATTAAACTAATAAACTTTTGTGAAGAACAGTTTATCAAAAATTAGTAATGGAACTAATAAAAAATTAAATAAATGAAAACCTATGAAACGTTAGATCCTAAATTTATAGTTTTCCATCATTTGGATCCTTATATCGATACGTTTCATCTTTTGGGTCCTGAATTGGTAATTAATCTATCTTTCGGGTCCTGAATTGATAAAATTCCATTCCTAAAACGAATCATCAACTTAATTTTAGGTTGAACGAAAAAATATACGACGAATATTATTTGGGACAGAGGGTGTAATGCACCTGAAGATTATTAATGGGATTTAGCAAGAGCATTTCCATCATTTGCAATGGAGCCAAAGATTCATTATTTTTTGGCTTGAGATTATGGTGGAATAAAGCAAAATGGCTCACTAAACTGTCTGCGCTTCTTTGTTATGAAGCAGCAGTCAGTCCATGCAATTTTGGACGCGATTTTCACTATGGATCATCTGGAAACCGTCTCTTTGTGCTTTAGTACAGGGGTAAGACTGCGTACATCCGACCCCCTGATAAGTCCATTTTTGTACTTATTTTTCTTATCCAATTTAAGCGATTTTGGATTGAAAAATTGAAAAACAAGGCATGTTTTATATATTTTGGTTAAAGTTTCGTGAAATCAGGTAAAAATCACGTCCATGATATGTTTGATGAAATATCGGGTCAATTAAGCACAAAATGCGTCAATTTGAGTGACAAATGATATCATACCGAAAGAAGGAAGCAGAATTTCAAAGTGGTCCAGAAGACAAAATTGAAGAGAACAAAAAAGGGAAGAAGCCAGACTAATAATCTCACAGGCGGCCAGGAAGGCGGCCAAAATTGAAGGCCTTCGCGGCCGCCTACCGTTGTTTTTGGAAAATCAACATTTTTTAGAAATTTGATCGGACCGGAGAAAAACCGAAGGCGGCCGACACTGGACGGAAGGCGGTCGCCTTCAATGACCGCCTGCGGTACAAGGCGACAACGCAACCACCGGCTGGTGGGATTTGACGGTAGGCGGCCAGACGGGAACGGCAGGCGGCCGCCTACTGGACCGCCTACAGCGGATGACAAGACCGGCGCACGACGCCCTGTCGGTGACGTGACGGAAGGCGACCAGATCCAGACGGAAGGCGGCCGCCTAGTTGGCCGCCTACGGTGATTTTCGTGCTATAAATAGCAGGCTCTTTGCTGAGCTCAAACACACCATTCTTAACCCTAATTCAGTTCAAAAAGCTTCAGTTCTTCCTCCATTTCCGCAGCTCCAAAGTCTTTTGGGAGAGAGAAACTTCAAATCTTCATATCTTCTTCATTGTAGCTTCAAATTGTGAGTTCTTTATATGTATTTCATCCTCTCAACGAGTAGAATCTGAGTCTTTGCTTTGTTTTCTCGATCTATTCTTTGAATTTTTCCAGAATATTTATCAAGTATTACGCATTTTCTTCCAAAAATTAAATAAAATAGTTGTTGATGTTGAATTCATTCCAATTAATTATATAGTTGTTTACTAGCCTCAAGGTTGTTATTTATCTGAAGAAAGTTAATTTTCCTGAAGCAGAAGTAATTTTAATTAATTTCGGTAATTAGTTGTTATTATTGCATAAATTAAATTAATTACTTAAAAATAGTAAAAAACTAGTTTCGGCCCTAATTCCAGTTTATTTCACTCTAATATCACCCCCAGTAGTCAATAGAAAATTTAGAACGAATTTAGCCTATTTTTAATTGCCTTTTGTATTTTATAGTTAAAAGTGAGAAAATTACCAATTAGGGTTAAAATTGGATTTTAGGTTTAAAAATTCGTGAAAAATTTCAGAAAGTCATATTGTAGTTCCAGAAAGTTTAGTTTGACAAGATCTTATTTTTGTTTAATTTTTGCTATTATACATGTTTAATTCCTTGTTAATGGTTAATTTATTTACCATATTGTTGAATGCAAAAATAATGTTTAGTAGCTAAAATTGTTTTGGGCATAAATTGAGTAAAAGAACATGGATTGAGTTGTTAGCCGAAAATTAGGGGTTAAAATTAATTAATTGGACTTGTTATTCAAATTGATGAATTAGTAATTAATAATTGTTAGCCATTTTCATTAATTAACTTTTGGAAAATTATTTCTAACTTGTCTATGAGATTAGAAAATAAATTGAGACAACTTTATTCAAGCACATTAATAAGGCCTAGAAATAGAAAATTTTAATGAAATGGATTTACATCTTGTCTATGAGAAATAAATTCAAATTGCTTAAATAATGAATTTGGCTATTTTTATTAATTAAAATATTGGAGAATTATTTCTGTCTTGTCTATGAGATTAGAATTTAATTCAAGCCAACCATTTTTGAATACATTAATGAAACTTAGAAATAGGATAAATTAATGAAAGTAATTTCTATTCTTGTCTATGAGAAAAGAAATTATTAGTTCAATTTTAGTTTTAATTCCCCTAATTACTAAGTTCAAGAATATATCCATTTCCAATTACTCAATTCATTGCCCTTAATTGCCTCAATCTTTTTATTAATCTTTAGAATATTTGATCTTAAATCTTTAGTTGAAATTTGCTCCTAGTATAATTTTGCAATTTGGCCTAGTTTAGAACACAATCACCTTCTTTTGTATTGAAAAAGCTTCCAACAATTAGCGATAGCCCGTGACTAAGACTAAATTAAGAAAACTCCTCCGTCATTCCTAAAGAGACACGATACTCGGGGAAAAACCGAAAGGTTAGACTCCGTTTTACTACAAAGTCGCGAAAGCGGTTATCACCCCACTCCACCGTAGGTGGGAGCCTTTGTAGCACTGGGGTAAATGAAAATGATGATTTCCAGGACTGCTTTGAAGAAATGGTTACAGTTGCAAAATGCCTATAAAGTTCAGAAGTAATGTAAAGTGTGAATGGGACTAAGTTTTACATTTTAGTTCTCTATTCGTTAGTTATTCTTATAGTACTACATATCTAATAATTTTGACTTTTGAGCCTGTCTAATATTTATACCCACAAGATTTCTTTTGGTAGCTAAATATCCATACCATTATATTATGTAGAAGAGAATTATCATTTTAGTGTTGCTTGATAGTGTGGTAAGAGGAAAGGATGGATTTACGGGATTTTGATGCCTCCATTCCCAAAATACGAATGTCAGTATTAGGTTACCAATTTACGGGAAACGGAGTTGACACCAAACTAGACTAGTTGTGAAGTCATTATTAATTGTGCAAAGGAAAGCTTGGAGGAGCATTAATGTGGATTAAATGCCACATATGTAGCAAAATATTACTCTCTCTTTTTTGGTAAAACAAAATATTACTCCTTGATACCATTGACAAATGCACACAATTTCAATCCAACAATTACTGGGTATGAAATAACAAACAAAATTTGCGCAAATCTTTAAATAGCTTTTAGATGGAACCATTTCTCTTTTATTAACCCATCACATAAGAGGTACACCCAATAACACCAGATTTGGAGCTTAGAATAATCATTTTGATTAAGCACTCCTTAATTACCAGCTATTATATTCCAAGTAAGGATACAACATCAGTTTTTGTTTTATTGAAGTAAACATAAGTAGTTTTTAGCTGTCTTGCAATTCAGTTAAAATTGATTGGGTATTTGAGTTGGGCGTTTGGAGTAAAAAGACCAAAATTGTTCTCCACCCCAGCAGGCTGCTTCTGATCTTCATCAAACATAGCAAATATGTAAGTCTCAATTGGTTGGTTTGGTCTTTTGGGTGTTCCCTTCTTCACCACCAGAACCAAGTTATTGTTGTATATCCTGAGGAAGGATGGATTTACGGGATTTTGATGCCTCCATTCCCAAAATACGAATGTCAGCATTAGGTTACCAATTTACGGGAAACGGAGTTGGCAAATCCGACTTTTCCTAGGGTTTTCCTAGGGTTTGCAGAGCTGTCAGCATCCCTATTTTCGGATTCTCCTAATCCGACTTTGGGTTTTATTTTCAAGGAAAAACGGATTTGGTGAATCCGAAAAGTTCAAAACCAAAAAAAAAAAGAAATCGGATGTCAGGTGTGAAAAGCCGTGTGTCAGTAGGCAAAGATATTCGGATTTGCCTAATCCGAAATATGAAGCTCCCGGATTGGCCAATCCAAGTTCTCCCGGATCGTGCTTCTTCAGCTCATTTTTCAACCGTAGGATTTAACAAACTCATCCCAACTGTCCATTGTTTTACACGGAAATCCATACTCCCAATCTCAAACTTCACCTATTTAAATCACTTCAACATCATATTCAGCCTACTACCATAAAAATAAATTTAGTTACAAAAAACTATTGAGTGTTCTTGCTAATTCTATTCTCCGAGTTTTTCAAAGAAAGGTTAGAATTTTAATTATATATTTACTCTTTACCGTTAATTTTTTGTACTGGTTGTGTTATGTCAGCCTGAATATTTCGAAAATCTTAATATTAATATGTAATTAATCTTAATTGCTATTAAGATCGTTGATATATGTCATACTAAATATATAACAATAGAAATAATTAGCCCACAACTTATAATTATTTGTAGTATTTCCTTTACAGTAGTTAATTTATGTTGATAATGTAAGCACATTTACTGTTTTTCAATTACTCTAATTATTGGTTCACTAATATTTGTTACTAATGTATTAAATACTCCCACTGTCCCATAAAATTCTTCTCACTTTTTTTTTGGACCGTCCCAAAAAATTCTTCCCACTTACCATTTTTGGACAATTTGTGTGGTTCACATTAATTTGACCTTTTTCTTACACAACTACAACCACACTTAAAGTGTGAAGAATTTTCTAGGACAGAGGGAGTACTAAATTAGTGTATATGGTAATTTGAGACTACGTTGCGATTACAATTTAAATTTAGTTTAGTTAGTTGAACATTTTAATTTAGTCATCACTACTTATTTCCAAATAACATTATACTACGTAATATAATATAGTTCATACTCCGTAACATTTATTATAATTGAGCCATAAAAGCGAACATAAATTATAATTACACTATACCGGTAAAATTTTCACAAGCTCGTCTAGACTAGTCCTTTTCTAGTTTCTGGCAAATGTTACGTCTAGAACTAGTCCTTTTCTAGTTTCTGGCACAGTGAAAATATTACTCAATGACAAGTCTAAAATTTGTATCGGTACATATAATATAATTGCACTATACTGGTACGATTTTCACAAGCTCGTCTAGAACTAGTCCTTTTCTAGTTTCTGGCAAATGTTATGTCTAGAACTAGTCATTTTCTAGTTTCTGGCACAGTGAGAATGTTACTCAGTGACAAGTCTAAAATTTGTAATTGTACATATAATATAATTGCACTATACTGGTACGATTTTCACAAGCTCGTCTAGAACTAGTCCTTTTCTAGTTTCTGGCACAGTGAGAATATTACTCAGTGGCAAGTCTACAATTTGTATGGGAACATATAATATAATTGCACTATTCTGGCACGGTGGTAATATTGTTCAGTGGATAAGCCCATTATCAACCGTACATATATTATAATGTAATACATAAGACTGATATAGTTTCATTGAAAGTTTATGTGTAATTTATAATTTCATTTAATAAAATACGTCATTATAATATACATACACACACATATATAACACTAATATATGATTCTTATTGTCAGTTGAGATACGAATGGCTGCACAAATACCACTTATGGACCCGGTTGATCGGTCTGTGTTGGTGATGCCACGTTACGCGCATCGAGCGGACCTTGTCTGGAATGATGCTACATCCATGGATGACAAGTTGAGGTGTAATGTATATTGTTCAATGGTGTACAAAGACGGCCCGCGTCACCCAGGAGTGGTAGCGTTGCTGAAGGCCTCCTCAGTCACCATATTCTTGCTATCTATTTATCACCTTAGAGTTCCTAGCTATCTATCATCAACTCCCTATATTTCCTACGATATTACTTACCATATACAAAAAAATGGCAACTGAGCATAAAACTCCAGTTTGTGTCCACTGGAATGGTTCTATTATTATGAAAGATGATGAAGTTGAGTATTCCATTCCTCCGAGCGCAGCGCTGTTAATCAGCAATGACGATGACTTTAACGCTATAAACGAGCGAATTGTCGAAGAGTGTGCGCAGAGAGGTTTTGGAGAAATTGTATCCATTCACGGAAAATTACCGAAGTACAAAAATCGTATGTATGTGGCATCAAGACTGTGGCCCATCCATGATGATGATACTTGGAAGCACTTTTTCCGACTTGCTGAAAGAGAGTATGGAGAATTACATATTTTCCTGGATGCCCGAAGAACCTCTATAGTCCAACCACAAATATCAACATATGGAGGAGGTGACACCCACAATTGTGAAACCTTTCACAATATCCACTCCAACGATGACAGACCATCAACGAGATACGGCGGACGCTACAACCCGCATACTGTTGAACATGAAGATGGCCCTTCAACAACATATGAAGAGGAAGAGGAAGATGATCCAGATTATGAACAATTTTCTGGAAATGACGATGCAACAACAAATTCTGACGATAGTGATGACGCTCATGACACAACATGGGCCGATATTGAGCTGGAACAACCATATGTTGAACCAGCGAATCGTGATAATGAAACTATTCCAGTCGGCAAAATATACGATTCATACGACTTACTGAAAGAAGCCGTAGCAATACAAAATATTCGGCAATTTCGATTTTTTAAGACAGATGACAAACGTGTGAGATCGTGGAAGGCAGTTTGCATCTATGATGACATGTGTATGTGGCACATTCAGGCGGGAAACCTTCTCAACACCAATTTGTGGAAGGTGAAAAAATATCAACCACTACACAACTGCAGAGTGGATTATAAAAGAGCCCGTAATGACAGG
This sequence comes from Cuscuta europaea, assembly GCA_945859875.1. NCBI lineage: Eukaryota > Viridiplantae > Streptophyta > Magnoliopsida > Solanales > Convolvulaceae > Cuscuta > Cuscuta europaea. Next base: position 6,061,583 of record CAMAPE010000008.1, on the reverse strand, counting down.
CTTATGACGAGCAAGATCATAGCGAGTGTAATCGCTACAAAAGTGCATGTTGATCCGGACTACAACATTAAACTCGTGATGCAAGACATATACGACAAATTCAGAATCAATGTCAAGTACAAAAAGGCGTGGTATGGACGTTTGATTGCCCTTGAACGAAGATTCGGGAACTGGGAGGCGGCCTACAATGATTTACCCAATTTGTTGCTTGCGATAAGAGAATCAAATCCGGGGTCAGTGGTAGATTTCCAACCAAAACCAACCAGTCATGATGGTACGTATGAATTTCATCGTGCATTTTGGGCTTTTAAAGCTTCCATTGATAGGTTTGAACACAGTCTGCCCGTAGTATCTGTTGACGGTACTCACTTGTACGGAAAGTTCAAGGGTCATCTCTTGGTTGCAGTCGCCATGAATGCTAACCGTGAGATTTTCCCTCTCGCGTACGCAGTTGTGGAAAGTGAAAACACAAATAGTTGGTCCTGGTTTTTGGAACACATTATGACTTATGTTGTCAGACCAAATCGGCATGTGTGCATAATATCAGATCGACACCCTGGCATCCTAAGTGCCTATCAATCAGTACCTCAATTGAAAACCTCCCAAGTTTCGAAGCAGTTCTGCCTCCGACACATTAGAAGCAATTTCATGACAAAATTCAGGAGCACTGAACTGAAAAAGCTTTGTTGGCAGGCCGGGAGTACACCCATGGTGAGTGAATTTTACCAAACAATGGCTCAAATTCGTGCTACGAATGAGAATGCGTTCACGTATTTGAACGCTATTCCACATGAAAATTGGGCACTGTGCTTCGACGATGGACGACGTTACGGCATCCTCACAACAAATCTTTCCGAGAGCTTTAATAACGTTCTAAAGGGATGTCGAACACTTCCAATCACCGCGCTGGTTAAGGCAACTTATAACAAAGTTGTCCAACTATTTGCCGATCGACGTAGGGCCAGTCAGATGTGGCGGCAAGCTGGGTTCATATATCCGCAAAATATATGGAAAGATATTCTTGAACATTCAGAGAAAAGACATCAGTGCACTATTGTCCCGCATAACCGAACAATGGGAATATACTCTGTTTCCATCCGTGATTATCCGCCGGTAACGGTAAATCTCTCACGTTGCGAATGTGATTGCGGTTTTTGGAAGCAAAATGGATTTCCATGTGTGCACGCCTATGCAACATGCCATTTCTTAGAAATAACTGTAGATCATCTCATCCCGGACGTGTATAAATTAGGTGCGTACATCCGTACGTATGCTACAGATATTATGCCTATGCATGACGTAAGTGCGATGCCTGATACCGGATATGTAGTGATACCGCCTCAAAGTGCTCGACGCAGTCAAACCGGTAGGCCTCAAAGGACACGATTTACAAATGAAATGGATATGCGTCCGAGTAGGAGAGCACAAGAGTAAAAATTTATATGTATTTTGTAACTCTTTTTCAATGAATAAAAATTTGTATTTCTTTGTCATGTTGTTGTTCAAGAAAAATGAGTAATGAAATATTTATATTATTTAATTTTGCGGGAACATTGAATAAATTCGTAATACAATATAATTGAATATGTATATTCACTATTACAATCTCTAACATAACAATTGATTATTTCTTATTTAATAAAATAATACATGTCTTTCCAACTATAAATATCACTAAATTTATTTACTTTTGTACATATTATCCAAATCAATTAAACTCAGAACACTTCATCATAAAATATAAAATATACCTCGATTACAAAAGTGATTGCAACAATAAATTAAATCGGTCAAACTTTACTTTTTGAAAAAATCCTTATTTTTGGGTGCCTAAAAATAATTCACTAACAAATTTATATTGAATTATTTGTATATATAGCATGTTTTAAAAAAAAGTGTACGTAGCATTTTTCAATAAAAAAAATTAAAAGCTTATGTACGTACAAAACAAGTTTTTCAATAAAAAAATTAAAAGCTTATTTCGGATTAGAGGAATCCGTTTTTTAGCATTCCTCTGCCAACCCTAAAGTTTTCGGATTAGCCAACCCCGTTACCCGTATTTTCGGAAAACCTAAAAAAATTCCCGTATTTTGGAAGGCCAGGCAATGCTTTCCCGTCATTTGAGAAATCACCCGTGTGGTAAGGCATTGGGCAAGAGTGTTCTGATCCCCTCTTTACTTGTGATGTTGTACACTAGTAAAATGAGCTATTCTCCCTAAAAAAATCCTTTTTTCATAATATTGTTAATATATCCTAGCTGAGTCCGTCCATTCGCAAATCCTGACCCATGGTGTTGAATTGCATGTTGGCCTCGGAACAGCCCTCCTTCAGATGTACGCAAAGTGCGCCCACTTGGAAAAAGCATTCCACATCTTCAATATAATGAGCGCCAAGAATCTGCAGTCGTGGACTATAATGATATCTGCACATGCAGATAATGGCCATGGAGAAGAAGCTATATCCTTATTTTCCAGAATGGAAAAAACCGGTTGTCATTTCTGTAGCACTCCTCATCCCAAATTAGCAACCATGGAAATCAGTCAAATGCTTGGGAGTTTAAACAATTGGAAGGGATGATTTTGAAGGATTTTTATAACCCTCCAAAACCCTTCAAATGTTCAGTATTTAAATTCCACCAATCTGGAGATTTTTGAAGGACAACAAAATAATTGATAATTTTAGCTCAATTTATAATGAATACAAATACAACTATATAAATTCAATATTTATTTTAAGAGATTTTAATTATAATTTTCTGTAACCCTTCTCTTCCTAAATTCATAATTCCCAAATAAAAACAAAGTTTTCTTTTTTTGCAAAAAAACAAGGATTTCTTTCACTTTGCCTCCCCTTCCCCTCTCATGGCTAACTACCCTTCCCCCCCCCCCCCCCCCCCCCCCCAAATTCCGAAACATACCCTTATGGTGTTTTTGGGAGTTAGATTTTAGGGGAGAGATAGACATGTGAGCAGGGCCGGCCCTCACAAATTGGAGGCCCTGTTCAAATTAAAAAAAGAGGCCCTAAAATACATTACATAATATAATACTAATAATAAAATAAAAGGTAATTTAAAATTTTATAATGATAATAGTTAAATAGAATTCAACTCATTCAAATAATACTTTAATATTATCAAAATGCCATCTTTAATTTGGGCTTACACAAGATTTGGTAAGTTTTTCATATTGAAATAACCTAGTTTCTAAAATTTAAAAGTAATACTACTACGTACATAGTAGTTTTTGATTCAAGCAGACACCTGGTCGAAATAATCCAAATATTACCATTAGCAAATAATGAAATAATCAAATAAAGAAAAAGTAGGAACCAAAACACCTCGTCGATGAGTTTAAGGCGGAAAAATCAATTGTTGGGCATTGAACGCTCGAAGCAGGGCCCCTGCGTTCTTGGTGTCCTACTGCCCTGATCGACTGAAGGTCTGAACTCTGAAGAACTAGTAGTGTGGTCGTCTTCTAAACTCTGCCTGTCTATTCGGTTGATGCTCGGAATTTAGTAGCTATACGATGGAAATTAGAAGCCTTTCAAGGTCTGATTTTCTGAAGGCTGAATGCAACTATCAAAGTTAATAAGGAATTTGAGGAAAAGTGGAAGAAGAAGAAAGTCCGAACGAAGGATGGGATATATATGATTAAAAATATAATGGAAAAAATAAAATCTCACTTCGCAGATAATCGTTCCTACTGTTCATCTCCTTGAGACCTCGAAAATTGTTGATTATAGATTAACGATGAGCCGTTTACCTATTCGAGGTTTCCAAAAAGCGAAGAAAAGTTCGGAGATATGAAGCGTATGGGTGACTATGTGAAACGGTTTAGTTGGATTGTACTTTATGAATATAAACGATTTTTCTTAATGGGCTAACTATCCTAATAAAAAATGGAGGCCCTCTAGGAAATGGAGACCCTGTGCATTTGCTCCACTTGCACATGGGCTGGGCCGGGCCTGCATGTGAGAGTTAATGACTCTTATTTGTGTTTGAAAGTTAAAAAATTGGAGGGGGGTTTTGGAAGACTTTTATAAGCTCCAAAATCCTTTAAATGCTCAATTTTTAAATTCTCCCAATTTGGAGGTTTTGGAATGATAACAAAATAAATGATAATTTCAACTCAATTTTAACTCACTTTTATAAAATGAATACAAGTTTAACTAATTGAATTCGATATACTACGTATATCCGTAACGGTTTTAATTATAATTTTTGTAACCCTCATCTTCCCAAATTTATATTTCCTAAACAAAAACAACTTTTTCTTCAATTTCACCTCCCCTTTCCCTCTGTTGGCTACCCTTTAAATCCTTCCCTTGCCGTCCCCCAAATTTTCTATTGAAGTTCGATTTTAAAAATATGATAAGGTGGCATTTAAAATACTTCGTACATAAAATCATTTTAATTTTTCAACACATCAATATGGACAACACTAAGAACGTGTTTACATGGGAGATTACTAAGCGATACTTATTAACACTTGCGTTAATAAACAACGTTAAAATAAATAGTGCTATATAAGCTCATGTTTACTTTACATGATTTAAAACACCGTTTAATATTAAAAAGTTCAAAGTAACTTTATACATATATAAATACACAAAGCTTCATGTATACACAAGTATATATAAGCGATTTTAATTATAATTTTCTGTAACCCTTCTCTTCCTAAATTCATAATTCCCAAATAAAAAACAACGTTTTCTTTTTTCGCAAAAAAAGCAAGGTTTTCTTTCACTTTGCCTCCCCTTCCCCTCTCATTGCTAACCACCCTTCCCTTCCCCCTCCCCCAAAATTCCGAAACATACCCTTAGGGTGTTTTTGGGAGTTAGTTTTTAGGGGAGAGATAGACATGTGGGCGGTTAATGACTCTCTTATTTGTGTTTGAAAGTTAAAAAATTGGAGGGAGATTTTGGAAGACTTTTATAAGCTCCAATATCCTTTAAATGCTCAATTTTTAAATTCTCCCAATTTGGAGGTTTTGGAATGATAACAAAATAAATGATAATTTCAACTCAATTTTAACTCACTTTTATAAAATGAATACAAGTTTAACTAATTGAATTCGATATACTACGTATATCTTTAACGGTTTTAATTATAATTTTTCGTAACCCTTATCTTCCCAAATTTATAACTCCTAAACAAAAACAACATTTTCTTCAATTTCACCTCCCCTTTCCCTTCGTTGGCTACCATTTAAATCCTTCCCTTGTCATCCCCCAAATTTTCTATTGAAGTTCAATTTTAAAATATGATAAGGTGGCATTTAAAATACTTCGTACATAAAACCATTTTGATTTTTCAACACATCAATACGGATAACACTAAGAACATGTTTACATTAGAGATTACTAAGCGATACCTATTAACACTTGCGTTAATAGACAACGTTAAAAAAACAGTGCTATATAAGCTCATGTTTACTTTATATGATTTAAAACACTGTTTAACATTAAAATGTTCAAATAACTATATACATATATAGACACACAAAGATTCTTGTGTTGGGAATATGTTAAACGTGTAATATGAGCCACAAATGTGTATCAGCCCATTAGCTTCTTTGTAATCCATAAGTTAGCCAACTTCTCCTATAAAAGGAGGCTAACTTATGGAAACCCTAAGATTTTGAAGGCTGAGAGCATAGAGGCGAGATAGAGAGTAGGGTTTGCCGCTGCTCTCTCTTTTGTGTGAACATCAATATGCTGAATTTCTAAATGATGAGCTTAGGGAAACCGTCATGTGTGGTACCTGTTCAGATTGCTCCACACACATGGTGGGTATGACAAGCGGTGAGCAATCAAACCTTGCAGATTCTGAGGGGGAGTTTCAGTTTTCTCCTCCTGGCGCCTTACACCGACAAAGCAAAGAATCTCTCAAAGGATGCAACATTTTAGGGGGAGTGTTCAATGTTATCCTCCCCGGTGCCTAACAATGACAAAGCATACCGAGTGCTCCAGTTGAGGGGGAGTATAGAGAGAAAATTAATGAGAGAACATGTCCCTACAGCTTAGTAAACCCAACTAAGCCTACCCAAGGGACAAAGTTGAGAGTAAGTGAGTGAGTGAGTGAGTGAACATTATGAGCGTTACGAAGTAGAAGGCTCGAGTGAGCAAGAAAAGCAATTATCAATGATAAGTCTGCTACCTCAACTGCCTACTATCCATTGAACATTTACTCCTAGTCACTCAAATACTCTGGGCAATTCCCCAACAGGTTCAGGACTGATTTAATCAGATCCCGAGTAGAAGTCACTGCATCTTGTCCAACAGTGCATTTGTAACCCTACCCAAGACCACTCACTTGTCTCCCAACAGACAAGTGTTTAATCATAGATCACGGGGAACCATGTCTCTCATTTCTGTCTCCTTTCGAGGCAAGTAATACTGACTACAGTGGCCTCAACCCCATGCCACTGAACACTCATTGATCACGTCATGTCTAGTTACTCACTCCCAAATGTTTTGAAAATTTCTAGGACACAGACGCACTTTTGAGTCAGTTGCAGGTCTACATGACCTGCGAGAACTTCCATAGGGCTCATCTATTACCGATGTAGACCAATGATTGGAAGGAAGTCCTTCTGTTGCAACATTGCTTATCACCAACATTTTCAAGCCATTACTTTAGAGTTTATCTCTATAGTGATGATAACAAGTGTCTACATGACCTCGGGGGGCTACAAGTTTCTCAATGCTGATCTTTATGATCATGCAAATAACAACCAGAGTGACATCTCTTCGGATGCTTCACAATAACTCGTTGGAAGTCCTGTTAGAGCTTTAATGTTTCTATCATTTTATACAGACCACACATCCGTGTTTACATTGATGTTGTGATAACGGAACACCTCAGTGTATCCGGTTTTGTTATTTTAACTTTCTGTTTTGTTTTTCTATTTTGTTTCCCAGTTCAAAAAGAATAAAGGCATGATGCCCCGATTCATCGGATCGTCATGAGGGGAGAGTGGTCCACAAGCTGTTAAATGTCACCAAATTATTCTGGGACACTTCTCTCCTCCAACAATTCTCTTCTATCTCTACACCTCATATGGTCAGCTATGCTCACAAATCAACCATTGTTTTCCGCTGTGCCACCTCCAAGTTCTCCTCAAACGCATTCACTTCAAATAGTCAAGAAGACTACATTGTGGAGGAGACAGAGGTCAAATACTCATGTATTGAAGATGAATCCTGTGCGCGCCTGGTAAACATCAGAACATTCATTCTAGAGGCGCTTTCGGACTTCATTCAAGCTGATCAAGAGCTACTTGTGGAAGACAAGGATTACAAGCAAAAGATTCCTCAACTCCCGACATCAAAGATCAAATTGAAAAGAAGACATCAAAAGGGGAGATTGCAAGGAGTTCTTCATAAAGCCTTTTCAAGAAGTCAAGTTCAAAGACCAAGGAAGCTGAATAACAACAAAGACAAAGATATCTGCGCTGCAATGCTGATTCAACACAATTGAACACCAAGGGGAGATTGTTAGGAATATTTTATCGTGTCCAATCTAATTTAATATCTTTGTATTTGTGTAGTTATTAGTTAAACGTGTAATATGGGCCACAAATGTGTATCAGCCCATTAGCTTCTTTGTAATCCATAAGTTAGCCAACTTCTCTTATAAAACGAGACTAACTTATGGAAACCCTAAGGTTTTGAAGGCTGAGAGCATAAAGGCGAGATAGAGAGTAGGGTTTGTTGTTGCTCTCTCTCTTGAGGGAGGGCAGCGGCCAATTCACGGTATACCAGATTTGGTTTTAATCTCGATATCTTTCTATCTGCTTCTTCTTTATCTGCTATGCTTGTTTGATTGTTAAAGATGAGGGACTATCATCATGTATACACAAGTATATATATTACATGGGGGACTACCCCCTTACCCATGCCCCTTATCCTTTAACTCTACCCCCTATCATACCCATACTCCTATAAAAGGAGGCTAACTTATGGAAACCCTAAGGTTTTGAAGGCTGAGAGCATACAGACGAGATAGAGAGTAGGGTTTGCCGCTGCTCTCTCTCTTGAGGGAGGGCATCAGCCAGTTCACGGTATACCAGATTTGGTTTTAATCTCGATATCTTTCTATCTGCTTCTTCTTTATCTGCCATGTTTGTTTGATTGTTAAAGACGAGGGACTATCATCATGTATACACAAGTATATGTAATACACGGGGGACTACCCCCCTTACCCATGCCCCTTATCCTTTAACTCTACCCCCTATCATACCCATACTCCTACTCCTTATCCCCTACCCTTACCCGTGGTGCATACCCCTACCTCGACCCCTAACCCTTCCCCACTCCACCCTACCTTAGTACTCATACTCGACCCCTACCCTTACCCTTACCCCTATCCTACTCTACATCAGGGTAGGAGTAAGGGTATGCATAGGGGTAGGGGAAAGGTATGGGTTATATTGGAGTGTCTAATTGTAGTTTTAGCAACAAAGTAAACACGCCCGAAATCATACAGAGTATATTGGAGTGCCTCAAAGCAAATAATCAAGGATGTGATATTTAATTAAACTATTTTGCAAGAGACAAAAATTAGAACAAGAAAAGCAAACACTACAAAAAAAGTAGTTTTAAAATTTAAATTGGAGTGCCTAAAGCAAATAGTCAAGGATGTGATTTTTAATTAAATTATTTTGCAATAAACAAAAAATTACATCTACAAAGAAAGTGTTATTGAAATTTAAATCGTTTGAAGTCTTTCATGAAGGAACTGAAAAAGTGCATTACAAACTAATGTATTTTTATTAGTTTGTCTTTTACTTTCTCAGTTCGTCCATGGAAAGAATCCATACAATATGAATATCTTTTAAGTCAAATGATTTGAAGTGAATCATATAATTGGACAAATGTGTTGAAACAATTATTATAAAGCGCTATAATATTTATATGTTTTCGGTATGGGAGAATGAAAGAGCTGAAAAGTTTATTGCCCAATTACCAAATTAGTAAAAAAGTTCAAATTAAGCAGACGTGATTTGACAAGAAGAGCTGAGTCCGGCGGTGATGGCTGATGATCCGGCGGCCAGTTGGGAGGCTGTTCAAACGACCAAAACAGATTTCTCATCTTCCAATTCCACTCGCTCAACATCAAAACTTGTCCTGATCACGACGAGTTTCTAGTCTCCCAATTCGTATTCTCAGCTTGTTCCATATCGCTTCTTTTCGCGCGATCAGTATTTTAAAACACTCCGATCACTCCATCGCTCTTCACGTGGAATGCGTTGATATTGGAGTACTCGAAAAGCTCCAGTGAGATTGAGTCCCTAAGTCGTTTATCCGCCTTTCGAGAACCGGAATAAAACCTGATAAGATTGTTTTCCCCTCCGTGCTAAAATCTGATGGGTGCTGTTCCATTGTTGGAACTGGCGGATCAGTTCGTTCAATGTCGATAAAGAAGGGGTTTTCTTTTGATGTCCATGTGAATAACGCCCTCCTGAAAATGTACGCTGCATGTGGTGTGATAGCGTTTGCAAGGAAGGTGTTCGAAGAAATGTCTGAAAGGGACATGGTTTCTTAGAGCTTTATGATTTCTAGCTATGTTGATGGGTGAGGATATTCTTCTTGTTTTTTCATTCTGTTTTCAGACATCTTAACTTTATTCGTAGTTTGGTTTTGTTTGAATAATCAAACTACTTCCATCTCAAAATAAGTTCCAGACACATTTTTTTTTGAATCAGTGAACCACATTTTTTTGGAATCAGTGAACCTCATAAAGTCATAAGTACATAACACTTCTCATAAAACTTAACATGATCCTTAATTCACAAGAACCTTTTGGACAAAGAAAAAAGAACCATTTAACTCTTTTCCTTATAACAAACATGAACTTAAATTTAGGTTGAACCAAAAAGTGCATTACGAATTTTTTTTGGGACAGAGGGACTGAGGGAGTAATGCACCTGAAGATTATTAATCGGATTTAGCAAGACCATTTTTAGGACTGCTTTAAAGAAATGGTTTCAGTTCTCTATGCATTACTTATTCTTATACTACTCTGTAACGTTTAATATTTTTGAGCCGGGCTGTCTAATATTGATAGCTACAAGATCTCTTTTGGTCGCTAAATATCCGTACCATTATATTATTGCATAACCATTGCTCTATAGAAGAGAATTATCATTTTAGTGTTGCTTACTTGCTTGATAGTGTGGTAAGGCAATGGGCAAGAGTGTTCCGATCCCCTTTTCACTTGTGATGCGTACATTAGTAAAATGTGCTATTCTCCCGAAAAACTTTTCCTTTTTTCTTAATTTTGTTTTTATATTGAGTGGACATTATCCCCGTTTTTAAATCTTTTGTGCATTGATGCATATATGATATAACAAATCTTGATATAGTTCCTGTTTTCCTAGAAACATGGAACTGTTCCCTTCCACATCAGTTTTGAGTGTTCCTATCATCCTATGTACTTCCTTGAATTCTTGTAGTAACCTCCCTTCAGATGCTATGGGAGTGTTCAAGAAGATGAAGCTTGCAAATGAGAAGGAAACTTCAATCACTTTGGTGAGCTTGCTATCTGCGTGTACCAGTCTCCTGAATGCCAGACTAGGCGAGTCCATCCATTCGCAAATCCTGACCCATGGTATTGAATTGCATGTTGGCCTCGGAACAGCCCTCCTTCAGATGTACGCAAAGTGCGCCCACGTGGAAAAAGCCTTCCACATCTTCAATATAATGAGCGCCAAGAATCTGCGGTCCTGGACTATAACTATATCTGCACTTGCAGATAATGGCCATGGAGAAGAAGCCATATCCTTATTATCCAGAATGGAAAAATCCGGACTGAGGCCCGACAGCTTGTCATTCTCTGCCATTTTGTCTGCTTGCGGTCACTTGGATCTTGTCGATAAAGGGCGTGACCTGTTCAGGAGAATGACGAGTGTTCATGATATCAGACCAAGCATGGAACATTATGGATGTATGGTGGACTTGCTTGGACGTGCAGGTAAGATAGAGGAAGCTTACCAGGTCATCATGCACATGCCGATGGAACCGAATTCTGTAATACTAAGAAGCTTTATTAGTGCCTGCAAACAGCATGAACGCATTGTTCCTCATATCAATGAGAACCTTAAGGAAATTTTGCATAGAATAGAGCCTGATATTGCAGCCAACTATGTCCTTGCTGCCAATATGTCTTCCAACCAGGGTAATTGGGATGATGCCGATGGACTGCAAACTTGTATCAAAGAAAAGGGCTCTAAGAAAGTTTTTGGTTGCAGTTGGGTGCAGCGGCTGATCTAGATCCTTTATTAAGTGTGGGCCGAAAAGTAAAAGAACATATCTCTGTCCTTAAATCTTTATCATTTTCGATTGATTTACGACTGAGATGAAATCAAGTTGTTCGTGATAATATCTGAAAACCCGAATTTAAATATCATAAGAAATTGATACTCCGTAGTTAGAATCAAATTACAAAAACTAATTGAATAGCATTTGTCTATCCTTCACCAATCAAACATACTATTTATATACTTTTGGTATAGTTTTCATGCTCTCCTCCTCATCCTCTCCTCCTCATCCATTCAAGTTTCTCCGCCATAAAACATGATTGTAGGAAAACCAAGATTTTCACAAATAATGTTATTACTACGAAAATGTTATACAAATAATTCAATGTGTGTGTATATATATAGAGAGAATTGCTATTGTCCAGTAGTTCGTCTGAAGATCGGACAAGAGCCGCCGTCCGAATGCCGCCTTTTGGGGTGGAATTTTTTTGAGCATGTCTCTCATCAAGTCTAGTTTATCCACAAAAAATATCAGCTCAAAATTCGACCGAGAAGGCAGACAAATAGTTTTTTGGCAAATCTTTCTACAATATCATAATATCTGTTCTATGTTAAGGTCAACATCCTTGAACTGGGATGAGATTCGAACCTTTGACTTTCTCTTTGAGAGTGCCATGGTGATGCCATAAGAGCATATGATACTTGACATTAATTTCAGAGTTTATTCATTAACAAATGGTATTGATGTTTATCAGATTCTATTAAAAGAGCTAGATAAGGTTCCTTGAAATTTTGTTCAAATTACGGAGTACTCCGTATATATTTGGGGAGTTATGCTAGAGATACAAACACTTTCATAAAAAGTCTTACAAAAGGAGTATGTGACATCATCACATTATTTAACACATCACATCACATTTACAACACTTTTACATCAATGGTAATTAGAATAGCCACATCACTTGTTTGTAAGTTTTTTTGTAAGTGTGTTTGTACTTCTAGCATTTTTCATATTTGGGAGGGAGGTAGTATACTAGTACTACTTCCGTCCCGGTGGACTTTGCCAAGTGCAAAGTAGGTGAAAAATAAGAATAGTAAAAATTGTGTGGTTGAGATTTGTGTAGAAGAGAGAAATGTGCAAAACCACAAATAAGTTGCTTTAATAGGAAAGTTGCAAAGTTTTTTGAGAGAAAAAAAAAGAAAATTGGCAAATTCGAATGGACCTAGAAGTATCAATTTGGGACGTATTACGTAGTAACACTTTTGACAGCGACAAACGCGGATAAGGTCTGCCATATACTCCCTCCGATTATGAAAGATCTTTTCACTTTCCATTTTTAGCAGTACCAAAAAGATCTTTACACTTACTTATTTGCATTAGCAAATAAATCTACACAAAACAGTGCCAAATAGTATCAAACAGTGACAAAGTGTCCAGATCTTTTGGATCTAGGTAGTAGTTAGTACTGCGTATATATCCTGGCATAATAACAACACTTACGCCACTCGCTTGCATCTAAACCTCTGAATACCCGTTTCTATTTGATTCTGCAAAATCCAGTCAGACCAAATGTTTCTTCTACAGACCGCCATCAAAACCCTACCTACTGATCAAAGCATCTCGTCATCTTTCTTCAAGCGCCGGACTACTCTGCTTCCGAAATCTTTATTTCCCAGCCTTGATTTGAGGTTTAGTTTGGGTTGCAGAACGAAGAAGGCCTCACACCTTGCTTCCAAAACTAGGACCCATGCCACTCTTCTTGATACCCCCGTCTTGTGGGCGGGCAGAGTTGCCATCTTCTATGCCCTCCTGAAAGCTGGTTTGGCTGGATCTCCTTCTAATCCCATCTTTTCAGGTTCTCAACTATATGCATACTATAGAACACATATAACATATTCAATGCTTGTAAATCAAATCCTTTTCCGGAGTTAGGGTTTACGTGTCATCATACTCTTCGCTGAATTAGTTATGCTTTATATATATATAAGTTCTCTATGTTTCTGGCAGATTCTGAGAATGTTGATGCTGATGACATGGGATTTTCCAAGTGGTTCGATCAGTGGAGACGAAATCCAGGTATGTGGCCATTCTTGATAATTATTTGAAATATTCTGGTGAAATGTTATGCATGTTAGTCATTGCTTGTGAAATGAAAATGCCATATTTACTGAGTATGGGGAAGTAGATCTATTTACCTGCTAGTGCCCTCTGTAATATGAATTTTCTGAATATACTCAACAATTCTAATACTATATATATGTTAAATTCATTATGCCTTTTTACTTAATAACACCAAAGACAAATAGAGAAACCGAATGTCAAGTCAATGGCATATTGGCATACATAGAAGATACAAACACATGCTCGTGATACCATATTAGAAGATACAATAGGGTTCAGAATGATAAGAATGTGAACTGTATATTGATTACCAAATGAGTAAATCAGTAAAGTACATGAAGTATTGAGGCTAACAGATTACAGTTAAGCCTATAACAACATATCTAACTAGACTTTAACTAACTGTGCCAGCTCACTATACGTGTATATTACTAATATATAATAACCTTATGTATCTTGTTTACTTTTTCAGTTTTGCTTCTTTTTCATATACAAAGTATTGTTTTTTAGATGGGAAGCAAAATGAATTATAGTAAGAAAGGTCCAGTCAAGCATTGTACATTGCAGCTCTATACACTCATGCCATAGAAAACAAATCCTTTTATTCAGAAAAAAAATCTGTTTGCAATTTTTGTGTGTACGCATTTCCCATTGATACTTTAGTATCTCAGCATATTAAGTAACTTCATGAGAAATTTTTCCTTGATGATGGCTTATTCTAAAAAATGGCACATTTTTAAAAATTTTAAATTTTCTGTGTGGTTCCTGTAGTAAAACATGATTGCACGCCTTACATATAAATACATCTGTTCATATGAATGTTTCTTTAGGAATCTCATTCCCTGCAATATGTATATGTGTGCATTTTGAAACAGAAAAAGAAGCCGCTGACAAAAGGAAACTAGTAAGCAAATGGCATCCAACAACTAAGAATACCCTTAGACGTAATTACAGGGTGCCATCAAAATCTGAAGGTCGGCGTCTTCTTAGAGACATTGCTTCCTTACTATCAGACGACGACCATTTTAGAGATGCCACTTCTCACAAGGTGGTGATCAAATCATTTTTACCCATTTTCTTTTTGTTTCTGACTAAGTTCTTGTTGTTTATCGGATCAAGTATGACTTAAAGAAGGCATCATTTTATAGGGTTGTCAGATCAGGAGGGAGAGTGCTCATGGAGAAAGTGTGTGTTGCAACAATGTGAGAGCTCTGTTTGATGAGCTCCCGACACCACACCTAATAGTAGAGATCACACCTTTCCCTGTGGGTCCTTTAACGGAAAATGACTATATCAAAGCCGAGAAACTGGAAGTTGTCCTTAGATCAGGCCCATCTGTTTAAAAAAAATTCACTGCCTTAAAACTTGGTGTATATCGTTCACTTCTGTCACTGTCACTGTAATTATCCACAGTTTCTGACATTGAAGCCATCTTCTGTGTACATTTACTTTGCATCAAGAAAATGCTTCTCTTGTTTTCTTATTTGATGTGTATATGTTTTCTAGCGAGACCAGTTGGTGTTTAATATGAACCATCCATATTTCTCTGGCTCAGAATCCTCAGATTAACACATAAGTTTAAATGTGAAGTACTTCATGAAACTATAGTTGTTTTGAATAATACTTATAAATATCAATTTAGTTATGGAAATGAATATAATTCATTTGGTATAAGGTTTTGGCATAATTGTTTTATTAGCCCTTCTAATATGCACTTTTACTAGTCACCGATTTATTTAGTTATCCAAAGGCGGCTAAGCTAAAACAGATTAATTATCACAATGAAGCCATGAAGATGATGCTTTTAGCAGCATTAGACACCTGAAAGCACTTGGATATGATGATATGATCCATTGTTTGAGAGGTTAACTGCATTAACAAAACAAATGGACCAGACATACTTTGCT
Source organism: Cuscuta europaea (assembly GCA_945859875.1). Lineage (NCBI taxonomy): Eukaryota > Viridiplantae > Streptophyta > Magnoliopsida > Solanales > Convolvulaceae > Cuscuta > Cuscuta europaea. The sequence goes on along the minus strand of CAMAPE010000008.1, from coordinate 6,046,293 downwards.
ATGTCATCAATAATATTTAGATTAAAAAAATCTTTTAGGACTTTGGAATTTTGTGATGGTGTTATAGAAGTTGAGAAAGACATTTTCATATCTTCATGCACTCATCAAGACCATGTGGAAATGTGGACCAAAAATAAGCTTAAGGAATCAGAACGGCAACTGGTACATCCAAGTAAAGTTTTGAATACCACTTCTCTTGGTCTGTGAACCGACCGGTTCAAGACGACACCTAGATTTTACTTATCACCCCCTAGAGTTCTCAATTGATTGGCTATGAGGATTTCTCTGTGCACCAATGATAGGTCAAATTTTATAAAGAACTATCGTATTTGTTTATCATGTGTAGTCAAGTTTTTTTTAAATCTACTAACCAAAAGTACTCAATTTATAATGAGTGTTTTATTTAATAAAAATGTTGTGGTACACGTATTTTTTTAGATGGAGGTCATACTTTGATGCCTTGTTCAACGGGAATAAAGTGCAAGGTATTGATGATCTTACTATACCAGAGTGTATGGTAAATTGGGACTTCATGAGAAGGATTCAAATAACAGAAGTTAAAGAGGCTATGAGAAAAATGGGGCGGAAGAAAGCAGTGGATCCAGATGGCATACCGATCGAGGCTTGGAGAAGCTTGGGAGAGAAAGACATCGAGTGGCTAACACGTTTCTTCAACATGATTTGAAGTAACAACAAAATGTCAGTGAGTTGGCGGAAGAGTACTCTCATTCCCTTATTTAAAAATAAGGGTGATGTACAAGAATGTGCTAACTATCGAGGAATTAAGCTTATGAGTCACACCATGAAACTTTGGGAGCGAGTGGTTGAGCAAAGACTTCGTAAAAGTGTGAAAATTTCGGAGAATCAATATGGTTTTATGTCTGGATACTCAACAACTGAGGTCATTCACCTTCTTAGACAAGTTGTGGAGAAGTATAGAGACACTAAAAAGGATCTGCATTTGGTGTTCATTGACTTAGAAAAAGCATATGATAAGGTATCTCGAGAAGTTCTTTGGTGAACCTTAACTAGAAAAGACATATCACATAAGTATATCAGTATCATCATGGATATGTATGATGTTTGCATTACAAGTGTCCGCACTAGTGTACGGAGGACAGGGCCGGCCATAGGGGGAGTTACCCTAGACAAGTGTCTAGGGCCTCCAAATTTTAGGGGCCTCTAATTTATAAAATAAGCTTATTAATATTATTTAGGAGACTTTGTTCTGCCGTCAACATTTGGGATAGTTTCCTTTGTAATTTTTTGATGATTTTTTTTAGAATCGTATTCATTATGTCTAGTTTACTCATACCAAATTTCACCTAAAAATTCAATCGAGAAGACATTCAAATGAATTCTTGAAGATAACTGCGCAGTTAAAAGCGCAGTTATCTTCAAGAATTTATTTGAATGACTTCCATGTTGAATTGTTAGCTGAAATTTGGTATAAGTAAACAAGAATTGATGAATAAGATTCTCAAAAAATTTCATCAAAAAATTCCACCGGGAACTGCCCCAAATGGCGACGGCGGGACAAAGTTTCTTATACAAGGGCTTATTTGACATTTTTGGTTAGTATGTGAGCTTATTTGCTCCTTTTTCCTTTTTTTTCTTTGTTGGCTAGGGTAGTAGGGCTAGGGATTTAGGATAATGAGTATTCTAAATATATTTGAATGCTTATTGAATAATTGAAATTGTAATTTGTTATTTTGATTCATCGAAATATTGAACATACTTATAATTTTTTATATTTGATTAAATTTAGTGAATTAAATTTATATCTATGAACCATTAACTTATATTTAGTGATAGTATTATTTTGAATGAAATTTTATGTTTTGTGATGATTGGAAAACAAAATATGAATCAAGATGTACAAAGACAAAGAAAAAAATTAAGAAATGATTTGGTCATGAAATCACTTTCCGGCTCTATCGATCGGTATGTTGTATGTAAGCACAAAACCTTCTCCCTCTAGGGCTCTTTGTATTTTTTCATCAACTTTGATCTTCTGATTTCGAAGAATATTCTCACCGTGTTAATAGTATATGATGTATTTTATATGTAATTTACTTATATTTAATTGCTATTTTTTATATCATTGGGTTAAATAAAATATATTTAAAACAAAATTTCTACATGACCGTCTAGGGCCTCATAATTGCTCTAGCCGGCCCTGACGGAGGACCACAGAGTTCCCTATTACTATCGGAGTGCACCAAGGATCTGCTCTAAGTCCTTTCTTATTTGCTATAGTCATGGATGAATTTACGAAGTCAGTTCAAGAAGATATACAATTGTTCATGATGTTTGCCGATGATATTGTATTGATTGATGAGTCACAATCCGGTGTTAAAGCAAAATTGGAAGTATGGCGACAAACATTGGAGACCAAGAGTTTCAGACTGAGCCGAAGCAAGACTGAATATATGGAGTGCAAGTTCGTTGAGGTAGTAGTAGTAGCAACAGTGGGAAGTAACATGACAAATAAAGGTTTGCGGGCAATAGTTGATGGTTGCCCTCATCTTAAATCTCTCGACTTGAGAAGGTGTTTCAACGTTGCTTTGGAAGCAGATTTGTTGGAAAAATGTTCTAAGCAAATTAAAGATCTAAAGTACCCTCATGATTCAATTTGTGACTGAATTTTCTGATTATGTTAGGCCTATGACGAGTTACAGTATGCAATGGACTTTTCCGATGAAGGTTATGACTTTGATGAATATTTTGATTATGACGACTATACTGATCCTTTTAGTCATGAGTACTTCGAAAATTTTGATGACCTCTATCCAAATGTACCATCGGAGTGGTTTATGTAAAAGGAATACATGATGGCCTTTCTAATGTTGGTGCGGGTTTTCACCGATTGTGGGTTATCTCCTAGCTGCTGTTTGTCCCGTACAATATTGATCAAGAACGTGTTCTCTCATTCGCTTAATTCATCCTATCTAGTTTGCTACTTCTATTTTTGGGATTTAATTATGCTCTGTCGTGAACATCAACGTGGTCTCTTAAGAACTGCATTCTTCGGTCTTTTATGATTGTGTTCTTTTTAGTCTTGTGTGAAAAATTAGTGATCTTTTCAGCACATTAAATAATATACTAGCGGTCCGTGACTCGTATTTGATTAAAAAAAAATATTCTTGTGTTATTGTTATCTTATATTTATTTATTTTTATTTTATTCATTGTATCTTTTTTTTTCTTCTCTTTCTTGTCCATCTTCTCTTTTTGGCATCAATATCATAGGCCGATTCATGTTAGCTGACTCCAAATTCTTTTGAGATTAATTAATGCTTGGGTGTTGTTGTTGTACACGTATTTTTTTTAAACTTAAATTAGGCAATGAGCTATCCAATTTAAACGATTTGTCATCTATAGTTTTTCAGTACGTATATAGTGCATCCGGGTGTACGTACACCCGGCCCAAGTAAGAAAGACAGCCCAATCACTAATTAAGGCCAAAAAAAATCGGTGACATTTTTGTAATTTAAGCGAAAAATCACGGTTTTCGCTAAATGAGCAATGGTGTAATTTTAATGAGCATCTGACCTATCTTATTGAGTATTTAAGAGGCTAACAATGAGTTTCACGATCCCTGCTTCATATCTTCTAATTCTTTTTTCTTATTCTTATTTTTTCTTTTATAAGAACTTATTAAATTATACTCCCTCCGGTTCTTATTAAAGTTCTCACTTTCCTTTTTGGGATGTCCCTTATTTAAATTCACACTTCCATTTTAGGAAACAAAACAGTGCAGAACAGTGCCAAACAGTGTCCAAACAGTGCCAAATAGTGCCAAACAGTGCACTCCACAGTAAAGTCAAATTCATTTTCTTAATATGTGTGAAGTCAAACTAAGAACTTAAATAAGAACCGGAGGAAGTATCTATAATACACTCCTATTAATTTCAGTATGCGAGTATAATGTTATATGTTACTTTTGAAATATACATTGACATAACATTTTTAAAATGAGCACAACATCATACCAAATGAGCATATGTAACTTACGAAATGCGCATTGATATGAAAATCGTAAAATTTGTTAGTTGAACATCACGACATTTTCATTGAGCATCAAAACCATATCTCGAGATGAAAATCGTAGTTTCTGTAAAATAAGTATTACTGAACTTTTAATGAGCATACGACCTATTCTGTTGAGTATTAAGAGTCTAATATTGAGCATCATGATTTCTGCTTCAGAACTTCTGATTCACTTTCTTTTTGTTCTTTTTTCTTTTATAAAAGCTTATTAAATTATACTTATAATTAACTCCTATGAATTTCAATACGTGAATCTAACGTAAAATAATACTTTAAAAAAATGCATTCATATGACACTTAAAAATGAGCAATAAATCAGTACCAAATGAGCATACGTAACTTACAAAATGTTCATTGATGTGAAAATCGTAAGGTTTGTTAGTTTGACATAATGACATTTTCATTGAACATCAAACCTCCTCTATTGAGATGAAAATCACAGTTTCTGTTAAATGAGCATTAATAAAATTTTAATGTGCATCAAAAGGATTGGTGTCCGATTTTCAAAAGTCAAAGCAAACAAAAATTCAAAAGGATAATTCTCTGCTATTAAAAACTAAAAATGTAAGGTCAGAAGACATTTAATCAAGTGTTTGTTGTTTTTTATGTGCTCCTATATCTATAATAAACTCCTATATGAATCTAAAAAATAAACTGAAATATTTAATAATATTTTATATTATATATATTCATAATAATTGAATATAAAAAAGGTTGCTAAAAAAAGAAAACAAAGGAGAACAAACAAAAAACAAAAAAAGAAGAATAAACAAAAGAAAAGTAAAGAAAGGAGACTTACGAAATAAGGGGAACATGAATGGAGCAGCGGCGGAAAAAGAAAGCAGTTCAGCACTTCAGCTTAATAATTATCCTTCAACTTGCTACTAATTTCAAAAATACCAGGTGTACATGTACATCCCGGTGTAGGATATATTTTGCCATAGTTTTTTATGCACAATCATTTGTTAACAAAGATTCAGAGGGGATGCTACTTGATTTTTATCAAATACAGAAATAACCTACTAAAATAATATTCCTTATATTAGATGATTAGATATACGTAGTGAATAAGTTGGGGCTCCAAAATTTTAGGGTTCTGGAAGGAAACCTATACGCCATGCCAGTATGCCACAAGCCCACAATGCAAAAGAACTGGCCTGCTCTGAAGGCTAACAATAAAACTCATATTTGCACTGTTCTGTTTCACCTTTCGCCTCACTTTACTTGCAACAACACTATATTTTCTTTAACCAACTATAATTGTGTTTAATTTTTATATTTGCTTAAAAAACACTATGCAACCAGAAAAGTAATATCGCTGAAAATTGGATTATTTATATCATCATCTTTGCCGCATATTGTTGACTCTTTGTGTCGAAACTTTAGATTTTATCTTTTTCAGGGCAACGATTACTTGTAACATGTTAACTCTTTCATCCGGCAAAAATGCTAAGCATTTCATAACCAAGTCAAAAATAGATGAAATACATTCAGACAAATGCTCATCTTCTCTTGAAAACAAACCAAGGTCCACAATTTCTCTTGTTCCATTTTGCTTTATGGCTTCAGTTATCCATCCCTTCATGCTAATTTTCCCACCAAACATATCATCCAAATATATCATGTGTTGGCTTCTTACATGTGAACATCTCAACCAATATTATCCCTTAATTGTACACGTCTCCACTTGTCGATACTTTCTCTTCAGCTCCATATTTTGTAATGTATTTTTCTGAAAAAAATGCCGTTAAAATAGTACAATACAAAACAATACTTGTACTCTACTACATCACGAGTAGAGTACTCATACATACATACATACATACATACATACATACATACATATACACACACACATATACATATATATATATATATGTGTGTGTGTACTCTACTACATCACTTATCCTAATTAAAGAATTTTTACTCCATTTAAATATACTTTTCATGTCAAAGTATTTGGACTTAATCAAATAAGTGGGCAAATATCTTAAACCAAATCTTTTTTTCCGAGAGAAACCGGCTTATATTAGAATATCAGTAAAACCACAAGTAACATCTAGTCCGGAGAAAACAGACGAGCTAACAAGACCCGAAAACATAGTTCGATCATACAACATTGGACTAGTCTTAGAATCAGTCACCTCAAAAGAAACAGATTCGCTAATCCTAACATGAGCAATTGTAACTTGTAAGCCACCTATGATCGGTCCAGATTCTTTGTCACTTATCCTCTCGTGACTCTGACACCAAACCACAAAGAAAACCATAAACAAATCGGCAAAACATGCCAACAGAAAAACCAACTCAATCCTTACCAACACCGATAAACTAAAATGACAAAAAATACTATCATCCATTCTATTTTAATCGCAACATGTTAAATTTTACACTATTCACATGCTCTATTTTGACTGCATTTTACGTTATTATTTTATGAAAATTATTTTTTTACTTTAAAAATACTCCCTCCGTTCCTAAAAATTCTTTCCGATTTGACTTGGCACGCTTATTAAGAAAGTGGAATAAAGTGGAAATGTATGGTTGTTGTTGTGTAAGAAAAAAGTAAAATGAATGTGAGCCACACAAATTGTACAAAATGGGAAAGTGAGAAGTATTTTTGGGAACAGCCCAAAAAGGAAAGTGGGAAGTATTTTTGGGAACGGAGGAGTATTGTTCAATTCATCTCATTACAATTATTTTCAAAATCTTACTTTTAATTTTTTTTATTAATAGAAATTAAGATATAATTAAGATGACAGTATATTGACAAAGGTGAAATTTTAGGGTTGTAACTAAAAAATAACCTTTAGACCAAACTTCTCCATGTTTTTTTTGTTCCTTCCACCACCATTGCACCCTCATCCTGTCCATTTTTGCTCATGCAGCTCCGGCACCCGTCTCTCTTTGGTTCCCCGGCCAGACTAGCAGCTATGAAGTGCTAAAATATTTTTATGCTTTCGGTTTAGGAAAAGGGAAATAACGTTTGGGTGTGTGTAGGAAATAATGTTTTGACATGAAGAGCTGAGTCATCACTGGTGGCCGGTGATGATCCGGCGGCGAGTTGGGAGGCTGTTCAAACGACCCAAAGAGATCTCTCATCTTCTCCAACTCCACTCGCTCAACATCAAAACTTGTCTTGATCACGACGAGTTGCTAGTCTCCCAATTTGTATTGTCCGCTTGTTCGATATCGCTTCATTTCGCACGGTCGGTATTTGAAAACACTCCGATCACTCCATCGCTCTTCACGTGGAATTCGTTGATAAGAGAGTACTCGAGAAGCTCCAGTGAGATCGAGTCCGTGAAGTTGTTTATCCGGCTTTTGAGAACCGGAGTAAGACCTGACAAGTTTGTTTTCCCCTCCGTGCTTAAATCTTGTGGGTGCCGCTCCATGGTTGGAGCTGGTGGATCAGTTCATTCAATGTCGATAAAGACTGGGTTTGCTTTTGATGTGAATGTGAATAATACCCTCCTGAAAATGTATGCTGCATGTGGTGTGATTGCTTTCGCAAGGAAGGTGTTCGACGAAATGATTGACAAGGACATGGTTTCTTGGAGCTCTATGATTTCTAGCTATGTTGCTTGGTGCGGATATGCTTCTTGTTTTTTCCATTTTGTTTTCATAACTTTATTTGTAGTTTGGCTTTGTTTGAATAATCAAAATTTTCCATCTCAAGATGAGGTTCTGCATAGGGCTCTTAACGAACCGAGCTTTTATCTAACTATTCGAGTTCGAGCTCGGTTTCGAACCTAACGAGCCGAGCTTAACGGGCTTTCGAACTCGAACCCGAGCTGAGTTTTAAGTTCGAAAACTTAATCGAACCGAACTCGAACATAGTAGTATTCGGATCGGTTCGAACTCAAGCCTATCGAACACCTGAAATTATAAATATAATTTATATATATGTTAAAATTTAAATATAATTAAGAGATAGTATGATTTTATGAATTTTAACGAACTGAATACTTGTCGAATCATTCGAGCACGAGCCTATTAACGAGCATCACCTAAAATTTTAAATTCGAGCATATATTTATCGAGCTTATTAAACGCTCGGTTCGAACATCGAACACCTATCGAGCCGGACACGAGCCTCATTTATAAAGCTCGTCGAGCTTTGAGCTCGAACCCGAACACCACTAATTCCTTATCGAGCCGAACTCGAGCTTTGGGTGTTCGAGCTCAGCTCGGCTCGTTAACAGCCCTAGTACTTCTGCATATGACTTGGCACATTTATCAGGAAACTAAAATTGTGTGGTAGAGATTTATGAACCACATAACTCTTCTCTTAAAAGAAAACATGATCCTTATCTGGCATGAACCTTTCTTGGGACAGAGTAAAACCAATCATGTAACTCTTTTCTTAAAAGGAAACATGACCCTAATTTTAGGATGAATGAAGTACACGACGAAGATTTTTTGGCACAGAGGGACTCACTGAGGTAGTAAGACACCTAAAGATTAGAAATGGGATTTAGCAGGAGAGTTTCTTGGATTGCTTTGAAAAATATGGTTACAGTTTTGCAATATGCCTAAAAAGTTCAAAAGTCATGTAAAGTGTGGATGACTAAGTTTTACATTTTAGTTCTGTATTCATTAGTTATTCTTATGTTTTAATACTTTCGAGCCAGCCTGTTGAAATATTGATACCCGCAAGATTTCTTTTGTTAGCTAAATATCTGTACCATTATATTATTGTATACACATTGCTCTGTAGAAAAGAATTATCATAGTAGAATTTCTTGATAGTATAAGGCATTGGACAAGAGTGTTCTGATCCCCTTTTACTTGTGATGTTGTACATTAGTAAACTCTGCTTTCCTCCCTAAAAACTTTTCCTTTTTTCTTAAAAAATATCCCTCCATTTGTATATCTTTTGTGCATTGATGCATATATATATGAAATAATATTAATACCTCTATATAGCTCCTGTTTTCCTAGAAGGTGGAACTGTTTCCCTTCCATATCAGTCTTGAGTGTTCCTATGTACTTTTTGAATTTTTGTAGTAACCTCCCTTCAGATGCTATTGGAGTGTTCAAGGGGATGAAGCTTGCAAATGAGAAGGAAAGTTCAATCACTTTGGTGAGCTTGCTTGCTGCATGTACCAGTCTCCTAAATGCCAGACTAGGTGAGTCTATCCATTCGCAAATCCTGACTAATGGTATTGAGTTGCATGTTGGCCTCGGAACAGCCCTCCTTCAGATGTATGCAAAGTGCGCCCACATGGAAAAAGCCTTCCACATCTTCAATATAATGAACATCAAGAATCTGCAGTCATGGACAATAATGATATCTGCACTTGCAAATAATGGCCATGGAGAACAAGCCATATCCTTATTTTCCAGATTGGAAAAATCCAGACTGAGACCCGACAGCTTGTCGTTTTCTGCCATTTTGTCTGCTTGTGGTCACTTAGGGCTTGTGGATAAAGGGCGTGACTTGTTCAGGAGAATGACGAGTGTCTATGATATCAAACCAAGTATGGAACATTATGGATGCATGGTGGACTTGCTTGGACGTGCGGGTAAGATAGAGGAAGCTTACAAGGTTATCATGCACATGCCGATGGAACCGAATTCTGTAATACTAAGGAGCTTTATTAGTGCCTGCAAACATTATCAATGCATTGTTCCTCATATCAATGAGAACCTTAAGGAGCTGTTGCTTAGAATAGAGCCTGATATTGCAGCCAACTATGTGCTTGCTGCCAATATGTCTTCCAACCAGGGTCATTGGGATGATGCAGATGGACTGCAAACTTGTATTAAAGAAAAGGGCATGGAGAAAGTTCCTGGTTGCAGTTGGGTGCAGCGGCAGATCTAGATCCTTTATTAAGTAAGTGTGGGCTGAAAAATAAAAGAACGTTTCTCTGTTCTTACAACTGTATCATTTACGATTGATTTAGGACTGAGATGAAGTCATGTTGTTCCTGATAATATCTAAAAACCTGAATTCAAATATCATAAGAAATTGATACTCAGAATCAAATTACAAAAATGAATTGAATAGGATTTGTCTATCCTTCATCAATCAAACATACTATTTATATACTTTTGGTATAATTTTCGCTTTCTCCTCTTCATCCAATCAAGTTTCTCCGCCATAAAACTTGTTTGGAGGAAAACCAGTAGTTTCACAAATAATTTTATTACTACGAATATGTTATACAAATAATTCATTGTTTATATGCTCATCTCGACAAAATTTTGTCTCTGATTAAAAAATTTGTTGCTATCTTCTATGCCCTTCTGAAAGCTGGTTTGGCTGTATCCCCTTCTAACCCCATCACTTCAGGTTCTCAACGATATGCATACTTAGAACATACTACCTCCATCCCTTTTTATTTAGCCAACTTTGACTTTTCTGGTCAAAGATGATAAACTTTGATCCATTATTTTAACTAATATATTTATGTAAAAGTTAATAAATTTATACTTTTATGATAGTATTTTCAACAAAGAACATTTTCATATAATTTTCACATTATCAATATTACCGTGTATAAATATATAATCGGTCAAAGTTGAATAACTTTAACCTGAAAGATGGTGTTTGGCTAAATAAAAAGGGACGGAAGGAGTATATAACATATTCAATGCTTGTAACTGAAATCCTTTTCTGGAGTTAGGGTTTATGTATAGATACATAAGTTCTGCAAAAATAAGTTATGTTTATTCAATACTCTTTGCTGAATTCTTTATATTTATAGATGCATAAGTTCTGCATAAATAAGTTATGTTTTATATATTGATATGTAAATAAGTTCTGCGTGTTTCTGGTAGATTCTTAGAATGGTAATGCTGATGACATGGGTTTTTTCAAGTGGTTCGATCACTGGAGATGAAATCCAGGTCTGTGGTCATTCTTGATAAGCATTTGAAGTATTCTGATGCATGCTAGTGATTGCTTGTGAAATGCAAATGCCATATTTATTGAATATGGAAAAATAGATCTATTTAGCTGCAAGTGCCCTATGTAATATGAGTTTTGTGCACATCCTATTAGTTAGTATGGGTGGTGTATTAGTCTATTGTTGGTGGTGGTGTTATCATTCAGACCTAGGGATGGACTCGGGCCGGGTGGCCCGACTCGGAACCGGCCCGGGACCGATACTGTTCCGGCCCGACCCGACCTGGTGGCCCGGTCAGTGACCGGTCCGGGTAGGCCCGGCCCGTGGGTTTTCCGGTCCGGGCTCGGGTCACCCAAAACAAGACCCGACCCGGCCGGGCCCGGGCCCGGTTCGGGCCAAAAACTTTTTTTTTTCAATTTTTTTTCAATTTTCGGGTTGGGCTGGGTATTTTGGGTGATTTGGGGTGGTTTGGGGGGTTGGGGGTGGGGGGGGGGGGTTAATTAGGAAGAGGTAAACAAAAAAAAAAGATAATGGGCCCGGCCCGGCCCGGACCCGGTGGTTACCCGGGCTGGTCCCGGGTCCACCATTTCTGAACCGCCAGCCTGCCCGGGCCTAGGCCCGGCCCGGACCCGGCCCGGACCCGAGTCCATCCCTATTCAGACCTAATGCCCTGTGATACATTTCGAATTCAAAAAAAGAAACGCAGGTAATTGGACATATTTCATGTTGAAAGCTTTGGAGTAAAATGTTTTTCCAATATCAGCATCTATGAAAATGTTTGAATTGAAATTGTTTGTGCATGATCAATCACTTTACAGTAAGATATACTCAACAAATCGAATACGGAGTATATATCAAATAAATATTATGCCTTTTTAGTTTTTACTTGATAACACCAAAGACATAAATAGAGAAACCAAATATCAAGTCAATGACACACAATTGCACAAATGCTCATCACTATAATTATTGTGTTTAATTTTTATATTTGCTTACAAAAACACTATGCAACAAGAAAAGTAATAACGCCAAAAATGGGATTATTTATATCACTATTGGTCATTACTCATCATCTTTGCCGCATATTGTTGACCCTTTGTGTCGAAGCTTTAGATTTTATCTTCTGCAGGGCAGCGACTACTTGTAACATGTTAACTCTTTCATCTGGCAAAAATGCTAAGCATTTCATAGCCAAGTCAAAAATAGATGAAATACATTCAGACAAATGCTCATCTTCTCTTGAAAGCAAACCAAGGTCCACAATTTCTCTTGTTTTATTTTGCTTAATGGCTTCAGTTACCCATCCCTTCATGCTAATTTCCCCACCAAACATATCATCTGTTGGCTTCTTACATGTGAACATCTCCACCAACAATATCCCGTAACTGTACACGTCTCCACTTGTCGATACTTTCCCTTCAGCTCCATATTCTGTTAAAGTTTTTGTTGAAAAAAGCAGTTCATTTAGTTTGTGAACAAGTGCAAAAACAACTATGCTTCATTTAGTAGCTATATATGGATTGTGCTGCCTATCGTGTGTCTCATTGGTTACAGTGAATGTTGCCTAACATTTTTTCCTTTTGGAAACCTAAGTAAATCCGGCCATTTAAGCATAACAACACAAAAAACATGCACCGAAAACATTATGCTGACCTTTTAAGGTTACTACTAAAATAACATTAAGACTATAGTCACGTTCGGAAATAACACCATAGTTTGTGCATAGTAAAACAGAACATGACCATAAACATAATAGCTATTGCAAATATACCACCATGTCCTCGAAAATATATTTTGTCCATTAGTTTTTATGTTGGTCATACATATTATCATTTCTTATTAGTTATTATACGTTAATATACAAAGAAGCATCACCTGGTGCTGCGTAGCCAATAGTCGCAAACGTTTTAGTTTGAGCCATTTCCTCCCCTTCACCAAAGAGCTTAGAAATGCCAAAATCACCAACATGAGCAATCATATCTTCATCAAGCAACACATTGCTGGGCTTGACATCACAATGAACAACAGTGAATGTGTGATTGTGATGAAGATATTCCAACGCCAATGCAACATCTATTGCTATGTTTAATCTCTGAACCAAACTCAAGCAATGCTCATCTTTAGAATATAAACATTTCTCCAGACTCCCGTTTGGCATGTATGCAAGAACCAAAGCTTTGAATTCTGTGTTGGTACAACAGCCAATGATTCGGACCAAGTTCCTGTGCCGAATGCTACTCAGAATCTCACTTTCAGTGTCAAAACTCTTGCTCGCTCCCTCTGATTGTAAGTTAAACACTTTTATTGCAACGTCTAATCCATCAGAAAGAGTTGCTCTAAAAACTGAACCAGAGCCTCCTCTTCCAATTAGATTCCTCTCATCAAAATAAGTTGTTCCTTGCACGAGTTCCATATATGATATTCTTCGCCATAAAGATATATCATCATCGGCTGGAGGCGGTGCCTTTGTCTGTTTTCGTCTCCTTAAGAGAACAAGTACTATGATAAGAACCATAATGAGGAATGCAATGAAGGGAGGGAGAATGTACTTGATTAAACGGGTTACGTTGTTAGACTGACTGTGGTTTTGGTCTACACAAGTTGGAACCTGAAATCTTTGACTTGCAACACTGCAAAGAGAGGGGTTGCTCAGAAAAGATTGAGCTGTGAAGCTGTCAAATCGGCCCTTATTTGGAATCTCTCCTTGCAATTTGTTGTAAGAGACGTTGAAATATCTAAGATCCGTTAGGGCTTCTAAGGAGTCAGGTATGTTTCCAGAAAGACTGTTATCGGAGAGATCCAATGTTGTCAAGCCTCTGAGATTACCAAAAGACTCAGGGATTGATCCAGTGAAGTGATTACCAGCCAACCATAAGTTCTCTAGTGATAGACAATCTTCAATTGAGGTCGGGATTTCACCAGAAAATTGATTAGAAGACATGTCTAGGCTACCAATTGTTTTCCAATTACCAATCCGTCTTGAAATTTGTCCACTGAGATTGTTGGAGGATAAGTCTAGAGTAATCATGTTTGTAAGATCCCAGAAGGTGGAAGGTATGTTGAAACTCAAGTTGTTGAAGGCGAAGGAGAGCGTATTCAAGTTTGCCATTTCACCGAAACATTCAGGAATCGGGCCAGTAAGTATATTGACACTCAAATTCAATTCCCCCAAATTTCTTAGTTGGCAAAGATCGGAAGGGATATGGCCTTCCAGCCGATTTCCACCGAGAAGTATTCTGGAAGCGGAACTTAGGTTCGCTAATGTCGGTGGGATGGAACCACTAAGCTGATTTTCAGCCAGATATAAGCTTTGCAAGTTTGTTAAGTTTCCGATTCCGGGAGGAATAGGGCCAGTGATGTTGCAGTCAGATGCCATGAAGTTTAGTAGAGATTTAGATAAGTTCCCGATGGAAGGCGGGAGAATACCATTGAGTGGATTGTCTGTTACTTCCAAGTGCTCCAAATACTGGCAATTTGTCAACGAAGTGAGGAACCCGAGGTGTTGAGATGGGGACACCGCTCCTGTGAGATTATTTTCCCAAAGACGAAGTGTTTGAAGAAATGTCAAGCTGCTAAAGTCAGGTATGAGGCCAGATAAGGAGTTTCTATTGAGCTCCAGAAGCGTGAGCATGGAAGCGTTAGCAATGGAGCTCGGTATTTCTCCGTGAAGCCGGTTTAGTGACAAAATGAGAACTTGAAGATTTGAAGGTGTTGCTAGGAACGGAGGAAGACTGCCAGAAAGCAAGTTTTGTTGAAGACCAACTCTGGTCAATGCAGAGATGTTAAACAAGGAAGCTGGTATGGAGCCATTTAAGTTATTATTGTAAGCTGCTCCAAAGACATGAAGGTTTGCAAGATTACCCAGCTCTTCTGGTAATTCACCTGCAGAAATAACCAGCAAGGAGATGATTATACAAGATGGTGGAGAGCTCTTAGAGAAATAACCAACAAGAAGAAAATGTAATTGATGTAATTTGTTTTATAAAAATTTACCTGTAAGATGATTAAAAGAAAGATCGAGCGTAACCAGTGAAGTGAGGTTTCCAATTTGCTTTGGTATGTTACCTGAATCATATACAATCATTATACACACTTCTGATTAAACAAATTCTGAAACTATTTATGGGATCCATTTGAGGGTAACCATTGTCTGAGTTGCAAATTTAAAGTCATACAAGGTTTAAGTGTTCAACTTTTACAGTGTCATGTACGTAGTTTAGTGGTAATTAATTATTGGTGTAAGGTACACAAAATATAATGGAAGTGTTTGGTTAATGACATTTCACCCACTAACACGTTACACATTGAAGCGTTTTATGTATAGAATAAACAACGTCTATGAATAAAACGTCATTATCCAAACAAACCCAATGTTTTATGGAGGATGTATTTATAGTAAATTGATTACCATTTCAATAGTTGTGTTTGGCATTTGATTATATTTTCCAAATCTACGGCCATGTTAAACAACCTATTATACCCATTTTTTATATACTGTCAATCATACACATGGAATGTGAAGTTTTCTGAATATTATTTCCTTGAATTCATTTACAAGAAGTACATAAGCTATTTATACAGATAGGAATCCTGAGAGAGTCTATTCAGCATCCTAGGTGACTGTCTAAATACTAAACATAAATGATTGAGAATCGAAAAGACAGCAGCTATTAAATACAACCTGAAGCACTAAAGCCACATAATTACAGTAATAATAAGAAAAATAAATCCTAGATTAATGATGTCTCTTCGTTTTATCAACACTCCCCCTCAAGCTAGGTTTGTAGATATCTGTCATGCCTAGCTTGACAATAAGACCCTGGAACCTAGGACTGTGCAGAGGTTTGGTAAACACATCTGCAACTTGATCTTCTGAGGGAGTGTAGCTTAGTTCGATCAGACCTCCTTCAACCTTTTCTTTGATAAAGTGCCTATCAATCTCAATATGCTTGGTCCGATCATGTTGGACTGGATTATGAGCTATGTTGATTGCTGATTTGTTATCACACCTCAATTCCATTGGTCCTTTCCACTTGATTCGTAAATCTAAGAGAATAATTCTGATCCATAGAATTTCACATAAGCCATGGGCAAGAGCTCTTAGCTCAGATTCAGCAGATGATCGTGCCACAACATTCTGTTTTTTGCTTCTCCATGTCACGAGGTTTCCTGCTAGGAAAACACAGAGACCAGTAGTTGACCGGCGGTCAACGAGGGAGCCACCATAATCTGCATCAGTGAAGGCTTGGACCGATAATTGCCCACCCTTCCTGAATATTATCCCTTGCCCTGGACTTCCTTTTAGGTAGTGAAGAACCCTATAGGTTGCTTCTAGATGTGGTTTCCTTGGATCATGCATGAACTGACTCAAAACACTAACTGCATAGGCAATGTCCGGTCTAGTATGAGAGAGATAGATAAGTTTGCCACACAAGCGCTGATACATTGATGAATCAACCTTGGGTTCATCAGTAGCAAGTCCAAGCTTATGATTAGGATCCATAGGTGCATTAACCGGTCGACAAGCACTCTTACCAGTCTCATTTAACAAATCTGTAATGTACTTTTGTTGGCTGATAAAGATGCCTTCAGATGAGCGAGCAACTTCAATTCCAAGAAAGTATTTTAGAGGGTCAAGAGACTTCATCTCGAATTTGGATTTCAGCTGCCCCTCAAGACGTTGTTTCTCAACTGGATCATTACCCATCACAATGATGTCATCCACATATACTAAAAGAATAGTGGCTCCATTTGGGCGAGAGTGTTTGTAAAAAAGAGTATGATCCCCTTGGCTTTGACTATACCCAGCAGCAAGAACAACCTGTGTGAAGCGGTCAAACCAAGCACGAGGGGATTGCTTGAGACCATAGAGGGCTTTTTTTAAATGACATACATGTGTAGAGGTTCTTGTTGATGTTTTATTAAAGCCTGGGGGAATGTACACGTAGATCTCATCATGTAAGTCACCGTGGAGAAAAGCATTCTTGACATCAAATTGCAATAAAGGCCAATCAAAGTGAGATGCCAAGGATAGTAGAATACGGACAGTATTGAGCTTAGCTACAGGAGCAAAGGTCTCTTGATAGTCAATCCCATACGTCTGAGTGTATCCTTTAGACACAAGACGAGCTTTGTACCGCTCAAGAGATCCATCAGCCTTGTATTTGACAGTAAAGATCCACCTGCAACCAATAACATGCCTCCCAGGAGGTTTAGTCACAATATCCCAAGTATGGTTCTTTTCAAGAGCTCTAATTTCCTCTTGCATAGCATCCCTCCATTCTTTCTTTCCTAATGCCTCAGAAACAGAGTTGGGTATGGGAATTTCATTAAGTCTCTGAACAAACAAGGCATGTGAAGGAGAGAAGTTATCAATGGTAACAAAATTAGCAAGAGGGTATAGAGGTGTTTTGGTACATTGACGTACACCCTTGCGTAAAGCAATTGGCGGAGATGGTGGTGGAGAAGAAGAGACATTACCTTGAGTACACTTTTGTCACTGGTAGAGGAGAAGATGGGTCATGAGTGGTGGATTTAGTAGGTGTAGGAATGGGATGGTCTGGTGGTGTATTTGATTGAGGTTCAGGTGATGTTGAAGACTGTTGGGAAGTAGGTGAGGTTGCTGACACATCTAAGGAAGGTGATGGATGATCATGTGGTGGTGGTGGTGGTGATGGGATGTCTGGTGATAAAGGCTTAGGAGGGTAGGAGATTGTATGTGGTGGAGAAGATGTAATAGTATAGGTGGGCAGAGGTGAAGGATGTGGAGTATCTTGGGATACAGGGAGAGAAGTAGGAGTGTAAAAAGGTGTGTCTTCGTGAAAGGTCACATCTGCACTGGTGTATGTTTTTCTGGTTGTAGGATTATAGCACTTATATCCTTTCTGAGTTGGAGAATAACCAAGAAAGATACACTTAATAGATCGTGGGTCTAATTTTCCCCTATGAGGTGGAGGAATATGAACAAATGCAATACACCCAAACACCCTTAGATCAAGATCAGAAGAAATCCTGGTTTGAGGAAAGAAGTGACAGAGAGATTCAAGGGGTGACTTATTTTGGAGTACCCGACTGGGAATTTTATTGATGAGATGACATGCTGTGAGTGTGGCTTCCCCCCAATAGTGTTTAGGCATATTTGATTGAAACGATAAAGCCCGACTGACGTCTAGGAGATGGCGATTTTTTCATTCTGATGTGCCATTCTGTTGTGGTGTGTACGGACAAGAGGACTCATGAACAATGCCTTTTGAGAGGAAATAAGAGGAAACAGTTTGATTGAAGTATTCAAGAGCATTATCAGTGCGGAAGCGTTTTATTGTGGCGGAGAACTGATTATGAATCATATTGCAAAAGATAGGAATGATGGAACTCACCTCACTCTTGTTTTTTAGCAGAAAAACCCACATAAAACGTGTACAATCATCAATAAATGTAACATACCACCGGGCACCAGATATATTAGCAATTGG
This sequence comes from Cuscuta europaea, assembly GCA_945859875.1. Lineage (NCBI taxonomy): Eukaryota > Viridiplantae > Streptophyta > Magnoliopsida > Solanales > Convolvulaceae > Cuscuta > Cuscuta europaea. The sequence continues at coordinate 6,027,915 of CAMAPE010000008.1, read as the reverse complement.
AGCAGGACCCCAGACATCACTATGTATAATATCAAAAGGAGAACAACTGATTGTATTACTTCTAGAAAAAGATACACGAGACTGTTTAGCAAGTTCACAGACATCACATTGAAATGTAGAAACATCAATACTACTAAAAAGACTAGGAAGCATGGTTTTTAGGACATGAAAAGAGGGATGACCAAGGCGCTTGTGGTGAAGCCAAATAGTGTTGGTATTGGCTGTGATTGTGGTAAGAGCTTTTTGTGGAGGTTTGGAGACAAACAGTGCATCAAGGTAGTACAGGCCATCTCTTTGTTTAGCAATTCCAATCGTCCTCCCCGTGTGTAGATCATGTAATAAACAGTGGGAAGGGAAAAAAATGGCAGCACAATTAAGATCAACTGTGAGTTTGTAAATAGAAGCAAGGTTCATAGCCAGGTTTGGGACATGTAGGGTGTTTTTCAGATTTAATTTTTCAGAAAAAACAACCGTACCAAGTCCCGCAACCTTTGTAGGTGTCCCATCAGCAGTAGTAATGTGTGTGGATGTAAAACATGGATGATAATTAGAGATTAAAGAGGGTATGGCAGTCATATGAGATGTGGCACCTGAGTCTAATATCCATTGGGATTGTGAACTCTGTTCCGAAGCATTAAGACAAAAAATAGTAGAGGTTTTACCATGCAGGCCCAAAGAGCTATGACCAGAACCATTTGAGTTATTAAGAGACTGTAACATCATACGAAGTTGCTTTAATTCCTCCTGGGAAATGGGCCAAAGATTAGTAGAGCTCTCAACAATAGTGGGAGTGACTGAGTTGGCACGTCCAGCACTAGTTCCACGTCTGTCCTGGCTTTTTCTTTCTGTAGATGAGGATAAAGTTTCCAGCATGTATCCACATTATGGTTGGACCGCTTGCAATGATCACACCATCTTCCTCCTTTACTACCCTTAGTTTCCTTAACATCTGAAGGAGTATATTTGGCAGCAAGAGTTGTACTGTCAATCAGATTTGTATTCATCATTATATTGCGTCTGCTCTCTTCATGTTTGATAGTGGCAATGGCAGAAGATATGGAAGGCAGAGGAGTAATGCCAAGAATTTGACCCCGAGTCTGATCATATTCGGGATTTAAACCAGACAAGAAGCAATATAGACGTTGCTGATTTATATAGTTCTTGTGAAGAGTTGCATCTGCAGCATTCGACCACTTCATCGTTTGATACTGGTCAAGTTCAGACCATCGTTGTTGGAGGTCAGTTGCATAATCTGTGACAGATTGTGAATCTTGCTTAAGATTCGTTGTTTTGAGCCATAAGTCATAGAGACAAAAGCGCCATCTTTAGCAACAGAGTAGGACTGCTGTATGAAATCCCAGATTTCTTTAGCCGAGTCCATGTATAAACATGTACTGCTAATGTTGGGATCCATAGAGTCCCATAACCAGACCCGTATGTTGGCATTAGTTTTCTCCCAAATAGCAGCATCAATCTCTCCTTCTTCTGGGGTAGAGATAGTGAGATAGTCTTCAAGATCTTTGCCACGTAGGAGAGTGTAAACCAGCTTTGACCACCCAAGATAGTTCCCGCCATTGAGACGGTAAGATGGCGGGATAGAAAGGAGATCAAATTTCTGGTTTCGAAGAGCAAACGCGGCTGCAGTAGCAGCTGAAACAATGGTTGAGTGATCAAGGTTACTTGAGGCTGATTCGGCTTCTTTAGACATGATAAAACCCTTGATGAAGAGACTCCACCAGGAGTTAAAGAGAGAGAAGGGTAGAGACACCCAAAAAATGACCGTTGGAGAGGTGATAGACTCAAAAAAGGCTTAGACGAAACCAAGCTCTGATACCATGAAGTTTTCTGAATATTATTTCCTTGAATTCATTTACAAGAAGTACATAAGCTATTTATACAGATAGGAATCCTGAGAGAGTCTATTCAGCACCCTAGGTGACTGTCTAAATACTAAACATAAATGATTGAGAACTGAAAAGACAGCAGCTATTAAATACAACCTGAAGCACTAAAGACACATAATTACAGTAATAATAAGGAAAATAAATCCTAGATTAATGATGTCTCTTCGTTTTATCAACAGAATGATCATGTAGTTTGTGTTGTCCATGTTGATTTTCTTAATTATTTGTCCATAAAAGGTAGGCACTTTACCATGGAAGATTGTACTGTTATCTCTAAGTACAAAGGTGAGCAAGCGTAGCAATCATCAATGGTCTCCTCATGAGGACAAAATTCTTATTGATGGCTGCCTATAATCCCAACTATATGGACCGTCCGTCAATAATGGTCCATGACCAATTATTACCTTCTATAAAAGTGAATTTTAAATAGAAATTAATCTTAAAAATTAAAAGTTAGGAATAATTTATAGGTATTACTTGCTATATCTATTCTCATCCACTTTAGAAAGTACATAAACTTATTTACAGGGACTATTATTAGCGGAAGGTCCCTAAAGTTGGGATTATTCTGAAATAATCGATAGTTGGGATTATTATAAGTGGACCGCCAATAGTTAGGATTATTATAATCAATTTTTCCTTTTTTATATTATCTTTTCATAATAGCTTATCTTTTTATCTTTATTCCTTCTTTTCCTTTTGGTTGTGATATCATGTATCGATTAATGTTAGCCGACCCCAATATCTTTTGGGACTAAGGCTTGGATGTTGTTGCATGTATTTCATTTATAAAATTAAGACCACTTAAATTTCTAGGCATGAATTACTGCTACCCACGGTCTGCTATCTTTTGGAATCTGCTTTTGCAATTCTTAAACAAAAGTAGCATGCCAATGATTTGTTCAGGTTATCTTGTAAATGGTGGTGGTCTGGTGGATGACACAACATTGTTGTTTTCTCATTTGCTTCAGAAGTCACAAGGTTGGTATGTGTGGCATGTTTTGTATAATAAGGGCACTTTAGACATTTGAATTACACATTACATGCAAAGTTATATTTTTCAGCCAAACAATGTAAAGGCTTTCGATGTAATATAAAATTAAAATACACACCTAACCAAACAACGTATTCATATTTCGCACGCGAACTGATTACTTCCTTACACTTTACATGCAATCAGTTCGCGTGCATAGTTTTAGTGTGTAAAGAAACAAAGGCCCCCTCAGTTTTTTTTTTAAAATTAAAAATGTCAATATAACGAAAACAGATGGTCAACTTAGTAATTACATGTAGTAGATATATATACTGCGTACCTGTTAAATTATTACTCTCTAAATCCAATAGCTGAAGCTGTAATAGGTTGTGAAAAGTGCTTGCTGGGATACTTCCAGTCAAGCTGTTGCCAGAGAGGACCATCTTTGTCATAGAAGAAATGTTAAAGATGGAAGCCGGAATGTTTCCTGTTATAGAAATAAAAAATTAAACATAAATGTCATTCTCCAAAAAAAATCCATTTTTTTTGTCAAAGTGCTAAACTTTGAACATTAGTTTCAATAAAGGGTATCTCACCACATTTATTAGCTATATATAACAGTTCTTTTACTACGTATTTTATCAAAGTCAAAGCATTATAAACAAATAAGAACGAACTAATATACTTTGGTGAAGTTTAAAAACCCTAAGTTTGTACATGTGTTTAAGTGCATTTCAACAAAGGCGTATTAAGTACTATTTTATTTTATACTCTCTCTGTTCTCGAATAGTTGTCTCTATAAGGTTTGACATAGGTTTTAAGAGAAAAATAATATGGATAGTGTAAAAAGTGCAGTGAGTTGTGTTTAAATGAAAAAGTAGGGAAGAGAACGAAACTAAATGAATATATTTATTGAAAAAACTTTCTAAAAATGAAAAAAGAAACAACTATTAGAGAACAACCCAAAATCAAAATAGGGACAAGTATTAAAGATGGAGAGAGTATTAAAGATCGCTTATTAGTCAAAGTTTGACGGTTTTTGATGATTCAAAAGTCAAAATTGTCAAATCACTTTTGCACGGTAGTAGTAGAAATATACTCCATTATCTTGTGTGGGGTCACCTAGTAAAAGATTAAAGTGGATCCATTAACTACCCATCCCATTATCTTATGGTCTCCATTATCGTGTTTTATAACTTTGCTAGCTTTCCATTTTTGGATGTTTCACTAATTTTGCAATTTTTTCTTTTAAGTACAGAATTTGTGATTCCAGTTCATTGTCTCTCCACTGCACAAATATCAACCACACAGTTTTAACTTTATTAAATCTAATACCGGTCAAACTTGGCAAAATTATTAGGGACAGAGAAAATATGTAGTATTATTAATTAAAGGTTTTTTTCTCTTTTAATAACTTCAATATTATAATTACCATGGAGTACATATTATTGGCATACTCTATCTGTTAAGTAAGTACCTAGAAACTTCTTTAAATAAGATTAAAATAACGTTAAAGTTCATAAATTAGACTATCATTGTTTTATTCCTAAATTAAGACTCGTTCACTTCTATTTTAAAAAGTTTTAATCGATTTATTCTTTTATTAGAATTAAATAATTAATCATATTTGGAAAATAAAACATATTTAATCTTATTTTAAAATTTTGTGTATGTTTTAGATCTATCGTGCAATTTCTAAAGAATTTAATATACTTTTAAAAATTAAATTTCAGCACTTACCAGTGAAACGGTTTGACCCAAGATTCAAAATACCCAGCATGGTCAAACTCCCAAGTTGACTTGGTATGTTCCCACTGAAAAGGTTGCTGGCCAGGCGCAAGTCTTGAAGCTGAGCGCACTTCTGTATATCTCCGGGAAGCTCTCCGGTAAGCTGATTTCCGGTCAGATATATTCTTTCTAGCTTAGAATAAGAGCTGTTCCGACACATATCGGCCGGGAGATTCCCCGACAGCCTATTATATCTCATATTAATTTCCACCAAGGAAGGCATATTGAACAGAGAAGAAGGGATTGGTCCAGAGAAAGAATTGTTATTGAGATAGAGATTCTGGAGTTGGGGGAAAGCTCCAATCCATGGTGGGATTTCTCCGGTGAAATTGTTGAAGCTAATGTCCAGAGATTGAAGGGAGGTCAGATTCGCAAGGTGGGGAGAAATGGGTTCTTGCAGATTGAAGTTTGAAACGTTGAGGGAGATGATGATGATGGACTTAGTGCCGCGTTTGGTGCTGCAAGAAACGCCAATCCATTGACAGATGGAGGTGTTTGACCAGTTCTTATCGTCAAAGACACCGGGAGGGGTGGAGTCTTTCTTGAAAGCTAAGAGTGCTTTTTCATCGTCGCTTAAAGAATCCGGCGGCGTGGTGGCCGCCGATGAGCTTATGATCGGCGTGAGGTTGTTTGTTGATAACAAGAGTGTAAGAGCTAAAGATATGATGATGTAATTTTTCTCCATTTAGAATTGTTTAATGAATAGATTGAAGGGTGATGGGCAAGAGTTCATTAGTATGTATTGTTAGCATAAATACATTTCCCTCAAAAATAAACAATAACGTAACCTTGGGCGTGTGGTTTTGAAGTATTCAAACTTTATTCCATGACACTTTGAGATGTTGAATGGAGAACCCGTCCACTCTTCCCTCATTACACTATATAATGCGTGTGTAATAATGTATATTATCAAAGTTGGTATACCTTTGGGAGCAACCCATGGTGAGAATGGTGCTCCCACAGTTAATTCACGCGTGAACAGTAACACGCATGAACAATAACATTCTTTTTTGTTCCCAATGACAAGGAGATGTAATTTGTATGTAATGAAATGTAACTCACGTCAATATGTAAGGTAACTGCAGGCAAGTTGTGGTGTGACTTTTCTAATATGAAGAAGAATAAATAAAACGTTGATTTCAATGTAAACAATGAAAAAAGTAGTCTAATTGCTCAATTACTATACATAAGTAATAAATATGTTTAATATTAAGGCCATACAAATATTTTTTAAATATCTTTTTTTGCCAAAATATCATTTTTGTTTGCAAAAAAAATGAATGTTTTGTTTCAATAGTTGGAGTTTATTTTGGTATGTAACTAGTGTTATGGAAAATGTAACTCATGTCGATGAAAAATCTAACTTAGGTGTATGCAAAATGTAACTTGTTGAAGCAAGTCTAAGTGTAACTTAGGTACAAGAAGATGTAACTCACGCATAAAATTGTGTAACTCGTCCATAAGAAGATGTAACTTCATATACTATCAATTGTAAACAATGAAAACAAGGAGCTTAATTGCTCAATTACATTATGTAAATAGTGAATATGTTTTGTTTTTAATATTTAAGGCCATAAAAAATTGTTTCTTAGAAAATATTTTTTTTGCCAAAACCTTTTTTTTGGGGGGATTTTTTTGCCAAAAAGAATCAGTTTTTGTGCAAAGAAATGGTTATTTTCTTTCAATAGCAGAGGTTTATTTAGTGATGTAACTCATATTATGAAAAATGTAACACGTATTGATTGAAAACTAACTTAGGTATATGCAAAATGTAACTTCTTGAGATAAGTCTAGATGTAACTCGCGCGTATGAAGATGTAACTCACTCATAAAAAGATGCAACTCTCGTACAAGAAGATGTAACTTCATATATTATCAAATGTAAGTCCTGAAAGTGTCAATAAACATAACTCACACTTGTAGAAATATAAATCGCACACGAAAATGTAATCTCATACTTTATCAAATGTAAATGAAAATAACCAAATTTAATGTCGAAAAAAATACAAAAAACATACTCCATATAAGAGAGATAATAAATATATTATAGGAAAAAATGTGAATGTGAAAAAATATATTACAAATAAGTGTATAAATATAAAAAATATTTATTCTGAAGAAAAAATAGATAGTTTTTTTATTGTATTTTTAGTTGAATAAAAAGAAAAGAAAAGGAAAAGTGTATCAATAAGGACTAAGAGAGAAACAAAAAGTAATTAATTTATTTGAAAGGATGAAATTTGATCACAAAATTATAATATGTTCTGTGCTCTTAAATTAAACAAAGTAATTGGAAACATTATAGCTTTTGATGATAAAAAAAATCAAAAGAAACAAATGAAAAAGAAAAATGAAATGTGAGTGAAGGATGTGTGAGTGGAGAGAGCATGCAATCATTCAGCAAGTGGTCTTGTATGATTCATTTGTTATACGGAGTAAAAAAACGGTACCGTATTTGGGATGGGTGTACCATGCGCATGGTACACCGATCCCACAGTATAATTTGCCGTATATTATATACTCCATTAGTTCCATAAAACTTGGTCAAATTTGTTTTTTGGCCGTCCCAAAAAACTTTGCCATTTCCATTTAAAGTAAAGAATATGTTGTTAAATTTATTTCTCTCTCCTCGGCATAAATTTCAATCACAAATTTTTTACTTTATTAATCTACGTGCTGGATCCACCTTTTGGCCAAGTTTTGTGGAACGGATGGAGTATTTGTCATATCTTCTTTAAAATTAAAGTTGCAACAATTTGACTTTTACATTTATCAACACATAATTTTGATTGTAATTATATTTAATTACGTATTACTAAACATTAAAATCTCAATGTTGTAGCTTTTAAAGAACAGAGAAAGTAATTTATATTGCTTTCTTTTATCCTTCTTTCCTTGTACTTGTTTCTATTAACAAAATTCTTTTTCTCCAAATATATATTCCATTTGTCCCGTTGGACTTTGCCAACTTTCCCTTTTTGGTTGTTCCTCACAAACGTCCTTATATATTAAGTATGTTTGGAGAATCGTCTAGGGATTCGCTCAGACCTTAATTTGATTAGTGCTTAATATATAAGGCCATATGGGTCACACAACAAGTGATTATACCTTGTACTTGTTTCCTTGTACTTGTTTCTATTAACAAAATTCTTTTTCTGCAAATATATACTCCATCTGTCCCGTTGGATTTTGCCAACTTTCCCTTTTTGGTTGTTCCAAAAAATTTTCCACTTTCCTATTATAGCAATTAATTTGTGGTTCTGCACATTTCTCTCTCTTCTGCACAAATCTCAACCACACAGTTTTAACTATTCTTATTTCTCACCTACTTTGCACTTGGTAAAGTCTACCAGGACGAATGTAGTACTATAATAGAAAAAAAGCATACGGAGTATAATATGATACGAGTAAAAATGAAAGCTAATGTCTTTTATTCATCATATATTCTGCCACAAGGACAATTGTGTTAGCATATATGTCCTAGCTAGCGACAATCAATTTTTAGATATATGTACTTGATCACATTCAGTTTTATATATTTGATATATACGGTATTACACATTGATGATTAAGTATTTCGATTGTCAATATCTTATTCATAATAGTGTTCCCTTGGACTTATGTTGTCAATAAGTAAGTGAGAGTTATATGACATACCATAAGGTCCTAAAATAGCCCCAATCAATGATCATCAAGAATGAGATATTGACGATATGCGATAAGATTGGTATGTGAACTGCATCATACTTTTAGAAAGTATAGTTGATCTCACAACTATGAGTTCATGTAATTCATGATGGTCACATAGATATTTTAGAGAATATTGGCATACCCACCGAGAAACCATTTGATAAGTTCTATTAATGTGTCTATGAGATTATCGACGTATAGAGTAGTGTAATAGTCCTCCGACTTGAGGTCAATACGAACTACATGTGCGGAGTGATGTACTTTGACCATGACCAACGCTTGCACTCCAATCGGGGTAGATATGGCATGTGTTGGGTGCATCACGAAGCACACATGGAGTAGTAGTTGAGCCAAGAAAGAATTCATTCCTCATAATAGATTAATTAAGAGAGAACATTCTACTTCTCATATCTAGATGGATCATAAAGTCATTGGTCAATACAAAGATATATTCGTTTTGGATATCAAATATGATCATTATGGATCATCTAGAAAGATTGAGAGATAGAGACTAAGTTATTGGAATAGACACAATAATCAAGTTCTAGACTTAGTTGAATGTTCGCTGAATGAAAGGGCCGTATCACTATGAGCTCTATATTACAGGGAGTTTGTATAGTCCTCACAAACGTCCTTATATATTAACTTTGTTTGGAGAATCGTCTAGGGATTCGCTAAGACTTTAATTTGATTAGTGCTTAATATATAAGGCCATATGGGTCACACAACAAGTGATTATACCTTTCGATTGAATTGTTAGAAGGAATTAAATATTATTAATTGGATTAAATAATATTTAATTCATAATACTGAAAATGGATTAAATATTAATTAGATTGAACATATTTAATTCATGAAGTTGAAGGAGGGTTCTATTTGATAGAATTATTTAAGTGAAATAAATTAGATTTATTATACTTAATTAAGATGTGTTTTTCAATTAAATAAAAGTGATACTTTTCCTTATAATTTGGAATTCAAAAGAAGAGAAAACAAAATGAATAGTAATGAAGAGTGAAAGTGGCGTGCATCCCACTTTCCTCTCATTATTAGTTTTGTTTATTTTATTTAATTAAATATTTTAAATCATTAATAAGGAGTATGGTCCTAGTAGGACTACAACTCATTAATGAGAAAGACTTTCATTGTGATTCGAAAACTAGTTTAGAACTAGTATAAATACATCATCATCCTTGTTGGAGGTATTGATCCTACCAAGGCCTCCCTTCCACTTTATTATTAAGGCTTGCACCCCATGTTTACTCCCACTTTGATTCCCTTAGTTGAAATCACTCATTGGTGCCTGTTGACTTACAATATGTGAGCCCCCTTGTTTTTGTTGTTGTCCGCTGCACCTCCTGTCTGGCAGCCTGTGACACCCGGTTGATAAGCCTCACCCGTGATTTTCCTTGGCAGCCTATTTGTAGTCCTTTTGTTTGCCCCTTTGAGATAAGCCTGCGTGAATTCCTCTTCCAGAGAGCAGTGTCTTCCTTCTTCCTTTCCTTGTGTGAGAGTTCCTTTGTGGAGTGAAGAAGAGTGTGTAAACATGGGAGATGTTGTGGCCTAGCCCTAGAGGGTGTGTGTGAGTTTAGTCTAGAGTGGTTGGAGACCTGAGCCGGAGACGGATACGATCCTAACAGTGGTATCAGAGAGGGTTCTGCCGTCTGCCGTCTGCCGCCGCCCGCCGCCGCCGTATGCCAGGTTGGAGCTCGCCGACGCAGGGAGTTGCTCGTCGATCTGTTCGTCACTGGAGCTGCCGCCTACCAGCGTCGCTGCAGGCCACCATTGCTGCGAACATCCATAGACGCTGTTGAAGCCCTGCGCACATCCATAGACGCTGGGAGTTGAAGCCCTGCCATCCGTCCGCCTGGAAATCGTCATCATCCGAGCCGGTCGCCGCCGTCCGAGAGTCTCGCGGAAGTCAGCCAAAAGCCCCCACCTGCGAAGGTCTGGAGTTCGTTCCTCGCGGAACGCAGATAACAGGGACGAAGAAGTCTACTGGGCTTCAATTGCTGGACCTTGGGCTACTCGATTTGGGCCTGGTGGACTGCTTCTGGAGCTGAAGGAGCCGGGCTGCTGACCTGCTGTATTTGGGCTGCCAAGCTACTGGACCTGTGCTGTTGGGCCGCTGGACTGACCTGCTGGAGTTGCTGGAGCAGCTGGACCGCCGGTCAACGCCGGTCAATGCCGGTCAACGCCGGTCAACTCCGGTCAACGCCGGTCAACGCTGGTCAACAGTCAGAAAAATCCCATTTTCTTAAAAATTGGGTAGGTAAGGTCGAAACCCTCTCCTAGGGTTTCACTAAGGTAAATTGGCTATAAACACCTTAGGTGCACCGGGTGCCTCCGGATTTAATTTTATTCCCCCTCCCCGCGGGCCGCCGGTAGATTGTATCCCGGCCGCCAACCCCCCAGGTGCGTTTGCTAAACCCTCTCCTTTGTGGCAGATTGTTTTAGTGTGTTAATTAAATTGCTAAGTGTTATTTAATTCATTTGTTATGCGTAGAGGTGGTTTATTGGGGGTTAGGGGTAGAATTAATTAATGTTAACTGCTGCCCGGAGTTGTTTTATGTGCCAAACTGTCCATATTTGCTATTTGTTGCATGCTGCCCGGGGTTATTAAAGTGTATACTTTATAGCCCGGGTTGGATTAGTTTCTGTCAAATTTGTCTGTTTAGCTTTGTGTTGTTTTGTGGTTGATACCATGGCTGCTAATCAATATGGTATGCTTCCATTTAATGGAAAAACAGATTTTGATATTTGGAAACAGAAAATTAAGTGTGTGTTAATACAACAAAAAGTTTTTAGAGCTGTCACTGGTATTTTCCTTGAATCAGAAGATAAGGCTAAGCAAATTGAAATGAACGAAACTGCTTGTTCTACTATTTACTTGAATCTGTCTGATTCTGTGCTTAGGAAAGTGGGTATTCTTGAGTCCGCTAAGGAACTGTGGGAGAAATTGGATAGTCTCTATACTGATACCTCTTTGCCCGGGAAGTTGTTTTTACTTGAGAAATTCTTTAGGTTTAGGCTTGACCTGACTAAGGATATAGATGAGAACCTGGATGTGTTTAATAAACTGATACAGAATATCAAACAGGCAGGTGATAAACACATAGACGATTATACTCCCATAGTATTACTTAATGCCATTCCCGACTCTTATAATGATGTTAAGTCCGCTATTAAGTATGGTAGGGATGAGATTTCGTTAGATATTGTTGTTAATGGGTTAAGGAGTAAGGAATTAGACCTGAAGCATGCTAGGGGTAGTGCTAGTCAGTCCAGGGACTCCGGTGAGGCTATGTTTGTTAGAGGTAGATCTAAGGGTAGGTCTAAGAACTCTAAGCAAAATAGTCAAAGTAAGAACACTAGTCAGCCTGGGAGAAAGAGGAGCAAATCTAGGAAGAGAGTGTGTTACAATTGTGGTAACGCTGACCATTTCATTAAGGATTGACCTAAACCTAAGAAGACCGAGCATGCTAGTGTAGCTGTTGATAAATGTGACCTTGGTGATATTTTGATGGTTTGTGACCATGTTAATTCTGTGCGTAATTCCCTGTCTGAGCATGAATGGTTGATTGACTCTGGTTGTACCTATCACATGTCCCCCTTTAGAGATTTGTTTTCTACATATGAATTATGTGATAGTGGCTATGTTTCCTTAGCTGATAATAAGAGATGCAATGTGCTTGGTGTGGGTGATATATGTCTGAAGTTTTCTTGTGGCTCTGTGTTTACCATTAAGAATGTGAGGCATGTCCCTGATTTGTGTCATAACTTGTTATCTGTTGCTGCTTTGGAGAGTAGTGGTTTACAGGGAAAATGGGGGAATGGTTGCATGAAAATCTTGAAAAATTCTCTTGTGTTGTTTAAAGCTGAGAAGGTGAATAACCTTTATATGTGTCATGCTAAACCTTTTACTGAGTCTGTGAATGTTGTATGTACTGATAAGACCTCTTTGTGGCATAATAGGCTAGGACATATGAGCAATAAGGGTTTAGATGTCATGCGTAGGGCTGGTTATTTTGGTAAGGACTCTGTGACTTCTGTGCCTTTCTGTGAATCATGTGTGTTAGGCAAGCAGCATAGAGTCAGCTTCCCTCCTTCCTCTTACCCTAATCTGTCTAAGTGTTCGTCTGTGCTTGAATATGTTCATGCCGATGTTTGGGGTCCTGCCAGTGTTCCTACCCACGGGGGTAGGAAATATTTCCTTTCTATTATATATGATTTCTCTAGGAAGGTGTGGGTTAGCCTTTTAGAACACAAGTCTGATGTGTTTGTGAAGTTTAGGGAGTGGAAAACCCTAGTTGAAAACCAAACTGGCAGGAAGGTTAAAACCCTTAGGACCGATAACGGGTTAGAGTTCTGTAATAAGGAGATGGATAAGCTGTGTGTGGATTGTGGGATAAAAAGGCACAAAATTGTGCCTTATACTCCCCAACAGAATGGGATAGCAGAGAGAATGAATAGGTCTCTGTTGGTTAAGGTTAGAAGCATGTTAGCTACCTTTGGTTTGTCTAAGAAATTCTGGGGTGAAGCAGTTACTACTGCTGCCTATTTGGTGAATAGGTCCCCGTCTGTCCCACTTGGTGGTAAATGTCCTGAAGCCGTCTTTACCGGTAAGCCTCTTGATCTGTCTAACCTTCGGGTGTTTGGTTGTGCAGCGTATGCACATCAACAGGGTGACAAGTTGGATCCTAGGTCTAAGAAATGTGTCTTCCTAGGTTATCCAGAGGGGGTAAAGGGTTACAGGTTATGGGATAGGAACCAGGTAGGCTTTAAGGTGGTCCTTAGCAGAAATGTGGTGTTTAATGAAGCTGGTTTTCCTTGCTTGACCGAGTCTGTTTCTAATCCTGAGTCTAGGTCAGATAGTACTCCTAGTGAGGTGGAGTTTGTCCCTGTTGCTGCTAGTCCTTTATCTGTTGATCCTGTTATTACTGATGATATTGTTATGCATGATTCTGATTCATCTGAGCATGATGGTCCCACCACCTCGAGTGAGGTGGAGCATTTGCATGATACTGAGCATGATTTGCATGACATGGGTGCTGAATCTGATTTTCATGATAACAATAATTTGCATGAGTTGCATGTGGAGCCTAGTAGTGATAATTTGCATGATTATCAACTTGCTAGAGATAGGGGTAGAAGGGCTATTAGGAGAACTGCTGATAGTATGCCTGATTATGCTTTCATTGTGCATGATACTTCTATATTTGCTTTTTCTGTGTTTGAATCCCTAGAGCTGAATGAACCCAAGACCTACCGTGAAGCCTTAGGTTCCAAAGAGTCTCAGAAATGGATTAGTGCCATGAAAAGTGAGATGGACTCTTTGAGAGTGAACCAGACTTGGACCCTTGTACCTAGACCCCCCAACTGTTCGGTAGTTGAGTGTAAGTGGTTGTTTAAGGTTAAGGAAGAACCTAGTGATGTTAGGTTTAAGGCTAGGTTGGTTGCGAAGGGGTTTACTAAAAAAGAGGGGGTAGATTATGCAGAAATCTTTGCTCCTGTTGTTAAATTCACCACTATTCGTATGATGCTTGCTTTAGTTGCTCACCATGACTGGGAAATGAAACAAATGGATGTAACTACTGCTTTTTTGCATGGTGAATTGGACAAAACAATTTATATGACCCAGCCTGAGGGCTTTGTGGATCCCAAGAGAAGTGAGCATGTCTGTTTGCTTAGGAAGGCATTGTATGGCCTGAAGCAATCCCCTAGGCAGTGGAACATCAAATTTGATAAATGCATGATATCTTTGAAGTTCCAAAAATCTGTTTGTGATCATTGTCTGTATTTCAAAAATACTTCTTCTGTGCCTGTATTTTTGTTACTCTATGTGGATGACATGCTGATAATTAGTCCTTCTCTGAATGCTATTAAAGATGCGCAAAAATGCCTTTGTGCGAATTTTGCCATGAAAGACCTAGGTGATGCCAAGAGGATCTTAGGCATATATTGTTAGGGATAGGAGTAAGCGCACTCTTACTTTGAATCAGATTTCTTACATAGAAAAAGTTTTGAGTAAATTCAATATGTTATCTGCTTCTCCTGTTAATGTCCCTATGGCATCTCACTTTGTGTTAAGTAAGGACCAGTCTCCCAAGACTGCTCCTGAAATTGAGAAAATGAAATATGTGCCCTATTCCAGCGCAATAGGGTCGGTTATGTATCTTATGGTTAGCACTAGACCTGATATTGCATATGCGGTTAGTTGCTTGAGTAGATATATGTCCAACCCTGGTTTGCCCCATTGGAATGCTCTTAAGTGGTTGCTTAGATATCTGATTTCTACTGTGAAGCATGGATTAATTTTCTCTAAATGTGCTAGTGGTATTGAATTGATTGGTTATGTTGATTCTAACTATGCAAATGATAGAGATAACAGGAAGTCGACCACTTCTTATGTTTTTACTTTGTGTGGCTCTTGCATTAGTTGGAAGTCTCAACTACAGCCTATTGTGGCCCTTTCTACCACTGAGTCCGAGTATGTTGCAGCCACAGAAGCGTTTAAGGAAGCCATCTGGCTCAAACGCCTTGTCTCCTAAAATTGGGTTTCTCAAAAAGGGAGTTACCATTTTCTCGGATAGCCAATCGGCTATCCAACTTTGCAAAAATCCTGTATTTCATGATAGAACTAAGCATATTGATGTTAGGTTCCATTTCATACGTGATATTGTTGATGCAGGTGGAGTCAAGCTGTGCAAGATCCCGTCAGAGTTTAACCCTGCGGATATGGGTACCAAGTGTCTTTCTGCTGAGAAGCACTTGTCCTGTAAACGCATGTTAAACTTTGACTGTGGATAACTGTGGGTTGCGTAATAAAGTGTTTGCCCGTTTTATCTGTTGATATTCCGGGTGACCCGGCGATGATGAGTCTCCTCACAACCTGTTTTGCTACTCTACACCACCTAGGACCAATAAGGTGGAGAATGTTGGAGGTATTGGTCCTACCAAGGCCTCCCTTCCACTTTATTATTAAGGCTTGCACCCCATGTTTACTCCCACTTTGATTCCCTTAGTTGAAATCACTCATTGGTGCCTGTTGACTTACAATATGTGAGCCCCCTTGTTTTTGTTGTTGTCCGCTGCACCTCCTGTCTGGCAGCCTGTGACACCCTGTTGATAAGCCTCACCCGTGACTTTCCTTGGCAGCCTATTTGTAGTCCTTTTGTTTGCCCCTTTGAGATAAGCCTGCGTGAATTCCTCTTCCAGAGAGCAGTGTCTTCCTTCTTCCTTTCCTTGTGTGAGAGTTCCTTTGTGGAGTGAAGAAGAGTGTGTAAACATAGGAGATGTTGTGGCCTAGCCCTAGAGGGTGTGTGTGAGTTTAGTCTAGAGTGGTTGGAGACCTGAGCCGGAGACGGATACGATCCTAACACTCCTACATAATTAATAGACCAGTTTTCAGATTCAGTATTACCAATTTATTTCCGTGCGAAGAGATTTCCTAGCCTTTCTCTTAGGGAGATCTAACCGTTCTTTCAGAAAGGAGAAATCACGTGGATACCAAAGGTCAAGGATTATCATCGCTAGGCTGGAAGATCTGTAAGTTCTAACTCAGATATGTTATTATTGCTATATTTGTTGTTTTCTCATAATCAAGGAAGATCTGTTTGGGAAAATTTTAAACTTCCGATGTTGTACTTTCGAGGTACGTTACATGAATTTCCTAACAGTTGTATCAGAGCCAAGCTGATTTTAATGACATTATACGAATTTTGATATATATTTTTGTTAGAAAATTCTGATCTGCGGTTGTATTAGATTACAATTGTGTTTAAGAAGAAATATGATAAGATTTGTTTGTAGAAATTGATATCTGGTTTGTCGCTTAAGTATCAGCGTAACATAGTCTTGGGAGAAAAAGTTATCTCAATCGCATATTCTTTTTCTAAAACTGGATTTTTGAAATTAAGAAATTGGAAGTCAATCTGCACCGGATTTTTGCATTCTGCTCTCTACTTCGGCTGTCAAGATTTTAACAAACAAGAATCCAAGGCCGATGACCAAAGAAGCAACGAGTATGGTGTCGCAAGCTCCAGCAGGAGACTTGTCTTCTTCCATAATTGTGGTTCGTGAAAGTGACATGCCAACTTCGATGTCTTGCTTGATTCGCGAGATGAATGGCCAATATGCTCGGCGCGGAACTTCCGGCGAACAGAGCGGTGAAGTTTGCGGCATCTTCTGTGGATAAACTATTTTTTTTCGATCGACGTGTGATGATGGAGATCTATTGTTGATTTAATGTTGGGCTGATTTTAGAAACGAGACTAACTGCAACGGGTTTTCACGTTTTTTGAAGAAAATCTAAATTGAATTAAAACTCTACTACTTCATGGTGTTATATCTAAATGAGTTTTTAATTGAGACTTGTTCTTTTACTTGGAGTAAAATAGAATGGAGTACTTAATTACGTAACTTGTTAGTATGTAGAAGTCTTTATAGACTCTATCACCCCGTTAAAACCAGATGAAGTTAGTTTGTATTATTATTAGCATGTTGTAAGAGTTTCTTTTTAGTCCGTCCTTGAGACATAGACAGTCCCTAGGAGTAGGACTGTTGTATTTCAGTAGCTGCATATTTGAAGTGCTTCGTATTCTTTCTTATAGACTTGGTCTATGTGGCAGTATTGATTAGTAATGGAATTAATATCTATTATATCTATTATAATCTTAAAAGCAAAATGATTGGGGGCTGAGTTTTCCCCCTATAAAATGCCACTTTCAGTCCTTTGTGGTGTATTGCTCATGAGTGTACTTATCCGAGGGTTTGTTGTGCAAAAAATCAGAAGATTAGGCCCCTGCGAGTGAACATTTTGCGTTAAGAAGATGGATGGAACGAGTTTAGGAATTGTAGAGATTTGTTTACGATTTCCGACCCCCAGTGCCAGATTTTCATTGGAAGGGGTTATTCCTGAACAGTAGTTGTAATACAGACGAATTGCTTTGAACGGCTGAGAGTTGGGCTGGATAATGGTTTTGATTTGTTGTCACTGTTTAGAATTCAAAAATTGAATTTTACATCGACTGTTGGGATTTTATTTTGATTTCCCACTGAAGCCGATTGTTTTCTATTGGACAATAGATTGTTGTTTCACTGTTACGCATACTACTGTTTCACTTTAAAATTTGAGTTAACAGCGTTCCCTCCTGAACCCATGGCCATTTCCTTTTGGTTGAATTGGAGGTGCGCACTATTGAATTTCTTTGTCAGGGCACAACCCTTCAGCTATAAATGGAGCAGTGGATGTGCTCTGATCCGCACAGCTCTTCACTACGACAAAACCAAAATTCAAGAAAAAGTAAATAAATATGGTTGGCATTCAGTTCCCATGGAGTCTCGTCCCTATTCCATGGGATTGATGAGACTAAAACCGATGAGGGCTATGCGTGTGTACCGAAAGTTAGACCATAACTGTTTTCCGGAGTGAATGGAGATTTGTGTTTCGTGATAAGGTGGTATGTACTCTTTTTCAGTATTTTTTCTTTTGTTTACATGAATTTCAAAAGCAAATTTAAGATTAAACTGTTTACAATTTCAGAGCTCCAAAATGCATGTACACATTTCAGGGCTCCCTATTATGCATGTTTTGGTAAGGGACTTGCTGGAGATCAGAAACGAAGAGATGTAATATCTGGATAAGGGATGTATACTACTTCACCTCTGTTTTGTATTGCTTCCATCTATAAATACAATGGAAGCACGGATGAAGTTGTATATACTATTTCTTATTTCTTCCACCGATAAGAAAATATATTATTCAATCATCACTAAAAATATATACTACTCGGATCAAATTTAACATTATTCACTACCATGGATGGTAAGGTTTTGATCCGAGTGACTCACGGCAGTGTTTGATCCTGTAGTAAAGTATCTAATACTCAGATTTGATACTTTAGTAGCTAATACAATTTACTACGAAATTAGTAGGTTAATTAGATACTTCACAAAGTTAAGAATCTATAGTAGTTATAATATTTGTCGAATAGTGTTAATTCACTAATATTGATGATAAGGTTTTTATCCCTACTATAGCAACTTCAGGTTAATCTCGGAGGTGCGTAGATTAATCTGTAAGTCGTTATAGTTGTTGAATTGAAATGCAACGATAAAGGGTTTTCATGGACTTCTTTGATTTGAAAAATGTGCTTGAAAATTTATACATGTAAACCTCAGGGGCAATGCAGCACAATTTCAGGTAAATGTGTAGAACGAGATTCAGGACAAAGATATGTGTAGAGAAGCGCATACCTGTAGTCTGTTCCCGGGGAGCATGCAGTGTCCTAAATCTACCCTATATCTAATTATTACAAAACTTATAGACAAAAATTAAAAATAAAAAAAGCAACGCATCACAAAGGCACTCTTCAAAACTGAATTTCAACGAGTGTTGAACAAATTCCTGCAAGTTCAACGTTTAAATCCGCGTTACAGATCAACAGTAATGCCAATCTTTGTATGCCGGTAATTAAGGAATGATCAGAAATTGAAGTGAATCATCAAGTTCAAATGCGATTTTTTTGGCAGAATTCATACAGTGCAAGAAAAACCAATTTTTATCAGATAATATACCATATATCACCCCCACTGATTGGCTGACATGTCAAGGGCAATTAGTTTCACCTAGGCAGCTCTTATAATGGGTTTTATTAAGAATACTGACATTTGTGGCCTGCCCAGATAATATTCGCTTTGGCAGGTAATATAATTGATATATTTCCTAATACTCTTAACTTTCTTAACATCATAATATTATTTCAATAATAAATGCTGTTGACTGTGTAACGCAATGCGAAAGTTTTCGTTCAATGGCAATTGTGTAGTTCTTTGATTTAAAAAATGTGAATAAAATTATTTGACATGTAAATTATTCAAAAGCTTCATAAACATATGATTATATTTTCGTACCTTACAAGCAGCGCCATGGGGGTGGTGATCCTTTCTCCATATGGGTTGCCATGGGAGGGACAATAATTTTTTATTGTTAGTTTTTTATGTACTCATACAGGATAATGCGTAATAATAAATAATCACATATGATTTATTGAAATACAGTATTACCTTTTCTTTTCCGTGGTTATTTATGGTGTTTTCGATATCCATCTTTACTTCGGTTATGGTGCACTCATAAACATGTAGTGTAAACTTTTATTAGTTGAAGTGCATTGATGATGGAATACAAGTTAGAGAGGGAGGGCTGGGGGAGGTCTAAGTGTCGACGAGAAAATAGGGATGGTTTGAGGGGTATGAGTATGTGGCAGAGAATATAAGTGTTGGGTTGTTTGGGTCATGGGTTATTTGGACGTTGGGTCGGCCCATTTTAGACATTTTCTAATACAAACTCCCTGTAATACATTTTCACTTTATTACAGAGAAGTATTTTTGGGACGGAGGAAGTATTATTTTTTTATTTTATTTTATTTTTTCCTGTTTTTATTAATAAACCTATTAGAAATTGTAGATAGAGGCCGGCTAGAATAGGAAGAAGAGTCACATATTTCTACTGTTCTGAGAATATATTTTTTAGTCCTACCGTTCTTTTATTCTTATTTAGAGCTAATATCCGTTTTGCGGAGGGTGAGGTTAATATTTTCTGATATTATAGCCGTTGGTACAAATATCAAGGGAATGTTTTAATACATACTCCGTGCCTCCATGGGTGTAAATAGCCTTAGTTGAATGTTCTCTTAATGAAAGGACCATATCACTATGAGCTCTGTATTACAGGGAGTTTGTATAGTCCTCGCAAACGTCCTTATATATTAAGTTTGTCTGGAGAATCGTCTAGGGATTCGCTAAGACCTTAATTTTATTAGTGCTTAATATATAAGGCCCTATGGGTCACACAACAAGTGATTATACCTCCCGATTGAATTGTTAGAAGGAATTAAATATTATTAATTGGATTAAATAATATTTAATTCATAATACTGAAAATGGATTAAATATTAATTAGATGAAACATATTTAATTCATGAAGTTGAAGGAGAGTTCTATTTGATAGAATTAATTAAGTGAAATAAATTAGATTCATTATACTTAATTAAGATGTGTTTTTGAATTAAATAAAAGTGATACTTTTCTTTATAATTTGGAATTCAAAAGAAGAGAAAACAAAATGAATAGTAATGAAGACTGAAATTGGCGTGCAGCCCACTTTCCTCTCATTATTAGTTTTATTTATTTTATTTAATTAATTAATTTAAATCATTAATAAGGAGTATTGGTCCTAGTAGGACTACAACTCATTAATGAGAAAGACTTTCATTGTGATTGAGAAACTTGTTTAGAACTAGTATAAATACATCCTCCTCCTTCATAATTAATAGACCAGTTTTCAGATTCAGTATTACCAGTTTATTTCCCTCCGAAGAGATTTTCTAGCCTTTCTCTTAGGGAGATCTAACCGTTCTTTCGGAAAGGAGAAATCACGTGGATACCAAAGGTCAAAGATTATCACCACTAGGCTGGAAGATCTATGAGTTCTAACTCAGATCTGTTATTATTGCTATATTCGTTGTTTTATCATAATTAGGGATGATTTGTTTGGGAAAATTTTAAACTTCAGTTGTTGTACTTTCTTGGTGCGTTACATGAATTTTCTAACAAATTGAAGTTCATTTGAGGTGAAGATCGACATCTAGTTGCTTACACCTTGTAGGTTAAACATGAGATTACCTAAATGGCTAAATCATGTTTTAATGGATTATGATGCTTAAATATTGATATAATATGGATATATTTGATAAGGAATGAATTTGATAATTATTTGAGACCATATTGATAATATGGAGTTAAATGGGCTATTAATGGACTATTATGTTAAAATAGACGTTTTTACTCATGTATGGATTGTGTAGATATATAAATGAATATTTATATATTGAAATTGAATACCTAATTAAGTTGCTGCCACATGTCCCTAAATATGTTGGGACTCACAAATAGGAATAATTGGTTTGATAAGGATAATTTTAATATTATTGAGATACTAGTTAATGATTGTTGTAATTATTAATAGAATTGATCATAAGGTTTGGATTGCATGTGATGCACTTGAATATACTTCAAGTGTCTAAATTGATTTGGTATGAAGCTAAGATCAAGTTATGGGCAGTCCTTAAGGATGACCCAAAGTAGTTTATTGATACGACAATTCTAGGCATAGATTTTACTTAGGAATTGGGTCTTGATGCATGGTGATGTAATAGAGCCGAGCTCTAGAAATGCATGGCGAGATAGTAGACTTATGTTCTATGATTTGTATGATGTTGAGTTAGAGCCAAGCTCTAGGATTGCATGGTGATGTAATAGATCCAAGCTCTAGAATGCAAGGTGACGTATTTGATCCGAATGATATGAATTGCATGATGATATAGTAGAGCCAAGCTCTAGAAATGAAATGTGATGTATTAGGGTTGAACTCTATGAATTGTCGTGACTTGTAGTCACGGGGAATGGGGATGATGATTTCTAAACGAACATGGGCCCACGGGCTGACTACTTGACTTTATATAAAGTAAGTATATTTTCAAATGGGGTAACTTCGGGTTACGGCCCATATTGTACTATCACCTTATTTGAGGTTCTTGTGTTTGAAATACTTGTTGTATCTCTATTAGATGTCATCCACACCAGTACTTTATAGCCCTGTAAAGTAATGACCCCTTTGGGGGCGTCCCACCACCATTTCAGGTTGAGGCTATAACTTGCCTTCTATACCCGTTGCTCGGGTGATCATCTTAGAGAGAAGACTTGGTTCGTGCTTTCTCTATTCTTTTTTGAACAATAATAAACTTGCTCATGGATATTTTACTGCGTGCTCATGTTTGCCGTGTGTGACATTTGATTTTAAACTATACTTTCCGCTGCATATTGAATTGCTCTTTATGTTTGTTTATGGATGACTATATGTGTATGATATTCATTATGCCTTGTATCGTTTGGGTAAGTTTGACCGCGGTTAACTTATCTAGATTGTACGGCGGTTGTTAGCATGTCCGGTGAGATCCGGGGCGTGACATCTTCTCCCTTTCTGGTGGCTGATGAAATCGAAATGCTTGAATTATGTTGTTGCTTTTATTTTAATTTTCATTCTAGTAGCAGGTGCAGCATTGCTATTATTGAAGTCTACCATATTGTGGGATTAGCGAGTTGGGTCGCTTTTATGCGTGATTACATGTCTGAGTCTCATGACTCTCATCCCAGTGTAGCTTTTGCTATGGCGATTTTGTATCCGGTTCTTGTTTTTAATAAGAATTAAATTATCTTTTGCCAAAAAAAGAGAGTAAAGATTTGGAAGTTGAATAGTTTTTTCTTTAATTTAGGGTGTTGCCACTTGTTGTTTTTCATAAAAAGGATGTTGTCACTTGCCACATGTCAATAATTCTTCCAAATAGTTCTTCAAGGTTTTCTTAATTATATTAAGTAGTATATTATATAGATATAAATATAGATATGGATATAGATTACAAATTTGTAGAAGGGCGGTTTTTTGTTGTTCAAATAGTTAAAGTACATATCAAATTTCCTTGGGTCACTAACGTTTTATTTTTGTATACAATCTACTAACTACTAATCACGGGCAAATGGGCAATGGTATTGGTTTGCATGCATGGTTTATCATCCACCTCTCAAGCTAAGTATACCGCATTTATAGAGGCCTGCGGAGAAATACAAATCAAAAATCAATTAAAAAGAGTTCATATAATCGATTCACTTGCAAAATTACCCAAAATAGGACCCTAATTAAACATCTATTCCTATTTGTGATTTTTGGCCATATTTTGGTCATGTTTAAGCAATGCACCCATTGATCTGAGGTATATACTTCTATTTTCTTTCCTCTACTTTTTAGTAAGTCATTTTTTACTTTCCCACTTAAAAATACTTTAATGAAATTAAAAATACTTCCTATGTCACGAAAAAATTCGTCATATTAACTTTTCTTGGTCAATGATGACAAACTTTGGATAATTATTTAAATTATTATATTTATATATAATTTATAAATTTTATACTTTTATAAAAATATTTTGAATAAGGAACATTTTGATATAATTTCATATTCAAAATAATTTCGTATTAAAAAATATCAACTCGTCAAAGTTGTTTGTCATTAACAGAAAAAGTCAATTTGATGAAACTTTTCAGAATGTATGGAGTATGCTTATAGATAATAAAAATATTTATAATATGAAAGTAATAAAAGAATATTTTTTATTAAAAAAAACTAGGGAGTATTATAAAATTATAATATTTGTAATTTTCACTAATATATACGGATAGATCTTAAAAGGATTAATCAAAGTTGACCATTAACTAACTAAATAGGGATGAGGTCTTTATTTATTTATTTACAGTATTTATATACGGATAGATATTTACAGTATTTATTTAGTCCGTATGATTTAAGCAAATTATTTTATGGGTTAATTACCTAAACAAGAGTAAAAGGTAGTCAATAATCACAAATAGAATTATAAAATTACTATAAACCCTTTTAATTTCTTTTATGGATTTTTACTATTTTCTACTACGTATTAATTTTTATTTATTTTTTTAAAATAGGTTTTTAATTTATAAATATATTATTAATTTTTCATTATTTTTCTACGATTTTTGTTCTTTTTTATGATTTTATTATGAATTAAAACATTTAATTATGACTTTTGACTACTTTTTACTCATATTGAAATGAGGGGTAAGAATGGAATGAAAAAATAAAAATGTTTTCAAATGAGTAATATGGTCCTATTTTGAAATAAAAACACAAAAAGTCCTTTTTTTATTTTTACCTTAGTTTTACTTCTATTTGGGTAATTTCTAGCCAGTATTATTTAACTTGAATGACTACAGTACACATACTTGTTGTTACAATCGGTGATCGGGCTGATATTGTAAGGAGCGCGGGCTGCGCAATAACGGGGAAGACCGGCGGCAGCGCCTGGATTAAGACCGGAGACTCCACCGGCGAGTTTTTGCAGGCAAGCGCAAACTGCCGCCTGCCGATCAGGGGTGGTTAACGTTGCAGCGAGACTATTAACGCTGCCGCAGCAAGCGGCCGGGGCGGGTGACATGGGGTTCTTCAAATAAAAGAGGCAAGGTCTCACGGCGTTCGTCACCTGATCGCAAGTAATGGCGGCGGCCTCTGCATGGGGACCGCCCACCACCACCATGCCCAGCACGGCGACGCAGAAAAACTTGACCATCTCAGACGACCTTGCCACCGCCATTGTAACACGTACTAATTATGAAGCTAAATCTAAAGAATGAAGGGTTAATAATTCGAAAATGGATGCAGGAAAGGGCAGAGTGCTTAATTAATAGAGTATAATAGAGTTGATGCTGGGCGATGGCAAGGTGTTATATAGAGGCCAGACCGGGGATTATCGAAAGATTGGTTCAATTCATTCGTATGATGATACTCCAATTTCTTTATCCAAAACTTCTTTCTTAAATTGATCAAGTGCTAAAATTAAAATTTGATAGTTAATTTTTTATTTTTTACATATTTAATTTATTTGTTTAAGTGGGTCTAAAGTAAAAACAACCAAGTTAACTCCAAATTCACATCAGAATACTTAAATTTTTAAAGAGTAAAATGCATAAGCGATTCTTGAACTATCATCATCACATCATTTTGGTTCTCGAACTATTAAATACCGAGTATATCATTTTATTTCTTAATCTATATAATCTGTATTAATCGAGTCCTTCATGTAAAATTTGTCGTTTACGTTAACGCGGTAGCTGATTTATATACATCCCATAGTTTTAACCATTTTAGAACAATATAATTATTCTTAAAATTTAAATAGCTAATCTAGTTTTTTTATAAATATACATATATATATATATATATATATATATATATATATATATATATATATATATATATATATATATACACACATACACGTACAAAAATTATAAATAAATAATATATAACCAATTTGATGGTATCCATTCTTATTCGCACTGTCAACACAAATCACTCTCAATCTATTACTACCCCCGTCCCGTTGGAAGGTTCCCATGACAAAACGGCACGGTTATTTAGACAATAATTAAATAAACTATTTCGGGTATATTTTGAGAAATAATTTTAATAGGTATATATTATAATGTAGTTAGTATTGATAACTGTGATGTTATAAATGTATTATTTTTAATATTTAATAATTAATTTGTCACTTAAGATTGTTAATTGTTTCCTAAAATGGAAATGAGAATTGAACCTTCTAACGGGACGTCTAAAAAAGGAAAGTGGGAACCTTTTAATAGGACGGAGGGAGTACTTTATATATCAATTTTTTTCAAATTTAATTCAGATTTTTGAGTCTTTGTAAAACTTTTAATATAGTTTCTGAATATGTGATTTTTTTCTAAAAACAATTTTAGTGTGGACAAAGATCTATTTGCTTTATCGTCAGTCAAACATTGTAAGCCGCAATGGTATCATCAAATTAGGACGAAGGGAGTATATAAGAGAGAGTCCCTAACACTAGAAGACTATACATTCCTAGATGATGCCGTGAGAACAAGAACAGTGACGGTAGAAAAGGAGTGAAAAAGAGAATATCTAACAAATAAATGGAGACGGCGGCGGCGCATGGGAACAATGACACCGGTGCAGGCATGGGGACGGCTGCGGCGAGCAAGCATGGGGATAGCTGCGGTGAGCAGGCATGGGGACAGCTACGGTGAGCAGGCATGGGGACGGCTGCTGGGAGCAAGCATATATGGAGACGACTGCCACAGACAAGTATGGAGACGGCAGTTGTGCATCGAATGGAAGTGGCGCATGGGGCCAGCCGCAGCGACGAGGGAGACGTGTGCTGTGGCGAGGGGGGTGGAAGGTGTCCTTGAAACAAGGGTGGCGGGTGCCGCGGCGATGGGTAATGGCTTGGGTTTTTCGAAAATGAGTAAGAAGTTAGCTTAGGATTCTATGATATCAATCTAAGGGCATATTCGGATCAAAAAAATCCAAGGGCATATTTGTTCATAAAATTATTTATTAATTAAATATTATGAATTTAAATACAGAGTATTAACAACCATCTTTATTTTCTTATTTAACTTTATCTGCTCAAATGTGTATAATTGGGTTATTTAATTTGATTCTCTTATATACTCCGTATTATTTAATATTTAATCCAAGCATTTGGTTATATATTATTTATTAATTATTTATTTATAATTTATAATTTTTATATGCGTATGTGTATATGTAAATATATATATATATATATATATATATATATATATATATATATATATGTGTGTGTGTGTGTGTGTGTGTGTGTGTGTGTGTGTGTGTGTGTGAAACTAGACTAGCTACTTAAATTTTAAGAATAATTGTATTGTTCTAAAATGTTTTAAATTATGGGATCTTAATAAATTAGCTATCATCATCAATGTCACCAGAAAATTTTAACAAAAGTACTCGATTAATATAGATTAAACATATTTAGAACTAAAATGATAGATTTAATAGTTCGAGGACTCAAATGATATGAGGATTATAGTTCAAAGATCATTTATGCATTTTAGTCATTTTTAAATCATAATTATTCACACAATAAATTGACAAAAATGATTTATAATAATAAAAGTGAATGTTTTAATTAAGAAAGCACTACCGAATAGATATATTGGCGATGCTGAATTACACAAAAATTAAATTCGTGAGTTAATAAGTATAAACCGATAGAAAATTCAATTTATTGATGGTTGTGATTACTCTAAAGGAATGACACCCAAGAAATTCCCTGCCTCTCATTAGCGTTTTATTTCAATTGCTGTTTGTCTCTTCAGATTTCTACCTTCTACTTGTACTTATTTTTTTAAAAAAATGGCTTAATAAAAAATGGAACAGCTCCCCAGAAATGAAAGCAAATATATAAGGGCAGACATTTTGGTTTGGTTTAACTAAACTGAGCCGTACCAAACCGAACTAGATCGAACTGAAATCGGATCATATGCAATTTGGTTTGAGTTTGGTAGTATTTCTTTCAAACCTATTGAACCAAACCCAATCGAAACTGAACCGAAGTAAGAAATTAAATTCAATAAAACCTTCGTATATTATTATTAACAAAACACAAATCCAAATCAAACCAACTGAACTAAACTGAATTGAACCGAAAAATAGTATGATTTCTGTTTGATAATAATACTTCCAATCCGTTCTAAATCAAATCGAACCGAAACCGATAGAAACTGAAGCGAACACGGATATGCCAATCCTTAAAAGTAAATAAGCAATAGAGAGTTCACTAGTTCAGTTCACCACGTTTGAATTTTCCACTGGTAAAGTGCCCTTCTACTGACGGAATTTGAGCAAGTAGTTTATGAATGGGCTCGACTCGCGTCTTCAGCTCCCCAAAGTAGAAAAGTCAGCTGCCGCCAAACAGCAATCAATTTAGAATCACAAATGGTAAAGGTATCCCAAATGGTACACTCACCTCCTAATTTGTAGTCATAAATGACAGGTTCGATTCTGAGGAAATTAAGGCCCTGTGCAACAAAAATAATTGGGCCTTCTTTTCAAAGTTTCAACACAAGTTAAAAAAATTGAACCGAAACCGCACCGACTCAAATGGGACCCGAAAGTCGGGACTCGAACATAAATCGGTTTAATGAAGGTTTTTTGAGTTATAAAATCAGTTCAAAACGAGCCGAACCGATTTTTATAAAGAGGTATTTTTAATTAAGTAATACTACTCCCTCCGTCCCAAATTGTTTTGCAAAGTCACATTTTTTTGTCAACCAATAAAAAAAGTCAATGCTCTCTACTGATAATTAATTCCATTTTTAATAATTAAAATTTATATATTCAGAAACTATATTAATATCTCTTCAAAGTTGTAAATTCCAAATTAGAATATTATTAAAAATTAACATCCTAATTAAGCAAATAAAATGAAATTGTTAAACCAAGAAAATAAAAATTTGCAAATCAATTTGGGACGAAGGTAGTAGTATATTACTACAAAAAAAATTGGGCCCTTCCAAATTTTTGGGCCCTGTGCAGTTGGACACCCTACACACCCTCAGGACTGGCCCTGATAAATGAGGGAATTCATTTTTGTGCGAGCGGGTTGGGTGGGCCGGACGTGCCGGCCCAATTTTGTCCAGGTCTAAATGATATCTTCATATTTTCATAATTTAGACCCCACCAAAAAGAAGACAAACACCCACTAGCCATGTCAGTATTTCACCATACATAATTCCTGGATAATGTTTGTTGATGGTTTTCAGCCGGTGTTTCTTGTCTGTATTATTATGATTAATTATTAATATTAGCAGTGGATAGTGGACTCAGGGGGGCTGCTTCATGGAGTGCCCGCCAATGCGGACTTTATATTTTCAAATGAGACCACGTGCGTACATATTTGCTTTAACTTTTACTCCGATCCCTATTTTATTTCATTTACTACCCATCATTTATTTATAAAAAAAAATAAGTACTCCCTCGGTCCCGTAAACAAGTTCCTAGTTTGACCTACACACATACTTCTTACTCTTACTTTATATATTTATGTAAGGTAGAGTTTTGTTTTGACTTTCCAAGTATACTCTTACTTTATGTCAAATCAAACAAAAAGTGGATAAAAAGTGAGGGTAATTATGACTTTTTGGTTAAAAGTGATTTCCTTTTATAGAAATGAGAACTTCTTTTTGGGACATCCATAAAAGGAAAGTGGGAACTTCTTTGCGGGATGGAGGTACAATTTTGGTGATTTCATCAATTGTTTGGGCAAAATTCCCAGTTGTTTTGTACGCATAAGCATAATAATGATGAGAAATATTCCTCTGATTTTTATGCGCACATATCTTTAATATTTTGAAAAGTATGAAAATGTCACTAAAATTCATGTTTAGGATATAATTTATCCTCATTAATTTAAAATAAACAAAAATATATATATAAATATGTAAAAATATAACGAATATATTGAGTTTCGAGATTGAAAAATAGAAAAAACATAAAAGAATTTCATTTTGTGTTCAATGCTTCATCTTAATATTTTATATCATTTTAATATTGTTAAGTATGGAAACCTAGCAGATGAAGCTTTTGGAGACGTACGCCTGGTTGTGGCAGACGAAGTTCCTGAAGACGTACGTCTGGCTGTGGCAGACGAAGTCCTTGGAGACGTATGTCTGGCTGTGGCAGACGAAGTCCTTGGAGACGTATGTCTGACTGACGGAGTGCTGAAGGACGTACGTCCCCGGGTGATCCATGTGCTGGAGGTCATACGTCCCCGGGGTGTTCCTTGTGCTTGACGCTGTACACCCCCGGGGTCTTGCATGTAGTTGGAGGGCATACGTCCCCGGGGTGTTCCTTGTGCTTGACGTCGTACGTCCCCGGGGTCTTGCATGTAGCTGGAGGCCGTACGTCCCTGGGGTGTTCCTTGTGCTTGACGTCGTACGTCCCAGAGGTCTTGTTCTAGTAGTGGAAGTATGTGGGGTCATGGGGTCTGGACCCATATACTCTATCAAATATGTTTTTTATTTTATTTGGTCAAGTTCTGTATTTTAGAATTAGAAAATGAAAATAGAAGTCCATCGCATCTTTTTGTATTTATTATTTAAATAAAATGTAAAGGGAAATAAAAGATAGAAAAAGAAATAATAAAATATTATAAATTAACACTTAATTTATATTTTAAATTAACGCTTAATTTATATTATTAAGACTAAAGATATGAAAATGTCTAGCATATATTCAATTACTAGAAAAAAGATTCACCTTTCACAAAAATGAATTTATAGCTTGATTAGCATTTATAATATCACATAAAATATTCAAACAAAACTAAATAAGTATGCGGTAAAAATGTTGTAAAATTCACAATTTTTTTTTTCAAATGAATAATGTAAAATGTAGTGTATTCTAGTTCAACTATGATTAATATAAATGTAATTTGTTATTTTTGCCAAACATCTTTTCATACATCTAGAGTAAAACATATAATAAATATAAATATGTCTTACTAGCTAACTTTGTCATAATGAATGTATGGAATATGTAAAACTTAAAATGGTATATGCTAAACATGTATTCTTCATATTTAAATTATTTATTTTTATCCTACGAACAGATGAAGAGTGAAGACAAATACAAATTATTTTTTATATATATTATTCGTTGTTCGGTTCGGTTTACGGTTTTTCGATTTAAAATCAAACCAAACCAAATCATTCATGCGGTTTGACTAAATTGTTGCCAAACGGTTTGCTGAAGTAAATCTAAACCAAACCAAATCAAACCAAACCAAGTACCAATTTTTGATTTGATTCGGTTAAACGAAACCATTTTGCTCATCCTTAATTTAAAGTCAACAAAGGTAAATTTCCTCCTAAATACGAAATTTAAACTACAAGAATATTTTTGTACCTTTCTAAACTTTAAGGTGATATGTGCATCAGAGAGTAAACATGAAGGATATATTCATACATTTCATTGTTTTTTAAAACAGCTTTCAAAGAAGATTGCCGTGTGTATTACTGTATTTCTATCAAGTGATATTCCATAGGAAAAATAACAAATGTACCCCGCTTGGGTGTACCCCCATTTCTGTGTTTCACAAAAGTAATTCATACTGTCACAATTTACTTGACCATCTTTAACTTTTTCAGTCAAAGGTGGTAAACTTTGCTCAATTATTTAAACTAATATATTTATGCAAATTTTAATAATTTTATACTTTTATTATCGCATTTTTAACAAAGAACATTTTAATATCATTTTCATATTATTAATATTTTCTCTATATAAATATATAATCGATCAAGTTTGACTAACTAAAATGGGACGCAGGGACTAATAAAGAAAGAATGGCAAATACGTTACTTATAGGCTTTTGAGTGACAAAAGGATAACTATTTCTTTTGTGGACAAAAATGTGACCTTATCCTCTCACGCTTCTCTCTGCGCCTTTCTTCTCTGCGCCTTTTCTCTTCTCGCCTCTCTACGCCTTCTTTCTTCTCCCTACACCGATCGACAAATCTCTCCGTCTCCATATCCCCAGAAAGCTCGATTTGCCTTCAATTTCTTCTCGCAAATCCCGGCCTCCACCATCCGCCACATGATCGGGCGAAGAGGCTTCGATTTAGATGGTGACACTATAGAGATGGAGATGTGGGTGCGGCGACGAAGCTTCAGTGACGGAGATGACTTTGGAGACAACGGATCTGGAGCTCCACCTCTGCGATTGCGATAGAGATGGCTGGATTTGGGATTTAGATATGATATTGGCTGTTAGGGTCGTGATGGGGTGAGTTACAGGAGCCAATGTGCGGCAGTGGGAGGTGGTGACGTGGTGGAATGCGGCGGTTGCAGGGATGGGATGTGTTGGGTACTGACTTTACATGGGCTGAAAGATGGGGGTTGGGGAGGGGCTTGTGGGGGTCACATTTTAGGGCGACGACGGTTGCTGTTGGACGAGTGCTGGGGGTGCGGGGCTGAGTGAGAAGGCTGAGTGGTGCAGCGGGAGGTGGCTGGCCTGCGGAGAGGGGCAACGGCAGGTTACCTGTGGTGGTGGGAAATGGTGGTCGCCGGTGGTGGGTGGACATGTGAGGTCTGGTTGTTGTTGGTGACCCATGGTGGCAGGTAACTATGGAGGTTTCACGATGACCGGGTCGGTGTGTCACTGTGACCAGAGGGGGCATTGACAGTCACTGGTCGGGGGGCAGGGCCGCGGGGGCGGGGGAAGTCACTGGCCAAGGTTCGCGGCGACATTCACTGATTAGGGCGGGTGGCGGTGGCGGTCAATGATCAGGGCAGCGACAATCTCTAGACATGGCGGCAGTCAC
Organism: Cuscuta europaea; assembly: GCA_945859875.1. Classification (NCBI taxonomy): domain Eukaryota; kingdom Viridiplantae; phylum Streptophyta; class Magnoliopsida; order Solanales; family Convolvulaceae; genus Cuscuta; species Cuscuta europaea. The sequence continues at coordinate 5,995,728 of CAMAPE010000008.1, read as the reverse complement.
TACACAAGTGATCACTATTTGGTGGCCTAGTTCGAGTCACTAAAATTGCAAGTCACTGTAATGAAAATACATTAGTCACTGCATATTAGTCATATTTTTGGGTTTTTTTAAATGTGATCATTTTTTAGTCTTTCAACTTTTATTTAGTAATATTCCTAAAATAAGGCCAATAATATATAGGACAATTAATTTATAAATAATCTTTTGTAAACCTCATAAATAGGGGTGCAATTAGGGGTGGGCAAAATAACCGAACCGGCATGGTACCGAACCGGTATGGTACCAGACTGGAAAACAGGATTTCAAACGGTTCTAAAAAATTTTGTCCCGAACCGGACTCGACCGATTCCAAACCATGCCATGACCGGTTCTCATAAAATGAGAACCGGTACCGAATCGAACCGAACCGAATTATAATTTTATTAATTTATATAATTTTATAATTATATATACATGTATACCATGTTACCATTAATTACTTTGATTACTCATTTGCACTCTGCTAATTGCTAGTTAACCGGATCGGTAAAAATGAATAGTATTATATGAAATTTATTAACAATGTTATTGCTAGTTATTTATGTTTTGTACTATTATAGTTTATAAGAAATTCATTAACTATGTAATACTACCTCTGTCCCAAAAAACTTTTCCATTTTCAAAACTTTGACCAATTATATTTTTTATTGAGAATTATTTATAATATAAAAATTATATGAAAATGTTCTTTGTTAAAAATACTTTTATAAAAGTATACTACTTCCGTCCCTTAAAACTTTGCCAAAGTTAACCGGCACGTAGAATAATAAAGTAAAAACTGTATGGTTGAGGTTTGTGCAGAGGAGAGAGAAATAACAGAAACTACAAAATAACTGATTAAAAGGGAAAGTGGCAAAGTTTTTTGGGACGTCCCAAAAAGGAAAGATGACAAAGTTTTAAGGGACGGAGGGAATAAAATTTATAACTTCCATAATACTCTATACTAATCAAAATCATGGTTCAAATTTTTTGAAATGACACAGTTTTTTAGGACGGAGCTAGTATGAAAATTATGTGGATTTGGGGATGACTAAGTTTTAATTTATCGAAAAAAATGACATTGTTTGGCATTGTTATGACATGGTAACGGACCGTTTGAAAATAGAACCGAATTGAACGGGTTTAGGTCTAAGATCGAACCAAACCGAACCGTTTTAATAGTAACGATCTAGATACAAGTTTCGTAAAATATTGGACTGGATCGGACCGCGCCCACCCTAGGTGCAAATGGGTACCAAAATGGAATACACAAAAGACGATCGCTCCGTAGAAAACGACTGTCGCTTTCAAAAAATGAAAATCCGGACCCGGTATCCGATCTTTGCCAAGTTGGGCAATGTTCAATCGATCAATAATGCTCCTTTTTTATTAAATTATAAACTAGTGTACGGAGCAGTTTTTGGTTTACGACAGCACTAAAAGTGCATTTCTACAGACGCAACTTGAACCACTGATTTGTGAATGGATCGATAGACCTTTTTAGCCGCCAGACAGCAATCAATTAAGAATAAAATTACTCTTGTTAAAATATACCGAGTAATTGAATTGATCATCTTTCAACTATTCATAATCAGGAATTATTATCATCATTATACATATAATTAAGAGATCATAATTATGATTTCAAGGTGATACATAAATGTGTGGCTCACAATGATCTTCTAATCTCGTTGAGCTCACATTTTCTCCTATAAATAAGAGTTTTCTCCATTGCAATTAATAATCATTATCACCCTCCAAATAACATCTGTATATTACTTCCGTCTCACTCAACTTTTCCAAGTTGTTGTTAGGTGAGAAATTAGAAGAGTAAAATTTGTGTGATTGAGGTTTGTGCAGAGGAGAGAGAAGTGAACAGAGCCACAAAAATATTGCTTTAAAGGAAAGTAGCAAAGTTTTTTGGGACAAATAAAAAAGGAAAGTTGGCAAAGTCCAGTGGAACGGAGTGAGTACATAATATAATCTCTCTCTAATCTTCTGCTTATTTTCTTCTATTTCATAACACATTATCAGCACGAATTTATTTCAAATCCCTGAAATCATCATCTTCCCAACAGGTATGGAGTTAACTGAAATTTCTCCAAGTGGCTTTGAACAATGTTTAATAAACAGTGGCACAACGCAACCATTTTGAGGCATAGAGATTATATTTCTCATATGAGATTAGTTGAAGCTAATGTTAATACTGTTGGTAGAAAATATGTTGAGTAGAAAATTCGGCAGTAATTCAGTACAGTAAAAGTGATTTATCCAATACAAAAGGAGGGGCGGCCTATTTATAGGCGCTTACAAGAGGTTTGTCAAATTCTAATGGGCTTGGCCCAATTAAACAACTAAAACAAGAAGCCTGATCCAAGGCCAATGGGCTGGTCGGCCCCAGAGTTAAACCAATCAATCCAAGGACCATATTATCTAGCCGGACCGTGTGCTGGGCCTGGTTCGCGCCCGAGCCCAGGCATATTGGGTCGATAGTATTGGACCTGGCCCATTATCCCAACACGAGTCCCCCACTCCCCTAGTCGAGTAGCAGACTCGGCTAGAAGGGAGTAGTCAAGTTGATCAACGATCGGTTCGTCTATCGGATCGGCTGGCTAGTCGCACCTCCATTGTAGCAGTCTGGGGTGCTCATCAACGTAATCGTTGGCCCGTAGGGGGGCCATTCTTTGCGGGCCTTGATCGGCCCCTTTGCTTTGCTCCCTACTGCTTGCGAAAGGACGGGGGTCTCGCTGTATATTGACCAAAAATAATTTGGGCCTGAAATTCCAAAATACGAGCCTTGTTTTTCTGTAGCCGTATATTGACCATGCGACGGATATACATGGGCTTTAGCCGCACACCCGACCAATAAAGAACCCCGCAGCCAGGGTTGGAATCTCGTCCAAGCCTTCGCGTTCTGTCACAGAAACCCCAGGCCAGCTTCCTAAAATAACCCGGAGCTATTCCAATTAATAATTTCCTTCCTTTTTTTTCTTTCCATATTCTTTTAATTTCCTTGAATCCGAGTGTGGCCTAGCCTTAACACCCTCGATCATCCACGCGCAATTCAGCCATGCAGGTCCCCTCAGCTTCAGCCGTTCCAGCCGCAGCCACGGCATCTCCGCGTCGCTCCATCCCCAGCCGGCGAAGGAAACGCAGCGGCTCCCCTTCTCCGTCGCGCCGGAGGGAGGGTCATTCACGACGTTGTTCGCCGTCGCGATCTCGTAGCCCAGGCGGTCGGAAAAAACCCAGCGATTCACAGTCATCATCGCCGCCTGTTCCAAGCCTACGCACAGGTTCTCAACATAGTTCACGACACGAAGCTCATCATAGTGCCCTCTCCACCCGTGAACGTCGTCCGGAGTTCTTCCAGCCGAAAGCCATGACTAGATAGCAAAAGATCCCCTCCGGGGTGATGAAAGAGGTTTTCTCCGCATCATCTTCATGCATGGATATCTGATGATAACCCCGGAATGCGTCCATGAAGCTAAGGAGTTCGCACCCGGCTGTCCCGTCAACTAGCTGGTCTATGTTAGGTAAAGGGAAGGGGTCCATCGGGCATGCTCTGTTAAGGTCTGTGTAATCGCCGCACATTCTCCAAGTCGGGGGCTTCGGTGCCAGGATCACGTTTGCCAACCATTCTGGGTATAATACTTCCTTGATGTGTTTAATAGCCAAGAGCATAGCCACCTCCTTCTTCACGAAATCCCTTCGTTCCACCGAGAGATGTCTTCTCTTCTGCTGGATCGGCTTCACCGTCGGGTCGACCGCTAGCCTGTGAACGGCCACACTCCGGTCCAACCCCGGCATATCCTCAGGGCCCCATGCGAAGATCACACTGAATGTGACCAACACTTGGATGATCTTCTCTCTCATCCCGGCTGGGAGCCCCAACCCGATTTTGATCTTTCGCTCCGGGTGCCCGGGATCGATATGAACTTCTTCAACCTCGGAGGTGGGTTCAGCGCGGAGCTGGCCATCCTCATACTTCATGGCTTTGCTGTTGATAGTGTGGACCCTAAGGTCCTTTTGTCCGAGTTGTTTGCACGCCTTCATGTAACAACTGCGGGCCATCCTTTGATCTCCCCGAGCTATCCCGACCCCGTTCGGGGTGGGGAACTTCATACATAAATGCTCCTGAGAGATAATGCATCTCAAGTCCTCCAACGCGGGTCTTCCCATGATGATTTTGTGCGGACAGGTTAAACGTACGACAATGAACTCAGGGTTCAACTTTGCTACACAGGGTTCCGAACCCACCATCACGGGCAACACCACACTGCCTTCCGATTCGATTGAGTCCCCGGTAAATCCGGATAAAGGTGTTCTTACCGGACTCAGATCCGCCCCGCTCAGACCAAGGCCTTGGAATGTGTCGTAATACATTACGTTCACCGAGCTTCCATTGTCTACTAGAACTCGATGAATGATTGTATTGTTGATCTCCACCTTAATCATTAAGGCGTCCCTATGCGGTGGTGGCATGGGTGGTAGGTCATCATCAGTGAAGTAGATCGGATCTCTTCTCATCTTCTTTTCTGCAGGTACCCGGGTAATTTCCCCGACGTACAAGGATCGAGCCCATCGTTTCCTTTCGCCTGACGTGTCCCCTCCTTGGGGGACTCTAGATGGCCCGGCTCGTGAACGTCGTCTGTCTGTCAAACAGTCCCAGCAACCTCCAGCGGGTCAAATATCATCTGCGCGAGACCCCCCGGGCGAGGCGGACGCACTGCCACAGTCTGGGAACTTGGTTGCACGAGCCCATTGTGGCGAGGTGGGAAAAGAGTCCGTACGTGGAGGCTCGGTTAAACAAATTCAAGCCAGCGGGGTGAATGAAATGTCTCAGCCCGAATTCGGGGCATCAGGGAAAAATCAAGGGGTATCCGATAATTTTTCGATGCATGAAAAGTTCACCACCTCCTCGCGGTTGGACAGACCCGCTACGCGGATCGTGATCGTTAAGGGACATCTCCGGCCTGCTCCGGGGGGGGGGGGGGGCACATGACCAGTCCGTGCCATCCTCAAACAATGTCACCCCTGTAGTGGATATTGCCTCACAGTCGGATAGCTCCCCCAAATCAAATGGCGAATCGAATAGCGTCGAAGATCCTAACGCTTGGAGGGAACGTTTGCGTTCCACCAGTACGGAGGCAGATTTGAAGTTGGCGAAAAGTTTGTTCGATAGCAATTGCACCCTCATGTTGCCAGATCCCGAGAGTAACCTCACTAGCCCTCCTCCAGATTCGTTCTTCGGGGTTCGCATTGCATCTATCGCGCGGGGCATGCGGGTGCCTTTATGTCCATTCTTGGTGGCACTCCTTGCCCATATCGGGGTATCGCCGTGCCAGATGACCCCAACCGCACATATGTTTACGGCTGCTTTTGTCGCACGTTGTAGTGGCGTTGGTATCCGGCCATCCATATCGTTGTTCCGTGCATGCCTTAGGTGGAACCGCCCTAACAATAAGACAGATGACGGCGGGTTCGTGTCACTTTGCCAATTACCGCACCGCAAGCTCTTTGATCAGTATCCAGAGCCACCTAGGAAGTGGTCGAATAAATGGGTATGGGCATCCGCTCCCCGCTCGCTCCCCGTCACGTCCACCTGGGGTATTTCAATGCGCGAGTACAAGCCTGTCTCTCTCACCCCTGACCTTGAGGAGAAGGTCGAGGCCTTGCTCCAAGGGGGCCCTTTCCCGATTAATTCGTATATAGGTAAATCTTCTGTCCCAGCAGGTCACAGATACCATATGAGATCATCCCTTAATTTGCTAATATTTTCAGATGTGGCAGGCAACAGACACGAAGTTGCTGCCCCCAATGTGTCATTGGGGACCATGCTCCCACCTCCTGCGCCTGGTGCGAATTTATGTCCGCCCAATCTTGGGGAGAAGCGCGGGGCCTCCCCGTTCTGTGAAGAGCAGGTTGCCATGGACGGAAAAGGTGTGAACTCCATTCTAATTCAAGAGGAGAAAGACCCGGCTGAAATAACTCCACCACCCTCTTGTTTATTTTTATTATTTATTCCTTCTTCTTCTTTTTTTCAAGCAGGCCTAGTTACGGCGCAGGGTGTTGCCCCCCAGTCCGTGGTACCTGATGCAAGTAGGAGCGTGTCCAACGCCACCATGCCCGAGGTAGACGCCGGGGTGAAGAGCGGGCAGGGTGTTGCCCCCCAGTCCGTGGTACCCGTTGCAAGTAGGGGCATGCCCGATGCCACAATGCCCGAGGTAGACGTCGGGGTGAAGAGCGGGGTTCCCCCCACGTCATGGGGAACAAGCCGGTAGGAAGAAGAAAGGTGTGAATCCTCCTCTTTGATTCGGGAGCGGAGAAATAGTTCAACCGGTACTAATCCATTTTACTCTGTTTATTTCTTGCAGAGGTTGCTGGTATGCGGGGCAGGCTCGCTGCTCTGGCCGCAGAGGAGGACGCCAGGTTCCGGCCTTCGAGGACTGAAGTCATTCCCTTCATCGTGGAAAAACAACACGGGGCCCCTCCTGTTAACCAGCCAGCTCCTACCCTTAGTGCTTCATCGATTTTGGATATGGCGCGCTCTATCAAGTCTTACAGCGCGGTATGCTGTAATTTGACGTTTCACTCTTCCTTTTTTATTATTATTGTCACTATAATCCTCACTAATTCTACGTCTCCTGCAGGGGCTAATGGACACAGCCGTCGCGCTTCAAACAATAGGTCGTCGTCGCGATGAGCTCCAACACCAGGCTGACGAGGCTCACCGTCACTCGGTTGCCGTTCAGCGTCGGGCGGACGAAGCAACAGCTGCTCTGTCCGAGCTCCAGTCAAAATATGACTTCCTACAATCGAAGTATGATCGACTGCAAGCATCGTTCACGGATGCGGGGCGTCAGGCAGTTGCGGCATTTCAAACATTCCCGGAATTTTAAAAAATCATCACTTCGAAGTTGGAGGCTCACCGCTCAGAGCAGGTCCAAGCATGGTTGAAAACTGAGGAGGGTCAACTTTGGCGGGATAAGGAAATTCTCATGTCCTTCAGGTGTGGCCGATACGACATGCAGACCACGTTGTACAATAGGCTGGCAGAGTTCTATCCCGACTTCGATCCCGAAAAATTTGGTTTGCCCGAAATCATGCCAGATCCTGACGGGGCCGACGAGCAAGCGAACGATTTGTCCCTTTTGCACTTGGATATTCCAGATGACTTGGAAGATGCCGTTCATGGTTTTGATTTTGAGACTATCCTCAATGGTGTTCCTGAGAACATGCCTGATCCTTAGATCATAGATATGGATCTCTTATATTGTCGTCTTTATTCTCATTTTTGATGGACATTCCACTTTACATTCCGCACTTGTGTTTTTATTTATTCTCACACTTAGCCATATAAGCTTTCCTCTTTGCGCAACTTCGCACCCGTGTCATGGTTCATCTTTTCTATTCATTTAACCATTTTTTATTCGAGACCACTTGGGGAACTAGTCGGGGATCTGGCTCCCCACCTAAACCACGAGGGGCGGAAGGTCGGCTGGGCCAACCTTGACCGCGCCCCGCTTGGTAAGGCGAGGCTGACCCGCACACCATCGGTCTAGGACCAACTGGTGAGCAAGCTGTTTGGCTGTGGTCAGATGACGGATGTGCGAGAAGGGGTCGGAGCACGACTCCCCGCATACCTCCGGCCCGGAGGCCGGTCCTGCACCTTGACTTGTACAACTGGTTTCATACTTAGGAAAATCTGATTTCCTTTTCTGAGAGTCGAACGGAAGTCAGCCAAACGTAAGGGCAAGGCCCTCAAGGTTAGACCAGAACGGACCCGCACCATTGATCATAGTAAATGAGTACACATGCTATTAAGCCTAGCAACGTCAGACAACGGACTTGCGAGAAGGACTCGGAGTATGACTTCTTGCATATCTTCGGCCCAGGGCCGGTCATATAGTTGGTGTACCGTCGATTAGATCAAATGAGTGGACGGGCTGTTTAGACAGCAACGTCGGACAACGGATGTACGAGAGCGGCTCGGGGCGCGACCTCTCGCATACCTTTTCGACCCGGGGGCCGGTCTAACGGTCGCCCTGACCGAGTAGCTAGTCCTGGACTTGAAAAATAGTTCGATCATTTCCTTTTCCGAGGATCTAGCAGTGATGGACTAAACACCGAGAGCAGGGCGTGATTTTTTTGTTTTTTGATTTTGTCTCTTTTTTTTTGCCTCTGCCCGTTCATTCCCAAGTGAGGTCGGACCTCAGTCAATTCAATAATAAATAGAGAACAACAAATGAACTTTTATTAAAGCAACCGTGTTAAAGCAATGGAAGGATTAATTATTAAACATCACTACTGATAAAACTTAAGTAAATGCTCCGCGTTCCATGCACGTTCAATGAGTTTCCCCATCGTAGTCTTCAATTTGTAAGTCCCTGGTCCAATCACGCCTTCGACGACATAGGGGCCTTCCCACTTGATGGAAAGCTTCCCCCCTTCCGTGGGTTTGCTTGCCTTCCTCCGCCTTAGCACGTAATCTCCCACGTCAAAGCTCCGTGGCACGGCCCTGCTATCTTGGTACGCCTTCACTTGCCTACGGTAATTCTCAGCCCTAATGAATGCCCGATCTCTTCTTTCTTCTATGAGGTGGAGTTCAGCTCTGAGCCTCTCCTCGTTGCTGGTTGGCTCGAATTCCTCCACCCGACGACTGGGAATCACCGCCTCAAACGGGGCCCTTGCCTCAAAGCCATAGCATAGAGCGAAAGGGGTTTCGCCTGTCGCCTTCCTGGGGGTAGTTCAGAATGTCCACAACACGTTACTCAGCTCTTCAACCCACACTGTCCCGAGAGCTTCCAATTTCTTTTGGAGGCCATCTACAATCGTGCGATTGATATTCTCCACTTGCCCGTTCGCCTGGGGATAGCAAACGGACACCCGGCTTGACTCCACGCCCCATTCGGCGCAGAATTGCTTGAATGGTTCGCAATCGAACTGCCTTCCATCATCGGAAATAATTTGCAAAGGAATTCCAAATCGACAAAAGATATTCTTCCATTTAAACTTCTTGCATTGCAGATGCGTTATGCTAGCGAGCGGCTCTGCTTCCACCCATTTCGTGAAGTAATCCACAGCCACGATGACAAACCTTCTATTTCCGGACCCATTTGGTAAGGGACCAACCAAATCTATACCCCATCAAGTGAATGGTAGAGCAGTGCTAACAGGCGTGAACATCGTTGCCGGCCTTCCGGGGCTCTTCTGAAACTTTTGGCATGTGTCGCACCTCCTTGCGTAATCGGCACAATCCTTCATAATTGTGGGCCAGAAATACCCTTGGAGGACAACTTTCCTGGCCAAGGTGCATGCACCTTGATGGGCCGGACAAACACCGCCATGGAGCTCCGCGACAATCATCTCGGCTTCGTGTGGTCGTAGACACTTCAAAAATGCTCCGTTGTAAGACCGTTTATACAGCTTACCGTCCAGGACGACATAGCTCGGGGCCCGTCGCTGGACGAGCTTCGCTTCCTGTTCCTTTTCGAGCAAGGTCCCGTCAGCTATGTAACGTAACAAATCGTCCACCCAGCTCCAATTTACTTCTTGTAGAGGAAGGACGGTTACCGAAGGGGAAGCTGTTATGCTTGAAGTTGTCATTTCTTCAACCCGTGCAATCTTGGATATGTGTTCGGGTACTCCTTGGGACAGACGTGATAAGAGGTCGGCATCCCCGTTCTGGCTCCGCGGCACACAAACTAGCTCAGCTCGCCTAAACAATCCGAGTAATTCCCGAACAGCATCCCTGTACTTCGCCATCCTTTCTTCCTTTGCCTCGAAATCGCCCTTCACCTGGGATATGACTAATCGAGAATCACACTTCACCGTTATGCATTCCGCTCGCATGGCCGCAGCTATCCGTAGCCCCGACAACAGGGCTTCATACTCAACTTCATTATTGGACACTTTGAACAGGTACCGGTAAGCGTAGTACGCTCGATACCCTTCAGGCGAGATCAAGACGATCCCGCCCCCGCAACCTTTCGTCCCGGACGATCCATCGGTCGCTAGGGTCCACCACTGTTCTTCACTATCTCTTTGTCTTTCCGTAACATCCCTCGCCGTGCATTCCACAATGAAATCCGCAAGTGCCTGCCCTTTGATGGATGATCGCGGCTGAAATTCGACCTCGTACTGACTGAGAAGCATCGACCACTTCACGACCCGCGTCGTTCCCGGGGTTCTCAATGCTGCGCCCAGGGGTTGATCCGATAGGATTTTGATCGGGTGTGCTTGAAAGTAATGGGTCAACTTCTGTAAGCGGCATAGATGGTCTTCTCGAGCGGGGTGTACCGTAGCTCCGCATTCTGTAAGGTTTTACTTACGTAGTATACGGGGTTCTGAATCTCGCCTTCCTCACGGACCAGCACGGAGCTGATCGCACCCTGCGACACTCCCAAATACAATATCAGTGTTTCTCCTTTCTTCGGCTTGCTTAACAACGGTTCAGAGAGAAGATACTTCTTTAGGTCCTCGAATGCCCGCTGGCAATCATCCCTCCACGCAAATCCACTTTGTTTCTTGAGAACCCGGAAAAAAGGTAGGGACTTCTCCGCAGATTTTGACATGAAACGCCCAAGTGATGCCAGCCGCCCAGTGAGAACCTGCACTTCCTTCACCGACCTCGGAGGTTCCATGTCAAGGATTGCTCTCACTTTTTCGGGGTTCGGCTCTATCCCTCTCCGGGTGACCATGTACCCCAAAAAATTTCCGCCCTGGACAGCAAACATGCACTTTTTTGGGTTCAGGCGCAGCCGGACTGCCCTCATGATCCCGAAAATTTCGGCTAATTCGTCGGCATGGTCTGTCTCTCGTACGCTCTTGACGATCATATCGTCTACATACGCTTCCATGTTCCTTCCTAGCACTGTTCGAAACACTTTTGCAACCATTCTCGTGTACGTCGCCCGAAAGTTCTTCCAGCCGAAAGCCATGACTAGATAGTAAAAGATCCCCTCCGGGGTGATGAAAGAGGTTTTCTCCGCATCATCTTCATGCATGGATATCTGAGGATACCCCCGGAATGCGTCCATGAAGCTAAGGAGTTCGCACCCGGCTGTCCCGTCAACTAGCTGGTCTATGTTAGGTAAAGGGAAGGGGTCCATCGGGCATGCTCTGTTAAGGTCTGTGTAATCGACGCACATTCTCGAAGTCGGGGGCTTCGGTGCCAGGACCACGTTTGCCAACCATTCTGGGTATAATACTTCCTTGATGTGTTTAATAGCCAAGAGCATAGCCACCTCCTTCTTCACGAAATCCATTCGTTCCACCGAGAGGTGTCTTCTCTTCTGCTGGATCGGCTTCACCGTCGGGTCGACCGCTAGCCTGTGAACGGCCACACTCCGGTCCAACCCCGGCATATCCTCAGGGCCCCATGCGAAGATCACACTGAATGTGACCAACACTTGGATGATCTTCTCTCTCATCCCGGCTGGGAGCCCCAACCCGATTTTGATCTTTCGCTCCGGGTGCCCGGGATCGATATGAACTTCTTCAACCTCGGAGGTGGGTTCAGCGCGGAGCTGGCCATCCTCATACTTCATGGCTTTGCTGTTGATAGTGTGGACCCTGAGGTCCTTTTGTCTGAGTTGTTTGCACGCCTTCATGTAACAACTCCGGGCCATCCTTTGATCTCCCCGAGCTATCCTGACCCCGTTCGGGGTGGGGAACTTCATACATAAATGCTCCTGAGAGATAATGCATCCCAAGTCCTCCAACGCGGGTCTTCCCATGATGATTTTGTGCGGACAGGTTAAACGTACGACAATGAACTCAAGGTTCAACTTTGCTACACAGGGTTCCGAACCCACCATCACGGGCAACACCACACTGCCTTCCGATTCGATTGAGTCCCCGGTAAATCCGGATAAAGGTGTTCTTACCGGACTCAGATCCGCCCCGCTCAGACCAAGGCCTTGGAATGTGTCGTAATACATTACGTTCACCGAGCTTCCATTGTCTACTAGAACTCGATGAATGATTGTATTGTTGATCTCCACCTTAATCATTAAGGCGTCCCTATGCGGTGGTGGCATGGGTGGTAGGTCATCATCAGTGAAGTAGATCAGATCTCTTCTCATCTTCTTTTCTGCAGGTACCCGGGTAATTTCCCCGACGTACAAGGATCGAGCCCATCGTTTCCTTTCGCCTGACGTGTCCCCTCCTTGGGGGCTGCCCACGATGTAGGAGCATTTGTGATGCTTCCGGGCTCCCTCCCCTAGGTCACACTCGTCATCCTCGGACAGAGCCCCGAGCTCGCGCTTCTTTGGAGGTTGGTCAAGGGGCTGTTTCTCCTTGGACGTGGTGGCTTGATCGGAACGCCTCCATGTCAGGTTCCTCCCTTTCTGGGCATTTCCCGGTTTTCCTACAAATTGGCCCAAATATCCTTGTTTGATAAGTGCCTCAATTTGTCTGCGGAGAACGATGCATTCGTCCGTATCATGCCCGAAATTCCGGTGAAACCTGCAGTATTGGTCGGTATTGCGTTTGGCAGTGACAACGTCACATTCCTCTGGGAAGGAAACCAAACCCTGCTCCTCGGCATAGTCGAGTACCGTCCCGACCGGTTGAGCCAAAGGTGTCAGAAGTTTGGTAGGTAGGAGCGGACCGTTCGGGACGTCCGTCCTTCCCTTGTTCTTATTCTTCTTACCTTTGAACCGGCCGCCCTTTCCACCAGACTTCCTATCGGCGTCTTCATCATCTGGGTCACCACGTCTTCCCTTGTCCTTCGTGTCTTCTTTCTTTCCATCCTCTTCATCTCTTTTCCTCTGTTCAGCGTCCTCTGCCTCAGCCTGACGGTCAGCCCGCCTCAGGGCTTCCTCGTATAAAGCGGGTGGATTCCTAACAAAATCCTTGTAAAGTTCTCCTGATCGGATAGAATTTGTCAGCATTGCCACTCCGGTCCTGTCGTCAAGGCCCTGAACCTTGACCGACTCGACCCTCCATCTTGCCAGGAAAGTGGACAGGGCCTCTTTCTTTCCTTGCTTCAGGCTAAACAGGTGGCTGAAATTCTTCTTCACATCTCGTGAGCCGGCGAACCTCAAGAGGAAGTGCCTAGCCAACTCCCTGAAGTTCCCGATGCTCCCATCGGGCAGTGTGTCATACCATTCACGAGCCGGACCATCTAGAGTAGCCGCGAATCCTCTGCATCGTATGGCATCTTCGTACCCCATCATGACCATATATGACAGGTAACGTGATATGTGGTGTTGCGGGTCTGAAGTGCCCTTGTAAGTATCCACATTGCAAGGTTTGTATCCTCCATTATGGCACGAGTGAAGGGCTCCGGGATATGGAGGTCGGCCACGTATGACTCTCCCCCAACAACCCTCCTCCTTAGCTCGTCCAACCTCAGTCTGAGATCCTCCACAGCTTCCGGCGCCGGTTCCTCTGGCACGCGCCCAGCACGGGGCTGGACCCGCACATAGGATTCTGCGACTCTTTCACGCGCGTGAGGCCGATGGCCACCATGGGGACCTTCTATGGAAACGGTTCGACCGCTCAGACGACGGGGGTGATGAGAGAAGTCATCCCCGCCCTCCAGTGACGAGTCTCGGTGGGGCCCTCCTCTTTCGGGTCGTCGAGGCTGCTCGACCTGTCGGGGCATATGCTCCCTCCAGGGCAAGGATTCCCTTCGTGATTCGTCCAAACTAGTATGTCACCCTTCATATCTCCCAGAGGAAGTCTCGATGTCTTCAGGGGCGGCGTGCCTCGGAGTTTCATGATTAGCTCTCTGCGGCATCATCCCCAGGAAATTCTGAGCCAAAGCCCCAATGGCACGCGTGGCCTCCTGTAGCGCCCGCACTCCAACGTCAAGTCGGTTCGTGCACGGAGCCTGACGACGGCGACCTCCAATCCGATCACGAATGGATTGTCTGTCATGACTACGGCTCAGCGAACCCCTCAGGTCCCCTGAGCCTGACAAATGGTTCCGGAGATCTCCTATCGGTCTCACCACCTGGCTTCTCACACGATGGCCATTGGGTTGTTCTGAATGCTCGGTGTGAACGGAAACTCGCTCTTGCCTTGATGATCCTGCCATTTTCCTCCTCAAAGATTCTACCGAAAACTGAGAGAACAACTCAGCTCTCAATGAAAGCACCAATGTTGGTAGAAAATATGTTGAGTAGAAAATTCGGCAGCAATTCAGTACAATAAAAGTGACTTATCCAATACAAAAGGAGGGGCGGCCTATTTATAGGCGCTTACAAGAGGTTTGTCAAATGCTAATGGGCTTGGCCCAATTAAACAACTAAAACAAGAAGCCTGATCCAAGGCCAATGGGCTGGTCGGCCCCAGAGTTAAACCAATCAATCCAAGGACCATATTATCTAGACGGACCGTGTGCTGGGCCTGGTTCGCGCCCGAGCCCAGGCATATTGGGTCGATAGTATTGGACCTGGCCCATTATCCCAACAAATACAATCTCAGATGTTGCTAAACTCATTGAAAGTTCTGGAATAGCGTATGTGATTCTCCCAAAAGGGACAAAATTAATTATTAAAGACGCTGAATACTTCAGTAAATTACGGAGAAATCTTTTGAGTTTTAAAGATATGCGTTTAAATGGTTTTCATATTGAAACCATGTCTGAAAATCAGAAGGAATATTTATGTCTAACGACAAATAGATTTAGAAATACGTACATTTCTAAAAAAATGTCAGCATATTTCTCGAGATTGTATTATACATATATCTGTCCAATTAAGATAAATGTGGTATCTAAAATTAATTACCACAATTCTCTTATCTAATGGCATGACCGTTTAGGTCATCCAGGCAACACTATGATGCACAAAATTATTGAAAAATTACATGGACATTCATTAACTAATAATGTCAAGATTCCACAATAATGTGATTTTCAGTGCAATGCCTGTTCTTTTGGCAAATTAATTATCAGGCCATCTTTATATAAAATTTGAGTTGAATCTCTTGCATTTTTAGAAAGAATTCAAGAAGATATTTGTGGGCCAATTGCCCCTCCGTGTGGACCCTTTCGATATTTTATGGTGATCATTGACGCATCATCACGTTGGTCACATATTAGTCTTTTATCGATTAGAAATTTTGCATTTGCGAATCTCATTGCTCAAATTATTCGTTTGACATCACAATTTCCGGATTATTCAATAAAGAAAGTTCGACTTTATAATGCAGGAGAATTTACATCTCAATACTTTAATGACTATTGCATGTCAATTGGGATTGATGTGGAACATCCGGTTCCACGTGCGCATACACAAAATGGTCTTGTTGAATCATTAACTAAGAGATTGCAATTAATTGCTAGACCATTATTGATGAAATCTAGATTACCATCATTTGCATGGGGATATGCTATATTGCATGCTGCAAATTTAATTCGGCTTAGGCCAACTGCATATTATAAGTATTCCCAATTGCAATTAGTATGTGATAAAGAACCAAATACATCACACATAAAAATATTTGGTTGTGTTGTGTATATACCAATTGTTCCACCTTATCATACTAAAATGGGTTCTCAAAGAAGGCTGAGAATTTATATTGGTTTTAAATCTCTCTTAATTATTCATTATCTGGAACCAATGACTGGTGACTTATTCATCGCATGGTTCGATGACTGTCATTTCAATGAGACAATATTCCCAGCTTTAGAGGGAGATAGTTGAGAAATTGACCCACATATGAATGATATTACTTAGAATGTAACAAATTTATCTTTTCTTGATTCTCACACAAATGCTTGTGACCAAGAAATTCAAAAGATTATTCATTTACAAAAGACAAGAGTCAAATAAGGTCTTCTACTATTATGAAATCGTCACATAAGATCATCTACTCAATAAAGTGTCATATAAATACGTCTACTTATAAAATCTAATCAGGTGAGTCCTAACTACACGTTGACAACCTTCTAATCTTGATTTTAGCTTAGGTGTCAGTATTTTTTGCCTTGTATTTCAACCAATCTTAGATAAATATTAAATGTTAGCCTTATAATATATTTTAAAAAGATAGTCAAAAACACGCGAAAATCGGGAATAAGAGGTTGTCAATAGGGCGTTAGGCCTCATTCGATTGTTTTTTATAAGTAGACGTATTTATATGACATTTTATTCAGTAGATGACTTTATGTGACGTTTTCATAATAGTAAATGACCTTATTTGATCCTTTTCCCTTTACAAAATGTTTCAAACCAATTATCTGACACTTTTACAGACTCAAAGAAAGTGACAAAATCACATATTCCTGCTATGAACTCTTGCTAATAGAAATTCCTGCGGAGATTAGTGAAAGAACTCTTGCTAATGAGTTTATGACACGTAAAAAATGTGGTAGATCACTTGGTTCAAGAGATTTGAAACCAAGAAAATTTAAAAAGCAAGATGTAGTTTGTGATGCCAAAGAAGTTCAACCTTCTCAAGAAGAAAATGAACATTTTGAAAATATCAGTTTTGAAGATAAAATCAATAATAATGATACCTCAAAAGAGGATCCAATCACCTGAGAAGAGGTAAATATTTGAGATAAAGATAGAAACGTCAATAATTTTGAATTTTCAATTAATTACATTTCTAATGGGATACAATGGAATAGAAAAGATATTGATGTTAATGATATATTTTCATATGACATTGCCACAGATATAATGAATGAACAAGATGACAATGACCCTAAAACTATTGACGAATGTCGTCGAAGAAATGATTGGCCAAAATGGAATGAAGCAATTCAGCTAGAATTAAAATCGCTAGAAAAGTGTAATGTTTTTGAACCAATAGTCCATACGTCAAAAGGCGTAAAACTTGTCGGTTTTTGTGCGTAAGGAGCAACGAGAAAAATGAAATCGTTAGATACAAAGCCCGACTTGTTGTCCAAGGTTTCTTTCAAATGTCAGGAATCAATTATGTTGGGACGTATTCTCCTGCAATTGATGCTGCTACTTTGAGATTTTTAACTGACATGTCTGTTTTTGAAAGGCTGCAAATGCGCCTAATGGATGTAAGGACCACATATTTATAGGGTTCACTCGATACTGACATATATATGAGAATTGATGGAGGCTTTAAAATACCTGATGCTTATAACTCGAAATCTCGAGATTTGTTTTCCATTAAATTGCAAAAGTCATTATATGGATTAAAACAATCTAGATGCATGTGGTACAATCGTCTCAGTGAACATTTGATTAAAGAAGGATATAAAAGTGAACCTATTAGTCCATGTGTTTTCATACAACGATCCAAATCTGTATTCGCCATAATTGAAGTATATGTTGATGATTTGAATATAATTGGAACTCTCAATGAAATTGAAAATACTGCAAAATATCTCAGGAAAGAATTTGAAATGAAAGACTTTGGGAGAACAAAATTTTGTCTCAGAATTCAAATTCAACATTGGAGAAATGGTATTTTTATCCACCAAGCAAATTATACCAACAAACTTTTGATGCAGTTTTACATGGACAAAGCACACCCGCTCAATTCTCCAATGGTGGTTCGATCTCTCAATGTGCATGATGATCCTTTCCGACCTTGTGAAGATGATGAAGAAATTCTTGATCCCGAAGTACCATATTTGAGTGCTATTGAAGCATAAATGTATCTGGCTAATAATACCCGATTAGACATTGCTTTTTTCGTAAATTTATTAGCCAGATACAGTTCTTCCCCGACAAGAAGACATTGGAATGGCGTCAAACATATATTCCGCTATCTCAATGGTACAATCGATCTTGGATATTATTTCTAGAATGCTGCAAACGCAACATTAATTTGCTATGCCGATGCATGATACTTGTCTGGCCCACAAAAGGCAAAATCACAAACATGATATTTATTCACCTATGGTAATACCGCTATCTCATGGAGATCAATGAAGCAAAGATTAACTACCACATCATCAAATCACACAGAATTAATTGCTCTTTATGAAGCAGGTCGAGTGTGTGTCTGGTTGTGATCAATGGCCCAACACATACAAAATGAATGCAGTATAAAATCTTTTACATGTGATGTATGTGATTTATGAAGATAACACTACATGTATAGCTCGGATCAAAGTAGATTACATCAAAGGGGACAGAACAAAGCATATAGCACCAAATCTTTTCTCCACACATGATCTTGAGAAAAACGAAACAATTGATGTCAGATAAATCAAGTACTACGACAACCCTGCTGATTTACTCACAAAATCATTGGCCTCGAAGAAATTTGAATAACTGGTCGACAAAATTGGAATATGTCGTCTTCGAGATATATGTTAAATTGAGGCGGAGTAATATATTGCACTGTACTCTTTTTCTCTTCGTCAGTTTTTTCTATCCCACTGGATTTTTCTTGATAAGGTTTTTAACGAGACAATACATTATAATACTATGAAACTAATACCACAGAATAATTAGTAGATGACTATTTAAGGGGGTTGTTGAAATATAATTTAATTAGTCATCTTCCAACTATTGGAATTATGCTCACCATTATACAAATAATTAGGAAATCATAATTATGATTTCAAGGTGATAAATGTGTGACTCACAATGATCTCCTAATCTCATTGAGCTCACACTTTCTCCTATAAATGAGAGTCTTCTCCATTGTAATTAACACACCATTATCACACTCTCAAGAGCATCTTTATACATAATATAATATCTCCATAATCTTCTGTTTTTGTCCTTCCATTTTATAACTACTCTAAAATTCTAAATAAGAGGAATTTCTTTGAAATTTGAAACCTAAAAGTCGTATACTCCATATAAATAAAATAAAAGTAATTATTGTGACATTTAAAAAATACTACTCCATCAAAAAAAGAAAGTCGAGTCATCCGTCCAATATTGGAATACGAGTGAGTTCATTTTGTATCATTTTTGTGCATATTTCGATTTGAAAAGTAATTATTGAATGAAGAAAGATTGTAAAGGCCTCGATGGATAATAACCAAATTTATCCATGGTGATTGAAAGAGAAATTTATTGAGTTAATTACCTATATAATAAGACTAAAAGATGATTCGTGTGCACAAATAGGATAAAAAATGAAACCTATGTTTCATAGGATTTAAAACCACTATTTGTACAAATATGCCACTAAAAATTTCATATTGAATTAATAATTAAAAATGTAAAATTAAAATGTTGAAACCCTAATTCAACCGTAACACAGTAAGCACCCTCACCTGTCACGTCCCAGACCGCGTCTGTGCCACGTAGATAACCGTCGTACAACCCAATAAGGATAGCCGCAGTTCATCCTTGCCGAATTGCACAAGACGTCCTATAGATACACATGTCAAAGCGATTAATAAACATACATAACAACATCAACATACAATTAAACGCAAAGCGGAATTTAAGTGTTTAATAGGAACCCACACAAGGGCAAAACAAGAGCTCACAAGCTCCTTTAATTTATAAGTCAAAATAGTTACATGAGCATTATTTAATTACTTAGAAATAGAACCTGAGGAAACACGAACCAAGTCTTCTCTCCATCGATCTCCCGAACAACGGTTGCATGAAGTAAGCTCTAGCTTCAACCTGAAATGGTGATCCCCACGAGGGGTCAGTACTACAAAAAAGTACTCGCGAGGGCAAACTGTATGTAATGTAACTAACATTTCTCAAATGAGACCCTCAACATAGGGTGATAATATGACTATGGGCATAACTCTTAGATAACCCTTTTCAAAACATATCGTATACATATATACATATGAGTAAAATATCCGGTCTGTGGGCCCATTTGTCTTTCAAATCGTTTAGGCATAATAGCCCCATTAAATTCACCCTCCCCGTGTCCTACCCTTTGGTGGAGTCACCCGCAGGCTAACTCACCCGATATCAAAGATAAATATCTGTGGGTGGCCCTTCGGGCTCCCATATCTCGGACATGGTTTAAGTCAATTCCTAGACCAAGGAAAATATCTTATCGGGAACTCAGTCCCGACGAAGCATATACATTCAATCATTTAAAGTTATTACCTGCATGTTCACCTACCTCGAGGACTACTTGTCCTTAATATCTCAGTTTACATTCCTGGGGCTAACCCTGCCTTGAGGAGAATGCATACACCCACATCATACATGTAATTTGCTGGAGGTTCACATACCTCAAGGACTGCACGGGCCCTTGTTATCTATATGCAATTCGATGGAGGATACCACACCTCAAGGACTGCACTTGCCCTTGTTACCTATGTGTAATTTGCAGGAGGTTAACACACCTCAAGGGCTACACGGGCCCTTGTTACCTATACGCAATTTGATGGAGGATACCACACCTCAAGGACTACACTTGCCCTTGTTACCTATGTGTAATTTGCTGGAGGTGAACACACCTCAAGAACTACACGGGCCCTTGTTACCTATATGCAAATTTGATGGAGGATACCACACCTCAAGGACTGAACTTGCCCTTGTTACCTATGTGTAATTTGCTGTAGGTTAACATATCTCAAGGACTACACGAGCCCTTGTTACCTATATGCAAATTTGATGGAGGATACCACACCTCAAAGACTGCAATTTCCTTTGTTACCTATGTGTAATTTGTTGGAGGTTAACATACCTCAAGCAATACACAAGCCCTTGTTACCTGTATGGAAATTTGATGGAGGATACCACCAGTGGCGGACCCAGAAAATCGGAGCCACGGGGTCCCTACCCTTTTGTATCTATAATCTCTAATTAATATAAAACTAAGGTCGTTTAGAAAATGAAGTGGCATAAATAACCGTTCATTTAGAAAATTAATAACCGTTCGTTTAGAAAAATAATATTTATGTCATAGATAGAAAAATAATATCCTATAATTATAGTATGTTTATTCCAATAATTTTCAAAACGAACGGTTATTTATGACACCTTAAAATAATAAATAGGGAAAATAACTTTAAATAATACAAACTATCTTCGATGAACCAATAATAATACATACTTTAGAAATAGAGTCACTTTTTTAAAATGGAGTGTAGAACAAAAATAAAATGGAGTCACTTTTTTTAAAAAATCCACTAATTTAAGACATTAAAACTAATATCGAACCAATAAATAATATTCGGAAATACGCTTACTAACTTTATATTTTGATACCATTTTTTTATGAATTACTCCCTCCGTCCCGCTAATATTGTCCCATTTTACCTTTTCGGGAAATCCCACTAAGATTGTCTCATACCAAATTTGGTAAAGTTTGTGTGGCTCTAAATCATTTTTGGTTTTTTATGAATTACTCCCTCCGTAAATGACTAATGTTTTAGTAAAGAATTGCTATGTATTAGTGTTAGTACTATTTATGTTGTTATCCCTTACCAAAAAAAGTTGTTTTCCCTAATAAATAGAGGGAAAACAAAAAATGATGCCTAAGGGAATCGACCTCTACACCTCCATGAAGTGGATACTTAAAAATTCAAGTGCGCTTCCATTGCTCCAATGCCAACTTTATGTTCTCAATTAGCTTTCGCCTTACATATACATTGTATTATTAATTTATATAAAATACATATAATATACTTCATATATAGGTATTTTTTTGAAAGTTCATCGGGTCTCGGGACCCCGTGGGACCCTTGGTGTGTCCGCCACTGGATACCACACCTCAAGAACCACACTTGCTCTTGTTACCTATGTGTAATTTGCTGGAGGTTAACACCTCAAGGACTACACGGGCCCTTGTTAACATTTGAGTGTAGAGGATTCCTCCTGGTCCTACAGAGTATCAGCTGACCATACTTGGTCATGGTCTATATTATCTCTTTACTAATGACTAGTCCAAGCCTTAGCATTTTAAACATCATATTTCACGCAATTCCATGCAAAATATACACATATAGGATGGTTGAGATTAATCCTACGTCAAACTGGGCCCGATTTGAGGTTTTAGGAAAAACCGACCCTGAAAACCTAGACCGGACCGGCGTCGGTTCACTGCCTGAACGGCGCCGGTTCACTGATTTAATTTAATTAACCGGGTCGCCATACCCAAACTGGCGCCGGTTCACCCGCTGACCGGTGCTGGTCCACTATGTTGGACCGGGTCAACTGCCTGTTGACCTCCCGAAACGACTCCGATCGCTCCGAGACTTAAATACAAGATGTATTAAGTCATAAACAATCAATATATGCCATTTTGGCCATTTGAAACATTTCTTATGTTTTATATCAATATTTCCAATCATTTTCTTCTAGTTTATTTCTCATAAACTGTATCAATTTAATAACTTGCATGTTCAAGAACTTTTTTATCCTTCACAAGAATATCACCTTGAGTTTTCTTTAGTCAATTCACAAAATGAGCCATTCATGGTTCATCATTCAATTGGAATATTATTTTCACAAAATTATTAACCAAGTCATTGATACTAGTTAATCATTCTTGTATATTACCCTAGTTTATTTCTCATAAACTAGATTATCTTAGTAGCACGTATACTTAAGCATTTCTGAATTATTCACAAGAATATTACTTGAATTAATTTGGTCATTTCTCAAATGAGCCAACAAAACATTTATATTAATTAATTATACCTTGTATATTAATTAAACTAGATTTACTTCAGTGACTTGCATGATTTAATACTTGAACCCTTGACAAGAATACCATCTTGAATTTTTTTAATCATTTCCCAAATAATCATTCATGATTATTGTTCATCAAGAATAATACTAATTCTTTACTCATTAATCATGCCATTTTCACATAATTTATAATCACATGTTTAAACACTTTTTAACATTTATATACATACTTACATACTAGATTACTCTATTTGGTCTCATACATAGTCCAAGTATGCATTTTAATACAATTGACAATAGTATATTAGTGATTAATCCACAAATTAATCTCTTATTCATTAACCATATAATACTTTCATAATTCATATTCATCATGGCAAATCATGTATTTTGATCCATTGAATCATTTATCAAATCATAGTTATGGTTTTATTTAGGTAATCTCACGTTTGACCCAAGAGTTACAAAACACGTAGTCGTACACTCACCTTGAAATGACGCTAGCAAGCTTTTATCCTCCTCGTTTGAACTCTGAGACTTTTGGAATTTTCCGACAAAAGCTCCAGCGGCTTTGGCGACTTTTCGAGTCACTCCTAGATTCCTTAAGAAGTTTAGAATACCTTGGTAAAATCCCTAACAAGGTTTCATTAACCAAAAGTGGTATAAACATCAAAACCCTCCAAGAAGGTGTTTTCCGGTAAACCGGTCTTACTCCGGTCATAATTCCGTTCATGGTCAAAACTATCCTTCAAACCTCTCATTCTACACCTCTAGGAGTGTAGAACAAGCTTATGGGTCTATCATATGATTTATAAAATCATATGAGATTAAATGAAGGAAGAAAAATACTAATCAATTCGTTACCTTGATTTTTCTAAGTTGTCTTCACTTTCTCCACTTTTTCTTCTTCCTTGGACCTCCTTATTGATTGAGCTCAAGCTTTTAGCTATGGAGATGATCGAGTTACACATGGCTTCCTTCTCTTTCTTTGGGTGTTCGGTCGAGTAGGGGAGGGAGTATGAATAATCCTACATTTGTCTCATTGTACAAATAAGTGTGGAAAGAGGCCCACAACTTATTTGATTCCATAAACCTCACCTCATCCACCTATCCTTCAAGTTATGAAGCTCCCCTTGACAATTTGATGTCTAAAAAATGCGGGGTGCCCTCATGTGGGAAGTATTCCCTTTATGTCCCCAAATATATATTCTGTCCCGGAAGTTGTATTTTCCGGACTATTTTAATTAACTTTCATTTTATCGGATCAAATAAAATATATATCATTCTTCCAATTAACATTGGTCTCTAGAATTAATATATGTTACCCAACTTTAATTTAGTGGTCCCCGGAATTTACGCCGGGCTATTATTTAAATCTTTAGCCCGTTTAAAAATAAGATGTTGGGCGTATGTTGGTTTGCCAGGTGGTGGGCTACCCAGTTGCACTCCCTTTCACAGTAGGAAAAACTAACCCCATTCCTTGTTGCTTTCTGTACGCTTTCCTAAAAGACGCCCTTCCATCCGCTCGCACCCCGCTATTATTTGTTAAATTACCAATACTAGTAATGGGACCACGTTTGATCCATCGGCCAACTACATGGCTAAACATGAATATAAACCATCATATAAATATCATCTAGACCAAGATGAATATAATATTTGGTCCCGGAAATATCGGATGGTCCTCGCTTTAGTGTTGGCCCAACGTGCATTTTACTGTTCAAGTAACAGTAAAAATGAGAACGCGTTGCCTCAAAAATTCACTCGTCATTTCTCATGACTTAATATGTGGTTTCATATTTTGTGACACTTTAATAAAATGTTTCACTTATTTTTAAGTGATCCAAAATGTATGAACAGATGAAATTTTATCTCTTTGTCCCCATACTAAAATATATGCAAGGCAGTGTCCTTCTAAAGTACCCTTCTTTAACATACCAAATTAATCATATACTCCGTATTTATCATCCCATTATTTGGGGTTCTTCAAATATTTATATTTCTTATGTTATAAATTCGTAGTCCTGCGAATTATTAACAGTCTAATAATTAAGGATTCTTCAGTATCGAATAATGGCTCCGGCCCGCTCGACCGTCTAGTTGTCGCTCTTTATATCACTGGGGTCCACGACTCATTCCTACTATATTATCATAATAATATTGTTTAATATTATTATTATTATTAAATAATATTGTTTAGATCAACATTAATATTTTATACACTAAGAATACCACGGGTGGTCCCCGTTCTAAACGTGGGTCCCTCGTCTGATTAATAACCCTTTATTAATTTAAGGCAAGAGTTTTATCTTTCTCATTTATCAAGACTACTCTTAGTCTTGATTTACCTTCTTTAACCTTGTACTTGATGAAAAAAAAATCTCTGGGTAAAATTCGGGTCCAGTGTTAGTGTGTTACATAACCGCCGCCACCTGCCGCCGCTCTCACCGGCGCCGCCTGCTGGCACCTTCGTCGGCGCCACCACCACCATAGTTGGTAGATTTTCAGATCTGCCATAAAATTGACAGATTTATGTTGGAAGATTAACATGAAACTGCTGGTAAAAAATATGAATTCAGTATCCAAATATTCAAAAAAAAAGAATAAACACGTTAACACAATCATAATTTAGAAAATGAAGATAAAGACAAAAAATTAGAAATACCATCATACGCAAATGGATTTTTGCCATAATTCGCAAAATCAAAGACATCATCCAAAATTTTGGAAAATCAAAAACTTTTTAAAAAATAAGATATCGAAAATTGGAAATACAAAATAGAACTCCAAAAATTGGCAATGTCAACATCCTAGAAAACAAAGAAATAGGAGGAGAAGGAGGAGGAGGGGGAGGGGGAGGAGGAGGAGGAGGAGGAGGAGGAGGAGGAGGAGGACCTAAACGCCGATGGTGTGAGGGAGAGTGTCAGCAGCGGCGTCTATGCACTACAAGAAAAAGGACTTTTAACGACCACCATATAACGATGATTTTAAAATATTGTCGTTAAAAGTATCTTCTAACAATAAATTAACAACTTCGTCGTTATTAAATTTTATTTTAATGACCTAATTAAAAGTTATCGTTATTAACTAATGTAAATCATCGTTACTACTAATTACTTCATTATCTAAATACCACGTATTATTTTAAAAATTAAATCAAAAAAACCAATTCATTCAAATAACCTTAATTATAAAAATTCAGTATGCCGCCTAATTTTTCAACTCCGTAAGATTTGGTTAGATAAGGAATACGAATTGAAGTATTCCTTAGAAAGTATAAACCCTAAGCGCTCGATCGCCGTCATCGCTCATCGCTCATCGCTCGATTTCCGAAAGTTTCCCCTCACCCAATTGCTGAATTTTTCCGCTCGTTCGATTGGTAAGCTTTCTTCTAGCTCAATCGCCGAAACTTTTTCTCTCGTTCAATTGCTGCAACATCAATCTTCCTCTTTTAGTCTCTGTTTTATGTTGCTGGATTAATTTGTTGTTCGTTGAGGTTATCTCGTTCTGTAAACTGATCTAATGTTCTCACTGGGTTCATAAATTTTTTGTTCTAGGTAGTTTTGAATTTTACTTGTATCTTCTAAATTACTCTTATGTTTTTCTGCAATGTTCTAGCCAATCAATGATTTGATGCATAAACTCAATTTAAAAAACTTTAGGAAATTTTTGTTTTAGGTTTTGAGGTTAGTTTATCAAGCTTTATGTTTGGCTAATGTAATTCGAACCAAACCAACAAAACAGAGTATTGCTGTAATACTAAAAAACTTAAAAGAATAACTCTTTTAGGCCTAAAATTTTATGAATTTAGGGCCGATATGAATGATTATGAATACTGAATAGTATAAAATCAGATTTTTGTGAATTCATTTGATCTAAATTTTATTTGGAACAATTTTAATTGATGGCAGATTTTTTTCCTTCAAATAAAATTGAAATCAAATACTTAGAATGGTTTTTTTTTCACAAGGAATTTATTCTACTAAAAATCTACCACTACTTTTTTTCTATTACTCATTCTTTCAATTGTAAGTCTCCATAATATTGAAAATAGTATATAAATGTTTATGTGTGTGTACATATATATTAAGTGCAAAGCTATGTGGAGATATATATTTTTAAAATTTACCAACAGTCGTTTGCAAAAAAATAAACTTATTACCAACATTCATCAAATTCATATGATCTACTTGCTCCAATTTTAATGATTATTGCATCATTTTTTGGCAAATTATTGCATCAAAATGAAAGGCGTGCTTACCCATTACAAGTGCTTTTGAAGTTAGTACGAGTTATTTGTTGAGTGGGCGTATTGTCAATGATTAGATCAACTAATGATGAATAATATATTGAACAGATTTTTTGAGTTTTTTTATTTGATGAGTTAATATTTTTCAATCGAAATAAATAAACTCAGACACATTTTAAAGTATTTTAGAATGACTGCCTCATATGCTTTTGTTCAATTCTTTATTATTAACCAAGCACATAACTTTATTAAATTTTAGCTACTCCTCTATTATCTAAACTTGCACACAATTTTTTTCATTTATAGTATCTAAAGAAATTTATCAATTCATCATATATTTTACTTTTATGTGGGATAGAATGACTCCTAACAAGGATTGGATGGCCATTGAAGATTACATTAATGACAAATCATATGAAGTAGGAGTTAATAATTTTTTGGACTATGCTTTTCAAAAGTTGGGAACAAGGGTAGTACGTTGCCCTTGTTGCAAATGTGTGAATGTAGAGTTTGGTGATCGTGAAAAAGTCAGGGAACACCTATTAGTTTTTGGAATAGTCAAACGGTATACCTTTTGGTATCATCATGGGGAAAGATTAGATGAACCACAGTCTATATCGGAAAGTGACGATGATAGGGAAGGTAAAGAAAGTGAAGACGAAGTTCCCGATATTTTAAGGGATCTTTTTCCAGAGTACTATGATGCTGGTTCCCAATTCGATGAAAATCACGATGAAGAGCCCAATGCAGATGTGCAGAAATTTTATAATCTCTTGAAGGATTCACAAGATCCTGTGTATGAAGGTTGTAAGAGCTCAAGAATGTCCGCACTTTTAAAACTTCTTCATATTAAAACGCTTGGTCGTTGGAGCAATGAGTCGTTTACCATGCTTCTAGAATTCTTGAAGAAAGACCTCCTTCCTGATGGCTCTAACTTGCCTGATTCTTACTATGAGTCAAAGAAGATCATGAAAGACCTTGGGTTATCGTATCAGAAAATTGATGCGTGCACTAACGATTGCATGTTATATTGGAAGGAAAATGAAGAGTTGGATAGATGCAATATTTGTGGAGTATCAAGATGGAAATCTAATAAACACAATGGGGAAGAGAAGTTCAACAGAAATGGTATAAAAATACCATTGAAGACACTACGATACTTTCCATTAAAACCAAGGCTGCAAAGGTTATTTATGTGTTCGAAGACTGCTCCTTTAATGAGGTGGCATCATAACAAAATGAGGAGAGATGGTACGATGAGACATCCTGTTGATGGATCTGGTTGGCAATCATTTGACAAACACCACCCTGACTTTGCATCAGAGTCTCGAAATGTGAGGCTTGGGCTTTCAAGTGATGGTTTTCAACCCTTTGCAAATTCAAAAACATCACATAGTATTTGGCCAGTGATATTGGTTCCATATAATTTACCCCCTCATCTCTGTATGAAGCAATCAAATTTGATTCTATCAATGCTTATTCCTGGCCCAAGAGGTCCTGGTGATTCCATTGACATATACTTGCAACCTTTAATTGATGAATTAAAGGATTTGTGGGAAACTGGTGTTGAGACCTTTGACGCAGCATCCCGACATCATTTTCAGATGCGCGCAGTTTTGATGTGGACTATTAATGACTTTCCAGCTTATGGGATGTTATCCGGATGGAGCACAAAGGGTAAGTTAGCATGCCCGTGTTGTCTAACAGATACACATTCAAAGAGGTTATGTAATGGCGGAAAGGAATGCTTCATGGGTCATCGACGCTACTTGCCTAAGAATCATAGATGGAGAAGGGATAAGGAATCATTCGATGGAGAAGTTGAGCGAGGTGTACCTGCACAACCTTCTGCAATTGACGATATTCTTCACAAGTTGAAAGATCTTGAGAGTATCATATTGTCTAAAGATCCAAGCGTGAAGACAAAAATATCTCATGAGGTTAGAGGGGACAATTGGAATAAAAAAAGTATTTTTTTTGAGCTTCCATATTGGAAGACACATTTGTTACGTCACAATTTAGACGTGATGCACATTGAGAAGAACATATGTGATAGTGTTCTTGGGACAATTATGAACCTACAAGGAAAGACCAAAGACACTATAAAATCACGGCTTGATCTTGAAGCTATGGGGTTGAGGTCTACACTTCACCTCATCAAAGAAGGAGACAAGGTGAAGATGCCTCCAGCTCCATATACTTTGTCCCCTTCTGAAAAACGAACTTTCTGTGAGTTTTTGAAAGGCCTTAAAGTTCCTGATGGTTTTTCATCAAATATCTCTTATTGTGTCAACACGAAGGATGCTAAAATTTCGGGTTTGAAGAGCCATGATTGTCACGTCATACTCGAGCATCTTCTTCCTTTTGCAATACGTGGCCTTCTCACTCCTCTTGTACGTGAAGCGTTAATTGAACTATCAATGTTCTTTAGTACATTATGTGCTAAAGTCGTTAATGTTAGTGATTTGGAGCAACTGGAGTTACAAATTCCTGTCACTCTATGCAAATTAGAGAAAATATTTCCTCCATCATTCTTTGATGTCATGATTCACTTACCTATTCATTTAGCCAGGGAAGCTAGAATTGGAGGGCCAGTTCCATTCAGGTGGATGTACTCTTTTGAACAATATATGTATAAGCTCAAATCTTATGCTCGAAATAGGGCTTGTCCAGAGGCTTCAATAGCAGAGGGCTATTTAGTTGATGAGTGTATGACTATGTGTTCAAGGTATATGCATACAGTACAGACAAGATTTAATCGTCTTGACCGAAATTATGAAAATGAAAATGGTTGTGATGAAGACCTGTCCATTTTTAATCATCCCGGTCGTGGTTTAGGATGTCCTACTATTGCATCTCTTGGAAAGCGTGAGTTGGATCAAGCCCACGTTTATATATTGAAGAACTGTGATGAGGTTCAACCTTTTCTCAAGTGAGTAATTGAGATTCAATATGTTCACTTTATTTCTACAAATTAAATATTATTCCAGTATTTTATTTTCTATTATTTTATAGAGAATACGCAGAATGTCATGCTCTAAACGAGCCTGGAAACTCGGAACAGGATTGGTGGAAGAAATTTTCAGAATGGTTCAAGAATGAAGTAAGCAAAAGTATATTAAATTGTAATAAGGATTATAGTATGAAAATGTAAAATTCTTATATTATTAACTCTCTTTGGTAGGTTACAAATCTGTGTGAGAATGCACCGGACAGGGAGCAAACCTTTTAGGCAAGTTATCTGGGATGACTTGGTAAGAAAGTTTAATTCCTGAATTTTTTTTGCATTAGGAAATTTGTTTTTGAATATGTTATATGACTGCTCACACTTGTTCTATTATTGAAGGGTGCCAATGAAGGGAATGATCCAAGTTTAGTTGATGTCTTCTATACGACTCGCAAGAAAGGAGATAAGCTTCCAAATGTGGAGACAATACAAAAACATGTATGTCTGCTCTATCGAATGTGTTTGCCTATTTTTTAAACCACTCCATTTTTTATTATCTGATTGGTGTTGGCGTATATAAGGCCCAAAATGAGATCTTCAAAAGAAGAATTTTTGTGGTTTTAGTTCAATTTATTGTTTCAATGGTTATGTTTTGTGAGCCTACATTTATAGGTTGTTAATTGAAATGTTATGGTTCTACATTGTAGGAGGAAATTCGAGAAATAACGTGTTAGAACTGGGGAGTTGGGAAACTGTTTTAGAAAATCTGGCGGATTTCTCAGAGTATCGTGTGATCACTTTCTGAATCTAATATTTCGACCCTATGCCTGGGTTACACGAAATTTAGATTATGGGGATAATCACTCTAAGAGACAGTCTAAAACTGAGGCACCAATATATAGACCACGAACTAGCAGTTTTAGTAGAACTCGAATTCTTCTGATTACCAAAGAGATAAGGCCAATCGGTTAGAGTTTTACTCTAACAGAAAGTCATTCTATTAAATAATTAATATGGACCCCGCCAGGGGCGCTGCCCCTTGGACCCCGCAAGGGGGCGCAGCCCCCTTGACCCCCGCCATTTAATCGAACCAAGTTTAAATTTAATTTCGTACAAGTGTGCGCTCCGCACCTCCTAACTTGTCTAAAATTAAACTTGAACTCCATTGGTAATCTGTAAATTCCATTACACTAAAATGAACCTGGTGATACTAAAATCACCAACATAACGGACAATGATCCATCACTTTCCAATGTTCAGGTTACTTTTCTCACATTTTTTTTGCATACCAATGCTTTCACAAGGTTGCAATTACTATTTTTTGAGTGATTTGAAGTGCAAGCATATTAAATCAATTATTATGATTCATATTTTTTTCTGAAATGTTGAGTTATTTGCAATGGGTGGCTTAGTGGTATAATATCCTGCATATCCATATATAGGTAGCACAAATGGTTTTTAAATCCAAGTCTCGAGATCGGGTTGTCGGTTATGGAGGAGGAGTAAAGCTCAAAGATATAACAAGGTCACAACCCAGTAGAGAAGAACTTCAAGCTGAACTGAATTCTGCTAAACAACAAAATCAGCTTATGGCAAATCGCATGGAAACAACACAAGAGGAAAACAATGAACTTAAGGGTCGTGTTGGTGCAATTCAAGAGGAAAACAGTGAACTTAAGGGTCGTGTTGGTTTTATGGAGTCTCGAATGGAAATGTTTCAAGATATGTTGGTCAAACAACTCAACGTTTCCATTCCCTCATAGAATATGAAGACACTGAATGCAAGGTATGATTTAAATGCAATAGTAATTAAAGACACTGAATGTGAAATATCATTTTGAGATTTATTTTTGTAGTTGAATAAACATTGTATTTCTCCTATGATACTAAAGTATTAATCATCCTATTTTAAAAATATCATTTTTTTATTTGACAGGTATTTGAAGATGACAAATTAATTACCAAGTGATCATAGAACTCCACAGAGCTTGACAAGTTATTAGATGGATTAGCTAGCTAGCTTAGTATTGAATCTTTCATTTTTTGTATCCATATATTTTAGAACTAGACTTGTAGATTTTTTTTTTTGTTTCTACATAGTTTCTACAGACGATTCATATTGTTTCTGCAAATGATATTTCTATTTAGGTACTATACTTGATTGTTTTTTCAATTGGTTGAATAAATAATAAGAAGTCCAGTAAATTCCACTAAGGAAGCTGTATTTAATCTGGTTCCATTCTGCAGGTTGTTTTATTACAAAATACTTTGTAAACAATGAAAACTTCTACCAATGACTATATATAGCACGTATAATTATTATTTAAAAAACTTCAAAGTTGGGGTTGTTATGGCAAACAATGTAAAGTTGTTATTGGGTATATGTCGTTATAAATAAATAACGACAATTATGTATGCCATTGTTATAATGAGACGATGAAAAACTATGTTCTCGTAATTATGCAACGACAAACAAGTATATTGTCGCTAATATGTAACGATGACATTTTATTTCATCGTTATTATTAACGATGAACTTGGTCGTTAAAACCAATAACGAGGGAGGCTATTACAACAACTTGACGACCAAAAAAAAGTCGTCGTTAAAGGTTTTAACGACAAATTTTAGAGCCTATAACAAGAATATTTTTCATTGTTGAAAAGGGCTTTTCTAGTAGTGATGGCAGCAATGTACATAGAGAAATTTATCGATCGTGCGCAGGGAAGAAACAGATCTAATGCACAACTGATCAACTGTGTGCAGGAAGAGAGCCGACGGCGGCATGAAAGAGAGAGAGAGTCGGCCGGCTACAGCGTCTAGTGCGTAGGAGAGAAGCTTCTGGTGCATACGGGCGGTGAGGAGAGAAAATTGGTCTAGGGTAGAGAAAATAATCGTATGGACAAAATTGGGATGAGAATTTCTTTATGTTTCATAGTAGGATTAAGTTGGTTCTATTTGGGAAAAAAAGATAAGTAGTCATATTTTTGCATTTCAGACCTGTTTTAGTCCTACATGAGACAATTACTAAAATTTATTCAGTGATATACGTACGCGCAGTACGGAGTATTTAATATGAATTTATTTAAAGTACAAAAAATATAAAAACGTTCTTTGTTAAAAATAATTCCAAATAATATAAAATATGTAAATTTCATAGAAATATATTATGTAAAATCATTGTCAGCAAAAACAGTGAGTTGAAAATGTTCTGCGTTTTTGGATGGTGTCGCTCAAATGGAAATGCTACGTACAAATTGTTGGAAAATGCATTAATAAATTGCATTAAATGGTCATTTTGGGACATTTTTTGAGTGGGGTCCACTTTCGATTTGGGTCGGGTCAAAGTGGTTTCGGATTGTCTTTGCTAAGGGCTACAATTCGATATGTGGTACACTCAAAACGGATAACGGGTGAATGAGAAATTGATTTTTGAAGTTCACTTTTTGAAATGGAGAAAACTAGGAAGATGATGGGTTTCTAGTGTGTTTTATCCCACACCAGAAAACCCAATGGATTTTCACCCCTTTATAAAGGGAACCCACCTTGAAGGAGTTAAGATTCCTAAGGGGAAAGGCTCTCTTCCCGCACAGACTGCTGCTCGATCATGTTGCTGCCGTTACAAGACCTTAAATGCTCAACGGTCATGCAATTAAATGGACAGTTACACACGAATCAATGCCAACGTGTTGGACATTGATGTCCAACGGTCATGTCCATTAAAACGTCATTAATGCACAACAAATCTTCCTCTATAAATTGGCTAGCAGGTGGTTTGCAACAAGCAGCACACATACGTTCACAAACACACTCTTTAGCTCTCAAAAACACCTCTAGCATTCTAGAAAAATTCTTTGGTGTTCATACTCATTCTCGTTCGCCGGAACAATTCGTTTGAGTGCTCAAACAATTGTTCGTAGTCGGGAAACGATTGTTGCAACGCTCCTAGCACCCCGGGAGGCAACGAATACGTTTTAAGGACATCGTGCGTTGCACGAGCTTTGGCTAAATTCTGCATCATCTATTTTCTGTTTTTTCTTTGGCTATTTTAATTAATTAATTATTTTTATTAATTAATATTTATTCGTTTTTCCGAGACACACGCAACAATCTTAAAACGTATTCGGTGATTGTTGTACTTCCGTAAACAATCTAAAAATGTAGTTTGTCACTGAGGTGAACGAACTTATTTTTTTTTTGTTTTCGAGAAACGTAAGAAAACGAAAAATGGATATGCAAAAAAACGAGAACAATGATGGACAGAATGTGCCAGTGGACACACACTCTCAAAGTTGAGCTCCAGTGAACAATAGTTCACAACGCGGAGCAACTACTTTGGGCAACTAAAGAGCCATCCCTATGGTGACCGTGCCGAGCAACTCTGTGGAGAAACCCGAGAAATTCAATGTGTTAAACTTCAAGAGGTGGCAACAAAAGATGTTCTTCTATCTCACTACTCTCGGTCTTGCAAGGTTCTTGACCGAGGACGCTCCAGTTGTAACCGGAAGTGAGGTGGATGCGCAATCTCTCAATGCGGTTGACCCTTGGAAGCATTCTGACTTCCTTTGCTGAAACTACGTATTGAACGGACTGCATGATGCTTTGCACGACATTTATAGCAAATTAGCTATGACTAAGGAGCTATGAAATGCTTTGGACCACAAATATAAAAGTGAGGATGCCGGTGCAAAGAAATTTGTTGTCGGCCGATTCCTTGATTTTAAAATGGTGGATTCGAAGACAGTCTTGAGTCCAATTGAAGAAATGCAAATGACCTTCAACGAAATTCGAGATGAAGGAATGACAGTTAGTGAGTCTTTCCATGTGGCGTCAATTATCCATTTATTGCCGCTGGCTTGGAAGGATTTCAAGAACTACCTTAAGCATAAGCGAAAGGAAATGAACTTGGAGCAATTGATCCTTCGTCTGCGGATTGAAGAGGATAACCGGAAGAACGATGGGAAACTCCCAATCGTTAACGGCGTTAAGGCAAACGTGGTAGAGCATGCTAAAGGCTCCAAAAATAAAAATAATGGGAAGAGCAAGCTCAGTCCCAAGAGAGGCATATCCAAGACGAAGTTCAACGGAAAATGCTTCAATTGCAATAAAAATGGACACAAGTCCGCGGATTGCAAGGCACCAAAGAGGAAGAAAGATTCTCATGTCAACATGGTGCAAGGTGGGAAAAAGGATGAAGACATCATCCTTGCGGCCGTGGTAATCGAGGTCAACCTCGTTGGATCCAATTCCAAGGAGTGGTTCGTGGACACCAGTGTAACCGACATATTTGCTCAAATCGGGAGTTATTCACAACTTTTGAGCCATCAATTGGTGAGAAGGTGTGGATGGGAAACTCAGCTCATTCCGCGGTGGAAGGCGTGGGCAAGGTGGTCCTGAAGATGACTTCGGACAAGGAGCTGACTCTCAACCAAGTGTTGTTCGTTCCGGAGATACGCAAAAACCTGATCTTCGGCTCGTTGTTGAACAAGCATGGCTTCCGCATGGTTTTTGAGTCGGACAAACTAGTTTTGTCTAAGTCGGGAATGTATGTGGGCAAGAGGTATGCAGTTGATAGGATGTTTAAGCTCAATGTAATGACTATTAATAATAATAAAATCTCTTCTGCTTACTTGCTTGAGTCTTCCGATGTGTGGCATGGTAGACTAGGACACGTTAATTTTAATTCTATACGTAGATTAATTAACATGGAACACATTACTAAATTCACAATTGATGTGAAGCACAAATGTGAAGTTTGTGTATAGGCAAAACTAACGAAAACGTCTTTCAAATTGGTTGAAAGAAAAAACGGATCCACTTGAATTAATTCATAGTGACATTTGTGATTTTAAATCAATACAAACACGTGGCGGTAATAAATATTTTATTACATTTATCGATGATAGCAGTCGCTATAGCTATGTTAATTTATTAAAAAATAAACACGAAACAATCGATAAATTCATTCTTTATAAGAATGAAGTGGAAAACCAACTTAATCGACAGATTAAAACGGTTAGAAGTGATCAACGTGGTGAGTATGAAGCACCAATTGGGGACTTTTGCACGATCGTGGGTGTAGTATATGAACGTACCACACCCTATTCACCTCAATCAAACGGTGTTGCCGAACAAAAGAATCGCACATTGAAAGATATGATTAATGCGATGCTAGTAAGTTCGGGCCTGTCACAAAATATGTGGGGCGAAGCAGTCTTGTCAAGCAACTATTTTTTAAATAAGGTACCCCGAAAAAAATATGACAAAACTCTGTACGAGTTGTAGAAAGGTAGAAGGCCTTCCTATCAATATTAAAAAGTGTGGGGGTGTCTTGAAAAAGTGCTTGTACCAACATGCATCTAAGAAAATAAAAATAGGTCCAAAAACGGTGGATTGTATTTTTATTGGATTTGCAAAAAATAGTAGTGCTTATCGGCTTTTAGTGTACGATTCGAATAATCCGGATGTACATAAAAACACAATAATTGAATCAAGGAATGCTTCATTCCTTGAATACATATTTCCATGAAAGTCCAACGAAGGTCCAAGCACATCAAAACGAACATTTGACGTAGCTATGTAAAATACTAGCAAGGGGTCCAGAGAAGAACCTGAACCCAGACGTAGCAAACGTGCTAGAGCTTAAAAATCCTTCGGGCTGGATTTTCTCACCTACTTGGTAGAATTCGACTCGGACATTCTAACATGTATGATAGAAAATGAACCGGATTTTCTAACATGTTTGGTAGAAAACGTGCCACAAACTTATACGGAAGTCGTGACGTCTATCGAAGGTCCTATGTGGAAAGAAGCCATCAAAAGCGAGGTAGATTCTATCCTACAAAATCACACGTGGGAATTGGTTGATCTTCCTCCGGGAAATAAACCTTTGGGATCCAAGTGGATTTTTAAATGGAAATGAAACTTGACGGTTCCACCGATAAGTACAAGGCCAGACTTGTAATCAAGGGATACAAGCAACGTGAGGGTCATGATTACTTTGACACGTATTCTCCTGTGACGAGAATAAATTCCATTAGGATGATACTAGCAATTGCCGCATTGCGGAAATTGGAAGTTCATCAAATGGATGTAAAAACCGCTTTTCTAAATGGCGTTATAGACGAAGAAATCTATATGGAACAGCCTGAGGGCTTTCGTATTTCTGGCCAAGAAAGGAAAGTGTGTAAATTAATTAAATCATTGTATGGATTGAAACAAGCCCCTAAACAGTGGCACGAAAAGTTCGACCATGCAATGTTAATTAATGGGTTTAAAATAAACGAAAGTGACAAATGCGTCTATGTGAAAAGCACAGTAGACGGCTATGTCATTTAATTTTATGCTTATACGTGGATGGTATACTCATCGTAAGTAGCATAATCTAATGATTAATTCAACCAAAAGCATGTTAAAATGAAGGATATGGGGCTGGCAGATTTAATCCTTGGGATTAAAATAATTAGGGGACCAGATGGTTTTACGCTAAGCCAATCCCATTACGTTGATAAAATCCTTACGAAATTTAATAAGGATGATTATCAAGAGGCAACACCTCCATTAGATAAAAATGTAAACCCAACCAAAAAACATGGAGATTTATTGGAAGCTTGATGTATCTAATGAGTTGTACCAGACCTGATATTGCCCTTGTGATTAGCAAGCTAAGTAGATATACTCACAACCCCGGTGATGAACACCGGAAGGCAATAGTAAGGGTTTTGAGGTATTTACAAAAAACCCAAAACCTTGGATTGCACTATGGAATATATCCAGCTGTACTCGAAGGGTATAGTGATACGTTCGTAATTTCCATTTCTATGTTTATGTTTTTAATTAGTTTTGCTTGACTTTTACTTGGGAAATTACACACTTTTGGTGTAATAGATTAGATTGTTAAATTCTTGTAAATAGGTTAGATTAGATATATTCTGAGGTTAAGCAGGTTTTGGTCACCCAAAGTACAGTTTGTGAACCCAAAAAGTGAAGAGAAGGTGCAAAAGTTCAAAGACAAAAGAAGATCCTGAATTTTGGTCTATACTCGGTCGAGTATTAGCTATACTCGATCGGGTATTAGGTTGGAACTTCAAATCGGATCAGATCCGAAGACAAAGGAACATGCAGGGAAGATTTTGGCCACGATTCTATGTCTATACCCGATCGGGTAGACCGACATACCCGATCGGGTATGCCTTTAAATTGCAAACGAAGATCGGTCGAGTATAGCCCGAATACCACTTTCTAAGCATACTCGACCGGGTATTCATATATACTCGATCGGGTATACACTTAGAAAATAACCTGAAACCGGTCGAGTATGCCTCGGATCGGGTGTTACACACATACTCGATCGGGTACCATGTATATACCCGATCGAGTACCCGAATCCCATCCCAAAAACCTATAAATACACCTCCTTTCCTTCACAAAAAAGGATCCAATCCCTTTGTACATCTAAGCTCAGTATAGAATAGCTCTTTCTTTATATTTTTCATCATGTTTAGTCTCCAAATGAGGAGCTAAACTCTTCCATCTTGGTTTTGCTACTTTGAAGCTTAATGAATTTGTAAGTTGTGAGTTATTTTTCTCTAATCTTCTTCCTTGAATATTAATTCTTTCTTTCAAAATACTATCTCTATATCAAAGTTGGGGAGTGTTACTAAGATGACAATTAGTTAACATCTTGACATTGGTTATGGTAATAGCTATTTCTTCCTCTATGATAATATCGGGGAGTGTTACTAAGATGACAATTAGTTAACATCTTGATATTAATCATAGTAGGATTCATATATTTTAATATTCTTCCTTGAGTATTAATTAATTCCTATTCATATTTCATGTTAATATCTTAAACATTACTTAAAGTATCAACTAGTATTGTTTCTCATATTAATTATTACTAGAATCAATCGGTTAATACGCTTGTTATTAATCCGGTTCTTTCAACGGTAGTAAACTTGGAATATTAATGCATGCATCTCATGGTTAATATGCCAAGGGGAATTAATTATATTGATTAAACCAATAAACCGCTTGTGTTGAGGTTATCAATCTCAATCGTTTTCATCTTAAGTTTATTGCTACTATCAAGTTAATATACGGCGCTTGTTCTATATTGACTCGATAGTAAGTTTTATTAATGAACGCATCTCGTTATTAATAACTACCCTCGATGAACTGGATATACTCCTCGATTGAGTATTCGAGAGGAAGATAGTTAAAGATATAACCGGGATCGACGAACATTTCATTAAGTGGATAAAAGCAAGACCAAGTCTTCATCTCATTGCATTAAACTCATATAGGTTGTTTATCTTAGTGTTGTTAAAACAAACAAATCTAAACCCCCCTTTTTGTTACTACTTTTATAAAAGAAAAGTATTCCTTTCCCTGTGGATACGAACCTTACTGCACTATACTACGTATTTGTGTTGTATTGATTATTTATTTTGAGTGCACCTAACGACGAGTGCACGTCATATAGCGACGCTAGTTGGATATCCGACATTATGGACTCAAAGTCCACAAGTGGGTATGTTTTCACTTTGGGAGGTGCAGCTGTGTCATGGAAATCTTCGAAACAAACGATAATAGCTAGATCCACGATGGAATCTGAGCTAATAACTTTGATAAGTGCACTGAAGAGG
This sequence comes from Cuscuta europaea, assembly GCA_945859875.1. Taxonomy (NCBI): domain Eukaryota; kingdom Viridiplantae; phylum Streptophyta; class Magnoliopsida; order Solanales; family Convolvulaceae; genus Cuscuta; species Cuscuta europaea. The sequence continues at coordinate 5,956,349 of CAMAPE010000008.1, read as the reverse complement.
CTGAATGGCTACGCCATTTTCCCGAGGATATTCCAAGTTGGGAAAAGCTTGTCCCTCCAATATGCATACATTGCGATTGTCAAGCGGCAATTGGAAGGGTACAGAGCAATATGTACAATGGTAAGTCTAGACATGTTCGTCGTAGACATAACACCATTAAACAACTCCTCACAACGGGTGTTATCACTGTTGACTACTTAAGTCAAAGGATAACATAGCGGATCCGCTAACCAAAGCATTGGATAGAGAATTGTTGGAGAAGTTGTCGTGAGGAATGGGACTAAAGCCCGTGAATTGAAAAGTTCTATTGTGAATACCCAACCTAGTTGGTCCTATGTTCAAAAGAGACAACTAAATTATAGAGCGAAGGATGGTCACTGTGGGGGTCCCGGACTCCTACTCACTCCTCGTTGAAATAGTGACCCACACGAGTTTAGCAAAAATGTTTGCTTTAATGATTCTGAAATGTTGATCTACTCGATAACATTGGAAGAGTATGCGGGATACTCATGAAAGAATCACCTATGTGAGAGAGAAGAGGGTCGCTTCAAAGGAGAACTGTATAGACTCATTTCTTTAGACTCTATTGCAGAACCAGGACGGTTACCCATGGCCAAAACGGGCAGACCCATGAGAACGGAACAAAGATGGAAGGTTTCTGTGTAAAGATAGGTCAATGTTTACATGGCGGCAGTATAGTTCAAGAACATCGCGTCTACTAGACAACCAGTAAATAAACGTGTCTTTACAGCGGAAGGTTCAAAGGATAAAACCTACCTCTCCGAATATAGCGATCATCCGGTGAACACAACGTGTCCTCCTATCTTCGTGTCTTTTTTAAGTCTTGAAAATCAATTTTCATTCATGTGGAGGATTGTTGGAAAATGTGTTAATAAATTGCATTAAATTGTCATTTTGGGGCAATTGTTTGAGTGGGGTCCACTTCCGATTCGGGTCGGGTCAAAGTGGTTTCGGATTGTCCTTGCTAAGGGCTACACTTCGATATGTGCTACACTCAAAACAGATAATGGGTGAATGAGAAATTGATTCTCGAAGTTCACTCGTTGAAATGGAGAAAACTAGGAAGATGATGGATTTCTAGTGTGTTTTATCCCACACCGGAAAACCCAAGGGATTTTCACCCCTTTATAAAGGGAACCCACCTTGAAGCAGTTAAGATTCCTAAGGGGAAAGGCTCTCTTCGATCACGTATTTTATTTCTTCTGGTAAAGAATACTTTAAACAATGATGTATTTTATGTTTTCTGTATTTTGTACAAACTAAATACAAAACACATAGTTTGATCAATTGTGAATTGAAAATTTCGACAATTTTTAATCTTTATAAACATGAATAAAAAATTGATCTCATTCTCAAATATAAAAATTTCACCAAGGCACGGCCCAACTTGACTACTTCGTAAAATATGTAAGAATCGACTTGGTTTAAATATGTAAATATATACCATTTTTAATGTAAATACTCTATATCCCAATCAATAATAGAAAATGTAGTCAATAATAATATCAATTTGAAAATATAAATTACCAAGTTAGACAGACAGTTCATTCGGTCATTTAAAAATCAATAATTCATCAAATTAGTAAATCAAAATTAAACTTAGATTTTTTTCGGAAAAGTGTATCAACGAATTCGGGAGTTGGGGTTTGTACTTCACTACTTGGTTGATAACTCTATTGTTCCTCTGGTTTTTACTTCTGTAGCGGATGATTTAAGCCCAACAGTCAACATAGTCATAATTTGGGGCCCTAATTTTTTGATTTTTTGGGGCCCTAGCTAAGGAAGTCTCTCCAGCCTAAAGGAAGGCGCGACTCTAGCTGCATGCTACTGATTCCCAATATATATTTTTTGTACAGGATTAGTTTTCTAAAAGGCATGAGGCGTGATTATTTCAAGTCTCGAGCCTTTGAAGCATATGCGTGAATAAGCTAAGTGTGAAAAGGCGTTCTGGATTTCTATTAATAATTACTACGTAGTATCGAACAAAATTGAGCCCAATCCTTACTTTGCTCAATATATATATATAATTTTATGATGTATTAAAAGTGCCAATACAAAATAATATATTGTTTCTATTTACTATTCTGTACTATTTGTTTCATATATTACATGTTTATGAAAGTATTTCTTATGATTAAATTTAAGGGAAATTACCCAAAATAGGAGAAAATGACATTTGGAATTCCAAAATTAGGACTAGTATGTTTTTCTTCCCGAAATAGGAGTTATTACTATCATGTAAGAAAAATACTGTCATGATTGAAAAATAAAGTCATTAATTATAATAAATATTGTCATGTTAAATGCACTGTACTGGAACTATTTGGCAGTAAATACTGCCATGTTAGTCCCATTTCGGGAATAAAAACAAAGTAGTTCTATTTTGGAATTTCAAACTTCATTTACTCCTATTTTAGGAAATCTGTCTAAATTGAATCAATTACTACGTATTTTTTAAGAACATATTTCACCTAAAAAAATTGTGCCTTTTCACATCTAGGCATGCTTATTCTTTCGCTTTTTCACCTCTGTAATGATCAACTATTCGGTTCACGGCTTTTCCACGTTTGGTCCAAAAGGTTGAATACCCAACCCCAAGGCCCCCGACAGGATTCGATGGTGGGGAGGTTAATCACGGTGATTCAGTGAGCTATCCGTGTGGGTCCACTTTTCCACGTGCGCACCAGAGGTCCTGCCTTATTTCATGTTCTGTAACCTCCACACGGCCGCTGCGGGTTTCGAACCTTGATCATTTGGTCCAATTTTCCCACCACTCGACCAACTGAGCTACCCATGCGGGTCCACTTTTCCACGTTTTTATGCCATAAGATGCGTTTTTCCGTCCTCATGCCTAGGCAAGTAGGCGCCCCTAAGAGAGTGTTTGCAACTGATTTTGCTTTAAAAAATACTTTTAAACTGATTTTGGAAAAAGTGATTAGTAGTAAAAGTTGATAGTGTTTGAGAAAAAAGTGATTTTAAAAAGTAAAAGTTGGTATTGTTTATTAAAATAAGTGTTTTTTGTGTAATTCTCCCTCAATCCCATTTTGTAAGATACTTTTCGTATTCACTTGGTCAACACAAATCAATTTTAATCTGTGATTCTTTTTTTCTAAAAATAATTTGAGTGCGGACAAGAATCCGTTTACTTTATCGTCGGTCAAACATCGTAAACCTACAATTTAGGATGGAGGAAGTAGAAAAAGTAAAAAAAACTTTTCAGACAAAAGCTGAGAAACACTTTTTAAATTGAAGATGTCACTTGGAAACACAAATTTTAATGTTTTTTAAGCTATCGCAAGCAGACCACTTTTGGTGCGTGAACACGGTAAAGGACTGCGAAAGTACCAATGGAAGCAAATTTGAATCTACAATTATTTATCGTACAATTTATGGTACGAATATTCTACGTACTCCACTTGGTATGTTAACTCGAACTTTCACGTACTGTTTTCCTTAACCATTGACTCCCTATAAAAAGGGGTAAGTAAGTTGTGGGAATTGAAATAAGTGCTACCACTTCAATTTAATTGAAGTAATAAGTTGTAGTATTATATTGTAGTTTTCAATAATTATATTCCGTCGTCGTCATGGCTACCACCACACCAACTCAGTTGGTGAATGGAACAATAATGCTCATAGCTTTAATGGCGTCCCTCCATCTCACAGGTAATATATATTGTCTTATTTTAACTTTTCAAGAAATCCCTCTAAAATGGTGCGTTCCATATCAAATTTGGTAAGTTTATGTGACTCTAAATGATTTTTACATTATTCTTAATTTATCAATTAATTCAACCACATAAACTCACTTTTCTTAATAACCATGTCACTTGTTTTTGTTCCCATAGTAGTGAAAAGGAGCTAGTATATAATAATACTAGATGAATATCCACATTCGACTTTCACTTTTTCAAAAAGTATAAAATAAAAGAATGAACTGGAAATTGCTTTCATATTAATGGCAATCATGTGGTGCTCTTGCATTTAAATAGCTAGAAATACACATCCGGTTAATGTCGTGTTGCCCACTAATAATGGGATATTTACTAATAATATATGACTAAAACATTGACAATTTCAGAATATATGACTACTACTTTTGTACATCCCAAAATATGATTAAATATTAATTTTATACATACGAAACACTCTAATATTGAGAAGAAAAAAGATAGAAGTCATTTTTGGGAAACACATTAAATTTGAGTCATACGTACTAATGGCAATTTCTCTAGAAAGTATTCCCAAGTTGTTTAGTCCAAGAATTTTCCAATTTCAACCTCACTTACTAATTACGTAATTGTGAATATTTTTACAGTGGGACAGATCGGAGTTTACTATGGAAGAAACGGCGACAATCTGCCACCTCCGGCAGCGGTGGTGGGCTTATACAAGCGAAACAACATCCAAAGAATGCGAATTTATGAACCACACCACCCAACCCTCGACGCCCTCCGAGGCTCCAACATCGAGCTCACCATGAGCGTCCCCAACATTAACGACCTCCAGTACGTCGCCGCCAGCCAAGTCAACGCCAACCAGTGGGTCCAGGTCAACGTCTGCAACTACTTCCCCGCCGTCAAAATCAAACACATCGTCGTCGGCAACGAAATCTCCCCCATCAAGAACAGCCAGTACACCTCTTTCGTACTCCCCGCTTTGCGCAACGTACAGACCGCCATCACCGCCGCCGGCCTCTCCCCGCAGATCAAAGTCACCACCGGCGTCGACACCGGCGTTCTGGGAAACTCCTTTCCTCCCCAGAACAGCACTTTCCGGCCCGACGTCGTCCGGTACTTGGCGCCCATCATACAGTTTTTGTCGGATAATGGGTCGCCGTTATTCGTCAGCATATACCCGTACTTCTCTTACGTCGAAAACCCCGGCAAGATCAACCTCCAGTACGCTCTGCTTCAGCCGAACAGAGGCGTCGTTGCCGGCGGCGTTTACTACGACAATCTTTACTACGCGCTTGTCGATGCCATGTATGCGGCGATGGAGAAGGTTCTAAATGTTGCGGGGACAGCGTCGTCTTCCCCGTTATACGGCGATGTGAAGGCCGGCGGGAAGTACGTTCCGGCGGTGAAGGGAGGAGAGTCGGGGTGGCCGAGTAACGGCGGTGGAGGGCCACACTACTCGCCGACTGGGAACGCCGGAGCGCCGTCCCCGGCAAATGCTGACAATGCAATGACATATAACAATAATTTGGTTCAGATTGTGAAGAAGGGAACGCCCAAAAGACCAAACCAGCCAATTGAGACTTACATATTTGCTATGTTTGATGAAGATCTCAAACAGCCTCCGGGCATTGAGCAGCATTTTGGTCTCTTTAGTCCAAGAGCCTTCCTCAAGTACCCAATGAATTTTAACTAATTGACTTCCTCTAGTTGTTAATTTACTTCAATAAATACCTCGTACCCTTCTTAATTGGAATAATACTACGTAATTAAGGAGTGTGTAATGACCATGTTTACTTTAAGCTCCAAATAGAATGTTATTGGTTGTAACATTACTTCTTATTATTTTATGTATTAGTAAGGGTATGTTTGTCACAACTAACTGAAAAGATATTTTTGTGAGCTTTTTAATAACTACTAGCTTTTAGTGACTAAATAGATCTTAAAAAGAAAAGGTGGTAGATGTTTATTAGGAAAAAACTGACTGTTTGATTTAGTTCGGTAACCACCTATTTGGTACAAAGCTGACTGTTTGATTTAGTTCGGTTTGGTATACAAGCTGTTAGGATTAATTAATACTCCCTCCGTTCCTAAAAATTCTTCCCGGTTTGACTTGGCACGCTTATTAAGAAAGTGGAATAAAGTGGAAAAGTATGATTGTGGTTGTGTAAGGAAAAGGTAAAATGAATGTGAGCCACACAAATTTTCCAAAATGGGAAAGTGGGAAGTATTTTTGGGAACAGCCCAAAAAGGAAAGTGGGAAGTATTTTTGGGAACGTAGGGAGTACTAAAAGTCACGGTCGGGCTTTTCTCAGATAGGGACGGACTCGGTTCAGGACGGGCCCGGTTCGGGCCTTGAACCGGCCGGGCCTCGGTTCAAGGTATGGGAGGCCCAGAACCGGTCCGGGTAACCCCCGGGTCCGGGCCGGGCCGGGCCTCGGTTCTATTTTTTTTTTTTTTTGGTTTTTCCTAGTTAACCCCTAACCCTCCCCCTCACCCCCAAACCAACCCTAACCACCTCAAATGGCTCAAAATACCCAGCCCAACCCAAAAACTTAAAAAAAATTCAAAAAAAAAAATGGCCCAGCCCGAGCCCGAACCTGCCGGGCCGGTTCACCTTTTGAAGGGCCCGAGCCTGAACCGAGATCCCATCGGGCCGGGTGGCCCGAACCGGCCAACCAACCGGTTCACCGGGTCGGTCTGGGCCTGCACAGTAGCGGGCCGGTCCGGTTCCGGGCCGGTTGGCCCGGCCCGAGTCCACCCCTATAATCTCAGATACTACTCCTTGTAGCATCTCAAAAAAGATTTTTTAATTTTTGAAAAGCTCTTAAAAATTGTCATGCCAAACACACAACTAAAAGCTTTTTGAGACTTTTTAAATAATGAAAAAGCTAGAAGACACTTGTGCTTGCCATAGCCTAAAAGCTATCTTGTTAAATTCCATCCTAAAATCTTTAAGATGATATGATTTGCCTAGGCCAATTTTGGTTTGTTTATTCATAACTGTTGATTGGAAGCATCAAGCTTATACGGAGTATATCAATTGTCATAATATGTACGTACATGTTGGCATGTTGCTAATAGCATATCAAAAACTTTGGTCAATACTCTCGCATCCATCTCTCCCATTATTATATTCGTTTTCGGTATACGGTTTACCATAGTTTACACATGAGAAAGTTGGCTGTCTTGATAGAAGTTAGAATTAGACATTTAGATTATTATTGAACATTAAAATGAGGAAGCCATCCGGCTCAGTTGATAGCTGACTTCCTCTCTTAATTTAATGAGATTGTATATTTGCCTTTTGCATTAATTTTAATAGTAATATGTATTAATATATAATAACAAAAGGAATTTCCTTGAGAAGTTCCCGCCAAAAGTCTTCACAATAATGTCGTGAAGATGCATCACACATACATGAATATTATCGTTAATTAAATATAAAAACTATGGATTATAAAGGTAGCCGTCGAAGTTCCCCATACAAGATGCATCGGAGAACACATCTAATTAATGAGTTAGATACCTGCACGGGTAGCTCAGTTGGTCGAGTGGTGGGAAAATTGGATCAAGTGACCAAGGTTCGATACCCGCAGCGACCGTGTGGAGGTTACAGAACCTGAAATAAGGCTGGACCTCTGGTGCACACGTGTATAAGGCCTACCGCTGCTTTGCTGACTGAGTCACCGTGATTAACTCCTCCATCATCATGTCGGGTCAGGGTGAAGGCTCTTGGGTGGGAGATTCCACCTTTTGGACCAAATTAATGAGTTAGATGTGAAGTTGGACTAGAATGTTTCAATGTGCTTTGAATTTCCCAATGATGGCAATATTTATCCGGACATTATATAAGTAGTACTTCATCTATTCACAGTTTTACACCCCTAATTTGCCTCCAAACATCGTAAGAGAACAAGTGATTGAGTCAAAAGAATTTGATGGAACAAAGAAATCTATTGATTGGTGAGGATTAACATTTTAATTTTACTGCTGATTAGTTACCTCTTACATATTTCGGTCACCAGAGATTTTTTTCATGATGAAAGTGAATGGGTGTAGGATAGTCATAGGAGCTATTTGTATAAAAGTTGACTCAATTCTAAAAGTTAATCTATATATACAGAAATATATAAAATTGAAAGCTATAAAAGTTGTTATACTCTTTTATAGGGAAAAATACTCTAATATTACTAAGGAAAATTTTATGGTGCAACAACATCGGTGAATGTTTTGGTACATCCGACATTTGGCACTATGTCATTGGGAGTTTGGTCCAGCTCAGTTCTTTACTCAAAAAACGTTTAATATTGCAAAAAAGTCCTTCCTACCCAGTTTTGTCAATTTTCTTTTACGAAAGCCATGAAGCGACTGATTCCCTCAAGTCTTCAACCGTCTACGAAAGAGAAGAAGCAAGGGCGAGAGAATCGAAAGGCCGCCTCCTCGGTATCTTCATCCACAAGTGAACCATTTGATAACAATAATCTGTCATCAAAAAATGGTACTGCAAGTACTCTTAGGCTGAGAACCGTGAGAAGATTAGGGGAATACCACAATCTGTTAATTTTAACATCTCAGCTGTTACTGGAGTATCAAAAAATTCATCTCTGAGTTCACTGGCATCAGAAAAATCAAATTTGAATCCTAACGCTAAGGTAATTGGATCTAAGATCTCATTTCTCCTCCTCTTTGAATGAAATAAATGTTTGAATGTTTTATTGCCGTAAAAATATACTCCCTCCGGTTCCAAATGAAATTCACACTTTGACTTCACACAAATTAAGGAAATAAATTTGACTTTACTGTAGAGTACTCTGTTGTGACACTGTTTGGCACTGAATATACCTGCAATCAAGAATCTGCAACATTTATTTCAACGTTTACCCTACGGTAGCTAAAAGATTGTTTATATTATTGTGTATTTGTGTACATACTGTGTATATTTTTCCAACGGAATATTCAAGAATGAAAAATTATGGAAAGGCAAGCCTTTTACAATTGTCCACGTAGAAACTCTTGCGTCAGCTTCTCTTGAAGGCTGGCGCAGAGCACAACCAGCAGCAAAAGGTAAGGAATCAGTAGCTTTGGATGCTTCCGGGTGGAGAAAACCAGATACAGGCGGAATTAAAATGAATACTTATGCTGCTGTGAACCGCGGTGCAGGAATTGTTGCCCTGGGTTGCTATTCCTCGAAAAGGTGTATGCTTACCGAAAGGCTTTATCGGTGAGAGAGGCGCTCAGCTGGATTAAGGTAGCAGGTTGGGACCAAGTTGACGTGGAATCAGACGCTTTACAATTGGTTCAAGGAATCCAATCAACCCCAAGCCCCCAACTGAGTCTTCTTTTGGTTTATTGATAAACGATATCAGCAAATCAGGCGGCCCATTATATGGCATCTGATAGCTTTTTATTGCAACATTTTCCTCCTCATTGTGGGAGTATCGTAAATGATTGCTAATTAATATTAGAGAAAGGACAAAACATGAAAGAAGGTGGACCTTGAAGCAAATAATGTATAAATGTCTAAGGACATCCTCATTGCTAGGATTATTAAGAGATCAAATTAGTGACATGGCAGTTTTTTTAGAGAATTATCATTGAGTGACATAGATTATTTAATGAGATTATTTGTTAGAATAATCCAGTATCAAAATATGAATTCAGATTATCTTAAGATTATTTAAAAAATGTATGTAATACGTTAATGTAGGATCGAGAAAAAAGCTGATTATTTGAAGATGATGGTTGGGAGGCATAAACGGATTTTGAGATTATTTAAAAATTAATTATGTAACAATATTTAAAAGGTAAGAATACTAGAAAATATTGATTTTTAAAGATTATAAATGGTGATGCTCTAATACATAAAAAAGACATTAAAAAGCTATAGTTAACAAAAAAACAAAAAAAGCAAGTGCACAAATCACAGAACATAACATCATTTACACGACATCATCTACAAAACATATTTTTTGCGAGTTGTATTGCAATATAAATTCACAAAACACAACATCATCTACATGCTCAACTTTCGCATTAGATTTCTAGCCAAACTAAACTAAGATCATAATATCATGAAGATTCAATCAAGTATTCATACAAGATCATAAAGATTGAATTACAGCAGATTAAAAGATGCAGTACAAATGAAACTATAGCTTAACAATTTAGATAGATCCAAACAAATCAGATAGAAAGAATCAGATGTAAAAAAACGCCAGCACGATTCATTTACCTTCTAAGGTACTTCAAATTTGCACCCCTGTGGGAGAATCTGTCATGTGCTTATATCACCGGAGCAAGAAAGGTCAGTGCAATCAACCAGTCTGGGGCTACCCATTTTTTGAGATTCTTACCCGTGTTAGTTGCAGAGGTTTCGAGCCTCCAATGAAAATTTGGAATTTTGTTCCTTTATTCCAGGGTCTCCAATTGCTCGCACATACGAACCTGGATGGCTAGGTGTAAATATTCTAATTAAAGTTTTTACGAATAAGGCTTGGATGATATTGTTGAAAATTAAACTTGTTTTTGGGCCTTGTTAGAACTCGAATCCAGCTCAGGTCTCGGTCCCTTTCATCCACAAAGGATGAATTTCACACTCTAGGGTCAACAAGGGGAGAGAGGGGCGTCGACCAGCGGCTATTTCCGGCCAGTTCGAACGGAGCACCCACAGAGAGGCTGAACAGAGATACAAGGGTTTCGGCTTATCCAGAATCGAAGACAAGGTATGGAATAAATAGGCCAAGATCGGATGCCATACATGGAAACTTGCCTTAGGAAGAAGATACGCAGTGAATGGCGCAAAGATGGAAGGCATCGGTAAGAAGGAGCCAAAGCAGTTCGCAGAGATCAGAAAACAGGGCCGGCTAAAGCCTTTGATAATGGGCTGGAACCTCCTTAAGTGCAATTGGGCTTATAGAACTACCGGGCCAATACCAACACATTCTCCACCTTATTGGACCTTAGTGGTTTAGAGTCAAACGCTCTAACACAAATTTGAGACTCATCATCGCTGGATTGCCCGAATAATCACAAAGACATATTCAGGCAAAGGGGTAAGATCACCAGGCAACTTAACCGCAATCAATGTTTAACGTGCGCTTGCACGACAACAACTTTTCGACAGAGAGACATTTAGTCCCCATGTCAGCAGGATTAAATTCAGACGGAATTTTAATCAACTTGATATCACCTGCACTAACAATATCACGTATAAAATGAAATCTAACATCAATATGCTTAGTTCTATCATGAAAAACAGGATTTTTGCACAGTTGAATAGCAGATTGACTATCAGAAAACACACAAATGTCCTGATTAAGACTACCAATCTCCTTTAGGAGACGCTTAAGCCAAATGGCTTCCTTAAAAGCTTCGGTAGCGGCCACATACTCGGACTCAGTAGTGGAAAGGGCAACAATGGGTTGAAGTTGAGACTTCCAACTAATGCAAGACCCGCAAAGGGTAAACACATAAGAGGTAGTGGATTTCCTATTGTCTTTATCGTTAGCAAAATTTGAATCCACATACCCGCTCAACTTAACACCCTCAGAACACATAGTGAAAACCAACCCATGATTAACAGTAGATTTCAAGTACCTAAGCAACCACTTAAGAGCATTCCAATGAGGCAAACCAGGATTAGACATATACCTACTCAAACAACTAACAGCATAGGCAATGTCGGGTCTAGTACTCACCATGAGGTACATCACGGACCCAATAGCATTGGAATAAGGCACAGATTTCATTTTAGCAATTTCAGGAGCAGTCTTGGGAGACTGATCCTTACTTAACACAAAGTGGGACGCCATAGGGATAGAGACGGTAGTAGCAGAATGCATGTTATATTTACTCAAAATCTTTTCAATGTATGAAATCTGATTGAGTACTAACACACGCTTACTCCTATCCCTAACAATGTTAATGCCTAGGATCCTCTTGGCATCACCTAGGTCTTTCATTGCAAAGTTCTCACTGAGACGCTTTTGCACACCTTTAATGGCGTCACCCGAAGGACTAACAATCAACATGTCATCCACATAAAGCAATAAAAATACAGGCACAGAAGACGTATCTTTAAAGTATAGGCAATGGTCGCACTCAGACTTGTGAAATTTCAAAGATGACATGCACTGGTCAAATTTGATATTCCACTGCCTCGGGGACTGCTTCAGGCCGTACAAGGCCTTCCTAAGCAAACACACATAATTACTCTTTATGGGATCCACAAAGCCCTCAGGCTGGGTCATATAGATTTTCTTGTCCAAATCACCATGTAAGAAAGCAGTGGTGACGTCCATTTGCTTCATTTCCCAATCATGATGAGCAACAAGAGCAAGCATAGTTCTAATCGTAGTGAATTTAACAACAGGAGCAAAGATTTCAGCATAATCAACACCTTCCTTTTGAGTAAATCCCTTAGCAACTAACCTAGCCTTATATCTAATGTCATTAGGCTCTTCCTTAACCTTAAATAGCCACTTACACTCAACTACGGAACTATTGTGCGGTCTAGGAACTAACGTCCAAGTCTTATTCGCTCTAAGAGACTCTATCTCACTCTCCATGGCGCAAAGCCATTTAGCGGACTCATTAGACTTAAGGGCCTCCCTATAGGTTTTAGGTTCGTTAAGCTCAAGGGTCTCAAATACAGAGAAAGCAAACATAGAAGTATCACACGCATGGAAAGCAAAATCAGGCATGCTATCAGCAGTTCTCCTAATTTCTCTCCTACTTCTATCTCGAACAAGTTGGTAATCATGCAAAACATTATCACTAGGATCAGCACTCTCATCATGCGATTCATTGTCATTTGAATGCACATGAGAATACTCCACCTCACTCGAAGTGGTGGTATTATCATGCTCAGAAGAATCATGCAATTCAGAAGAATCATGCAAATTAGAAGAATCATGATTAGCAAACAAAGGACTAGCAGCATATGGTATGGACTCCACCTCAACAGGTGTACTACTAGGGCTCGACTCAGAATCAGGAACTGACTTAACCAGACAAGGGAACTCGGATTCATTGAAAACAACGTTTCTACTTACCACAACCTTGAAACCTACCTGGTTCCTATCCCAAACCCTGTACCCCTTCACACCCTCAGGATAACCTAAGAAGACTCCTTTCTTAGACCTAGGATCCAATTTGTCACCTTGTTGGTGCACATACGCAGCACACCCAAACACTCTAAGATTAGACAAATCAAGGGGCTTGTTTGAAAAAACAGATTCAGGGCATTTCCCACCCAAGGGAACAGAAGGAGACCGGTTAATCAAGTAGACAGCAGTATTGACTGCTTCACCCCAAAACTTTTTAGACAAACCGGAGGTGGCAAGCATACTCCTAACCTTATCTAGAACAGTCCTATTCATTCTCTCGGCTATCCCATTTTGTTGGGGAGTATAGGGCACAGTTTTGTGCCTTCTAATCCCACAATCAACACAGAGCTGGTCCATATCCTTATTGCAAAACTCTAATCCATTATCGGTCCTAAGGGTTTTGACCATCTTACCGGTTTGATTTTCTACAAGGGTTTTCAACTCCCTAAATTTCATAAAGACATCGGACTTATGCTCAAGAAGACGGACCCACACCTTCCTAGAGAAATCATCGATAATGGACAGAAAATATCTCTTACCCCCGTGGGTAGAGACACTAGCAGGACCCCACACATCTGCATGAACATACTCTAGCACAGAGGTACACTTAGTGGGATTAGGATAAGGGGAAGAGGGGAAAGTAACCTTATGCTGCTTGCCTAACACACAGGATTCACAGAAAGGGATGGAGGACACAGAATCCTTACCAAAACAACCAGATTTATGCAAAATCTCTAAACCCTTATTACTCATGTGTCCTAATCTATTATGCCACAAAGCAGTTTTATCAGAACTAACAACATGAGCAGAATCACAGAAAGGCTGAGCATGGCACACATACAAATTATTCACCTTTTTTGCCTTAAACAAAACAAGGGAATTTTTCAAAACTTTCATGCACCCATTTCCCCATTTACCCTCAAGCCCACTACCCTCAAAAGCAGCGACAGAAAACAAGTTATGACGCAAATCAGGGACATGCCTCACATTTTTCATAGTAAACACAGTCCCATTATCAAACTTTAAGCATACATCACCCACCCCATGTATTTTGCATTTCTTATTATCAGCAAGAGACACAAAACCATCATTGCAAGAATCATAAGAAGCAAACAGAGATCTAAAAGGTGTCATATGATAAGTACAACCAGAGTCAATCAACCACTCATTTTCAGTCATGCTACTCAACACAGAATTTGCAGAATCACAGACCATAAAAACTTCTTCATGCAAGTTATTATCATCTACCACATTAGCATGTTCAGACTTCTTAGGATGGGGACAATCCTTAATGAAGTGACTAGAATTCCCACAATTATAGCACACTCTCTTCTTAGACTTACCTCTCTTCTTCCCCGGGTCATTGTTATTGGTCTGGTTCTTATTGTTGCTACCCTTCTTATGGTTTCTAGATCTACTCTTAGACCTACCCCTCACAAGCAACGCTTCACCAGAATCCTTAGATTGACTGTTACTACCCCTCGAGTGTCTAAGGTCTAACTCCTTACTCCTTAATCCATTAACGACTATATCTAACGAGATATCGTCTCTACCATACTTTATGGCAGATTTGACGTCATTGTAAGAGTCAGGGGTGGCATTAAGTAACACTATGGGTGTGTAGTCATCTATGTGTTTATCACCGGCTTGCTTAATGTTCTGAATAAGCTTGTTAAACACATCTAGGTTCTCATCTATGTCTTTGGTCAGGTCAAGCCTAAACCTAAAGAACTTCTCAAGCAAAAACAATTTACCAGGCAAAGAAGTATCGGTATACAACTTATCTAACTTGTCCCACAACTCTTTTGCGGAATCTATAATACCCACCTTCCTGAGCACTGAATCAGAAAGGTTTAGGTAAATAGAGGAACAAGCAGTTTCATTCATCTCAACACGCTTAGCAGCATCCTCAGAGTCTAAATAGAGACCGGTCACGGCTCTATAGACTTTCTGTTGGATCAACACACATTTGATTTTCTGTTTCCAGATATCAAAATCTGTCTTTCCGTTAAATGGAAGCATGCCATATTGATTGACAGCCATATTAACAGGAAAGCAAGCACAACACGCAAGAGAGTAAATAAAAAATTTATCAGGCTATCAACCGGTACGAAGCAACTAGCACGAACAAGCCGAGAAGACCAATGAACACAAGGCTCGGGTACAATCTCCTTGTTCTTTCGTACAAGCACAGATAAAAAATTTTATTTACTCAACAGACAGATAAATGATTAATTATAACCTATAGGGCTATCAATTGTACGAAGCAACTAGCACGAACAAGCCGAGAAGACCAATGAACACAAGGCTCGGGTACAATCTCCTTGTTCTTTCGTACAAGCGCAAATAGGCTAGAATTAAAACAACAAACAAAGAGACGGGATTTAAAACTAATCCGGACAGAAATATTTCCAACTTCGGACAACAAGTATCCAAACAAATATTCTTAACCGGAGAGTTTATCCACGAATCAATCAACAGAAAAATCAAAATAAAAAATCCAACATGTGATTAAATTTAAACCGGAAGAAATATTCACAATTTTGGACAATGAGTATCCAAACAAAAATATTCTTCACCGGAAAAAATTAATCACAAACCAACAAGTAAACACAATTTAAACAAACATGAAATTGTAATTCAACTTGAAATTTAAAAAATGAATGAACTACGAATAAAAATCACACAAAGGATTAGTAAACGTACCTGGGGCCGGACACAGCCGGCATCCTAGACCACGCAGGTCAGCAGCGGGGAGCGGGGAACAAATAAATCCGGTGGCACTCCGGTACACCAAGGGTGTTCAAGCCAATTTACCTGAGCGGGGCCCGAGGTTGGGTGACCCGACTTACCGTAGGCAGCGTGGGCTGCTGTAGGGCGTGGCGGCAGCGGACTGGACTGGCGGCACAGCTCCTAGACTGGCGGCAGCAGGTCAGGACTGGCAGCGGACAGGGCTGGCAGGCTCCTGGCAGACGGCGGCAGACCTCTCTGGACTTCTGGACAGCACCGGAGGGCGACGAACCGGCGGCAGGCGGCGGCGCGGCGGCGGCGTGGCGGCGGCAGACCTCTCCCGGCTCTGATACCACTGTTAGAACTCGAATCCAGCTCAGGTCTCGGTCCCTTTCATCCACAAAGGATGAATTTCACACTCTAGGGTCAACAAGGGGAGAGAGGGGCGTCGGCCAGTGGCTATTTCCGGCCAGTTCGAACGGAGCACCCACAGAGAGGCTGAACAGAGATACAAGGGTTTCGGCTTATCCAGAATCGAAGACAAGGTATGGAATAAATAGGCCAAGATCGGATGCCATACATGGAAACTTGCCTTAGGAAGAAGATACGCAGTGAATGGCGCAAAGATGGAAGGCATCGGTAAGAAGGAGCCAAAGCAGTTCGCAGAGATCAGAAAACAGGGCCGGCTAAAGCCTTTGATAATGGGCTGGAACCTCCTTAAGTGCAATTGGGCTTATAGAACTACCGGGCCAATACCAACACAGGCCTAATTAATATTTAGTTTTAGTTGTTGTTGGGAAGGCCCAAGTGATAGAAAAATGCAGAAGGAATAAATTCTAGAGTTTCTCTAGAAGATGTGGTCTAGAATTTTCCTATAATTAATTGAGTAGAATTGTGTAGAATGTATTAATTGTAGAAGATTTTAGATATCTTTGTGCTAGTATAAATAGAGGTCTCCTACCCCCACTTTGTATCAAGCAAATCAAGCAAATCAAGCAAATTGAGTTGTTCTAATAAAAAGAGTTCTTCCCATTTGTTCAAATATCTCTTCCATAATATTTCTAATTTAGCCTCCCAATTTCCCAAATCTTCCTTCACTTATTTCCAACAGTGGTATCAGAGACGTTCGGTCATCATCCTAAAATGACCGGTTCTCTTCAAGTTCCTCCATTAAAAAAGAAGAATTATGATAATTGGAGCATTCGCATGAAGGCAATACTTGGTTCGGAAGATGTGTGGGACATGGTAGAGGAAGGCTTCGAGGAACCCGAAGACATCAACGCCTTAAATCAAAATCAAAAGAATGCCTTGAGGAGTACTAAGAAGAAAGATCAAAAGGCGCTCTCTATCATTCATCAAGCTTTGGATGAAGTCATGTTCGCAAAGGTGGCATGTGCAACTACAAGCAAAGAAGCTTGGGAGATATTAGAGAATTCATTCAAAGGAGTAGATAAGGTGAAGAAAGTAAAACTTCAAAGTCTTCGAGATGAGTTTGAATATTTAAACATGAAATCTTCGGAATCTGTTGATGACTATTTCTCAAGAGTTCAAACCGTCGTGAATCAACTAAGAAGATATGGAGAAGAAATCAAATACAATCGTGTGGTTGAAAAAATTCTACGGTCTTTAGATTCAAAATTCGATTACATAGTTGTGGCAATAGAAGAATCTAAAGATCTAGAAACAATGACGGTTGATAATCTCTTGGGATCTCTTCAAGCTCATGAAGAAAAACTCAAGAAGAGAATAAAGAAAGAGCCATTGGAGCAAGCCCTTCAAACCAAGCTCACCTTAAAAAATAAAGAGATTTTTCAAGAGGGAAGAAGTCAAAGTTCAAGAGGGCGCGGTCGAAACCAAGACTATGGAAGAGGAGGTTATAAAACTTTCAACAAAGAAGAGAGAAGTCCACATTTCTATCAATCAAGAGGCCGTGGAAGAGGGGGTGTTTCAAGACCAAGGTATGATAAGTATCAAGTTCAATGTTATAATTGTCAAAAATTTGGTCACTTTGCCTCTGATTGTAGATTGGCAAAAATAAAGTTGAGGAGCGAACAAATCTTGCTAAAGAAGAAGAAGAAAATTCAACATTGTTGATGGCCCATAAAGGAGGAGAAAGTGACACCAAAACGACATGGTACTTAGATACGGGAGCAAGCAACCACATGTGCGGGAAGAAAGATATGTTTGTTGAGCTTGATGAATCGGTAAGAGAAAATATCTACTTTGGAGATGAATAAAAAATCCCGGTAAAAGGAAAGGGGAAAATTTTAATCCGGTTAAAAAATGGAAAAAATGATTTCATCTCTAACGTCTACTATGTGCCCAACATGAAATCAAACATTTTAAGTTTGGGGCAACTTTTAGAAAAGGGATATGACATTCATATGAAAGATCACACCCTTTTGATGAGAGATAAAAATGGGGGTTTGGTTGCTAAAGTACCAATGTCAAGAAATAGAATGTTTTCATTAAACATTGATAATGGGGGTCCAAAATGTTTGAAAGCATGTTTTAAAAATTCATCTTGGATTTGGCACTTGAGGTTTGGGCATCATA
Organism: Cuscuta europaea; assembly: GCA_945859875.1. NCBI lineage: Eukaryota > Viridiplantae > Streptophyta > Magnoliopsida > Solanales > Convolvulaceae > Cuscuta > Cuscuta europaea. Next base: position 5,938,255 of record CAMAPE010000008.1, on the reverse strand, counting down.
ATTTTGGAGGTTTAAAATTGTTGAGTGATAAAGGTATGGTGAAAGGTTTGCCCAAAATCAATGAAGCTAATCAATTGTGTGAAGGATGTTTATTTGGAAAGCAACCTAGAAAAAGTTTTCCAAAGCAAGCATCTACAAGAGCAAAACAACCATTAGAGCTTGTACACACGGATATATGTGGGCCAATTAAACCAAGCTCTCTCGGAAATAGTAATTATTTTGCTCTTTTCATTGATGATTTTAGTCAGAAAACTTGGGTTTATTTTCTAAAACATAAATCCGACGTTTTTGGGGCCTTCAAGAAATTTAAAGCTCATGTTGAAACTGAAAGTGGGTTTAAAATAAAATCCATGAGATCCGATCGTGGGGGGAATTCACTTCAAAAGACTTTGAAAATTTTTGTGAAGAAAATGGTATTCATCGCCCCTCAACGGCTCCATATACTCCACAACAAAATGGAGTTGTTGAAAGGAAAAATCGATCCCTTCTTAATATGGTTCGAAGCATGCTTAAAAGCAAAAATGTTCCAAGGGAATTTTGGGCCGAAGCTGTGGATTGTGCGGTTTATTTGTCAAACCGATCTCCTTCTAGAAGTGTTTGGAACAAAACCCCCGAAGAAGCATGGAGTGGAAGAAAGCCCGGAATTACCCACTTGAAAGTTTTTGGGAGTATTGCTTACGCTCATGTGCCGGATCAAAAAAGAAGCAAATTGGATGACAAAAGAGAGAAGTTTATCTTTATTGGATACGATGCAAGAGCAAAGGGGTACAAGTTATACAATCCAAGCAATGGAAAAATTGTGGTTAGCCGCGATGTTGAGTTTGATGAAGAGAACACTTGGGATTGGACTCAAAAGGAAGAAGACTACAATTTCTTGCCTTACTACAATGAAGAAGAAGATGAGCAAGAGCTAGCCCATGAAGAGCCCACGAGTCCAACTCCACCATCACCCGAGCAAGAAGGATCCACAAGTGAAGACAACTCAAATGAAAGGCCGCCACGCTTAAGGAGCATACAAGAGCTATATGAGGTAACCGAAAATATAAATGATCTAACATTATTTTGTCTTCTTGCCGATTGTGAACCAATAAGTTTTGAAGAAGCGACTAACGACAAGAATTGGAGGGAAGCAATGGATGAAGAAATAAGGCCATCATAAAAAATGATACGTGGGAATTGGCCACTTTACCCAAAGGACACAAAGCAATTGATGCAAAATGGGTGTTTAAAGAAAAGAAGAATGCCATGGGGGAAGTTGAAAGGTACAAAGCAAGGTTGGTTGCAAAAGGGTACAACCAAAGAGTCGGTATCGACTATGAAGAGGTATTTGCTCCCGTTGCCCGCTTGGAAACAATAAGATTTTTAATTTCTTTGGCGGCTCAAAATAAATGGAAAATTTTTCAAATGGATGTGAAGTCCGCATTTTTAAATGGAAAGTTAGAAGAAGAAGTTTATTTAGAACAACCACCGGGATATAAAATAAAAGGGCATGAAGAAAAAGTTATAAAGTTGAAAAAGGCACTTTATGGTTTGAAGCAAGCCCCAAGAGCTTGGAATACTAGAATTGATAAGTATTTCCAAGCAAATAATTTCATAAAATGTCCCCATGAACATGCTCTTTATGTAAAAAAAGGAGGGAAATGGAGATATCTTGATTGTTTGCCTTTATGTTGATGATCTAATATTCACGGGAAATAATCTCAATTTATTTAGGAATTTCAAAAAGGCAATGAGTCAAGAATTTGAAATGACCTATATGGGCTTAATGTCTTATTATTTGGGAATTGAGGTGAAACAAAGGGAAAGTGGAATTTTTATCGGTCAAGAAGGATATGCAAAGAAAATCCTTGAAAAGTTTAAAATGGATGATTCTAATCCAATCAATACCCCGGTGGATTGTGGTGTAAAATTATCTAAGTTTGGTGATGAAGAAAAAGTGGAGCCCACAATGTTCAAGAGCTTAGTTGGGAGCTTACGATACTTGACTTGTACAAGGCCCGACATTTTGTACGGAGTTGGTCTCATTAGCCGGTATATGGAAGATCCAAGAACCTCTCATTGGAAGGCCGCCAAGAGAATTCTTCGCTACATCAAAGGTACTCTTAACTTTGACTTGTTTTACAATTCTTGTAAAGATTTCAAGCTTGTTGGGTATAGTGATAGTGATTGGACCGGAGACGTTGATGATCGCAAGAGTACCACCGGATTTGTCTTTCTTTTGGGTAATACGGCTTTTACTTGGAGTTCAAAGAAGCAACCCATTGTGACCCACTCCACATGTGAAGCTGAATATGTTGCCGCCAATTCATGTGTTTGTCATGCTATATGGCTTTGAAATCTATTCAAGGAAATAGGCATGCCACAAAAGGAAGCTACGGAGATATATGTGGATAATAAGTCGGCAATAGCATTGGGAAAGAATCCGGTATTCTATGATCGTAGCAAGCACATTGATACCCGCTATCACTACATTCGAGAATGCATTGAAAGAAAAGAGGTTGAAGTAAGGTATGTAAGGTCTCATGATCAAATCGCCGACATTTTCACGAAGCCGCTCAAGCACGAAGATTTTCGAAGGTTGAGGACCATGCTCGGAGTTAAAACAAGTTTAAGGGGGGATGTTGAAAATTAAACTTGTTTTTGGGCCTAATTAATATTTAGTTTTAGTTGTTGTTGGGAAGGCCCAAGTGATAGAAAAATGTAGAAGGAATAAATTCTAGAGTTTCTCTAGAAGATGTGGTCTAGAATTTTCCTATAATTAATTGAGTAGAATTGTGTAGAATGTATTGATTGTAGAAGATTCTAGATATCTTTGTGCTAGTATAAATAGAGGTCTCCTACCCCCACTTTGTATCAAGAAAATCAAGCAAATCAAGCAAATTGAGTTGTTCTAATAAAAAGAGTTCTTCCCATTTGTTCAAATATCTCTTCCATAATATTTCTAATTTAGCCTCCCAATTTCCCAAATCTTCCTTCACTTATTTCCTTCACTTATTTCTAAATGGTGATGCTCTAATACATAAAAAGACATTAAAAAGCTATAGTTAACAAAAAAAACAAAAAAAGCAAGTGCACAAATCACAGAACATAACATCATTTACACGACATCATCTACAAAACATATTTTTTGCGAGTTGTATTGCAATATAAATTCACAAAACACAACATCATCTACATGCTCAACTTTCGCATTAGATTTCTAGCCAAAGTAAACTAAGATCATAATATCATGAAGATTCAATCAAGTATTCATACAAGATCATAAAGATTGAATTACAGCAGATTAAAAGATGCAGTACAAATGAAACTATAGCTTAACAATTTAGATAGATCCAAACAAATCAGATAGAAAGAATCAGATGTAAAAAAACACCAGCACGATTCATTTACCTTCTAAGGTACTTCAAATTTGCACCCCTGTGGGAGAATCTGTCTTGTGCTTATATCACCGGAGCAAGAAAGGTCAGTGCAATCAACCAGTCTGGGGCTACCCATTTTTTGAGATTCTTACCCGTGTTAGTTGCAGAGGTTTCGAGCCTCCAATGAAAATTTGGAATTTTGTTCCTTTATTCCAGGGTCTCCAATTGCTCGCACATACGAACCTGGATGGCTAGGTGTAAATATTCTAATTAAAGTTTTTACGAATAAGGCTTGGATGATATTGTTGAAAATTAAACTTGTTTTTGGGCCTAATTAATATTTAGTTTTAGTTGTTGTTGGGAAGGCCCAAGTGATAGAAAAATGCAGAAGGAATAAATTCTAGAGTTTCTCTAGAAGATGTGGTCTAGAATTTTCCTATAATTAATTGAGTAGAATTGTGTAGAATGTATTAATTGTAGAAGATTTTAGATATCTTTGTGCTAGTATAAATAGAGGTCTCCTACCCCCACTTTGTATCAAGCAAATCAAGCAAATCAAGCAAATTGAGTTGTTCTAATAAAAAGAGTTCTTCCCATTTGTTCAAATATCTCTTCCATAATATTTCTAATTTAGCCTCCCAATTTCCCAAATCTTCCTTCACTTATTTCCAACAGATATTGTTTGTAGAATACTTACATCCATTGACAATTTCAAAAAAGCTTCCTACTTGAAAGTCCTCTTCCATCCACCAGCTATAAGCCTATAACACCTGAACGATGAGCAGAACTTCCATGGAAAATGAAGAGTCTAGAAAGAGCCCACCGCACCATTTTCACAAATCTTGCCCAGCTGAACTCTGATACTTAACAACATCTATCAAATAGAGGACAACATCAATTCATAATCCGAAATGAAAATTTGCGCTAATATTTTTAACACACAAAAGTTAGTGTAATATGATGGATTTTAAGGGAAGAAATAAGTAAATTAAAAGCGAAGCTTACGGAGCTTTGTTGAGATAAGGTTTGGAAAGCCTATAAGATTTTGCAGATGCGGAGGAGGCAATTGAATGAGTTGAATGAGATGGAGATAAGGCAGTTCTAAGAATGAGAACCGCAGAAGGGGAAACCAGACATGTCTTCAGGAGGGGATTACAAATATCATGTAGTCTAGGGATTACTTCGACAATTTGGGAATTTTTTAAACAAATAGCTGATGTGGAATAAACATCAAATAATATTTTGCCATGTGTTTGAGTGCACCAAAACATACTCCGATGGAACTTCCCTATTACTAAACTCATCACTTTTCTCAAAATATGACTATAGATGTTTTTTGATGTGGTGTATGACCAAATTATGTGACACAAAAATAGGAGCAATCAATAAAGGTGAACTGTTACACGGTTGTTTCTAAAAAACAGGAGGTCAATATTAATCATATGAATGACAACATGCATCATTATAGGAAAAAAGCATAATTAGTCACACTCTAGAAAAACGCATGAGTTTTAGTAATATTTATAATAATTTTCTCTTCTTTCATACTTAGATATGAAAGAACATGACAACTTTTTATTGACTAAGCCAATTCTATATTCTCCTATGAATTTTAGATTGAGTTTCTTTTTATATAATATTTATTTCATTCTAATGGGAATTTGATTTTCTTAATTTCTTAGTAGGTTTAGCAATTATAGATTGCCATTTCTTATTTTTTTTGATGAACCATCTTTAAATTTTAACATTGTTAACATGATATATATACTGACTAGGTAACCGCAATTTATACCCTGCAACTGGGGCACCATGAGGATGGTGCGCCCGGTTGCAAAACGACGCAGCTTCACTGGATTCCATTATTTTTTATTTCTTTTATTGTTAAAAATTGTAATATCTTTTTTATTTGATATCCGATTTTTATAAATTTTATATCATTGTTTTTTATTTTTCATGATCTATCAAATGAGACCAATATTGCTTATGTAATTTTAACAAATTATTTTGAAGTTACATTTGATAATATATCATGAAGTAACATCTTCTTCTGCGCGAGTTACATCTTATTGTACGTGAGTTACATTTTAATATACGCGAGTTACATCTTAATATATGTGAGTTACACCACGAAATAAACCCCTGCTACATCTTTCATTTTTTTCATTTGAAAAATAGTGTATGAATATGAAATACAATATACTTATTTTATGTGGATTAATAAAATTTTGTATTGAATTGGCAAAGAAAAAAATTAATTATGTTATAATTGAATTAGTTCAAGATAAAGATAAGTAAAAAATCACAAATAATTAGATATAACTCACACATAATTACATGTAACTCTCGCATAAAAGTATGTAACTCGTGCATAACAAGATGTAACTCACACATAACAAGATGTAACTCACACATAATTACATACATGTAACTCGCGCATAAAAGTATGTAACTCGTGTATAATAAGATGTAACTCACACATAATAACTTGTAACTGGAGTATAAGATGATGTAACTTCGTATATTATCAAATGTAACTCCAAGCTAGAAGCAAAATAAACAAACTCAAAATCTTAAAACCTCTAAAAACATATAAAAGTGATAAAAAATATATATTATAGAAAAGGTGTATGCATATAAAAATATATTACAGAAAAATGTATAAATGTAAAAAATTAAAATTACATAGGCAATATTGGTCTCATTTGAAAGATCATGAAAAATAAAAAAATTTGATATAAATTTTATAAAAATCAGATAAAAAAAAATATTAACAATTTTAAGAAAAGGAGAAATAAAAAATAACAAAGGGTGCATGGTGCTCACCATGCACCGGGTTCCACGTTATAAGCACTGCTAGCTAACAAGGAGACTCCAAAGCTTTCAATGCTAAAACCTAATCGAAGTAGGTTATGAACATTTTTATGAGTTCAATTGATTTAATTTGTATAACATACTTTGTATTTTTCGTGGACATTTACTCGGTTTGAAAATGGCTTTGAATTTATGTTTTATTTGTTTAGTTTAAAACTCATTTGAATTTAACTTCTGCACAATTTGTAATGTCATGCAAAGTCGAGCGCATACATGCCTAGCTTGGCTAGCTATATATATAGTATCCGACCACACCGTTATAAGCAATTTAATTCATGTTGATTGACTAGGATGTTTTTACTTAGACCGTAATGTGCTGATCTGGTCTGGTGTGATCTGATCTGGTCTGGTCTGGTCTGAACTGGTCTGATTTGGTTTCTTCGTATTTTTATAACTATCCAAGTCTGGTCTGATCTGGTTTCTTTGTATTTTTATAACTATCCAAGTCTGCAATTTGCCTATCATAAATTTATTAGTAATGATATATATTAACTTAGTACAGATGTTTAAAAATGGATTATTACTAACGTATCATGTAAAATGCGATTATTATGTTCACCCCACTTGACATGCATAATATGTTTTTAAGATAGCAGGTTTGAGTATGAGCATTTTTATAAAACTGCTTCAATCAAAAAATTCAAAATTGTTTTGAAACAAAAATTAATCTGTTGTTTCTGATCTATGAACTGAAATCATAACATAAGAGGTTAAGTAAAATCAATTTGAAATATATAACTCATCACTTTCTGCAGTCCAGAGTTCTATGGAGTATTATTTAAATTTATTTTTAAACCATATGTTATTTCTTATTTGTGAAATGTGTATTGAAGGTCTAGCTCTGAAACCTGCCATCTCAAAAATAAAATTAGAGTTCTATTAACTACATTTCGTATATTGTCGTTATTTAACTAAAATTTACCGAAAATAAGTTTCATAATATATGGATGTAATATTATATTTTGTTTGATATGTAGTGCGCAAGCGGATCCTACAAAGGCTTGATGATATGCACGGGGAGATGCATTTCTGATTATTGTTGATGGCGGTTAGAATGGTCGGTGTTATGTTATGTTTGTAGAATGTAGAGGCAGGTCAAACTTTTGATAAGTAAACATTGGTACCTGTTGGGAATGTGACTTGTTTGTATTTTAGCATCTTCAATGATGCTTGGTAGTAGTTTTTTTGCTGAATTTCAATAGCCGGTTTTTTGCGGGAATATTGCATGCTGGAATTTATCTAGATCTTTTATCCGGCAGTAGGAAATGTAATTGAACAAAGAATGTGAAATTGTTACTTAATATTATATGTTAAATGATGTGTTTTGGGTATCCATTAATTTTTGGATGTTATAATATTTATGAATGAAGTAAGCAATAAATTTGAATTCTACTAAAGCTACCATGGGCATATTATCTAGACCTATATAGGCCCAATTAACAAAACCAACCAAGTGACATTGAAGTGTCATAAAAATCTATGATGCTGAAAGTATCATAAAAATGTATGATACTGAAAGTGTCATAAAAATCTATGATGCTGAAAGTGTCATAAAAATCTATGATGTATTAATGTCACAATGTATTCTTGATGCATAAATGTCGCTATTTTAGCCGATAAATTAGTGTCACTATTTGCTGACACAAACCCGTCCCCGCATCAGTGACACTAAATATAGTGTCGCTAGCCGCCACTTTCCCCGACGTTTTTTTAGTGTCGCTGAAAATTTCTGCGACACTAAATTAGTGTCACTATAGGCGCTTTTTCTACTAGTGAGTGATTCAAACACTACATTCTAATTAACTTCACAACCTTCAAAAATATGCACTGTTTAGTATCTTATACTACGTATGAAGTATTTAATTGATGATATCGTGGCAAAAATTCAAACAGAATCATGGTGGGGGTTACTACTCTAATTTAATTTGAAAAGGATTGCTTCCACGAGGCGCGCCATCTACATTTCGTTCAAAATATGTTCCTACTATATATCCTAATTGAGTAATGTGTTTAACAAATTATCAGCATTTTTATATAACTGTTTCAATCAAACATTTCAGAACTGTTTAAAAACATAATTTGATATGGTGTTTCTGCCAACTGGTATTATGAGAAAAAAGTTAAAGCAAAATCATTCTGAAGCAACTTAACTTTTGTTGCACCCTAGAGTTCTCTTAAGATGCCAAATTCCATAAACAATACCTTTAAATAGGACACTTGGCTGATAAATGTTGTTCTTTTTGGGTTGGTTTTTCGAGCTTAATGTTTACTTTCTTTTTTTTTTGTTCTTTTTTAGTTTGGTTTTAGATTAACACAAATAAAACCAAGTGTTATTCAATTTTACTACTACTACTACTAAAATCAAGTGTTATTCAAAATAAAATAAAAAATTGAAAAAGATATGCATGAGAAATTCTTAATTTCGGTTGAATCACAAGTATTTCTTAAGAAATCGGTTGTAATATTAAGAACTTACGCAGTCTTCGACTAAAAAATACAAACAAATCAGACCAATTCACAAGTATTGTATCCAAATCAAAGACGAGTCGAGTTTGAGCCAATACAATTTACTTCGAGCTTGAACTCGATCTTTCACCAATTAGGGTTCGATTCTACTCGTTAGCACTATGATTCATTCTCCTTGATCATAGATATTATTGGAAGAGCAATTGTTAGCTCGCTACCGAAAATCTGAGTGGAATTAACCTTAAAATCTGTATGAAGATATTTTAACCCCTCAATGGCTTATTTCGATTAAAATTCGTTAAATTACGAGTAAAACATGTACAAACAGCATGTGGCCATAATTTTACTTGAACCACTACGTCATGGATATTGTTCTATCCAGAATTGACTTTGATTTGTTTTTTATGTTTGATATTGTACTAGTATTTAATAATAATGGAATTGAAGTCCGTTTTGGTGGCTGCTTATAACGCCCGCCAATGGGGACTTGGAAATTTCATAACGACTCAACCACATGTGTACATCTTTGTTTTAACTTTTATATTAAATTTTACTATTAATCGTTTACTTAAAAAGAAATCAGTGGTACATTTTTTTGAATATAAAAGAGTAACTTTTTATATTAATATCAAGAAATCATACAAAACAATGTCCAGACAGTTATGTTAGAACCGATAGTAAACCCTAGGAATAGAAATAAAATCAGACATCTCATACAAAGCAATCTGATTCGCTAGACACAGAACGGGCAAATTTAAGTCTAAAACAATCGGAACTGAAACACTGTATTTCAAATGTACTTTAGAAGTCCAAATATCTAAATCAAACCTACTCGAAGCAAAATAAAAATAAGTACTAACTAAGAAAAAATAAAATTGAAAAAAAAAACTTTTTCACAAAGTTCTTCCTGGCATGAAGGTGATTCTGGAGGATGATGAGCTCTACCAATATCTTCTACGCAGCCCAAATGAAAGCAGTCAGAAACTCTTGACCAGACGAAGCTGGCTTGGACAAGAAAACAAATCCCTACATCGAGGGAGACAGAACAATCCAGTTGGATCTTTCAGATTATATGAGCATAGATGAGATGTTGTTAGCCACAAAAGCGCACTTATGTCATCTCCTCTTCTACGTTGAGTAGCCAGAGGAGAATAGGCAAAAATGTGCGTAGACATCAGTGATACTTTAATTTACTACATACTATTGGTCAAAGTTTATAAAGTACCTCCATAACATAAAGATCTTCCCATTTTAACATTCAAATAATATGTTTTACAATGAGGTATATGAAATAAATTTGTAATCATAACATAATGTGAGTTTTGAATAATTAATGGTCAAAGTTTATAAAGTTTGACCCAAAAGAGTCAAACTGGGAAGATTCTAGGGTTACAAAAGTTTAATGTAAGTTTAATGCTCCGGAGTACTCCCTCCATGCTCCAATACATGTCCATATAGGGTTTGGCACAAGTTTTAAGAGGGAAATAATAGGGGTAGAGTAAAAGGTGTAGTCAGTTGTGTTTAAATGAAAAAATAGGAACAAGAATGAAAAAGTAGGAATGAGAATGATGGTATATAAGTATATTTATTGAAAAAACTTTCTAAAAATGGAAAGAGAGACAACTATTAAAGAACAATCAAAAATGGAAAGTGGGACAAGTATTGAAACAGAACAATCTAAAATGGAAAGAACGGAGAGAGTATGTTTCTTATAATATTTATTGGAACAGATACGGCGCAACTCATTATAATGATATTTAAATATTTCATCCATCCCGTTAAGATTGTCTCATTTTACCTTTTCGGTCCGTCCCATTAAGATTGTCACGTACAAAATTTGGTAAAGTTTGTGTGACTCTAAATCATTTTTACTTTATTCTTACTTTATCAATTCAGTATCAACCACATAAATCACTTTTTATTAATTTGCGTGTCACCGCCTCTTGTTCCATTGTTTGTGGGACGGAGAGAGTAAGATTTAAATAATTAATACTCCATATGAATTAGCACTTCATCAGATTGCAAAAGTTTAGATAATCTTCACCTATCAATTTCACAAGTTCAAGTAATTTCAAAACCTATTTTATATAAAAACTTATTTTGGCACTAAGATTATATGTTTTTACAAATATGAATTTATTAAAATAAGAAGATAATTTAAAATACTCTAAACGTTATTTGGATGTAGTTAACATTCTAAAATTTCATTTATGAAATAAATAATATTATATCAGGTATAATCTGATTTTACTTGCATCATTATAAATGTTTTGCATATTTTAAATTATGTACTTAGCACCATAAAATTACATATTTGAAAAAACATATGATCATGATCTTAACATAACTTATTATATAAAGTTTGAGGTATATATATTACAAATGCAAGTTTGAAGTACTTACTTATTTTTATTTCTCCCGAAAAAATAATTGAAACGGTATACTTCTATATGACAAAGCTGCGGCTGAATGTCTTAATTAAGATCGTAATATTATGGGAGGATTGTTGTTTTGATCGTGTAACTTTAGTTGTACCCGCTCCGCTATTCTTTTGAATTTGACATTGTTTCACTTATTTTTGTCACACCATTTTTTAAATTTGACATTGTTTCACCGTTCAACATTCTACACCATATTAATGACTTAATGTAGGTATAATTGTCGTCCAATAAAATTCTCTTCAACCTAGTCATTATAGTTCGATCACATTGAAATCCTGATGCACTCTCTCATTTTATCCCTCATGTTCTGATTTCATGGGATATATCTTCATATAGTTCTCCGTCCTAAATTATGGAGTCAAATTAACATATATAACATATCACAAACTAAGATGTCCTTATCATCAAGCTAAAGGGTAATCACACTTAAAAATCATATTACATTTGTTGGTTGAATTGAATTAACTGAAATTACTATATCCTAATTACTTTTCATATAATTTTTGTATAATTTAGTATATTATCCCGGTTCTATCTTTTAATCAAAACTTTCATGAAATAGAACAAAACTACCCCACAATTTTAAAAATATCAAACAGCGTCTCGGTGTGTATTTCAATTACTAGGGTAGGGAATAGCGTATTAGGACATGTGTCTAAATTCTAATGGTGAAGGAAAATTCCCTTTGTACATGTCAGTTTTTACACGCCGGTCAAATTGTCCGTGCACAGACAATTTGACCGGCGTATTATGAAGAAAATCGATTTTCACACAAACAAAAATAAAAAATTATCTGTATCACAGACATTTTAAAATTATTTTTTAAAATTATCGTTTAAAATTGTTTGTATCAAAGACAATTTATCAAAAATTCTCATCCAAAATGTCTGCGATACATACAATTCTTTATTTTTGTTTGTGTGAAAATGTTTTTTCTTCATAAAGCACCGGTGAAATTGTTTGTATACCTGATCAAATTGTCTATATGCAAACAAATTGATCGATGTGTAACCCACCATGTATACTAAGTGGGACTTGTGAAATAACACCCAAGAAATGAAAGCAATAGTTCACCAGTCCACCACGGTTGAATTTTCCACTAGTTTCTTTGTCAACAACAGCTTAAAAGTGCAATTCTAATGACGGATTTGAGCAAATAGTTTATGAATGGGGTAGACTTAACTTTTTTGGCTTCTTGAAATACAAAAGTCAGCCGTCACCGGACAGCAGTCAACTGAGAATTTGTTCCATCTGATCTGTTCTGGTCTGATCTAATCTTATTTGAGACTGAAAAGGATACAAAAGAAAATTAGGAGCGGACATCAATCTACAATATATGTTACATCATTTTCAAATATTCTGAACGCATGTGAATATTATTCTACGGAGTACTCCGTATTATATAATTATATTTAAGGCAGGGTCCAATATTTTTGTTTCATTTCAAACCGGTATCGATCTAAAACATTTTTTAATTTATATATACATATTACTCCGTATTAAAATTATTTATTCAAAAGCATAATTGTAATATATTTTGTAGCTTGAAAAACATGGTTTATACTTTTTGTTTTATTAATAAAAAACGTGTTATTAATGACTCGTAAATAAATCGTTGACTAGTCTAGAGTACATCTGACTAATTTAAACAAACCATCACAACCCACTGTGATAGCATGAGATGAATATACTACCTCCCTTCCCAAAAGAAGTTGTTAGGGTTTGTCCTGAGAAAACATGGGTCCTGTGCAAAAAAAATGTGGCTTTTTCCTATAATAGGTAGAAATATAATATAAGTGAAGTTTATATATGTAAAAATTTGCTACAATTATAATTTATATCAAAATACAAGTTTTTTTGGAAGTATCAAAATACAAGTTATTCACTAACATAATAGTTAAATTAAAAGTAATGCTTACCAAAATACACTTCATTCGTTTGTTAAACTGAATTATAAATTACTATCTCTGTCCCCCTGTTATTGTCCCATTGCGGTTTACGATGCTTGACTGACGATAAAGCAAACAGATCCCTGTTCGCACTAGAATTATTTTTAGAAAAAAAAATTGCATATTCATAAACTACATTAAAAGTTTTACAAAGTCGCAAAAAACAGAATAAAATTTGATAAAAAATTGATCAATAAAGTAACATATTGAGAGTGATTTATGTTGATCAAATGAATAGGAAATGAGACAATAATAGAGGGACGGAGGGAGTATTAGACTAATAACCTAATACGTGAACGTGGTGATTAGTCAAGTTCAATTATTATAAACCTCAAATAGATTAGGTATTATCAATTCTGTGCTATATACTTAGACTTGGTATTTGGTATGTATATATATACTTCCTCCGTTCTTAAATAAATGCAACGGTCAACATTTCACACTTGTCGAGACACAACTTTGACCATTAATATAAATGATTTTGTATTGGTAAAAAAATTAAAAAAAAATAGATTATGAAAATTTACAATGAGACAAGTTTAACACTATTTTTTCATAAAATAATATTATTACATTAATAAATAAAATGTAGTCAAAGTAGAACATGTGAATAGTGTAAAAGTCAAAGTGTTGCATTTATTTAAGAACCCGGCGGTATGTACTATCGTACATATCTATGTGATTGGGGCACACCTTATCTGAACTCCTCTGAACCACTCCCTTCCTATAAAAGGGTCAACTAAGTTGTGAGAAATAAGTGCAACGATTTCAATTCATTAGCTTAATCGATTATTATTGGTTTCATTCCGTCGTCATGGCTTCAGCCACACAGACTCAATTGGGGAATGCAACAATATTGCTCATAGCTTTAATGGCCGCATCTCTCCATCTCACAGGTAATTAATACTACTATTATTATTAACTCCAAATTAAATAAGCATTAGGTTCTCCCCAGCTTATATATATATATATATATATATATATATATATATATATATATATATATATATATATATATATATATATATATATATATATATATATATATATATATATATATATATATATATATATATATATATATTTACATCATATATTCATATATTCAATTCTTTCCTTTGAAGTTCAAAGTGGCTCCATTAATTAATATATACTTCTTGGGCCAAAGTAATTACTCACATTGGACAGAACCTCACTTCCTATTCACTAATTTGTAATTAAAGTTTAATTTACATCTTCTCATTATGTAGGTGCTAGGTTAGGGCGTCATTAATATGCTTGAATATCCATATTTGACTATTACTTTTCAAAGTGTAAGATAAAATTAAACGACCCATAATAATTGCCTTCATAGTATAAAGTTCAACTATAAAAGCATCATTTGTCGAAGTTGACGAAGATTGACTTGGAAAAGTCCAATTTGGAGTAAATAGAATATATACATTTTTTAATTGATAAACACCTATTCAAATGAACTCACCATTTTTGTAATTATAGCTACTTTCCTTATCCCATATTTAACCAAGAAAAGTTTAGTGTTTGGTTAAAATCTATAGTATTTCGATCTTTTTCACACATTTACTTTCAAAAAGTCAAAACATATTCTTAATTCTTGATGCACTAGTTTATCATTGTATTCTTTTATTAGTAAGTCTTGTTATGATTATTACGAAAATAAAATGCAGCTAATAAGTGGGTTAAGTATACTAACATGTACAAGGGAAAATATCTAAAAGATTAAAGATAGATATGACAATTCTCTCAAAATATGATAATACCTTTTTTCACCCGCACGGGTAGCTCAGTTGGTAGAGTGGTGGGAGATTTGGAACAATGGACCAAGGTTCGAATCCCCGCAGTGACCTGGTGGAGGTCACACAACTTGAAATAAAGCTGGACCTCTGGTGCGCACGAGTGTATGAGCCTACTGCCATTCCAGTGACTGAGTCACCGTGACTAACCTTCTCACCATCCTGTCGGGTTGAGTGGGGGCTCTGAGGTGGCAGATTACACCTTTTGGAACAATTGGAACAATGATAATACCTTTTTTCGATATGTATAACTGACACAAATGGAACGAAATAAAAAAGAAAGAAAAGGATGGGTGATATAGGTACATCATGTCGTCATAAATGTAATTTTCTCTTAATATACTTATGTGCTTTTACAGCTGGTCAGATCGGAGTTTACTACGGAAGAAACGGCGACAACTTGCCATCTCCGGCGGCGGTGGTGGGCTTATACAAGCAATACAACATCCAGAGAATGCGAATTTACGAACCATACCACCCTGTTCTCGACGCCCTCAGAGGCTCCAACATCGAGCTCACCGTCAGCGTCCCCAACATCAACGACCTCCAGTTCGTCGCCGGCAGCCAGGCCAACGCCAACCAGTGGGTCCAAGACAACATCCGGAGCTACTTCCCCGCCGTCAACTTCAAACACATCGTCGTCGGCAACGAAATCTCCCCCATCAAGAACAGCCAGTACACCTCTTTCGTACTCCCCGCTTTGCAGAACGTACAGAACGCAATCTCCGCCGCCGGCCTCTCCCAGCAGATCAAAGTCACCACCGCCGTCGACACGGGCGTTCTGGGTAACGCTTATCCTCCCCAGAACGGCGTTTTCCGCGGCGACGTCGTCGGGTACCTCGCCCCGATCATCCGGTTCTTGTCGGATAATGGGTCGCCGTTATTTGTCAGCATATACCCGTATTTCTCCTACGTGGATAACTCCGGCCAGATCAACCTCAATTATGCTCTGCTTCAGCCCAACAGCGGCGTCAACGCCGGTGGGGTGTACTACGACAATCTTTACTACGCGTTTGTGGATGCAATGTATGCGGCGATGGAAAAGGTTCTGAATGGTGCCGCAGCAGCGTCGTCTTCTTCGCTGTTATACGGTTCTGTTAAGGCCGGCGGGAAGTATGTTCCGCCGGTGAAGGGAGGAGAGTCTGGTTGGCCGAGCCGCGGCGGCGGAGGGCCGGCGAATTTCGACAATGCAAGGATATACAACAATAACTTGGTTCAGGTGGTGAAGAAGGGAACACCCAAAAGACCAAACCAACCAATTGAGACTTACATATTTGCTATGTTTGATGAAGATCAGAAGCAGCCTGCTGGGGTGGAGAACAATTTCGGTCTTTTTACTCCAAACGCCCAACTCAAATACCCAATCAATTTTAACTGAATTGCAAGACAGCTAAAAACTACTTATGTTTACTTCAATAAAACAAAAACTGATGTTGTATCCTTACTTGGAATATAATAGCTGGTAATTAAGGAGTGCTTAATCAAAATGATTATTCTAAGCTCCAAATCTGGTGTTATTGGGTGTACCTCTTATGTGATGGGTTAATAAAAGAGAAATGGTTCCATCTAAAAGCTATTTAAAGATTTGCGCAAATTTAGTTTGTTATTTCATACCCAGTCATTGTTGGATTGAAATTGTGTGCATTTGTCAATGGTATCAAGGAGTAATATTTTGTTTTACCAAAAAAGAGAGAGTAATATTTTGCTACATATGAGGCATTTACTCCACATTAATGCTCCTCCTAGCTTTCCTTTGCACAATTAATAATGACTTCACAAATCACAACTAGTCTAGTTTGGTGTTATGTTTAAATAATACCTCTTGTTTTTAAATAAATGTTTTAACATGTTGAATTTTACACTATTCGCATGTTCTACTTTGACTACATTTAATTTATTAATGTATTAATAATTTTTTTAAAAAAATATTGTTAAAGTTGTCTCATTGTAAATTTTTAAAATCTAATTTTTTTAACTTGTTTTACTAATAGAGAATTATGTAAGAATAGGGAGAGACATATTAGAGAAACTTGGGACATAAAATTTAAAGGAAAAGATACCCTCTCTTAAACTCAATAAATTTGTTTGTGACATTTGTTTGAGTTTGTTTTTTATTTATATCATATAAAACTATTTAAATGTATAAAATTAGCTAAACCCACTGCTTCAGTAGGAGGAACCACAATAGGGATTATCAACCTGCAATGGTGTGATGTGATCTTCAAATATGGCAAAACTAATAATTCCCAAAATGAACAATAAGTTAATTAAAATTTTCCTAGCCTTTTCTTTTTCTTAGAACACATTCAATCAAAATTCCTAGCTCGTAAATGCAAACTGAATAGCACACTTTATTTACCACTTTATAAGTAATAATACTCAGTATATCAATCTAAATATGATAAGCAAATGCAAACACAGCATAAATATGATAATAGGTTATGGAAAATTAAACAACCATCAAATACACAAATATTACACTACCATCGAAAAAGACAATTACTTTTAGAGCTAAAGGACAACTTCAAGCATGTGGTGTTTTCTCATGAATGTAACTTAAATATAATTTTGAAGAACATAGCTGTTGAGACCATGTGGTATAATAGTCTATGTACGAAAGTGTAATTCTGTAGTTTAAGATGAGCTTAATTGCTATTTCTTTGAGTGTGCAATTATTGTTTAAATAAAACCATACATCTTTGATCATGGTCAGTTTAAAAAAAAAAGTATCTTCCCAGCAACAAAAGTTCTAGAACAAAAAGATCAAAATGACATTCCTTACTTTGTGTTCTTTTGGTTTGCTGCAGCCAATGTACAACTTCGATTGTTATTGTCTGGAACAAATTATAATCATATTGAAAAAAGAAATTCTTTTTTATTTTATACGAGATATAAATGTATTTTTAAAAGAGAAGTCAACACTCAACAATGACAAATCTATCCCTAGAATTTAGAAAGTCATCCAAAAGCTTATGTATTTAATGGGTCTCTATTAGTTAGGTTTTCTTTTTCCGCCATCCTAGAGATCTGCTAACATGAATTCAAGAAGCTTCTACCTAAAAATGTATTTAAATCAGTAAAAGAGAAATATGATAAATCAAAAGCACAATCTTACTACACACATTAATAAAGAGAAGAGGATCTTGAAGCTTTATTAATATTCTAAATGTTGAACCTAATAGAGTAGAATTACTTCTTTTGTGCGTGTTTTTGGATGTGCTTGCTATCCCAATTTTTGGAACCAAAAATGATTTTTAATTTAAACACTGAGGTTTTGGTTCCTGATCCTACCTATTTTTCTGTGGCTAATAAAGATCTTAAATGGAGAGCTGCAATAGCTGAGAAATTTAATGCACTTATTGCTAATAAAACATGGGAGTTAGTGTCGTTTGATTCTAGTAAAAATGTGGTTGGGTCTAAATGGATTTATAAAACTAAATATCGATCTGATGGATCTATTGAACGTCATAAAGCATGTCTGGTTGCTCAAGGGTTTAAGCAGTATGCATGGATTGATTTTTCTGAAACCTTTAGTCCTGTTGTTAAACCCACCACCGTTCGAATTGTTCTCACACTAGATGTTTCTTATAATTGGCCTATTCGTCAGTTGGATGTTAAAAATGCGTTTCTTCATGGTAACTTGACTGAAGAGGTTTATATGTGTCAACCACCCGGGTTTATTCATCCCCACTTTCCTCATCACATATGTTGATTGCGCAAGGCCATTTATGGTCTTAAACAGGCTCCCCGAACCTAGTTCTATCGTTTCAGTAGCGTTCTCTTAACTCATGGTTTTGTATGCAGTCGTGCTGATAATTCTCTGTTCATATTTCATCATGGTACTCGCATTATTTATTTACTTTTATATGTGGATGATATCATTGTTACTAGTAATTCCTCATCTCTTATCAGTCAGTTTATTTCTATTCTAGGGAAATACTTTGCCATGAAAGATCTCGGTGATCTCCATTTTTTCTTGGGAGTTCAGGCTGTGCGCAATTCTAATGGTTTGTTTTTATCTCAAGCCAAATGTGTGTCAGATCTTTTACATCGTTTTCATCTCCACACTCTTAAATCTGTACGCACGCCACTCCCTAATAGAACTAAGTTGTCTCTCACTGATGGTGAATTACTTGCTTATCCTACAGAGTATTGTAACACGGTAGGTGCATTGCAATATTTGACTATGACTAGACCTGATATTACATATGATGTTCACTTGGTGTCTCAATTTATGCATGCACCACGTACTTCACATATGTTGGCTGTGAAGAGAATTTCCAGGTACTTGCAGGGCACTCTTACACATGGGCTTCTTCTTCGGACGGCAGAACGTCCTTTTTTTCAGTTCTTGCGTACTCTGATGCTGATTGGGATGGTTGCCCTGATAGTAGTCAGTCCACTACTGGCTATGCTGTTTTTCTGGGTCCAAATTTGATCTCTTGGCGCTCTAAGAAGCAACCCACTGTCTCCAGATCCTCTACTGAAGCTGAGTATCGAGCTATTGCATATACGGTGCAAGACACTTTACATATCCGATCTATACTTTTGTAGCTCGGATTTCCTCTGCATCGACCGATTCGGCTTTTATGTGATAATATAATATTTCTGCCTCATATTTATCTGCTAATCCCATTCAGCATGCTTGCAGTAAGCACATTGGTATTGATTATCATTTTGTTCGAGAACGTATAGCTCATGGTGATCTCCTCGTGCAGTATGTTCCTACGAAGTTTCAGTTAGCGGATATTTTTACCAAGTGCTTGGCTCCTCAACAGTTTTTTATTTTTACGAGACAATCTACATGTAGTTCCTCCTGCATAGATCGAAGGGGTGTAATAAAGTAGAATTAATTATATATCAATTATTAGGCAGTATCTTAATTGTATTTGGAGACTTATTTCATTATAAATATACAGTGAGAGCTACCAGTCTGGTTAAGCCTGTTTATTACTTTAACAGAACCCTGTAACAATCTTACTGCATGGTTGGCGATCTGTAACTGCTGCTAGATAGAACTGCAAACGTTGAACATCAATTATCATGAAACTAAACAAAATATTACATTTAGGCATTATATAAGAACAAACATCCAAAATATAAATATTAGAAGCTAGAGCTATACAAGAAACAACCAATATATATTTTGGCGATTACAGCGGCATCCACGATCTGATTCCTCTTACAGTCGACTTTGGAAGAAACCGCCACCACCATGAACATTACCTTGACGCATTCCTGTAATAGTTACTTAAATGCAGGGAGGGAGGGAGAGCGAGAAGATTTCTGTGGCAACTACTTTCCTCTTTAGCTTCTTACGTTAGACTGTCCAGATTCCTTATGCTTGCCGGAATGAATCCAGGCTGACCAAAGCATAGATAACCAAGCGTTTCTGTTAATGAGCAACCCGGGAGTGGTGGAGCCAGAAATTTATGATTAAGGGGGTCAGGCTTTGATAATTTTACATTGTAGGGGCCAAAGTTTAAAATATCAACATATTTTTTCTAGATTCAGAGTATTTATACATAATAGTATATACTTAAGATTTTTTTTCTTACAGGGGTCAAGGCCCCCTCCAGCCCCTCCCTGTCTCCACCCCTGCAACCCGGCCATCATTACTCCATGTATCAAGAACAGCAAACTCTCGGAGTACTCCGTGTTTGAAATGCATGTCTAGGGAGAAATGGGGTTCCAGGAGCAAAAGCCTAAATATGCACATATATAATCATAATTGTACAACTCTCACATCTAACGGTACCACCCTTTATAACATCAAAGTTATGCCAACATGTTTCATCCAAAAAAAGTTATACCAACATGTTTTAGATAGCCGTTATGCCATTACCTCTATTCATGTTTATAAGATTTTATTTTTATAAGATGGGGGTATCATGGAGTAAGTACGGAGTATATAATAGATCGATTCATTGCTTGATTCATTTAACTTTGCCATTTTTATCCGATATTGCCTAGATAAAATATTATCAACCACCATAAAATAAGACTCCATATTACGGATTGCAGAGTAGTAAACATGCATAATCAAGCATTCCTCGAACTTTATTCACAATAATGATTCGAGTCAATGCAACATGCTTAGTATATGAAAGTCGGAACCGCTCAAGAAAAAATGTACTATCGTATATGTTTCCGTTTCAGATACTCTACGAAAAGTATGGTGCACCGATACTTCACCGATGTGTTATCCGCGTATCCGATATGTATCTGATACTGATACTCACCAATACGTGCAGTGTCATGTACGTATTGGGTCTGTATCCGTAATTTATTAAAAGTATTGGGTTTATTTTTAAAAAACAAATACTTTCGATACCCGTATTTGTTAACAGATACACGTATCTGACCCTATAACCCTCTTTTCGTACACGACATGATGAAAATTTAGTAGCCGCCCAAGCGGTCACGTACAAGATGTGGAAACATTTATAGAGATCATTTCGGGAGTATGGAAAATATTGGAATACTATAATTTGTTATTTTGTCGCTTGATGAGCTTTAATTGAAACCAGTCTGGTTAAAAGACTTAGATGTAAATGAAAATAGATAACCAAAGATATTATTTGAATTTAATCGAAATATCACTACTTTAGTTTTTTTAGCCTAATCTTTGAAATTTTATTATAATTGTTAATTTTTGGTACTATTATTACTTTATTTATGAACCTCTGAATTATATATATGTACAAATTATACCCAATATTTTTATTATTTATAAATATACCCCTGTACCCGTATCATATAATTTTTGAAATTGTCGTATCACCGTACCCGTATCCACATATCTGCGTATCGGCGTATTCGTATCCGTGCAACATAGACGAAAACTATTTGGAAACTCTCCAAAAAAATTATTTTTCAATTAAAAGATGGCATTTCTCGTTTCCTCATGATCTTCATGTTTTTGTGCAACATAGGTTGTAGTATCTATGGTGGCACGCAATGTGTTATACATATATTCATTTACATTGGTTTCTCTCTAATCAATCAAATACATAATATTTTGTAGTTGTTTTTGTGGAACAAATGTGTTCTCGACCAACACATGTTGAGTTTCGTTAGAATATCACTTAATTAAATCATGTGCCTATTATTTTAGATGTAGACCATTTATTCTTGTGCTTCAAGTTCTGTGCTACATATAAAGTACTACTCAATACTGGTTATTGTAATTTGTTAAACTATCCTTATCCCAAAACATTATACTATAATATGTGATAGAGTATATCTAGAGAGAAGTGAGAGCTAGAGAGAGAAGTGCAGTAATATGCTTCAATAGAATGATTTTGTAACTGATTAGGGTTGGGACCCCAAGCCTTGGGCTTGGGAGGCCCATTTACAACTGGACCGCTATTGGGCCGAATACAAAGCCACTAATGGGCTGTACAAATGAGTAAGTATAAAATCTGATTCTGGGAGGTCTTCTAGGCCGACGAGGGCGTGGCCGACGAGGGCACGGCCGACGAGGGCACGGCCGACGAGGGCACGGCCGACGAGGGCACCCGGGTTCCTTGGGCTCAGGACCATAATCCGAGTTGGCTCCTTTTCGGCCGACGGGGGCGTCTTGGCCGACGAGGGCGCCACTCTGTTGTCTTGTGCTTTCTGTTCTTCCGAGTATGTGGGTCCTGGGGCTCAGACCCATATACTCCATCAGGAGTCCCCCACTCTCTAAGCTGAGATGTAGACGAAGCGAAGGAGAGTAGATTCATGTGCTTTGTTGCCCTTGGCCGTTAGCCGATGCGGCGTTGGCGTTGTTTCCTCTTTGGTGATCCTGTTCTGTGCTTTGGCCGTTACCTGTTCCTCGCTGTGGGCGGGGAGGCCGTTGTCTCCTTAATGTATTTGAGGATGATGACTGTCTTGTTTCAATGTCGGCCGTTGAAGGCGCGCTTTCCCTTTCTAGACGTTGGTGGTTGAAGTTTATGTTTGGGCCGATGAGGCCGTTGAGGTTATTCCTTGCTTTGAGGACGATGGCGTCCTTTCCTTTGGGTGGCCGATGAGGGTGCTCGCGCACTCCTTTTGGTCGTTGCTGGTTGGCCTTCGTGTTCTTGGCCGAAGGGCCCGTCAAGATTAATTGTTGGCGGAGGACGATGAGTCTCCTTGCCTCTAGTGGCTTGTTGGCCGTCGCTAATGACGTTATGGGCCTTTGGCCGATGAGGTTCCGTTGTGCTGTGTGGATGATGTGGCCTTGCTTTGTGGTTACCTTGTTTATATTCTCTTTGTTTTGTTGAGGCCGGTGTAGTCCCCCAGTCCCCCACTGCTTCAGGCCGAGAAGTGTGAGGGGTGAAGGAGTTGCTTGAGTCCCTGGCCGAAGCGGCATCCCCGTAGTCCCCCTGAATCCAACTCTCATGGCGATTTTCTGGCCAAGGTAACCCTGTGGGAGAACCCTTGTGCGCAGATCGCTTGTAGAGAGTTATCATCAAAGATCATGACGGGGAGCCGATGGCTTGTGGGCCCTTGGGTCCTGTGATCTTGTGGCCGTTACGTTCCTGGCCGTTGCCGTCTCCTTATTGTTTGGCAGTTGTGATCTTGGCGAGCAAGTGGGACGTTGTGGGCGTTTGCTGGCCTTTGTATAGCCGGTGAGCGTGTGTAGGCCGTAGAGTCCGTCTTGCCAGTGGGCTGTTATTGAGTTTGGCCCGTTGGTGACGTGGTGGTCCCCCATTGGTGGCCGTTGGTGTGGCCATTGGGGGGGTGCCACGTGTAGTGACCGTTGGGTGAGGGGTTCTATAAATACCCCTCCCCCTCCGACGAGAAAACGTATTTGCATTCTGAATTTGTCGAAGTGCTGGCCGATTTTCTAGAGAGAGAAACCCCCGAGCCTGTTCTTCGTGTTCTTCGTTGTTCAAGGTTAGTGTTCATCGCGATCTTCCTCACTTTTCATACTTTGCTTCCTAGGTTGTTGATCTAATGTTAGGCGTTTGAACACCATTAGATCTTAAGTTAGTCTCCTTAGGCCCGTGGTAGTAGTTATGAAGAGCTTGAACGACGACTACTACCCCTATGACGACCAGCCCTCCACGAGGTCGCTTGACTACGAGGTGCTCGAGGAGTTTGAGGAGGAGATAGAGCGTTTAAGTCCATACAAATCCGGAGAGCCAGTGGACGAGGAAGGCGAGGACGAGGAGTCCGCCTCCTCTTCAAAGGGTGAGGACGTAGGTGCGTCCTGAGTGGTGGACGGGGCGTCCACTTCTGCTGTCATTCCGTGCCCGAGGCCGGTGTCTGCTGTGAAGGGAGCAGCTAAGCCGAAGAGAGTGAGGAGGCCGAAGAGTGGGCCGGGCACTTCCCAATTGGATCTCACCAACATCTTCCTGATCAAGCCGGAAAGCAGTGCGGTCGACTATCTCGTTGCCTAGATGTACGTGGGGCCGTTCGGGCGGGTTAGGGCACCCAGGCCGACGGACCATGTTCTTCTTCCGCCACCGGGATACTTTGGAGTATACCCGATGAGTTTTGCTAAGGGGTTGAGGTTCCCCCTTCACCCTTTCATTACCGAGTACCTGGACATGGTAGGGCTTCCTCCGGCCCTGCTGACGCCGAACAGCTACTCCCTGATGGTGGGGTTTTTGCTCCGGTGTGAGGAGTTGGGCTACAGGCCGACAACGGCCTTATTCATGAATTTGTACCAGATCGGCCGAGGAAGCCACAAGAACTGTGCGGCCTATGCTACTCTTCAACAGCTGCCGAAGAAGAGGAGTTTCACGGATTTGCCTACGTCCATTCATGGGTGGAAGAGCAAGTTCGTGTTTGTGTCCATTGGTGAGAGTGGCACTGAGTTTCCCTCCCTCAGCCACACCGGGAGGTTTAACCTGCATGACCCGCCGAAGAGCTCTATTTTGGACGCTCAGGTGGAGGCTTTCTTGGAAGGGGGGCCGAGGAGCGTGAAGGATTACATCACCGAATACAAGATGGCCGCCCTCAGCTTCGTGAGGTACTATGTCTATGGTGACAAGGAGGATGACCTCCAACTCTGGCCGAGGATGACCACCACTTTTGAGGAGGCCGACGGCCCGGACTTGGGCATTCCTGCTGAGGCCGATGGTAATTCTTTCTTCGGCTTTCTGTCTTTATGTTTTGTCCTTTGCCTTACTAATCTGTTTGTGTTTTTCCTTTGTAGATTTTGTCATGGACCGTCGTTCCATGATGGCTATTGCCAAGGCCAAAGCGGCCGAGGAGATTGCTGCTAAGGCGGCCGAGGCGGCCAGACGTGCCGCGGCCGGTGGGAGCGGGGCTACTGCTGATGCGGCCCCAAACCTGCTCCATCGAAGAAGAAAAGGCCGGCCACTGACGGCCAAAAAAAGTTAACTGAGGCCGGCGTGAGCGTCTCGAAGAAGACGAAGAGGGCTCCTTCCCCTTCTCCGGCTACTGAGGCCGGTACTCTGACTATCCCCATCGTGGACGATGGTGGTCCCGTCGTGGACCTTACTGTTGCTGACGATGCTGCCCCAGCGCTTCCTCTCGTCCAGGAACCACGGACAAAGAGGGCCGGCAAGGAGATTGCCGGTGCCACCTACCAGAAGGTGGTAGAATACCCCGTCAGCGGGGGCGTGTTTAATGATCTCGTCCTTGGCCACGTCGTCCTGGCCCATGCCATGCCGGCCAAAGATCGGGCTTACTTGAAGAAGCTCGGGGACGAGAAGATTTACGAGGGCGGCATGGACCTCTTCGTCCAAGTAAGTTACTGTCCCTATGTTTTTGTCTCTCTCTTCGTCTGTGTAGAATCTTTTGCCTGACCTTTGTTTTCCTTCTGCAGAGTGCCTTTATGCTTATGGAAAGCCATAAGAGGCAATATTGGGAGATAGCTCGCTTGAAAGGGCTGGAGCAGAAGGCTGCCTCGGCCGACGAGACGGTAGCTTGCCTTGATCGGCTCCGGGAGGATGCCAAGGCGTTGCAGGCAAAGGCTGATGAAGCCGCCGCAGCCAGGGACGATGCCCTGGCCAAGCTCGAGGAGAGCAAAAGGGAGCTCGAGGAGTCCCAAAGGGCGCTTGAGGCCGAGAAGCTCAAGAGCGAGGAGGCCGTTAAGGCGAAAGCTGAGGCTGAGGCCGCCGCTGTGAAGGTTGCTGATGAGGCCGTTGAGAAGTTCCTGGCCGAGGGGTGGAAGGCCGATGAGAGGCTCCCCTGGTGCTACGAGGTGGTGGCCGCCAGGCTTGAGAGTTGGGGGATGAACTCCCCCGCCGGCCGGGAGTATTTCAGCCGAGAGATGTCGGTGTATTATAACCTGGGCCAGGAGCGGATGCAAAGGCTCCTGTGTCGGCGGCTATCCCGGGCGTTGAAGGCCATGAATTACACGTCTGGGTGGGCTAGACGGAACCTGAAGCTGCCGAAGCTGATGAAGGATCTAGAAGAGCAGGCCAAGCTTCCGCTGTCGGAGCGAGAGTCCCCCATTGAAAGCTCCGGCCTCGGCGAGCCGGACTACACTGAATTCGACTTCCTGGACGATGCCACCAGCGCCGCAGCCGCTGCCGGCCAAGAAGCTGAGGCCGATGAGGGAGCTGATGAGGTTGAAGAGCCAGCCGCGGATGAAGGTGCCCCGGAGGCTTGATCGGCTATTCCCTGTTGTAATTAGCTTTTCAATTTTTTGCCAAATGGTGTAACGGCCGAAGTGCCCCCAATTGTAATGAACTCACTATTAATGAAAAGTTTTTTGCTGTCCTGATCGGCTTTCAATTCCTTGTATGCTTGTTTGCCTTTTGTCATTTCGATTCTGTAAATTGTCTAAGTGTCAAGTCAAAACTTGGGTCACCCGCGAGTGTCCGCTACGTCCGTGAGGTTGGCCTTCCTGTCCGGTAGTCTGGTCGGCCTAGTGGCTTGATCGGCCTGGACGTAGTTTCATAACACTTAGGTTTTTTTTCGAAAATTTTCTAAGTGTTTTGGGATCCACTTAGGTGTTTTCCTTTCGGCCTGGTGGCCTTGTCGGCCTCTCCGGTGTTGATGCAGTATCATAACACTTAGGAATTTTTTCAAAAATTTTCTAAGTGTTGTGGGATCCACTTAGGTGCTTTCCTTTCGGCCTGGTGGCCTTGTCGGCCTGACCGGTGGTCTTTGGCTACGTCCTTTTGCCCTTGATCGTGGTGTCCGCTACGTCCGTGGGGTTTAGTCACTCCCCATTATTGGCAAATGGTTGGGGTGATTTGCCAAGAGTTGAACCAGTGTCATTGTCGGCCTGCATCCCTGTGTTGTGGCCGATAAGGGCACCTTCACCATAGTCTTGTGGACTTTGAATTTTTCCCAAGTACACATGCAGAGGTGTAGGTAGCTAACGGCTTTGTAGTATACTGGTACCCGCTTCGGCTAGAGTTCCTTCATTTGAGTACTTAGATAATTTCCTAAGTATAAATGTTAGGCATTTACTTCTTTGCGGTGCCGCTGCCGGCCAAGGTCTGGCTTGTGGCCGATGAGGCTGCTGGATAAGGAATGGCTTGTCCAAGGAGATGGTCCTGCTTTCGTCGGCTAGCCATGGTTCCTTGTTGAGGAACCCTCTTCTCTCAGGATTTTTTCTAAGTGTTTGGGAAACACTTAAACAAATTCCCAAAGAACTTTCGCTCGACCAACGGCCTTGGTTCCAGTGCCTGTATCGGCTATACTGGCTGTTGTGGCAAGTGAGGATTGTTTCCTGATTGCTTGATTCTTCCGCGGGTGTGTGCAGTGCCCGCTTCGTCCTGGTCATCCTCAGGATTGTGATTCTTTGTTTCATACCAAGCGTTGGTGCTTCAAAGGACTGTGGCCGATGAAGGTCACCTTTTGCTTGTCACCCAACCGATGCGGTAAGGGTTTTATAGGCGTGTGTCGGCCTTGATCATTCCCTTGTAGTGCGTGGATGTGTCGTCCATGTTACCTGTTTGTGGTACTATACTTGTGTTCAACTGATATGTACTTGGCCTAGTTGGGCCTGAGTTGTGGGGATTTTATTTTTTCCTTGCTCGAGGCCGGCAAGTGTGCACGGCCGTCGGCTTCCCTCTTTTTCCCTTGTATTTTTTTTTTTGTTTCGGGGGGTATCCTTCTTTCAGGCTTCGGCCGAAGGGTGTGCTCGTCCTTCGGCCGGTTCGGACTTCGTTTATAACGTCTGTGGTCTCAGGGCGGGTCCCGTCGCCTATTTATGACGCGGGCTAGACTTTTGGTCGGTTTCCAACGGCTGTCGTTGCCCATCCCTGAGTTTTGGGATTTTGTCACCTCGGCCATGATTTCAGGCCTGTCGTCCTGCGTTCTGGCGTGTGGACGACGCGGTGAGCTTCCCGTTTCAAGACGTGGGCCGTTTGCGGGCCCCTCGTCCTGGGGACATCGTCAACCATACCTGAGTGTTTCACTTCTAGGCTTACGGGGCCAGGACGATGTGCTCTCTCAGCTAGGCCTGAGCCCTTCGCTGATACAAAATACAATGGAGTGCCTGAGCTTGTCGCTCGTAGGCTGCGAATGCAAGGGGCCATGTCAGCCAGGCCTGAGCCTTTTGCTCTAAGGTGGCCGACGAGGGCGCCTGCTAATGTTTTACTTTGAATTTCCAGAGAAAATCAGAACATGATTTTATTCATAAGTGGCTCGAGGCCGAGGGTGGCGTTCAATCAGTAACCCGTTAAGGGGTGAGGGCTTCGCCGTCTGCACCTCCTTCGGATTACTGATAAAACTTCACCAGATGGTGTACATTCCATGTTCGTGGTACATTGGACCCATTCGGGCGTTTAAGCTTGTAGGTGCCGGGTTTGACCACGGCACTGACGATGTAGGGCCCTTCGTACTTCAATGCTAGCTTGCCACCCTCTGTCGGCTGGCTTGCTTCCCTTCGGCAGAGGACGTAGTCCCCCACCTGAAATTCCCGGGAACGTACCTTGGCGTCATAGTATGATTTCACTTGACGCCGGTAGTTCTCTGCTCGGACGTAAGCTTGCTCACGCCTCTCATCAACCAGGTGTAGGTCAATCTTCATGTTCTCTTCGTTGGTGTCAGGCTCGTATTGTTCCACCCGCCGGCTGGGGATGGCAACTTCCGTGGGCGCCTTTGCTTCAAAGCCGTAGCACAGGGCGAAAGGCGTTTCACCTGTCGCCCTCCTCGGCGTGGTTCTGTAGCACCACAGGATGTTGGGGAGCTGGTCGACCCAACTACCTCCTGCGGCCTGGAGGTTCTTCTTCAGCCCCTCCATAATTGTTCTGTTGGCGTTCTCGACCTGCCCGTTGCCCTGAGGATAGGCAACGGAGGAGAAACGGTGCCTCACTCCAAACTCCCGGAGGAGCTCCTGGAAAGGGGCTGCCTCGAATTGGGTGCCGTTGTCTGATATAATCTCCTGGGGGACGCCAAAGCGTGTGATGATGTTCTTGTAAACAAATTTCTGGCATCTGGCCCCCGTGATGCTGGCCAAGGGCTCCGCCTCGACCCACTTGGTGAAGTAGTCGACGACGACGATGATGTAGCGGTTGTTCCCGGCGGCTCTGGGCAGGGGGCCGACCAGGTCAATCCCCCATCTGGAGAATGGAATTGCGGTGCTGACAGGGGCATAGTTGACAGCTGGCCGACCAGGGGCCTTCTGGAGTACCTGGCATGTGGTGCACTTCCTGGCCAGGTCAGCGCAGTCCCGTGCCATCGTCGGCCAGAAGAAGCCCTGGACGACGAGACGCCGGGACATGCTGAAAGGGCCCTGGTGTGAGGAGCAGACGCCACAATGAACTTCTTCCATGGCGGTGTCGGTTTCGTCCTGGTGCAGGCATCGGAGGAGAGTCCCATTATAGGACCATTTGTAGAGTTTGCCATCTTCTATGGTGTAGCTTGGGGCCCTGAGTTTGGCAAGTTTGGCCCTCTCCTCGTCCTGGGGCAGCTCCCCCGTTGTGATGAAGGTGGCAATGTCGGAGATCCAGTCCTCTGGTCGCTGTTGGACGCACAAGACGGGGCTGGCATGGATGTTGGACATGCTCAACTCCTCGATCTTGGCCAACTGGGAGATGTGCTCCGGGGTGTCCGAGCTGAGCTTGGAGAGGATGTCGGCTTCAGCGTTCTCGGCCCTTGGGATATGGGTGATCTCGTGGGTTTCAAACGCTTTCAGCAACTCCTCCGCCGCTTGTCTGTACTGCTTCATCCGGCCTTCCTTTGCTTCGTACGATCCCTCCACCTGGCCCACTACCAGTTTGGAGTCGCACTTGATTTTAAGGTGCTTGGCCTTGAGGCCGGCGGCGAGTCTGAGACCACTGAGGAGGGCCTCATACTCGGCTTCGTTGTTGGATACCCTGAAGTTGAAGCGGATGGCATAGTAAGCTCTGAACCCTTCAGGGGATATGAGGATGACGCCGCCGCCGCACGATTTCGCGGCCGACGAGCCGTCAGTGAACAGGGTCCACGTGTCGTCCGGCTCCGGCCCGGGGGTTGGCGACATCCGTCTCCCTTGCTGTGCATTCAATGACGAAGTCGGCCAAGGCTTGCCCTTTGATGGATGGCCTTGGCTTGATCTCAATTTGAAACTGGCTGAGGAAGATCGCCCATTTCACCATCCTCGAGGAGCTTGTGGGGCTCCTCATGAGTGCGCCAAGAGGCTGTTGGGTCAGCACATGGACGGTATGGGCTTGGAAATAGTGCCCCAGCTTCTTCACTATGTGGACGATGGCCAGCACCGTCTTCTAAATGGGGGAGTACCTGAGCTCGGCCTCCCTGAGTGTCTTGCTGATGTAGAAGATGGCCTTCTGCACCCCTTCGTCCTCACGGATGAGCACGGAGCTGATGGCCGACGTGCTCACCCCTAAGTACAAGAAGAGGGTTTCGCCGGCTTTGGGCTTGGAGAGCACGGGTGGGGACGACAGGTACCTCTTCAATTCGTCGAATGCTTCCTGGCACTCCGTTGTCCACTTGAAGCTGTTTGCCTTGCGCATGATCTGGAAGAAGGGGAGTGCCCTCTCGGCTGACCTGGAGAGGAACCGGTTTAAGGCCGCCAGGCGCCCCGTCAGTCGCTGTACCTTCTTGACGTTGATGATAGCCTGCGTCTTCTCCGGGTTTATCTCGATGCCTCTCCGGCTGACCATGTAGCCGAGGAACTTGCCACCCTGGACGCCGAAGGCGCATTTCTTGGGGTTGAGGCGGAGCTTGAACTCCTTCATTATTTCAAAGATTTCCCGGAGGTCGTCGGCGTGGGAGGTGGCCTGCCTGCTCTTGACGATCATGTCGTCGACGTACGCCTCCATCGTCCGGCCAAGGACCGCTCTGAAGATCTTGGCCACCATCCTAGTGTAGGTAGCGCCGGAGTTTTTGAGTCCGAAGGCCATGACGAGGTAGCAAAAGATTCCCTCTGGGGTCATGAATGTCGTCTTCTCAGCGTCATCTTCATGCATGGAGATTTGGTGGTACCCTCTGAAAGCATTGAGGAACGACATCAACTCGCACCCCGCCGTCTCGTCCACCAGCTGATCAATGTTGGGGAGAGGGAACGGGTCCATGGGGCACGCCTTGTTCAGGTCAGTGTAGTCAACACACATTCTGAACGTCGGTGGTTTTTGTGCGAGGACGACGTTGGCCAACCATGTCGGGTACTTCACCTCTTTGATGTGTTTGATTGAGAGGAGCATGGCGACCTCCCCTTTGACGAAGTCCCGCCTGTCGGCGGACAAGTAGCGCCGCTTCTGTTTGACAGGCGCGGAGGCCGGATCGACGGTCAGCCGGTGAGTGATCACCTGGCGGCTGATGCCTGGCATATCGTCCGGGCCCCATGCGAAGACAACGGCGTAGGACCGTAGGACGAGGAGGATGGCGTCTCGTTGGTCCTGGGGGAATTGCTTTCCGACCCTGAGAACCCGCTCCGGCCGGGAGGTATCCAGAGGGATTTCCTCGACCTCCTCGGCCGGCTCCGCATGTGGCCTCTCCTCGTCCATGGCGACGGCGGCCGTAATGGTGTCTATCCTCTGTCCTTCCCTTTCGGCTGGCCTTGTTAGCTTGAGGTAGCAAGCTCTGGCTATCCTCTGATTTCCTCTGGCGTAGCCGATGCCGTCGTTGGTGGGGAACTTCAAACATAAGTGCTTCATGGAGATGATGGCCTCCAAGTCCTCCAGCGCTGGCCGGCCCAAGATCAGGTTGTGGGCGCACTGGAGGTTGACCACCATGAACTCCATGTCAATTTTGGCGTGGTGGGGGCCGTCACCGACTTCCACGGGGAGGACTATCGTGCCCTCGGCGTCGATAGAGTCCCCGGTGAAGCCGGATAACGGGGTCTTGATCGGCTTCAGCAAAGCTCTGTCCAGCTTCAGCTGCTTGAAGGTGTCCAGGTACATCACGTTGACGGAGCTCCCCGTATCGATGTAAGTACGGTGGATGATGGAGTCACCGATCTCACATCGGATGACGAGGGCGTCCCTGTGTGACTCCGTACCCGGAGGCAGATCCTTGTCGGTGAAGGTGATCGCCTCCGTTCGCTGCTTCTTCGGCTGGGGGGGAACGTGGGACACCTCCCCAATGTAAAGGGATTGGGCCCATTTCTTTCTCTGCGTGGCGGAGTCCCCCCCAGTGTTCCCACCTACGATGAGGTGGATGTGATTCTTCTTCGGCGGAGGCTCCTCGAAGTCCTCGTCGTCGCTGAGCCTACCAATCTCGCGCTTCTTCGCAGAGGGTTCGCCCCCATGTTTGCCGGTGTTTACCCAAGTGTTTTTGCGTGGGCCACCTTTGACAAATTGGGAGAGTTCCCCCTGGCAAATAAGGCGCTCGATGGCCTTCTTCAATGTGATGCAATCGTCGGTGTTGTGCGACGAGTTCTTGTGGAACCGGCAGTACGTGCCGCCCTGCTGGATGGCAAGGATCTCCTCGGCCGGCCGAGGAGCCTGCTCGATGAGGTCGTGCTTCTCGGCATAATCGAGGATGGTGCCGACCGGGTGGGTGAGGGTTACCCCCGGCCGTTCCAGCCTCGGCCGCCAGTGGCGGTCTTTCTTACTCTGTCCACCAGAGCCGTGGCGGCCCTGGGCACCCTGGCCGGCCGGGGACGGACCCGGGGCCGACGAAGGATTTGTCTTCTTGGGGGGATGGCCCCCCTCTCTCTTGTGATTGTGGAGCTCGTCGGCGTCGGCATACAAGCCTCCGCGTTGGAGCGCCTTGGCGTATGACCTCGGGGGGTCGGTGATGAGGCCCCTGGCGTACGGGGAGCTGCGGAGGGCTCCCTGGTACAAGGCGAGGACGGTGCGCTCATCAGTGGTTAGCTGTGCTTGGTAGCGACGAAGGGTGCTAACTTGATTGTTCTAGCTCTCAACGAGAGCACCAAATGATAGAGTATATCTAGAGAGAAGTGAGAGCTAGAGAGAGAAGTGCAGTAATATGCTTCAATAGAATGATTTTGTAACCCCTATAACTACTCCCAAGGGGAGTATTTATAGAGAAAATTAAGGTTGGGCCCCCAAGCCTTGGGCTTGGGAGGCCCATTTACAACTGGACCGCTATTGGGCCGAATACAAAGCCACTAATGGGCTGTACAAATGAGTAAGTATAAAATCTGATTCTGGGAGGTCTTCTAGGCCGACGAGGGCGTGGCCGACGAGGGCACGGCCGACGAGGGCACCCGGGTTCCTTGGGCTCAGGACCATAATCCGAGTTGGCTCCTTTTCGGCCGACGGGGGCGTCTTGACCGACGAGGGCGCCACTCTGTTGTCTTGTGCTTTCTGTTCTTCCGAGTATGTGGGTCCTGGGGCTCAGACCCATATACTCCATCAATATGTGATAGGGCAAACCAAATTTCTTGCAAAGTAGTATAAAACATTATTCTATGCACACGCCCCCCCCCCCCCCCCCCCCCCCCGCATCTGGATGCCACAAACCCCCTCCCCTGCACACAATGAGCAAGGACCCTCGAGATGAGGTGATAGCACAACAAGAATGGTGCCTGGCCCATATGGAAGAAGGACAACAACATGCGAGTGGAACAACGGCTCACGGTGCCAGGTTGACTGCCAATAGCGGCAGGTGGACAACGGTCACGAGGAACCAGTGATTCAAATCAAGACGAAGACCCCTTTCACCGTAACAGTCCTTTCATTCCCCATCCCGAACAAGTATCGTTATCACACGGTCAAGTCATACGACGTCCGCAGTGACCCCTAGGAGCATTTTAGTCTCTACCAAAATAACATGCTGATGATAAACGCTTGTGATGAGTACTTGTGCTGAAAGTTCCTCTCCACTCTCGAGGGCTCGGCATACAAATGGTTCAATCAACTCCCCGGAGGCAGCATTGACTCATGGCAGGATTTGGCCCTGCGTTTCTTGACACATTTCGCGGGGAGGGAGCACACCAAGAAACACTTCTCACATCTCCTCGATCAGTGTCAAGCAGAAGGAGGAAACTCTCCATGAGTTCTGAGAGGTCGAAGTAGGAATCCCTCCTGGTCGAGGGTGCTGGGTCCCACGGTTTACATACTTGTGAATGCATAAACAAGAAGTACTACAAGCCACTGAAGTGCCCCGCAGCTAGGCCCCCTCGGCCAGACGAGGACCACCCACACAAAAGAATCCTAGAAGATGGAGACATTTAGCAGTCAGTTTCCACTTTTGTACTTGGCAGAATAGTTGCGTGTAAATAGCCCAAAAGCGACTCATCATTGTAAACAAGCCTCCCAGGCCCAAGACATGGGAGCCCAACCCATATTTTCTCTATAAATACCCCTATGAGGGTAGTTTATAGGAGGTTGAAAAACATTAATTGCAAAGGACTTTCATGCTCTAGCTCTCACTTCTCTTTAGAATATTACTCTTTTTTGTCTCGACGGCAAAACACCAAAATCAGTTGAGTAAATGTCGGGAAACATTTACCGAATTTTATTAAAAAAAAAAGGAAAATACAAAAGAGGGGGGTTTTACACCCAAACCTCTCAAGAGAAGGTATTCCTCCTCAAAATACATGACAAAATTTTTAAAAGAAAAATGGGGGGGGGGGGGGGGGGGGGGGCAAAAAACTTGACCCAATTAAAACATTAATGAAAAAACAAGTAGGAAACCGAAATGGATGAACAAATTAATAATGCATGGAAAGTATATTCATTTTAGCCAGGTCCAGCAAGGTGAGCGTAGAATTGGAAAGGCCACTCAAAGTCATAAACCATTTCAGACCTCCCAAATTCAAACCTTCATGTGCAAGTTGATGAGAGCTCATGGCTTTAATATTTGAAATCAACTGTTACAGGTAACCCGAAGGAGGAAAAGGGTTGAGGAGTGCTTTTGTCATCATCTCTGAGTCCGTCTCTAACTGAAAGTCTACAAAACCGTTCATAGCACACCAGTACAGAGCAACGAACACAGCTTGGAGCTGTGTTCATAGCATGAAGTATTGATTTTACAGACATAGGGAAGGAGAGAGTAGCAATCATGTTACCATCCGCATCTCGGAGAACCGCCCCACCTGCGCTCCTGCCGGCAATGAAAGCGGCATCCACATTCATCCAAAGCCTATATGGATGGATTTGCTTCCATATAAGTATCCTAACTTTGGATTTTTTAAGGATTTGGGGATAGTACCGTCTTGAACCAAATCATCATTATTGAATTTTATTTTTTCCTATCAAGCTCAGACACAATTGCTGAGTATAGCTTTTAATATTATGAATGAATTTTCCAGCATCAAATTAACCCTCATCCCAAATCACTTCATTGTAATTCTTCCAGATAAACCAAGTGATGATGCCTGATAGAACATTTTTTAAGGTTCCTTCCAGAGTAGATTCCTTGGTCGCCAACCACCAACAAAAGAACATTTGTCTAAGCTCAGTATTGTCTGTTCTCTAAATTTGCAGTATTCCCATTAAGTAATCCCATATGCTTTTCACCTTTGGACAATAATAGAGACAATGAGATCGATTGAGATTGTTCCGCTTGAAGACAAAAAGGGAATCTGGATACCATTTGAATTGAGAATCTTCTCAATGCTTCAGGGAAAGGAAGATAGTGATTAAGAACCTTCCAAAGAAATATCTTGATATTAAGTTGTTTCTTTGGATGCCAAGCTTGCTTGAATGAAAAAAGTTTAGTTGATGTCTCCCTTACTTGTTCATATGCAGATGCAAGTGTAAATCTGCCACAGGGATCATGTTTCCAGAAGGGTTTTTTGTTGTCATCTATAGAGGTAAGTTCTTCACTTATCTCATGAAATCTGCAAATTTGCTTCCAAAGAGGAGAATCAGTGACTTTAGGCTTCATGTCACCATTCTTATTGTATCTTTTAGCCATAAACTTAGCCCAGATAAATGAACCTTCTTTTAATGCCCACCAAGTTTTCAGATTAAAAGAATTTTGAATATCTTGAATTGATTTGATATCCAGTCCTCCTTCACTATCTTTGCAAATTTTATTCCAAATTAGCCCAATGATATTTTTTTTTGTTATCAGAATCACCCCAAAAGAAATTTGCCATTTTCCTAATCAATATGGATTGAATTGATCTAGGAATAGTGGTTGTAGCAAGATGATGGGTAGGAATAGAGGATAAAACTTGTTTTATCACGATTAATCTCCCACGTTGACTCAAATTCTTCACTTTCCAGGTGTTGAGCTTGGATTCAAAGTGATCTATTAGATGTGAACAATGACTTGCTCGAGTTATACCCCGATGAATTTGAATGCCTGAGTTCTTGAAAGGTAAGTTAGAAGACTTCATACCAAGATGTTTTCCATAATTTTAATTCTTCCAGGACGAGTCTTATTGGGTATAGTGAAATTTCTCTTTTTTAAACTGACCATATGAATGAAGATAATCAACAAGAGTCCTCAAAGATTTGGATCCTCCATTCAGAAAAATTAAGAGATCATCAGCAAAAGCCAGGTGCGTAATAGTAGGAACATTTCTGGCAACATAATAGGCTCCAATTTTATGTTGATTAACCAGAAAATTAATTCCCCTCGAAAAGCTTTATGAAACAAGAATGAATAAGAACGGAGGTAGTGGATCCCCTTGCTTTACCCTTCTCGTTGGTTGAAAGAAATCATAGAGATGTCCATTGACAGAGATAGAAAGATGAGTCTCTTTCAAATTTGTCAAAATAAGATTAGAGATTGAGTTGCTGAAACCAAAACTTTGAAGGATGATCTTAAGAAAATCCCGGGAAATCATGTCGAATGCCTTAGTCATATCCAACTTAATAGCTAGATTACTCCCTCTGATTTTTTATCTAGGCCATGTATAAGCTCTTCAGCAAGCAAAATATGTTGATGCATATCTTTTCCTTGCAAGAAGCCTATTTGCTCTGGGGAAACCAAATTATCCATGATTGATTGCATACAGCTAGTAAGAATTCTAATGCAAACTTTATTAATAAAGTTGGATAGACAAATGGGTCTAAATTGACTAAAGGCATGTAAGGGCTAAAGTCATAGGATGACCCAAGAAAAAATATTTAATAGCCCCACAAACATCAGGGCCAACAATATCCTAACAAGTTGAAAAACAAATTACTACGAAAACCATCACGGCCTGGAGAGCTATCCTTGTTAAGATGCCAAACTGTTTCTTTGATTTCACTTTCTTCAGGAATTTTGGATAACAAATCATTATCCGATTCTGTAACCAAAATAGGAATAAAGGCTTTCATGTAATATATTGCCTCTTGATCAAGGTTTTTAATATCGCGATTTGAATCATAAAATCGTACGATTTTACGATTCAAAATCGCCCAACCAATTCAAATCGCATGCAACATCGAATTTTGACAAAATCAGACTAAATCGTAAAAAAATCGATTAAAACCGTTCAAAATCGTGATTTTAATACGATTTACGATTTCAATGCAAGACCTACTAAATCAGGCCCAGTGCAAGCCCCAACCCCAGCCCAAGGCTTAAACTAACGTCCAGGGCTAATCATAGACTGTGTTGCTGTTGGCTGCTAAAATATGACTAGAAGATCGGGATTTATAATTGTACTGAAAGGAGCAAATTCTTACTTCTTCCAGTTTGGGACAACAACCCAATTGAGAATACTTCGAAAGTAAAACTAAAATGTGTGGCTAAAATGCGTGGCTACAGGGAATTAGACCCACATGTTATCCACTCACCTGCAACACACGTTGTTATCTATGTAAGTATAAACGTGTATGCGTAGTATTATAAATTACAGCTTATAAATATACATTTGCTAACTGATTACTGATTATGAGCTTCTATTAACACAAAATTATAAAATTAAAACTTATATTTAACTTAATAATTTTAAATTGTGGTTTTCAATATAACTAATATTTTAAATATTTTTTATTTCTTATTTTTATAAAATCTTACGATTTACGATTCGAATTTTAAACCTCTATACCAATTCGATCCAAAAATACGACTTTAACAACCTTGCTCTTGATATGTTTGTTATGCTTGGTACAGTGTTTTATAATAATCCACTGCAGAATATTACTCTATCAATACAAAAGTCAGAGAAAATATGAGCGTGCAGCTGCCGAGCTCACTAGTGAGGCGACTAGTGCAATGAAAATTAGACGTGAACTACAAGACACATAAGATACCCCGAAGATATAACACATATCATTCGAATTGATTGTCAAAGCGATTGAAAAGATTGTCACTATCACAAGTGATGTGTTCACTTGATCCCAAATCATTTATCTAGGTGTGAGCTGGGATCGGATGAAAAGAAAACTAGACAAGAGAAGAAAAAATATTTAAAGTTAGAGAATTAATATTTTGACTTTTAGAATTTTGCTCTGATACAATGTTAAAATTAAATATAGTGAACATTTAAATAAGGAAAAATAATAGAAGCATGGAGATTTAAAGCTCCGTGATTTGGGAATACAAGAACTTGAGTTCTT
The DNA here is from genome assembly GCA_945859875.1 of Cuscuta europaea. Lineage (NCBI taxonomy): Eukaryota > Viridiplantae > Streptophyta > Magnoliopsida > Solanales > Convolvulaceae > Cuscuta > Cuscuta europaea. The sequence continues at coordinate 5,899,602 of CAMAPE010000008.1, read as the reverse complement.
TCAATCATAGAAGACTAATATTGATGGTTAGGTAAGTACCATATAGTTGTAGCCAAGTGATTTCAATGTTTTGTACTTGTTTATTACATAATATTTTTCTTGGCATAGCTGCCAAATTACATTTCTAAACAAAAATATTTTTCAAGCATACATTCGGAAGTTGCGGGTAAAATTAATTAATTAATTGTAACACGGTCAAAGGGACGATAAATGTTACACGAAATCATTATGATATATGTATGTAACCATTAATTAATCAACTAGTCCATTACATGGGAACTTGCATAATTAGAAAAAGGGGCACTTTGTTATTAGAATTCAAATTAACAGCTTCAACCACATAAGCTTTTAGTATAATTCTGCCTCCTCAGTTACTTGTTGCAGCTTTAACCACAGAAGCTTTGAGTATAATTCTACCTCCTTAGTTACTTGTTGACTGGGAATTTTCAACATCCGCCTGACATTCCACAGAAGCAAAATCATCTAAAAAAATTGCAGGTTTCCTTTCTGACATAGCCGATAGTGCAGTCCAATTATGAACTTTGAAAACATAGCCATGATGATGCATTCAATATGCACTTCCATACTGTAACTTTTACATAGCCTACTCTTGTAACGCCATAGATGGCAAACCAGGTTGCATAAAAAGCGAACGATACTCACGTTCGTTTAGATTAATGATTTTGTATCATACACATATGGTGTCCTATCATCGTTCTTCTTAAACTCAAAAAATAGTGAACATAAGGGATGAATATTATCATAAGTGAGGGAGCACTATTTCAAATATATATAGGCATAGTTGAATGGAGAAGCTACTCTAATTGGTATGCTACAAATGCTTAGATAGAAGAAATAGAAATAAATGACTTTGTGGCAGTCATCAAATGTCAAATGAAAGTGAGAACGAGTCTCTTTTGGTAAGTAGCAAAAGTATTCAGATTAGTTGACACATTGTAATATCAGTGTAATATAAGTCCATGTCTACGGTTTTCTTTTAGTAAGGATGAAAAATACAAGCCTGTTATTTAATGTTTTTCATCTCATAATATCTTTACTTTAATTTTTTCATGATATCAGAGCTAAAACAGTGCAAAATAAAATTTCTTAAGTGATACTTTATTCTTGTTAGCTACATTGTGGTTATTGATGATGAAGTCATTCATGTTAGTTAATAAAATAATAATGTTGTAATAGATTTCATGTCTGTGTAGCATCATTTTATCATTTTTCTCTAACCAATCCTAGTGTAGCACCAACGTAATAAAAGCCGATGCAAATGCTTTCATCTCGTATGTATAAGAACCACAACATTGCCATTAATGTTTGTCATATTATTATCTCTGCAACTTAGTTTAATCATTGTATCAGAGGCAAAAGTACGAAAGCAGAATTTCTTGAGTGATGCTTATTTTTTCTAGCTAGGTTATGGCTATTGATGATGAAGACGATCATGTTGGTCAAGAATCTATCAATGTGGTAGTTGACTTCATGTCACCTTACTATATTTAACCCGAAATAAGTTCGTATATGTTTATGTTTCCCCACTTCTCCGTGATGGAACCTATGGGACTGACTCAATAAAATGATTAACGCATGCAGTGCTAAAATTAGATTTGGTTTCTTCAATGGCGACATTCCAATGGCCAACTCAAGTCCATTATATCTTCGATTTTGTGAGATATATAATTCCACCACCAATCCTTATCCTTTCTTAATCTTCTGAGATTTGTTTTATCGCCAAGTCAAAATTCCTCGGACACTCGATTAATCAATATCAACCCCCCCCCCCCCCTAACCAATGTTCTAAAAGGCAACAAAAGGTGCCACAAAGGCGGTCCTAGGAGTCGGGCGCAAACTAAACGCCTCCCATACTTGCTAGGCTCTAAGTCCTTTTTTTTAGAAAATCATTTTAAGGCTCTAATTTTCGAGAAAAAGAAGGCGATGTCTCAATGGTTTAGAGAGAAATGGGGTGCTCTTATAGATATTGGTTATGGAGTATTCTCTCTAGTATTTAATGTGGGAAAATGAACGGGAAAGTTGTGTGTCCAAGTGAGCTTTAAGTCTAACTCTAATAATTCAACTATGTGTTTTATTATTTAATTTTTTATACTAATTTATGCCCATATTAACTTAGAGGGAAATGGGGTGTTAATTAATATTGTTGTTGTTGTTATATTATTATGCTACTTTGTTTCATTTTATTTTTGTATTATTATTATCTTTATCATCATCGTTATTAAGTTTACAAATACTAATATGTTATTATTTAATTACTTCTTTAATTCTAGTTTTTGTGTAGTATATAAATTTATATTTGTTATAAAAAGATTTATATGAATCAACCTGAGGGCTTTGTGGATCGGAAGAGGAGTGACCATGTGTCACTCCTTAGGAAGGCCCTATATGGCCTGAACCAATCCTCTAAATAGTGGAATATTAGATTTGACAAGTGTATGCAGTCTCTGAAGTTTGTGAAATCTGTATGTCATAATTCTCTTTATTTTTAAGGATACGTCCATGATCTAGTGTTCTTACTAATCGATGTGGATGACATGTTGACCATTTTGTCTTAAATCTATTCATTATGTGGATGAAGTGTCTATGTGATAATTTTGCTATGAAAGATCTTGGTGATGCCAAGAGGATCCTTGGTATTAACATTGTTAGGGACATGAGTAAGCACACTCCTGTGTTAAATCGGATTTCATATGTGGAGAAGGTTTTGAGTAAGTTTAACATGTTATTTACCGCACATGTGAATGTTCCTTTTGCCTCTCATTTTGTGTTATGTAAGGATCAGTCTCCAAAGACTGCTTCTGAAATTGAGAATATAAAGTATGTTCCCTATTCAAATGATATTGGTGTTGTGATGTATCTGCTGGTTAATTTTAGACCTGATATAGCCTATTGTTAGCTGTTTGAGTAGATTATGTCTAATCTTGGTGTGCCTCATTGTAATGCTTTTAAATGACTCTTTAGATATTTGAAGTTTTCGGTTAATCATGGTTTTATTTTTCCTAAGTGTCCTGATGGTGTGAAACTGAGTGGATATGTTGATTCTAAGTATGCTCATGATATATATAATAGAAAATCTACTACTTCCTATGTGTTCACTTTATGTGATTTTTGTATTAGATGGAAATCTCAGTTACAACTTATTACTAAATATGAGCATGTTGCAGCTACAAAAGCCTTCAAAGAAGCCATATGGCTTAGATGTCTTGTTTATGAAATTGAGTTTCTTAAACAGGATGTAATTGTGTTCTCGAGTAGCTAGTCTACTATTCAACTTTGTAAAAATCTTGTTTTGCATTATAGGACCAAACACATACATGTGAGGTTCCACTTTATTCGTGATATTTTGGATTCAGGTAATGTGAAGTTGTGCAAGATACCATCAAAGTTCAACCCTGTAGATATGAGAATGAAGTGGTCATGTAACACTTGAGATATATTACTTTAAAGGGATTAATAATACTACTCATACAAACAAGGTGCATCTCCTTTTAAGGTAGCTCATCAGCTAAGAACTCCGAAGTTAAATGTGCTTGCACGAGAGTAGTTTTGGGATGGGTGAACGTCTGGGAAGTTTCTCAGGGCACGCACGAGTGAGAACAAAGTGCACGAAAAAAACTAGTGGCGATTTGTGAGGACGGTACTAGAGGTCTTGAGAGTACTTGTGAGTAACTACCTCAAGCCCTGCGGGGCGGGGTGTTACAGATTATCTGCTGAAAAGTTGTTATCTTGTAAATGAATTTTGAATTTGGACTGTAGTTGATTCAGCTTGCAGGTTTAGGTGTTTGTGGTGTTGGTTCTCTATTTGCTTTATGTTTACAAGAACTCACACCTTGTTCTCGGAGATTACCTGGGGTACTTCTCCAGTTTTCTTTTATGATCCTGTATGATCTAGGAGTGCTTTTTGTTATTCAATTTTTCTGCATGTTGTGTCTTAGGATATCGCTGGTGAGCTAGCACCACGCACTCTATTATTACTTTGTGATACTTAGCACCACCATGATGACCAATGGGGTGGAGAGTGTGGAGGTATTAGCCCACTTAGAACTAAGGAAATCCTCTCCTCTTCTATTTGGGTCCCTTAGTTATGTCCCTTTACCCGGTCCAGGGCTAACCATTTCATTCTGCTTGTGTTGTTCTGGAACTCTCTTTTACGGCTTCCTTTGGTCCCTTGGTATTTAAGTTCCTCTATCACCACCTCAATGGTGTGAGGTCTTTTGTCCAATCATTTTAGAGAGTTGAGATTAGAGAGAGAGACTTATGCGAGAACCCTCTTCTTCGCCATCCCTTCGTGTGTACTCTCCTCTACTTCTGCTCTCTCTTTCTTTGTGGTGTGCGTTGAGATGGCTGGATTGGCTTGAGTGTGATTATCCCTTTGTCCGATTATGTGGTGGTGTTTTGTGTGAAGTGTAGAGTGTTGGTTGAGATGGAGAAATGCAAATCTTTACATTACGTTTTTCAAGATAAATCAAACATTTCTTTTGTCAGCATGTTCTTAATTTAACTCATCAATATATTTCATAAGCTGGATATAATTGCTTATAAAAGTATTTCTCATTTGAATAAACCTATAAAGTGTTGAGTGAACTTATCATGCATTTTTCAAAATGAATAATTAATTTTGTAGTACGAGTTATTTAATTTTAAAAAGTCTGGTAAAAATAGTTCTAACTTAATGCGGATTAGGACATTATCGTAAAGTTATTTTGATACCACTTGTAAAACTCTGACCCCACAAGGTTCAAGGTCACTTTTCCATCTTAGGATTACTCTAATATCACATGTAGGTTCTAATACTTTGACCCTGCAAAGGTCTTAAGTCATTACTCTATGACTCTTTGATGTCATGCGGAACTTGTTAAAATATCACTTCAATCGTGTTCATATTGATAGAACGATTTAAATATTTTTTAGACCCTCCAAATATGACACATTTGCTTTAGGTCCCTGCAAAATAAATATTTGTTTTACATCCTTGTAATATGCATTATTTTGTTTTTAGTCCATCACTAACTTCAAAATTGCTTTACTTTGGAAAAAAGTCATTATCGGTTCTCCAAATCTCCTAGAAACATTTAAATTTACCTTTTACATACTACGTATTTTTTAGACTAATACGAGTGTTAAAACATTGCAAACCTAATTATTCATATTTTAAAAAATTATATTAAAAACCTTCTAAAGAATAAAAGTTAAATACTTTTTGAATAATATGACAAATATTTAGAGGAAACCTATTAGTCGAGTTTACTTCAAGGTCAAACGAATTTTGTTATCGTCAGTTATTGACTAAAAAACCCAACATAATTTTCGCGGATGAAAAAAAAAGAGATGTAAAGCAAAATATATTATATTTGCAGGGACTAAAAACATATTTAAAAATTTAAACCTAATAGAAACTATTGATCGAGGTTGTTTTTAAAATGCCTAAATCAAAATTTTTATTAAGAACTTAGTTAGTTTTATAGAAATTGCTCAATATAGGAGTAAACATAAACATAATTGCACAAATAGGAGTAAAACTTAAAACTTCCTTCAATAGGAGTAAACATTAATTTTCTACCCTTAATACCCCTAACCTAATTAATTCTAATATGACTTATTTGATCCTATTAAAATATAAAAAAATCTAATATATTTAAAAAAATGAAAAGAATAAAAACTAAAAATATAATTTTTAAAAAATAAAAAACTTTTACAAATAAATACTCACTCCGTCCCTTAAAACTTTGTCAACTTTCCTTTTTTGGATGTCCCACTAAATTTGTCACTTTCCCTTTTAAGTAAAGAATTTGTGGTTCTAGTTAATTCTCTCTCCTCTTCACAAACCTCAACCACACAGATTTTACTTTATTAATCCCCATGCCGGTCAAACTTGGCAAAATTTTACGGGACGGAAGGAGTACAAAATAGATAAACCACTTTAAAAAATATAAAAAAAATTATGCAGGCCTTTCCCGCAGCCACAACCATCACCCAACAATGCCATAAAGATGACATTTTTACCCTTTGAAAATGCCAAATTTTCTCAAAAAATGCCATCATGATGACATTTCGTACAAATGTTGACATTTTTTGGGGAGTAGGAACAGGTGGTGCTGGGAGGTTGTTGAGAGAGCGGCAGATGCCTACATATTTGTTTTATATTTTTTTTCTTTTCTTAATTTTTTTAGTTTTTATTTAATATTTTTTATTTTAATAATTTTTTATTTTTATTAATTTAATATAATACAGAGTATATTTTATTTAATATACAAAGTATATTTCTGTGTTTTATTATTTTTTTACAATTTTATTATAGATCAATTAATGTTATTTCTTTTATGTTTTAATTAATAATGAAATTTATTGGGGCTTGGGTAGGGGTATACTTGTCCAAACACTAAAGTTACTCCGATTCAAAATACGGTACTCCTATTCAAAATACGGTACTCCTATTCAAAATGTGGTACTCCTATTTTTACATTTTGCCTATATTTTACTTCTATTTGGGGAATTATCTCTTAGTTTTATCATTAACAAACATTTGTAGGGATCATTTAGTTCGCTGCCTGATGAGAATATGTAGGGTTTCGAGTGAGAGAAAATGCGTCCTTGCCTAAACTCTCTACTGCCACCTGTCGGCTCTCCAAGGATCGATCACATTTCTCCCTTTATCTTTGGAGTTGATTGATTATTGGGTTTAATTATATGCTCTGTTTTAAAGGTTTCAGCCTTTCACTTATCCAAATTATCTCATGGTGATTTCAACGCTCAGAGATTCTTGATAGAGATATGATTTGTTTGGATTGTTCTTTTTTCTGATTGTGTTGATTTTGTTCTATGGTGTTTCATTTCCGGGCATTGGTGCTCCGAGGTGGTTAGTCTCCCTCAATGTGTGGAGTTCTTTTGGTGTATCGGCCAGCTTTGTCTGTAGGTCAGGGATTCAGTATGCCTTCTTGTAGAGTGCGTAGACATTGGTAGAGCTCGTTCTCTTCCAGAACCACCTCTGTGCCATGAAGAGTTCTATAAAAAGATCCTTCATTTCAATTTTATTTTTTCATTGGTAGTATTTGTTTTTATTTTAGTTTGAGTAGGTTTGGTTTGAAAATTTGGACTTGTGGACTTCGTTTGATAGGCAGTATTTCAGTTCCGGTTGTTTTAGACTTTAAATTGCTCGTTTCGTGTCTAGCGAATCAGGTTGATTTGTATGATGTGGCTGATTCTATGTCTATTCCTTGGACTCACAGTCGGATCTGTAACAACTGTCTGGATGTTATCTTGTATCTTGTCTCGTTTTTAATATAAAAAGCTGATCCTTTATATTCAAAAATAAAACAATTGTAAACCGAGATGTTAAAATTCTTGTGAATGGAGGGATCTATGTGCTCGATTAAAATTTCAAACATCCATACACATTAATGAAGGATGGATTGTGATATTGCGTTCGCTTCTCCTTGGTTAGCCCGTTTGGTGACACCTTTTTTTGACTTATCAGCCAGTTTTTTCACTAAACACATAATTTGTATTTTCGCTTGCTGAATTGTGAAATAATAAGAAAAGGTAAGGTTGAAGTTACTTTTCTGGTTGTATTGGCTGAAGTTACTGTAGAGGATCATTTTAGCTATTTTTCATATGATTTTTTATTTGATTAATTAATAAAAAATATATCAAATATAATTTTTTCATAAATCAGCAGAATCACTCAATACAGCCACTTCAGCCAGAACTTCATAAATTTAAACAGATCAGTTAGTTCAGCCAATTTCAGTGTTACCAAACGGGCTCTTAAATATGATAAGAATAAAATGTACAATGTTTCATAATCAGAAAACATAAAACAAATAAAAAATGATACTAAACGTGTCTTATTTTTATTATACTTTGTATTATCATAATAGGGAAAAGGGGCAAATAACCCCTCGAACTAAATGAAAAAGTGCAAATTGCCCCTTTTATAGGAGGCTTTGTCCTGCCGTCGCCATTTGATGTGGTTCCCGATGGAAGCTTTTTATGAATTTTTTTGAACAGTACATTTTCTCCATTAAGTCTAGTTTACCCCTACCAAGTTTCAGCTAAAAATTCAATCGTGAAAGCAGTCAAATAAATGTTTGAAGATAACTGCGCAGTTAAACAGCGCAATATATTTCAGAAAATCATTTGACTGACTTTCCGGTTGAATTTTTATCTGAAATTTGGTATGAGTAAACTAGACTTAATGAAGAATATGCTCAAAAAAAGCATCAAAAAATTCCACCGGTAACCGCCCCAAATGGCGACGGTCAGATAGAGTCTCCTATAAAAGGGGTGATTTGCACTTTTTTTGTTAGTTCGAGGGCTTATTTGCACCTTTTCCCAGTGGCAGACCCACCAAGGGTCCCGGGACCCCATGAACTTTCAAAAAAATACATATACATATTATATGTATTTTATATAAATTAATAATACAATGTATATGTAAGGTGAAAGCTAATTGAAAATGTGAAGTTGGCATTGGTGCAATGGAAGCACGCTTAAACTTAAAACTTTTCGTTCATGGAGGTGCAAGGTTCAATTCCCTTAGGCTGGCAAGGAAAAACAGCATAAATAGTACTAACACTAATACATAGCAATTCTTTACTAAAACGTTAGTCATTTAATTCATAAAAAACTGGTATCAAAATATAAAATTAGTAAGCGTATTTCCGAATATTATTTATTGGTTCGATATTAGTTTTTAATGTCTTAATTTAGGGGATTTTTTTAAAATAAGTGACTCCATTTTATTTTTGTTCTACACTCAAATAGTTGATATTATTAAAAGCTATTTCTAAAGTATGTATTATTATTGGTTCATCGAAGATAATTTGTATTATTTAAAGTTATTTTCCCTATATATTATTTTAAGGTACCATAAATAATCGTTCGTTTAGAAAATTATTGGAATAAACATACTCTAATGATTGGATATTATTTTTCTATCTGTGACATAAATATTATTTTTGTAAACGAACGGTTATTAATTTTCTAAACAAACGGTTATTTATGTCACTTCATTTTCTAAATGGCTTTAGTTTTATATTAATTAGACATTAGAGATATAAAAGAGTAGGGACCCCGTGGCTCCGACTTTCTGGGTCCGACACTGCCTTTTCCCTATCATAATATGATATTGTGATATACTACCCTCATTCCATAACTTAGTTCCAGTTTCAATTGACAAGATTTGACTGACGATAAAAGTATAAAGTTTTATAATTCTTGTCAATATTCATATGGTTAGTAGTAATTAAAATCATTTTCAGAAACTACATCAAAATTTTCATTTTTATTGAATTTCAAAAAAGAATTCAAATTTTATTTAAAACTATATCTATAAAGTAAAAAATAAAAAGATATTTAACGTAACAACATGACCAGTGAGTGAATTCGAATTGTATTTTGAAACGAAGATCATATTAATTTAAAATAGTATCACACATTTTTAATAATGTCATACGTAGTATATAGTAAAGAGGTGTAATGAGTTAAATACCCTCTTATACATATATATGTATTAGAAGAAGTGCTCCTCTCCGGCACTTCTTAGTTCGAGCGCCATCCGAACACCGTCCTTTAGGGCTGTTCCCGATGGAATGTGTTTATGAAAGTTTTTGAGCATGTTCCTCATCAAGTCTAATTTATTCATATCAAATTTCAGCTCAAAATTCGATAGGAAAGGCAGACAAAAAATTTGTTGAATTTAACTGCGTTTTTGTATGTATAATTTGGCGCAGTTAACTTCAACAAATTATTTGAATGCCTTTCCGATCGAATTTTGAGCTGAAATTTGGTATGAATAAACTAGACTTGATGAAAAACATGCTCAAAAAATCTCATCAAAAAAGCCACCAAACGGCGGTGTTCGAACGGAGAAGTGCTGGACATGAGCACTTCTGTATGGACTATGTATTAGCCTCTTATAGTATTTTATAAATGTAGCAAAGCCCCCTAAGTTATGATCAAGCATGCTTGGTAAATGACGAGTTTTAAAAATGTCAAATACTTTTCTTTTGTTTGGTAATTAAGTTTCTATTTGAAGGTATTTCTTCTCATGATCAATTATATAAGGCGAATTTAACTTTGCATCATATTTTTTGAATGATATTTAGTTTTAAACAGTATTTTCAAAATCATTAATGTATGCACCTTATTTCAATATAAAATCATTTGACTTTGCATCTCTCAGTCACTTTAACTTTGTCACTTTCACTTTTCAATAAAGAATTTGCGGTTTCCGTTAATTTTTCTCCTATGCACAAAACACAACAACACATTTTTTATTTTACTAGTCTTCGTGTCGATCAAACTTGGTAAAGTTTTAAAGAACGTAGGAAGTATATAATACGCGATATTTGCACGAGTTACAAGTCTCACTTGAAACTAAATATTTTAAGTGAGGCAGTTTAAGTGTGGCATTCGATCTGCAACACATAAATTTTAATGGATAGTTGAGGGCATTTTTATATTCCCAAACCTAAATGGTTCATTAATGCGCAGTTATGCAACGATTTGTTATTGAAATTTTAATAGAAATTAGTTCAAATAGGACTAAAACTATGGCAAAAACCTTAAATAGGACTTGCTATGTTTTTATTCCAAAATAGGACCATATGAGTCCTATTGGAAACATACCTATTTTTGCATTCCATTCTTACCCTTCCATTAAATATGAATTAAAAGTAGTCAAAAGCCATAATTAAATGTTTAATTCATAATAAATTCGAAAAAAATAAAAAAATCGTAGAAATATAATTAAAAAATTTATAAAATTTTTATAAAATAAAAAAATAAAAAACTTTTTTAAAAAAAAAATGTTTTTAAAAAAATTAATAAAAAATAGTAAAAGTCCGTAAAAAAAATTTAACAAAATATGGATGCCTTTCCCACCGCCTGTACTACCTCCCAACACCACCACCTCTGGCCGATGAAAAAATACCATTTTCCCAGAAAAATGCCATTTTTTTCTGAAAATGCCAAAAAAGTGGCATATTTCTCTTTTCGAATGCCAACATTTTCATTTTTTTCTGCCATAAATATGGCATTCGTAATGAACTTGACATTTTTTTTCCCTGGTGACTGGAGGTGGTGGTGCTGAGGTGGCAGAGGCGGCGGCGATTTTTTTTTTTTTTTGAGTTTTTTTTTTTAATTTTTTTTTAATTTTTTAAATTTTTTGAAAAAAAATTAATTAAATTTTTAATATCGAAATGTTTTTCTTAATTTTTTAGTATTTTTTACGAATTTTATTATTTTTTATTATTTTATTAGGAATTAAAACATTTTAATAGCTATAAGGGTATAATTGTCCAAGGTACACATAATTAGTCCTATGCAAACATAGTTCATTTTTTGGTCCTATTTGTGAAAAGTGAATGACTTTTAGTCCTATTTTGATAATTAACTCAAATTTTAAAGATGTACATATTCCCTAGGATTGTGAAAACTGAGAACCGACTAGACAATTTGTTGATATAAGTAAATTAATCTACAATTGATTGATAGAGTTTTGTTTGCATCTATTACGACAAAAAAAAAACCTTGTTATGAAACGTTGTCCCTAATTGAACTCCTTGGTAAATTAATCGTAATGTTGTACACTACGTTTCAACTCACTACTGATTATATCAAAAGAGTTACTTTTCAATCTTTGATTCTTAAATTGTGTTTTAATTAAATTCAAATTTTATTATTGCCACAATGCCACTCATTATTATAAACTTATGGGGTAATTTCTGAGTAAGTAACTAATTAAATACTAATAATGATATAATGTTTGTTCGAGATCGAAATTAACAATCTTTATCACGAGTTAATTATTATGAACTGTAATTGTCTAAAATAAAAAAATGAGCTGTAATTGTCAATGTAGAATACGATTGAGAGCATATTTAACAAATAGACGAAATTATCCCAATTCTCGGTCCAAATGCTACAATTGGTGGAATAGAGGACATTGTCGGAATTGTCCTGTATAGTACCGACCAATCTCAATATATCGTTTATCTTTTTTTCTTTTATATTTTTATGTTATTTTTATCTTCTACTCTCTCCGTTTCAATAAAAACTTCGGTTTTGACCGGACACACATATTAAGATAGTGAGAATTGTGTGCTGGAGAGTTGTGCAGAAGAGAGAGAAATGTGTAAGAATGTGTAAGAATGGTTATGAACCATGAATTTTTTTCCAAAAAGGGAAAGTAAAGATAAATTTTGGACGGACTGAAATGTAAAGAATGGAGATAATTATGGAATGGAGGGAGTAGCTTTTCTATGCTTTTTTATTTTTCTATTTGTATCTTTCTTATATTCTTATTTATTGTTATCTTATATTTATTTATCTTTATTCTATCTGTTCCATCTTACTTCTTTCCCCTCCTCCTTGTCTGTCTATCTTTTTGTCATCGATATCATAGATCGATTTGGACCTGAACTACTATATTTACTCTCTATTTCCCTAGCTAAAAAAACTTCTTGTTTTATTTATGTGGGTGTCTCTAAATAATTTCTCATTTTCTTATTTAGTGAATAACTTTCCATCAATTTACTCTAGGTATTACCCTTAATAATATTGGAATCACAAAATTAAATAGTGTCAAACAGTGAGAAAGTAGTGCAATTTAGGGAACATGAGGTAAAATGAATGTTCACATCTAAAAAAATTATTGTCTTAAAATGCGCACATCAAATATTACCGAGGAGTATAAAACTACTAAACTCAACTAACAGTATGTCTAATACAAATGCGAAAAGATGACTTCTCGTATCTCAAAGCAAAGGCCTTCTCTTATCCGTATGTTGCTGACATCTGACTTTTGTTTTCACGTGCTGAATTGTGTAATAAGCAGAATAAGTAAGGTTGAAGTTACTTTTCCGATTGTATAAGCTGAAATTCTTGTAGAGGATCATTTTACCTATTTTTACATATAACTTTTTCTTTATTTTATTAATAAAATATATTTTAAAAATCATTTTTTCTTAAATCAGCAGAATTAGCCAATGCAGTCGCTTCAGTCAGAACTTCATAGATTTCAGCAGAATCAACCAAATCAGCCAATTTTCGTGTCACAAAATGGTTCTAAGTAAGGTTAAACTTCATAGAGGACAACTTTAGCTATTTTGTATATAATTTCTTGTTAGTTTTATTAAAAAACATTAATATTTTTCATAATTTTTCAGAATCAGTCAATCCAATCATTTCAAGTAGAATTCATGTGATAAAAAAGAAAGTAGAACTTCATAAATTTAATTGATTCAACAAATTTGAATGTTATAGCTTACATGCATGAGAGCTCTCTATTACGACTACTTTTTACCGTCAACTCACCATTAATGTGTTTAATTGGTTATGAAGTACACATGGCATCTTTACTACCTACCATAAAACAAGTATACAAATTTAATAAATGCTCCTCCCTTTATAAAACATCATCATCCGCCCCATCTATCTTCTTTGCCTATATTTACAACCATCCATCTTAGCCTTCTTAGCTAGTAAGCTCATTAAATCAAGATTGCATAATTGTCATTAATGGGGTCAAAATTTGTGCCTTTCTTCTTCTTCTTCATCTTCGTGGTGCTCTTAGCCGATCTTGCGAGCTCGGACGTCAGCAAGGACAAGGCGGAGTGCGCCGAGCAACTCGTCGGGATCGCCACGTGCCTCCCGTACGTGAGCGATGAGGCTAGAACTCCGCCGCGGGATTGCTGCGCGGGGCTGAAAGGAGTGATCGAGAAGAGCAAGAAATGCATATGCATTTTGGTGAAGGATAGAAACGATCCCAGTCTTGGCCTCGAGATCAACTCCACCCGTGCTTTAAGCCTTCCCGATTTGTGCCAAACGCCCGCTAATGTCTCCCAATGCATTCGTAAGCACAATTTCCTACCTTAATTACTCAAAGACAAACAAAATTACTAAGAGCATCTCCATTCATGATCTCTAAAATCAATTTTTTATATGATTCTTACCATTTAAATATTGTTATATAATTAATTATAAAATAATCTCAAAATTCATTTACGTCTCTCAATCATCTTCAAATAATCTATTTTTTCTCTGTTCTGCATTAATCTCTATTACATATATTTTTTAAATAATCTTAAAATAATCCGGATTCATATTTTGATCTCAGATTATTGAAGCAAATAATCTCATTAAATAATATATGTCACTCAATGATAATTCCCTAAAAAACTTCCATGTCACCAAATTAATCTCATAATAATCCTCCCAATGAGGATGCCCTGAGCCAAATCCTACTCAAACAGAATTAAGTCATAAGAGGATATGCATTATATGCACTATGAGCATATAGTAAATAAAAGTACAAAAACGGAAATTTGGTACAAGAAATTTTTCTATTTTTTCTTGGTCAACAAAATTCCATTCTACCTTAAGTATCAATTTCAAGTTGTTTTTTCAATTGGATTTATGTTATCATTCGAACTTTTAGTCTATTTTTATATATGTACATAAATTTGTAATTTAAAAGAATAAAACTATCAAGAAAGGATTGATGGTATGTATGTTGGGGAGGTAGATTTTGGAGGAGAAGAGATCGAATTGATGGTTAAGGATGATTTATGACACTCCCTTTCTTGCCTAGTAGTATAAAAATGGGGGAAAGTGTTAGATTGGTTCTCGAAATTGCATAAAAAATGTCAAATAAGTGCTTTTAAATTTTTTGAACATCTTATTCATTAAGTCTAGTTTACTTATACCAAATTTCAGCTAAAACTTCAATCGGGAAGGTATTCAAATGAAGTCTTGAAGATAACTGAGCAGTTAAAAGCGCAGTTATCTTCAAGAATTCATTTGAATGCCTTCCTGATTGAAGCTTTAGCTGAAATTTGGTATGAGTTAACGAGATTTAATGAATAAGATTCTAAAAAATTTTCATAAAAAATTCCACCGGGAACCTCCCCAAATGGTGACAGTCGAACAGTAAGGACTTATTTGACCCTTTTTATGCAATTTCGATGACCTATCTGATCATTTACTCTTTAAAAATGTGAAGGAAATGATTTCTTGCAAGTTGTCACCCTCCAAAATCCCTCAATTGGGTCACAAATTAAATGACAATTTTAGCTAATTTAAAATGAATACAAGTATAACTATTTGAATTCATTATATGTCTTTAAGTTTGAACGGAGTTGGTGTTCTGAAAAGTATTGTGCTCAAGCACAATTTGTAGGTCTGTGAACAAGAAGAAATGGTACACGTACACATCACGGAAATGAAATTAAATCCTTCCCTATTTCCCAACCCCACTTAATTGTGTTCACTTATTTGAATTACTCCAATCAAGTACAAAAGTCGTGTGGGTGAAGTATTATTTCTGCCCCATTTTGTAAGCTATTCGAATTGGAGATTTTCTTTTTGGCAATTTGTGCACAACCCACATGCATTTGCCCTATATATTAGGTAAGTATGGTCCATAAAGTGCAACAAGTAGTTAATGTTGGAAGAAGTAGTGCAAATTAAAGGAATGAAGTGAACACAGTGCTTGGCGTACACTTTTTGATTTATACATTTAGTAGACTTATCTGTGTTAACTCTATGTGTTAGGGGTGGGCATAAAACCCGAATCGAATCGGTACCGAACCGTCCCGTAATGGTACCGAACCGAATACCGGGTATTTAAACGGTTCTATAGATTTTTATACCGTACCGAAACCGTACCGTTTGAAACGGGTACGGGACCGGTCCTAGATTTTGAGAACCGAAAAATACCGGACTGAACCGTTCATAAATAATGCATTTGTATTTTTTATATTTTTTCTATATCAATATATCCAGACCAACAATTTTATACCCTAAGTATGTATTCATGTGTCCCTAAGATATCTAAAATGTGTTGTTTATATATATATATATATATATATATATATATATATATATATTGTTACTCCCTCCGTCCCAAAAAGATTGATACATTTTGACTTTTCTTGGTCAATGATGGTTAAGTTTGACGAATGATATCTTTTAATACCAAATTATTTAAAATATGAAAATTATATGAACATATTCTTTATTAAAAAATCTTACATAAAAGTATAAAATTTATAAATTACAAACAAATATAATACCTAAAATCGTTGTCTAAACTTTACCGCCATTGACCAAGAAAAGTCAAAATGTATCAATCTTTTTTGAACGGAGGTAGTAGTTTTTACCCCAAGTATGTATTCATGTGTCCCTAAGATATCTAAAATGTGTTGTTTATACGGAGTATATATATTGTTAGTTTTTCCTTTTAGATAATTTGTGTTATATTTTGGTATGTATTGAAAGAATATTAAAATTTTAGAAACCATTAATGATTATTTATTTCTAGTAATGTAGTGTACATGACTTTTTGTTATATCATGTTTGTGCATTTTTTACAACTTAACTAATATGATTTAAATCTTAGCTCTCAAGGTTCAACTATAAATTAAATTAGAACTACGGAGTAATATTTAACCTAGAACGAAGAAGAAGAACGTTGAAGATTTCTATTATATTCAACAATTTGATGATATTCGTCTTTATATTTTCACATGAACTTAGTAAATTAAAAATGATATTTATCTTGTGCGTCCTCGTTTTACTATACTTTTCTTAGTTGTGGTTCACTATTTGTGTATTTGTGAATTTTAGTACTATGTATGCAATTTCTTGTATTTATTTTAACATTTCATGTGAGTTAGTTGGTGTGATGATATCTACTAATTGCAAGATTTGTTCAAAAATTTTAGCATGTGTTTGACATTGTACCGTACCGTTTTGTACCGTTCCGAAATGACATGGTACCGAACAGTTCTATCCTAGGAACCGGACCGTATCGGACCGTTAAAAACCTCACGGATACATTACGGGTTTTACCAATTTACCGGACCGTTCTGGACCGCGTCCACCCCTACTATGTGTTAACTCTATGTGTGTATGACAGAAAAGTGTACGAAAGGTATACACAAGAAATGTGTACATTCAACATTTTTCATTTTATTTTAGCATTATTTAAGAAACCATGGTGCCAAAAAAATGTCCCGAAAGTTGGTACGAATGGAATATGTGCTATGTATAAGTGAAACATGGAGTACATGAAATGGGAGAGGTTTACTGAGTTTTATTTTGGAATTGAACTATTCTCATATGATGTTAATTATGTGTGCACAGACAATTCTATAGAGTCACATGTGGATTGACAATTTTATATGCGTCAGACCGACGAATGTACAAAATGTGTACACACAGCATTTTTCATGAAATCAGTACTAATCTCATGTATTTAAATCTGATCATATAATAGTACGTATGCTCTATTAACCTTTATCTCGTAATTAATTGTGGACGTTGTAACCAAAAATATGTGCGAAATGGCATGTGGAAACAAATAAGATCAATCAAGTCTTGGATGCAAATTTCTTGGTTAATGTTTCCATCCAATAGCCCGTTGAAAATTATATATCCAATTTGGTCATAAAGCTTATTGATTATACTGCAGAACTCCTGAACTTGGCACCTAACTCACCAGACGCAAAGGTATTTCAAGATTTCGTGAATAGTGCCAAGGGAAGCACTGCTGCTACTCCACCAGGTAACATATGCATAGTATACATATTAATTATTAACTCCGTCCTAAAAAGGACTTTGCGAAGATCAAATTAAGTGAAAAATAAGAAAAGTAATAGTTGTGTTGTTGGGTGTACGGAAGAGAGAAATGATGAGCAGAATCACGGATTAATTACCTTAATTAGGAAATGACAATGTTTTACGGAACAATAAAAAAAGATAGTTGGCAATGTTCGATGGGACAGAGAGAGTACTTATATAATGTAATACGAGTATAATATAGGTTAATTCTACTGTACTTGTTTACATGAACCAATTAAAATGTTGTAACGGATCAATTTAAAAAATAATAAGTTATTAGATAATGAATTTGGCCTAGTCCCCCTACCATGTGTTCTATCTGTTTTAATAAATTGGTAAGGTGATTGTGAGCCGTTACCCCATCCTTGTATGATTTACCACTGGTCGGGAATAAAAAAGGTATGGTATCCTCATTTATTTGTAAGGTAGTACCGTAACGTAACACTGGCCTATAATATACTCCCTCTGTTTCTATTATATCTTCCATTTCACTTTGGCATACAATTAAAGAAAAATGGTATTGTGTGGTGGAGAGTTATGCAGAGAAGAGAAAAATGTGTAAGAAATGTTGTGAATCACAAATTATTTACCA
This sequence comes from Cuscuta europaea, assembly GCA_945859875.1. Taxonomy (NCBI): domain Eukaryota; kingdom Viridiplantae; phylum Streptophyta; class Magnoliopsida; order Solanales; family Convolvulaceae; genus Cuscuta; species Cuscuta europaea. The sequence continues at coordinate 5,881,364 of CAMAPE010000008.1, read as the reverse complement.
AAAAGGGAAAGTAAAAGTTCAATTGGAACGGATGAAAAAGGAAAATTGTAAGATACTCTGTATAATAGGAACAGAGGGAGTATACAAATACATCAAGTGTATCATAGATACATATCCTCATTTGTTTGTGAGGTACGGTAACACTCACCTATAATATACTTCCTCCGTTCTTAAATAAATGCAAGAGTCAACATTTCACACTTGCCGAGACACGACTTTGACCATTAATATAAATGATTTTGTATTAGTAAAAAAATTTAAAAAAATAGATTATGAAAATTTATAATGAGACAAGTTTAACAATATTTTTTTCATAAAATAATATTATTACATTAATAAACAAAACGTAATCAAAGTATAACATGTGAATAATGTAAAAGTCAAAGTGTTGCATTTATTTAAGAAATAAATGTAGTATACAAATACATTTCGTGATTTGATTATTCTATTTTACTTCGTAACATCTTAGATTGTTAGAGCATCTCCGCAGGAAGTATGTATATATGACGTGTTTGACACAATTAAAGATACTTTCGTATGCTCTTTAGAATATTTTCACCTAGATTCAAATTTGCTAGTCGGTGTGCTCTGTTTAAATCTGATTTGGGGTGGTCTGGTCTAGTCTGGTAGGGGTGGGCATAAAACCTGAACCGAACCGGTACCGAACCGTCCCGTAATGGTACCGAACCGAACCGAATACCGGGTATTTAAACGGTTCTATGGATTTTTATCCCGTACCGAAACCGTACCGTTTGAAACGGGTACGGGACCGGTCCTAGTTTTTGAGAACCGAAAAATACCGGACCGAACCGTTCGTAAATAATGCATTTGAATTTTTTATATTTTTTATATATCAATAGATCTAGACCAACAATTTTATACCCCAAGTATGTATTCATGTGTCTCTAAGATATCTAAAATGTGTTGTTTATATATATATATATATTGCTAGTTTTTTTTTATAGATAGTTTATGTTATATTTTGGTATGTATTGAAAGAATATTAAAATTTTAGAAATTATTAATGATTATTTATTTCTAGTAATGTAGTGTACATGACTTTTTGTTGTATCATTGTTTGTGCATTTTTTACAACTTAATTAATATGGTTTAAATCTTAGCTCTTAAGATTCAACTATAAATTAAATTAGAGCCCGGGAGCAAAAAAAGTATTCACCGGAGTAAAAAACCGGTCGCCGGAGTAAATTTGTCACGGACCAAATCCGTGACAAAATTTTGTCACGGATTTTGTCACGGACCTATCCGTGACAACACATTTTCGTGACAAATCCCAATATTCCGTGACAAAGCCCGTGACAACTTTGTCACGACCGTAATCCGTGACAAAAATCCGTGACAAAGAGCGAGTTTTTTTGTAGTGTATTTAACCTAGAACGAAGAAGAAGAACGTTGAAGATTTTTATTATATTCAACAATTTGATGATATTCGTTTTTATATTTTCACATGAACTTAGTAAATTAAAAATGATATTTATCTCGTGCGTCATCGTTTTGCTATACTTTTTCTTAGTTGTGTTGCACTATTTGTGTATTTGTGAATTTTAGTATTAGGTATGCAATTTCTTGTATTTATTTCAACATTTCATGTGAGTTGGTTGGTGTGATGATATCTACTAATTGCAAGATTTGTTCAAAAATTTTAGCATGTGTTTGGCATTGTACCGTACCGTTTTGTACCGTTCCGAAACGACATGGTACCGTACGGTTCTATCCTTGGAACCGGACCGTACCGGACCGTTAAAAACCTCACGGATACATTACGGGTTTTACTAATTTACCGGACCGTTCCGGACCGCGCCCACCCCTATAGTCTGGTATGGTAAATATCAGGTCTTTGTGTATTTTATAACTATGGAAGTCTTGTCTTGCCTTGTTTGTTTAACTATGATCTGGTCTGTCTAAATTTGGTCTGATATGGTTTGAGAATGAAACTAAAACAGTCAGATTAAAAGCATTCTTAGACGGTTAGCTTTTATTATATGAAATGTCTTAAAAAGAAAAACGATGTAACAATTTGATTTAGTTCTAAGTACTACGTATAAGAAGTGATTATATGTGTACCTATGTGTTATGTGTACTATACCTATCACAACCTATGTAACATAACAAATAAAATACCAATGTGTTCTCAACCGCTGGATAACTAAAAAATTATCGTGAATTCGTGACAGAGAGAATTCTCTAAATAGGAGTAAAAAAAATTGAAATTCAAAACTAGGACTATCATGTTTTTTATTCCTTGAATATGAGTAAATTTCTACCAAGTTTGACATTGATAGGCTTTAAAACATGACATTTGTTTTCAAACTTGTCAAATTACTCCTATTCAGTGAATAAAAAACATGATATTTTATTTTGAAATTTCAAAACGTTTTGCTCCTATTTAGAATAATTTCTATTCGTGATATTATTTATTTGTTATAACTACACTACTTTCACACTCATAAACAATCAGACCTTTTTGAATTTATTATCAATTATTCTTGAAAATGAAACAAACACATACTCCGTATTAAGTTTAAATTTATACATTAATTAAATTCTTATTTGTAAATTCTATTTCGATACTGATTAAGGGGGGAAAACATCGGTCTCTTAAAATTTTCTTATTTATATTTTGTCTCAGCGTTTGTAATTTCGGATTTTGAGTTATTGTTTTTTGTAAAAAAAAAATATATATGGTCGTAGTTAAAGGCAGCTCAGGAGATGGAGCAACAAGTGCCGAAGTTAAGAGCGACGGAAGCAAGAGAAAGCAGTTCCTGGAAGCTAATGTGGTTGCGGGGCTGTTTGTCTATGTTTTCAACGCTATTTCTTGAATTTTTGAATATTATACGTACTTTAACTCTTTAAGTACTGAATTAAAGACTTTTATTGAAGATTTGATGTCTTTGGTTAAGATGAGGAAAATGATGAATAATTGTTATCTTTTCACGGGTAATGGGGCAGTTGCGCTTTTATACATATCCGCTCCTTTAATTGTTCCGTTACCCACTCAATTATTTTACCTGCATGTATGTCACGATTAAAAATAATTTATATACTCAATTATAAAGTAAACGTCAAAATAATTTTTGATGCTCCGTTCCGTCGTAGTAAACGTCAAAATACTTTTTTTACGTACAACATTTCACATGTAATGATCAAACCGTCATTATTTTATTGAAACGCCAATTTTCAAACGCTCCATAAACTCTACAAATATTTACATGTTATCACAAAACTGAGAGAGGACTAAAATTTGACTATACGAGACTATGAGTATATCCTAAATAGGGCCTTCCAATAACAACACATTGTCGCCATGAAATGTATAGATTATATATATATATATATATATATATATATATATATATATATATATATATATATATATATATATATATATATATATATATATATTACATTGACCTAATTTCACTACATTGACCTCATTTCACTACAATATAGTCTAATGACGTATTTAGTGACTAGTTCTCAGTGACTCACCATTTACCAGTAACTTGTTTGTCTAAAATACACTATAGTTACTCTTTTACAATTACTCATACATAGTGACTAATCATATTTTTATCCAAAAGCATAACTAGTCATGTTTTTGTCCGGTGAAACTCTATTAGTAATATACATGTCATTCTTTCCTTAAAAATCCGAAAAGAGTGTGAGGGTGGAGGGTTTTATAATATATAAACAAAAAATAACTATAGGTGGGACTATAATTACTATCTACTTCACTAGCTAGCTAAAAAATCTTCTTGTTTTATTTATGTGGATGTCTCTAAATAATGTCTCATTTCCTTATTTAGTAAATAACTTTCTATCAATTTACTCTAGTTATTACCCTTAATAATAATAACTTCACGATGTCAAATAGTGTAATTTATAGTGAAATGAATACTCACATCCAACTAAAAGGGACATTAAAGAAAGTCAAAAGAAAAGAATTATTTTCTTAAAATGCGGACATCAAATTATTAAAATAGTGAAGTTTAAATAAGCATGGAGGAGGAAGTATAAAACTACTAAACCCAACTAATAGTATGTCTAATACTAATGCAAAACGAAAGTGCTATCAATACATTGCAAAGTGTACACGTTATTTTACACGTCGATCAAATTGTCGATCTGTGTACAATACCGTGTACACTAGCGTGTAGACGGATCATCATTGAATACAAAAAGATAACTTCTGGTATCTCAAATTGAGAGTTGCGGGAAACTCAAAGCAAAGGCCTCCTCTGATATGTACGTTTATGATCGAAAACCAAACATGGTCAGGAGGATACCAGTAATTGCTCTACGGAATAGGAGAAATATTATTCCGTTTTAGAGCCCTTTTGAAGATCGTATTTCTTGATTTATCAAGTTTATCGGTCAATTTTTCGGCAAATACATAACTTTTAATTTTGTACACTGAAATATGTAATAATTAAAATAATTAAAGTTGAAGTTACTTTTTTGATTGGATTACTAAAATATGTAATAATTAAAATAGTTTGCACACACCCTGAATGCAACGACCGGAGTGAAAACGATGACGGTCAGAAGCCCTGCTACGCAACCAATGATCCAATCATTGAACGCAGACCACACATCAACTATATTCACTGATGATGTGACAACAATTTCAACCCCTGTAACTGGTATCCAAATCCCACAAGACTTATCGGTTCTTCTGAATTGTTTTATGGAATCCACCATTATGCCAAGGGTGCACGAAGCAATCACGGCTCGGGCACGAGATTTCAGAACCACCCAAACGGTTCAGAATGAACAACCCCCAACCATTTCCCTACCAAGCTCCGACACCTCTGCCACGAAACCCCAAAATCCTACCACTTCTAGGGGACCCCGGGGTACAGAACTAGTATCCTCCCCTGTATCGACCACACCTTACCCCAATCCCTATACCATGTCGTTCGATGATTTAGCATCTATTATGCTAATGAGACTACTAGAATCTGAAGAATGCAACCTTACCCCTCTCCAACAAGCCCTTCTTCAAGTTCTCCTAAAAACCGAAAGCACATGTTGTGACAGTCCCCGTCATCACAAACGTTCGCATGAGGACTCCGATGATTCAGATCCTCATGATGGGGAGAACAAGAGGCCACAGACACTCGAGAATGGTGCTTCTACTAGCAAAACCCCGCAGCCAAATGAACCCTCCTCCTCAACCAACCAACAACCAACTTCCTCTACCCAACACAGAACCAAATCCCTTTTATGTAGTCCGGTCGAGCTAGACGAAACATTCCGAGGCTTATCTCCTATAGATATAGACCAAGGAGGGATATAATGGAAGTCCTGATGGTGCTACCTCTGGTACATCTTTATACCCTGGCCATCGGTTAGAACCTAGTTCGGAGCTGATGAGAATGGGAAATCCTAGTGATCCTGGTACGACTGGTAACAGGTCGCCAGAGCAGCAACAAGCTTCTCCTACTCCTTCGTCAGAGTGCATTCACAGCAAGCTTGAAGATATTCTTATCCATGACAAATTGCCTAGCAAATGGACGGAGTGGGATGAACTAAGAGTTGAAGTAGAAAATTATGAAGCTCGAAGAAGCCGGTATCTTTGAGAACTGCTCACAAAATGCATTGTTGATATCATTAGGCTTGATGAAGAGGAACTTAAGTAAGGGGAAAATTACAAAGAAACTCCCAAGGAGCTGGAATCGATAATCAGACAAGCAGCGGCTAAACTGCCCAGATACAAAAAGCCCTAGGAGAATGTGCGAATCAATGCTCCCTTCCAAGAGAAAATCCGAAAGCGCATATGGCGAAAACCAGAGAAGATAAAGAAACTTGACGAGCTTAAAGTCCGTGTCTTACCCATATGAAGGGCAGACAAGTCGGAGAACATCTGCACATGCTCAGTCATCGATCAATGGGCAAGCATCGAGAGATCTTGAATCATGACTTTAGAGCTGTCAAACGGGCCAACCCGGCCCAACCTGACCCGACCCGACCCGTGACGGGTTATGGTGTATGTGGGTTGGGTCGGGCCACCCCGTTTAATGACAGATCAGAATTTCTACAACCCTAACCCAACCCACCTAACCCGTGGGTTAAACGAGTTGGCCCGCGGGCCAATATGTAAAAAAATATACTTGTATAACAAAAAAAATTAAAAATAATTACCTGGAAGTATAAATTTATATTAGTAAGTAATAACAAAGGAAATATAAAAAATCAAAATACTAAAAATTCAATACTTGTTAAGTTTAATTAAAAAATATTAAATACTAGTTATACGAGAATTTGAAAACTATAAGAAGGTATGCGATAAAAATAATCATTGTATAAAAATAAAGATCTACATAAACCTTTTGATTAATTATTTGTAAATAATGATTACTAATTGTTAAATATTGTATCGAACTTCACATAAAATATATGTTTCAACATTTTATTTGAATATTTATTATTGAAATATATATTGTTTTGCCATGGTTGTAATTTTTTATTTGTAATTATAATAATATTGGTAGTAAAAGGATAATATTTAAGATAATAAAATTTAAAACTATATTTTTATATATACCTGCAACCCGGTGGGCCAAACCACTTAAACCCACAACCCACGTGGGTTGACCCGCGAAAACCGCGAACTAAATGGGTCAGAAATTTTCAACCCTAACCCACCAATAAATGAGTTTAAACGGGTCAGCTGGCCCGCAGGTTTCGGCCCATTTTGACGGCTCTACATGACTTGAAGACCAGCAAGTTCCTATCTGGAAGATTCTGAATGTGCATGAAGAAGACCATCATGGAATAAAGTTCTACACCTACAAACTTCAACGCACAGATGGAAGCGAGTTCACTTGCCAAGAAAATGATCTAGTTATGCTGAAAATGGATGACATCTATCAGATGTTCATGGCTTGCAGGGACCTCCCCATCAGAACCAACACAATGTGCATAGAAGGGTTTGAAGCTATAAAGCGATTCATGCTAAGACAAGTCAGAGTTCATGCATCACGTGATCTACAGATGGCCCTGGAAAACAACATACCGAAGGCTAATCTTGCAGAACCAAAGCTATATGGACCGGAGCTTGAAGCATTTGCAACGTATCATACTTTTGACAGCCCGGTTGCAATAGTCTATCTAAATCACACTGGAGAGAGGCGCCTGATGATTGTTGATGAAATCCACAAGTACTGTGACGGGACTCTGAAGATCATTCGAGAAAAGCTGCAACCAATAAAAGAAGATTTTGACAGCAGACTTGCAGAAGCCACAAATGTTGAACTTGAAGAATCTCATAGAGTTGACCGCATTATGAAAGATATCGACAACCAACTTGACAAGAGAAGGTCACTGAGACAGTATGAGCATGACCTGAATCTAAGGAAAAACTATTATAAAGCTCAGAAATGAAGAACAACAAGGCGGCATTGGATCACGAAGGGGGAGATTGTTGAAGAATAATTTATTGTGATTCAAGTTTGTCTAAGTCTTGTTTTTAGATAGTTTTAGTATAGCCTTTTATGGTATTTATTCTATTTTAATAAATGGGCTAGCTTAGAAAAGGAATGAGTCCAAATATGTTAGGCCCATATTCATAGGCACTAGGCCTTTACGGAAACCTACACCTGCGGCTATATATATGCACGTATGGTTTAGGTATTAAACTAATGAGCGTATAAGGTTTCTATCATTCTGTAGTGTTTCACGATATCAATAGAAGAGAGTTTTCACTATTCAATATATCTTCATATCATTGTTTGAATCTCTGCTTCTGTTATATCAATGCATCCATTCTGCTAATCATCTAATCTCATATATTGGGATCGGCCAACAGTAACTCACTGCTTCAGAGCTATCCGACTCCACCTGAAAATCACCATAACCTTCTTCAACAGCCCAATTCGTAGCATAGCTGATAGCCTGAACCTCCGCATCAACCGGCGAAGAAGCTATTAGAGGAAACGCAATAGCTCCCAACATAGTGCCTCCAGAATCTTGCATAATCGCACCCCTTAAGGCTCGGCCAGGTAAGTACCTCGCATCAACATTCAATTTGAGCTTTAGTTTAGGTTTCTCCATTTTATAATCTAAGGTTTGGTACCAGTGCTTTTGTAGTTCATTGGAATAAGGTTTTCCTCAAACAAAATCGAACCGATTGAGCAAACTTTAACTCCAGGGAAACTGGTCACCCAATTCTTATTGTAAATCTTAATCTGGAGAATGATATTATCAGTAGATGGAATAGGTCCTCCCTTTCCACACACTTGGTTAGAGTAAATTTTCCAAATCTGCCAACAATTTATTCTTGACATATTGTATGTGAATAAGCCAACCAAGCTTTTATTGCCACCTTTTAATCACCAAAATTTGAAGATTTGGGAGTTAAGATTTTGGGACCTAGGAGTCCCTAGTATTCCCATAAAGTAAGACCAAACTCGCTTCACTACATAACACTGAAACAAAACATGTTGTGGGGTATCTGATTGATTTTTGCATAAAGGGCACATAGACAACTACTAACCATTCTTTCTCAGTGGTAGAATAGTCAATCTGTGCATTATCTAAAGTTCGACTAGCATAATAAATCACATAAGGCAGCTTGTCAATTCTTTGACCCCCAAAACAACACCAATTTCAAAATGGGAGGCATCACACATAATCTCAAACGGATATGACCAGTTCGGGGGCAGTAAGTATTGGGCAGAAGTTAAATTTTCTTTCATTACATTAAAAGCAACAAGACATTCATCATCAAAGCTCAAATTTGCATCCTTAGCTAACAGATTACATAGAGGTATATAAATCTTAGAAAAATCTTTAATAAAACTTCTATAAAAACCTGCATGACCAAGGAAACTACACACTCCTCTAACAGAAGTAGGAGGTGGCAGTTTAGCAATCACATTAATTTTAGCCCTATCAACTTCAATCCCTCTGCTAGAAATCAGATGACCTAAAACAATACCTTCTTTAACCATAAAAGTACACTTCTCCCAACTAAGAGTCAAATTCATTTGAACACGTCTTTGAAGAACTAGCGACAGATTATGAAAACACTGATCAAAAGAATCACCAAACAAGGAAAATCATCCATAAAAACTTCAAGAAATTTCTCAATCAAATCACAAAAAATAGACATCATTCATCATTGAAAAGTACCAGGAGCATTACATAATCTAAAAGATATTCTACGAAAGGAAAAAGTTCCAAATGGACATGTAAAAGTAGTTTTTTCCTGGTCTTCCGGAGCAACCGGAATCTGATTGTAACCTTGAAAACCATCAAGAAAGCAATAGAACGCATCGCCAGCCAAGCACTCTAACATTTGGTCAATAAAAGGTAAAGCGAAATGGTCTTTTTTAGTAGCAACATTTAATTTTCTATAATCAACACACATCTCCCACTCTGTGGTAACCCGTGTGGGCACCAACTCATTGTTCTCATTACTCACGACAGTTATCTCAGACTTCTTAGGCACAACTTGCACAGGACTAACCCATTTGCTGTCAGAAATAGGAAAGATAATACCTGCATCGAGCAACTTAAGAACTTCTACTCGCACTACCTCTTTCATATTCAGATTCAGCCTCCGTTGAGGTTGTCTACATGGAGAATCACCTTCTTCCAACAAGATTTTATGCCTAAAAACCGTTAGGCTAATTCCTTTCAAACCAGAAATTGCCCAACCAAGTGCAACTTTAAACTTCCTCAACACCTTAAGTAATTGCTCTTCTTGTTCCTGTGTTAGATCAGATGCAATAATAACAGGAAAAATACTATCACATCCTAGAAACACATATTTCAGATCAGAGGGAAGGGGTTTCAGTTGCAATTGAGGTGGATTTTCAACATGCTGATTTTTCTTTCAGAACACAATCAGCCACTACTTCCTCACTTTGCACCTCAGTTTTGTCTAAAATTCTCTCATCACACTCACTTTTTCATCATCAAACTCTTGTGCATCAAGAGTCAAAGCAAGCTCAAGCTCATCTTCCTATAAAATACTCAAAGGAACAATAGAATCAAGCATATCAAGTGCAAAACATGAATCAGAATTAGCCAGGCATATTCATGGATTTCAAAATGGAAAACTCAACAGTTTCATTATATCAATCACACTCATGGTTAATTTTGCATTTTGAACATCAATCATAGTTTTAGTTGTGGCCATAAAAGGTCTACCAAGTAAGACTGGCATATCTTTCACATATTCACACTGATCACTCATATCTAAAACCACAAAATCAACAAGAATAATCAACTTATCAACTTGAACTAAAACATCCTCTATGATGCCCCTAGGATATCTAATTGAGCACATTGTAGTGGTTTTTAGCTCATCCAATCCCAATTTCAAATAAACTGAAAAGGCATTAAATTAATACTCACCCACAAATCAAGCATAGCTTTTTCAGATCTAGAATTCCCTAAATTAATGGTGATAACAAAACAGGCCTTTTGTAACACTGCTAAATTGTTACATAAAATGGTTAAAATGTTACAAAAAGCTTTTGTAACACTTTTATGAACGTTACTTCAGGTCTCGTTGCATAATGTCATATGCAACACTTTTTAACATTTTATGTAACATTGAGGGAAAATGTTACCAAAGTAACCTATATGCAACACTTTTTGACAACGAGTTAGTTTGCATCTTATGCAACACTTTTTCCATAATATGCAACAGTTAAATTTGACTTTAGGCAACAATAGTTTTATGTTTATGTAACATATTCATAATTGGTTTTGGCAACACTAATGTATATTAATTAACATTATAATAACATACACGTTCAATGTACAAATAAAAAAAAATCAAATACTCATTAGTAAAGATTAGTGATTACATATTTTCTTTACAATTTTCTCCTTAAGGAAAGTTAAAATTTATCACCATCAACATCTTAAAGGAATACACACATCAATACCAATAATCTAAATTTACACTGTCTAGATATTAACGACTACGTACGATAGTATAATATATCTTAAAAGCCTTGTTGCTGAAAAAAGAACTCAAAATCTTTAAACTCCATTATATGGCAGCATGATTTTGTGCATCACAGTCTTCCTTATCTTCCTAGTAACATTTCCCTGCCAGAGACAAAAGAAAACAAACATAACAAAAGTAAATAAAACGAATCACAAAAAATGAATATAAAAACAATAATCAAATCAATTTTTATTCTATCTATATTAAATACACGTTAGCTGATCACTTTGTCAAAGGCAGACCAACAAATGCATAATAAACAACAGAATTCCAAATGGTTATTAACATCTAAACACATAATATGTCTAATTGTACACAATTTAATCCCCCACATCACTTATACATTACAGATCATTAATCAATTCTCTCGCTTCAACAGATATGCCAATATAACAATATATATATATATATAACAGAAGAGCAAAATATGTTTTTATCCCCAACAATCATATTTATACTAAGCAAACATCACTATAAATGCTCATGTGAAAGAGCATGTGAAAATAAGTCAGTCTATTTAAACAAAGCACAAGCTCTAAATTATTTGCAACATACTATTTTAAAAGTCACAGAGAAAAAGTTAGCAGATTGTATCTCAATATTCCCTCCCTAATAAGAATTCATTAAACTAAATTCATTGTGAGCATTAACTTACCTGATCAATTAGAAACTGCATAATCCATCTCCTCTTTCGAATGTTAATGAATTCCATAGTGATGCAATCCTAAACTCACAGCAATGTTTCATAATAAGCAACTCACTTTTTTACCTGACATAATTAAACAAATGATTGATAGAAGCTGAAAAACAACTTTTGTAAAATCCTACAAGAACTCAAATGAGATTGTTGAAAGCCTTTGTCATATGGTCTGAACTATTAGTTACAGTCAATACACGAAGGCATGGTTTCCTAAAAAAACTCAACATCAACTCGTCAAGATATTCTTATGGAAGTATTTGAATTCCTACCTTCCTTTTTCAGAAAACTTGAGAAGATTTCAGATTCAAGGACCATCCTGGTGTCTCAAATGCTATAAAGTAGAACAAACTAAACAACATTGTTTTATACAAGTCCTAAAGTAAAGCCTATACGGGTTTAGAATATGAAAATATTGCAGGTTGGTGTTCCTGTTCAACAAGAAATAAGGCAAGTGTTGTTTAGATGGTGGTTTGGAGTAGATCTAACTACACTGACAGGATGCCTAAGGGGTGTTATTACATAATTAGTCATTGGCATCTTTCGAAATGAAAAGCTGCAGCCATTTGGGATAATCAATTGTTTAATGCAGTTCAAATTCATTATGAAATCACAGCATACATTAATCAATGGTTTGTGAGCTATAAGGGTGCAAAATTTCTCAATTTTTATCAAGATTTATACCAGGAAGGTCTAATTCCTAAAACTCTAAGAGATAGTTAACCCAAGATTTTAGTTTGGATGAAAACTCACCTCACCCTCTCAAGTTTAATACAAATGCAGCTTTCTCTAACGGAAGGAGCGCAGGAGGGGTGATTCTCTGAGATTTAGAGGGACAACTGGTCGCTGCAACATCATTTCCTCTATTTGCTCACTCAGTTCTCCAGGCTGAAATGAAAGCCATTATCACAACGAATAAATGGTGTGAAACTTTTGGATATAAAGATTACTCAATAGGCAAATAGAAACAGATTTTGAAAACTATCTTCACGGCTAATGCGAAGGAAGCTCACAGTGACCACAACAAAAAACAAAGAATTTTATAGGAATTTTTTGTTCTTCTTTGAATTATGAGATACGTAATATTCAAGTTATATCGCAAATTTTAATCTGCAAAATAAACCTTAGATAAAACTATAAACGCATACGGAAATCGAAGACAGTTAAGGTATACATAATTGAAAACTTAATGCATATATTAAAATCAGTTTGCCTGAATATCGAAGGAGAGCAGTGCGGAGACTAGCAGAGGAGGAGGAGCAGTAAGCGGATGAGCGATGGTAGGCGTATGAGTAGCGGTCGGCGCTAGGAGCAGCAATAGGCGGAGCGGCGCTGGGGCGGCGGTAAGCACACGGGCGGTGGTAGGCGTAGGAGCGGCGGTACGCACAGGAGCACACGGCGGTAGGCGCAGGGGAGTGGTGGTTTCGACTAGATCTGCCCTATAATTCTTTTGCAATTCACGATTGTGTTTTATCCTCGATAGTTATTTTCCTTGTAAAAATTTCTAATATCAAAGGGTTAGACTAAAGAACTTATTACCCTTAAATTGAAGAAATTGACTTTTACATTATTCTAAAAAATGTGTTGCATCTAATTAAACATACCATTTTGTAATTATGTTACATGCGTATTATTAATAATTATGTTTATTATTTTTAGCAACACTTTCAAAATAAATGTTACATAATACTGAATAGTTGTAACATTTTTTAATAAGTGTTGCATAATTTGAATAATTTAGACGTTTTGCAACATTTATATATAAGTGTTGCATAATGTGAGCTGTTGATACTATATGTAACAAAAATAAAAGTCTTATAAGGAAAAGGTTACAAAAGTCAATTTTGTTGTAGTGTTACAAACAAAAACTTTTTCATTCGGTTCATACGTACGCCTTCTAGTGTTTAATTCTTTCAAAAACTTAGCATAGGCAGGCATATTAGTTATCATTTCAAGAAGAGGTAAGTTCACATTAACTTTGGACAACAAGTCATAAATCTCATCAAAAGATTTATCAAACTTAGAACTTCTTAACCTGTTTGGAAAAGGAGCCGGTGGCACATATGGTTTAGGCGGAACATACGGATCTTTTTCTTTGTGCAGCCTAGTCTCTTTGTACACTGAATCAGCCTCTACTGCTTTCTTCTTTTCAGACTCTAATTCTTTCTTCTTTCCAGCCTCTTCCTTCTTCGGTAGCTTGGAAATGGGCTGGTCTTCGTTTTCCTCAATTGTCTTCCCACTTCTAAGAACAATGACAACTTTTGCCTCTTAAGATTGACTCGGTAGCTTCTCTTGCACATGTCCTTGGAGAGATTCAACAATCTGCCCCACTTGTATCTCTAGCTTCCTCATAGAGGCATCGGTGCGCTGAAAATGCTGCTCATTAGCTTGCTGGTTGTTGCTTCAAATTTGTATGAAGTTCTGCAAAGTATCATCCAAAGAAGGTTTCTTTGGTTTAACAAGTAGTTGGTTGCTTTGTTGCGTGTTAGCCCGTGAGAAGTTAAGATGATTCCTTCAACCGGGGTTGTAAGAGTTGGAGAATGGATCGTTCATTGGCCTCTGATTGTATGAGTTCATCAAATGAGCTTGTTCCAGACTATTATCATGCACTTCATTCACTGCAGCATCGCCATCATAGCACACATATTCTTCATTTGCTTGGATAGCTCAAACATATAGATGGCCAGTTCTGCACTCGCACCCACTTCATACATTCCTTGAGTCTTCTCACGAACGCTCTTCTGTTGGGAATTAGCTCCAAGCATCTCGTATAGCTCTAGGGTCTGCTCTGCTATCTTATCTCTCATTGCTTCCCCAGCTGCGTTGTCAACGACAACTTGGTTTCCTTGGGTTAAACCGTCATAGAAAGTCTGATTCTAGAGCGCTGGTGAATAGCCGTGGTGTGGACATTGTGTGAGCAGCATCTTAAATCTCTCTCACGCCTCATGAAATGGTTCACCTTTGGCTTGAGTGAAATTGGCAATTTTTCTCCTCAGTTCTGAGGTTTTAGACTGAGAATATTACTTACCAATATACTTGTTGTAAACTTCTGCCCGTGTGCACAATGAACCAGGAGTTAAAGACATAAACCACGTCTTCGCATCAACTTTGAGAGTGTACGGAAAACACCTCATCCTCAACTCATCTTCGGTCACTCCTTGCAAAGGAAAATTCTGGATGATGCCATAGAAATCTCGGATAAAGATCAGCGCATCCTCAGAAGCAAGCCCATGGAAAGATGGCAATTGGTTAAAGTGAACTGTCTTTATATCATAATTCGGGGCAAGCTCACTCAATACCAAAAATTGGTCTCAATGCAGGACAGGGAGGCACCAATTGTTGGCCTCCCAAACTCTTTCATCAGTGGAGCGTCACCATTAATCCATTAATAGTAAATTGGAGCCTCCTTTTTATCCTTTTGCCAATCAAATGTACTTGGTCATTCAGCGGAATCAAATCTGGATTAAGTGACTTGCGACCAAGCATACAACAACAAAAAAACTAAAAAAAAAACAAACACAACTAACTAAAATAAAACTAAATTAACAATTTTTCAAAAACTAGTTAAACAAATTCCCCGGCAACGACGCCAAAATTGATAGACAATTTGTAAGTCACCGCAAGTGCAGGAGTCACAGTAGTAAAGTGCTCAAGTAAGGGTTGAATCCATGGGAAAATGTAACAATGTAAGTGGAAAACAGTTAAATAAAATGAAATTATTTAATTAACTAAGTGAGAGTTTTGAGAATATTTTGAATTAACACTGAAAATAATAAAACTTGAATTAAAACAGATGCAAGGAATTTAAAGGATTAAAAATAAATTGATTGATCAACTAATGTGAAATTGATTGAGAATTAAGTAAGAGAAAAATATACTCCAGGATTATGAATCAGTCACTAATTTTTAGTATTTGTGATTTAGTTAATTAATTAAAATTGAGGGTTCGTTCTAGACAAAAATATGACTATTCCGTATGGCGTCTAGAATAAGTCACGTATTTTAACTATTAATCGATAAATGATTATTAATTACATAGTTAAAATCCATTAATCACAAAAGAACTACTGAAACCTGCCCTTTGCTGCCAAAAAACCCTCCGCTAAAACCTTGCTGCTGCGTTTTTATAGCCAAGGATTACAGCTGGTTCAAGCACTTTAATCCTGAGTTTTCGGTGTCGTTCAAGAGTAGGAGTCCTGGGACAAAAGTTTTTTAGATCAGAGATGTATTTAAATATATTAGGTTACTAATTAGTCAATTAGGTAATCTAGTTTTGGAGAAAAGATAAGGTCCTGAAATGTTTTGATAAGGTTTCTAGAATAAAAGTTTTATTTGAATCACACCTGAATGAATGGAAGACATGTTGAATTCATTTAAGGCAATGGATAAGGAATCACTATCTGAAGTAGAAGCATTCGAGTGGTTAAGGTTCTCTTTCGATGATGTTGGTGTGTGGTTGAAGGAGAGGACAAGAACGCTATCTACAGGGCTGGTATAGATTGAGCAAGTTTCACAAATGTGCTAGAAGTTACGCAAATGTCCTAATAGTAGGCGGGAGACTCACTCAAGTGAGAATAAAAAAATAGAAAGATAGATTCCTGAAACATTTTAAAATAAGGTTTGGAATGAAAAATGCTTTTTATCAACACATGCATAGTTGTATTATCAAGAGTAAGATTTGCATATGTACTCATCAACTCTATTAAATGTGATTGATGGTCGGTCAAGTAAGGACAAAGTCGGAATGTAGTACGAAAATTGCATTAAGTAAGAGTACAAAAAATGTGAATTTGAAATTAGTAGTACTATATTATTGTTTCACTTTCTAATTAAATATCATTATACAAGAAAACCTTGTGAGATAGGGGGATATATTTATGCATTGACCATGTTTATAAAAAATAGAGGTGTCGTTTTAACACTTTCAATCTATATACACATATATACATTGATGGAGTATATGGGTCTGAGCCCCAGGACCCACATACTCGGAAGAACAGAGCACAAGACAGAGTGGCGCCCTCGTCGGCCAAACGCCCTCGTCGGCCAAGACGCCCCCGTCGGCCGAGAGGAAGCCAACCCGGATTATGATCCCGAGTCCAAGGAACCCGGGTGCCCCCGTCGGCCGTGCCCTCGTCGGCCGTGCCCTCGTCGGCCACGACCTCGTCGGCCACGAGGACCTCCCAGAATCGGATCCTACACTTACTCACTTGTACAGCCCATTAGTGGCTTTGTATTCGGCCCAGTAGCGGTCCAGTTGTAAATGGGCCTCCCAAGCCCAAGGCTTGGGAGCCCAACCCTAATTTTCTCTATAAATACTCCCCTTGGGAGTAGTTATAGGGGGTTACAAATTCATTCTATTGAAGCATATTATTGCACTTCTCTCTCTAGCTCTCACTTCTCTCTAGAATTCAGGAGATATACTCTATCATACATACTTTGAGTGGTGTCATTCGACACCATAAGCTAACACTTAGCTCCGCGGCCATGAGTATTGTTTTTAATTATGTAGTATATTTTAATAAGAGTTGTATGATGATTTGTTGTGTTTTCAATATATAAAATTTCGCATTCAAACGTTATGAACATATATCGTTACAATTACACTTATAAGTATTTATTACATAATTTTATTTAGCAATTAGATAATACATTTCATGCAACACACACATGAAAATATAACTGAGTTTTAATTTCAATGAGATTCATATTTCATCCCAAACATTGCGAGTAGAAAAGAAGAAGGGAAGGTGTTTGTATACCTTAAAGTCAGTGGCATTTTCGTAATTTAAGTGAAATCCACAGCTTATGTTAAATGAGTATTAATGCACTTCTAGTGATGATCAGACTTATTTTATTGAGCACTAAAAGTCAAACATTGAGCAAGGTTGTATCCGCTAGTATCAAATCTGTTGATTTAAGCAGCTATAAGCTAACAGATAACTTCTATTATCAAACATGACCATTGACATTTTTAATCTTCTACTTTTGAAATCAAAGTAGAAGGACTAAAAACGTTAATTTCACAACATTAGGATATTTAATGTCGGAAATTCTAAAATAAAGAACAAAAAATTCATCCCTCACAAAAAATTGAACAATTTCTGACGAGAACTTCTTTTTACCAATATGGTAATTTGGTAATTTGGCGACCGAAGAGAAGGGCGAGACGGGGACCCACGTGGAATGATATGTTCTCTATGAATCTTTTCTCCGGTGTCATCACCACCTCTCTTCAGTTCCCTTTCCCATCGTCTCCGTTGAGCTTTGGTCGAACGACGTCGTAGAGGAGCGAGGACGAAGAGGAACCATCATACCTGGAATGCCAAAATTCACCATTCTTCTTCTTTTATGATTTATACTCTCTGCATCTAAACGCCAAAATCCACGCTTTATCTTTCGCTTCCCTTCATTCCGAACTCGAGTGTCAATAAGGGTGACGGCGTCATAGGAGAAGACGAGATTAGGAAAATGGATTCGATTCCGTCGAGCGCTGCTCATGGGAATCTGGATGAGCAGATTGCTCAGCTCATGCAGTGCAAACCCTTATCAGAGCAAGAGGTACCCAGCTCCCAAGCTCTTCTTTTACCTTTGAAATTAGTGATATATAAGATCAATTTTTTGAATTTTTGGCATTCTTTTCGTTTCTATGATTCTTGTCTGGGTAATTAGTTTCAAGATTGCCTGATCTGAAACAATAAATTTGCTGTCAAGATTTCTCGCCCTTGTTTTCTTTCTTATATGGGGGGTTTCCTAGTGCTAATATTTGGGGGTCTATGCATCTGGGAATCGCATCCGTTTCTCCTTGGGTTCTGGGTGAATTAGAAATGTCATTGTAACTTGAAAGTGAAAATAGAAACAATTGATCCTTCTCTACTTGCTAAATCTAAATCTAAAAATATTTTGAGCTTAAGAAGGAGATTGATTATATCTGTGAAATTGATACAACAACAACATTATATCTGTGAAATTGATGAACGTTTTAAATTTTGGATGCATTTATTCAGTGTGCTGCAATCCTTAAGTTTTGTTTAATTCCCGTTCTTTCTGTTAAACCCTTCTATCTGTATATAATTCTGGTTCTGAAGTAATGGAAAAGAAAAATGCTATCAACTTGTGTAAATGACATTATTGGATGAACTTTAATTATTACCCAAATCTATACAAAGTAGAAGGCTTGATATAGAAGCTACCTTATAAAATTCTGCTGGCTTTCTGTCTTCTGCTTTGATTGTTTATTTTCCATTTTCCTTATAGAGCTTGAATTTCTAATAAGCACTACACTGCCTGAAATTCTATGTTCATTTTTAGAAATAATGTATCATATGTTGTAATGCATTATGTTCAGCCTTGGAGGTACTATATCTTCTTTTTTCTATGGATGACATGTATTTTATATTGAGGTTCTCACTGCACATTAAGCTGAAAGGTATTTATTGAGAATTATATCTTGTAGCATGTTGCTGCAATATTTTCCCATTTGGCTGCTCCTCTTTCCTTCAATAAAGAAGCCACCAAAATTGTCTGCTTTAAACTGTAGGTAAGGGTGCTCTGTGATAAAGCAAAGGAGATCCTGATCGGCGAGAGCAATGTACAAGTATGACATCTTTGAGAAAAAATATCCCCCACCCCGTCTTGGCACACACAGAATATAGATTACATGTTTCCTTAATTTTATTGTATAACTTCATTCTGGTTACATATTACGTAGGATATTTCTGGTATTTAAGAAGGGATAAATATCTCAATATTACTAAAACTCAAAACTTTTCCTAAAATATGACTATACATGATTTTTTATGTTTTATGTGACCAAACACATACATGGGGTGGTTACCATACTTAACTAATTCCTTATTCGTGGAGCCATTACTACTCATGGAGCCTGACATTGGAATGTTAGATTAGGAATAAAACTATTGGAGTCATATATTGAGAAAGATATAATGTTTTAGTAATATTAGTGATAATTATCTCATTTAAGAATACAAGATTTACCTTTCTCCCGACAATCCTCTAAACAGGGTCTCATGTTATTATCACTTACTATTATTGTTAGTGAAGGGGACTAACTTTAAATACTTCTATTTAATATTATTTTGATCCTTAAAGTCCCTGTTTCTGATCTGTTCGTCCAATTTATTGCTTTCCTTGAATATTCCTAATTACCTATGCATTATTTCATCATAGTATTATTTCATGCATTCGTTCTTTGATGAGCTACAGCTACTCACTACTGAGATGTGACTACTACCATATTATTAGACTGAACTCTACATGCATGCATGTTTATACCTTCTTAAATATCAACAATTACACGTTCAGCAATATATAGAAACTTAGAAAAAGTTACTTCCTTTCTGTAGCCTGTGAAAAGCCCTGTGACCATATGTGGTGATATTCATGGGCAGTTCCACGATCTTGCTGAGCTCTTCCGGATTGGTGGAAAGGTATCTTCTTTTAGTTATTTGATGCACCTTCTGTTCTTGTGTTTTTACATTTTAGGGTTCACACCCATGCAAAATTTATTATATTCACTCAAGACTTCTGTAAGTCTGCTATTCAATTGTTCAAATTCATAAATAATTGATTAGCTTTTATATCCATGTGCACCAGCTTCATATTTTTATAATCCTGATTATTAGAAATGGTGATGTAGGTATTTTGAATTCCATTTACTTATACTCCAATACTCCATATAATATAATATGTTACTATGTCTGATATTTGTCATGGGGTATAAGCGTTTCTTCCAACTCTCAGTTACATTCATTATTTTAGCACTAGATATTTGCTTGTCTACACGTTCTTATTAAATCTAAGGTTGATTTAAAGAAGCAAAATGATTCTATTTTGTCTCTTATGACTAAATTTAGCAGTTGGATTTGCACCAGAGAATGTAAATTTTACCTGACAGCATTACCCAATTTTTTGTTGTCTTTGTTTCGATACTATAGCGTGTGTCTCTATGTTGTGTGTGATTAGTCTGGTTAGAGTTTGTACTGTGATTGGTTTACTTTTGAATCCTTAGGTATTCCACTGTCCCCAATGCAAATGGTGACAGTACTAGAGTAGTACTCCGTATATGTTAATGGAGTTTGCTTCACACTGTTTAAGATTTTTCTTTTCTTATTTGTAGTGCCCAGATACCAATTATTTGTTCATGGGAGATTATGTGGATCGTGGATACTACTCTGTGGAGACAGTAACAGTAGGATTCTGATTTTTAATGTTTCGTTCTCCCATTTTTTGGTCCATTTGTATTTAGTTTGTTAAACATGTAACTCCAATCCGGCTTATTGTTTTTTCTAGCTTTTGGTAGCCCTCAAGGTGCGTTATCATCAACGAATTACAATCTTGAGGGGAAATCACGAGAGTCGTCAGGTATGCGTTAACTTCCGCTATTAACATTTCAATATTTAACCTCATTTCTCGGTCTCTCAATTGAGCTGGTTTAATGATCCCCACATATTGAAGCTGAGTGATAGTTGAAATCATTTATCATGAATAATCTTTCAATATATTGTTACCTCTTCATTTTGACTCTTCCCTGCTTTTATTTTGACTATAATATTATATAGTCTTCATTTTAAATTGAGTGAACTGATGGCCTGTCTTTCTTGCAGATTACTCAAGTTTATGGGTTTTATGATGAATGCTTAAGGAAGTGAGTTGATTGATTAGTCATTCATGAATTGTAATTGATGTTAAAAATTTCACGGGGATATAAATCAAAATATGTGACCATTCTTTAAGTAGATAACACCATTGTATCTGTAACCATTCTTTAATTTTTAATGGCTGTGTTTAATAGAATCTTTACTTACGCAACAAGGTTTTATTGGGAGTCTATATTTATAAGGTAACACTGGTTAAATGTAATTGGGACATAGTCAATAAAGACTGGAAAGAGCCCTATGAAGAATAAAATATCTATGGAGTGCCTTTTGCAGTTTGGTCCTTTATGCATCAAAGTGTTTTAAATGATATTTTTCTTTGGTTTGTTTGTCTTATGCATAACTTTTGTATCCTCTTTTACTTTTTATCTAATTATTCTTCTGTCCCTTGGACACTTAATACTTGAGACCAGTGTTCATTCCTGGCCACTTCATTTTACAGGTATGGTAATGCCAACGTCTGGAAGACATTCACAGATCTGTTTGACTATTTTCCACTGACAGCATTGGTTCGTATATCATATCTTTCTGGAATCTTTTGTTAATTTATGCGGAATGTTTTCAGCTCCTGTATATAAGTGTAAACGGTATCACCCATTTTCCAAAGGATCCGTATGTGTTTACTCATGTCAGTAGTTCAGAACTTTGGATGGCATGATATTCTTATTTCCACTATTTGTAAAAGAACCACTTTGAGTTAGAAAATGGTCATGGGACAAATTTTGTGCTTTTCCATCATTTTCAATGGAGCCAAAGACTCACTATTTTTTGGCTTGGGAATATGATGGAATAAAGCAAAATGGCTCACTAAACTGTCTGCGCTTCTTTGTTATGAAGTAACGGTCAGCCTATGCAATTTTCGACGTGATTTTCACTCCAGGTCATTCGGAAACAGTCTCTCTGTACTTAGTACAGGGGTAGGACTGCGTACATCCGACCCCCCTTACCCCATTGTAGGTGGGAGCCTTTGCGGCACTGGGGTAATGATGATGATGACTGCTTCATGGTGCAGTATTAGTTTCTATCTTTAAAGAAACTATATTCCCTTTATCCCATTAGTTTAAACTTACTAATGTCATATGGGAAGTCCCAATACAGAGAGGGCCAATTGAATACCATTCAAGTATATAATGGTAATATAGTTTTTATAGTTTTAATACTATTATAGCTTACTTTTCAAGTTAGGTTTAAGGTTAAAGTTTCCTATTCATTCCTACAGGTTTAGGTTCATTATTTCGCGATACAAGCTTTGTAATGGTCTGTAGAATCATGAAGTTGCAAGTTCACAGTTATGCCAGTGAAAGTTTAAAGTCAACAAATTCCATTATTTCTTCTATTTGTTAAAATAATATTAGTCCCTTTGGTTAGTACATACAACTCTGACTTTTGATAAAAATCTGGCTTGTAAAGCTTCATGCCAAATTTTATAGGTTGAATCAGTTAATGAAACCAAAGACTCAAATTTTTCCATGCCAAATTTTTCCATCATTTGCAATGGAGTCAAAGATTCCCTATTTTTTGGCTTGGGAATATGATGGAATAAAGCAAATGGGCTCACTAAACTGTTTGCGCTTCTTTGTTATGAAGCAACCGTCAGTCCATGCAATTTTTCACGCGATTTTCACTATGGGTCATCCGGAAACAGTCTCTCTGCTTTAGTACAGGGGTAAGACTGCATACATCCGACCCCCCTTACCCCACCGTAGGTGGGAGCCTTTGCGGCACTAGGGTAATAATAATGATAATGATGAATCAGTTAATGAAATCAACCCTACTTAATAAATGAGCGTTGTAACAAATGTGACCTTCTTTTGACAGATGTGAACAATTATTGCATCAATAGATGTGAATGTGTTTCCATGGGATCTTTTTTGGCACAGTTTTTTCATTGTATTTTTCTAATTGTAAAAACTGTTTGGTAGTTCGAGCCTAAAATGAAAGGGAGCCTTGGCGCACTAGTTAAGGTATTGGTGTGTGACTGAGATGCCACGGGTTTAAGTCCCGGGAGTGCCCTCTTGCTAACAATTGGAAGGGGAAGGCTTGCCCCCATGACACCCTTGTGGTGGGACCCTTCCCCGGACCCTTGCCTTGTGGGGATGCCATCGTGCACCGGGCGCCCTTTTTAGGTTGAGTCTGAAATATTTTGTCTTCATGGTGGTAATAATCTATTCCATCAAAAGATGCTAATGTGTCTATTCCATCAAAAGATAATAATGTGTTTCCATGCGATCTTTTTTAGCAAACATTTGTTTTATTGTAATTTTCTAAATGTACATTTGTTTGCTAGGTCGAGTCTGAAATATTTTGTCTCCATGGTGGGTTGTCTCCATCCATTGAAACACTTGATAATATCCGTAATTTTGATCGTGTACAAGAAGTTCCTCATGAGGGTCCCATGTGTGATCTCCTATGGTCTGATCCTGATGACCGTTGCGGCTGGGGTATATCACCCAGGGGTGCAGGATATACATTTGGCCAAGTAATCCTAAACTTGCTTCTGTACACTATTTTCTGCCTGTGTTTTTTCATTTTTGGTATTCAATTTTGTTATTTGGTCATATTATTTCAATTTTGCAGGATATATCAGAGCAATTTCACCAGACTAACAGCTTGAAGCTTATTGCTAGAGCACACCAGCTGGTTATGGATGGGTTCAACTGGGCTCATGTAATAATATATCTATAGCCTTGGTTTCTCAATGTAATCATTATTTATTGGTCATTTAAAATGATTTTTTTTTTCTTTTGCAGGACCAAAAAGTTGTTACCATATTCAGTGCACCAAATTATTGTTACCGATGTGGAAATATGGCATCCATACTCGAAGTTGATGACTGCAGAGGACATACTTTCATTCAGGTCTCTCTTCTCTCCTTTTTCAGCCGAATGGGATCCGTTTGAGTAGTAATTCCATAAATGATCATCATGTGGAGTGGACATTACTCCATTACTTTATGGATTGAACCAAGGATATGCTTTTTTGCTTACACCTCAAGTTTTTGTAATTACAGATTGACTCTCGAAATACTTGTTGTTTTACAGTTTGAACCGGCTCCAAGGAGAGGTGAGCCCGACGTAACACGAAGAACACCCGATTACTTCCTATGAAGACTTGAAGATTGTGATCAGATGGAGCTCCTTTAAAATGGCCACTCTTTATGCGAGTGGCTTCTTAGGAATTGATAGTGTTATAATTTCTTGTTGAGGTGAAAGGTGGGAATGGCATAAAGCATGTAGAACCAAACAGGAATAGGTCGGGTAGACTGAAGTGGGACTTGGATCTGGGATACCGGTACCAGCCTTGGATGTAGGGGGGGTTGGGGACCAGCAACCACCGTGGTCCATGCCTAACCCGTATGCTGCTGCTAGCTTTTGTTCCTTTCTTTCCATTTGAAGTCTTTAACTTGTTATTTTTTCTTGCATATTCTTGTTTCTTGTAGAAGATGATTATTTTCTGACAGTAATATTTTTCTTTAATACTCATAGGGCGGCCGGTTAAATAGTTGGGATGTTGTTAACTGGACTTGCGTATGAATCATTTCTAGGAGAATCAGTTGGCCTTTGTTTTAGGTATCATAAGACTTTGGGTATGCAAAAAATCTTGAGCTTGTTTGTATTATTTTTAAATATGAGAGTTTGTTTGAACCGTAAGTGGCGTTATGATGTTTACTGTAATAAATTCCATATTTAGCCATTTCACGACATAGTTTCAATTTGTCTTACCTAAAGATCAACTCTGGTCACTACTCACTATAAGGATATGATCTTTTTTTGACATAACTACACGGAGGGAAGAGTTCTAATAAAAAGACCTCTTCCTGTGCAAAGTGCGAAGATATGCACTTTTTCATGTTTCGATTGCACTTTTTTTGTGTTTCGGTGGCGAAAAAGTGTGGTTTGTTTACGAAATTGCCATCGTGATTTTGGTTGAATTTAGTGCTTTTTTGGTTAATTTTGAGCCATTAGATGTGGAAATGAATGTACAAGATTAATTCTCACTTTGCATGAGAAGAGCTCTTTGTATTTGAACCATCCCCACTATACGGATATGATCAATATTCTTTTGACCCCCATTTTATTCTTTTAACTTGCTTTATGAATAGATTATTGTATTTCAAAATATTTGTAAAATGAATGAATCCAAATTTACCAGAATATTTATCTGGTAATATTCAACTCATGAAATTATTAAATACAGTGAACTGACTATTAATAACATTCAAAGTTGAGTTGATGGAGGAAAGGATACCAGAATAAAAGAACCAATTAATAAAAATTATTCTGAGATTTAGAAAATACCAAGTTTACAAAGAAACAATAGAAGAAACTGATTCCTCATACTCATAGTCATACTTGAATCCAAATTCAGTGAACTGACTATTAATAACATTCAAAGTTGAGTTGATGGAGGAAAGGATACTAGAATAAAAGAACCAATTAATAAAAATTATTCTGAGATTTAGAAAATACCAAGTTTACCATGGAAATTAGAAAGCGATTGAGAAAAGTCAGATTACAAAAAAAAACATTTGACGGGTTGACGCCTTGACGGCAATTGAAGAAAAATATGGTAAATTAAAAACTAAAACGAGTTATAATATTTGGCGAAAGACAATTTAAGAAATAATAGATTCAATAAATAGAAAATAACTTTCTTTCTTACAACAAGAGATAAATGGGTTATTTATACTTCAATAAGACATGAAATTTAGAAAAATATCCGTCTTTCTCTAAGAACTTCTATTCTGACCAAACAATTAGTTAGGAGGAAGAAATGAAATTTATCTATGATGAGGGGGAGACAACCATTGAGATAAAAAAGTGTGAATGATGAACTTTTTACGATTTTTATTGTCATGGTACGACATCTAACACTGTTCGTACAATTATATGTTTAAGACTTTAATATTAGACCAACACATTTTAGATACTAAATTGCCTCTAATCTTCACCATCTTTTCACCGTTCATGAAGGAGGTGAGGAATGAACTATTTAGATAATAATCTAATAATCAGCAGTTACTTTAATATTTAGACCAACACATTTTAGATACTAAATTGCCCCTAACCTTCACTATCTTTTCACCGTTCAAGAAGGAGGTGAGCAATGAACTATTTAGATAATAATCTAACAATCAGCTAGCAAGTGAAAGTAAGTTTTTTTTCTTAAAATAAGAAGAGCCGGATCAAAAGTTACTTCATTCACATTCTCTGGGTTCATATATATTATTGCCCATTTCATTAGTGCTCTAACTCTCCTCCTGATTTAATAAAATTACATAAAGGTCTTTGGTTTATAAAATTTTAAATAAGTTCTCTATCAAGCTTTAAGTCATACAGATGACTAAGAACGTTTGTGCCCATATTTTAGAAGTTTATCACTGGTATATGACCATAGATTAATTTTCCTAATTAGCTATTGTGATTAGGGGTATAGTTAGGGGGCCAACCCTGACTCTGTCTCACTCCAAAATTTAAAAATGTCTATATTTTTAGTGTAAAAATTTTGTGTAATTTTTTTCCCCCAAAAATATTATTTGTACTGGCCTAGTTCGACTCGGTGTCTTGACTCCGCCCCTGATTGTGATCACTATAACATATGATTAGTCATTCAGTATGCTTAAAAACCCCACATTTGTTCTTTGAACTTTTGGTTTATTAATAAATTTATCGTTATTTCAACATATCATGAAATTGCCAAAATGATGATCAGTATGCTTCAAATACCCACAGTTTTTTATAACTTCCTTTATTAATATATCTATCGTTATTTCAACATATTCTAAAATTGGAACTCATACGAATATCTGTGATGGTGATATTGAAGGGTACGCACTAACCATATCATAGACACACTACCTGCTGATGAAAGATGACTACTTCTGGCAGAGTCAGAAAAATGGTTGAGACGGGTAGAAACTCAACCTATATTTAGAATGAAAACGATGAATCATTTTTAAACAATGACTGAGTTGAATATTTTATATGCAATTTAGATAAATAGGCATTCGTAGCAATAAGATATATTGTCTTTACTATGTTTTTGAGTCGTGTCACGTAAGTATTAAGTGAATTATACCTTATTTTTTAAATTTTGAAAAATAATCTGTATTTTGCGTCAAATTTTGCTGATTTTACGTTTAGATAGTGCTGATTTTTGAGAAGTCATAACTTTTTAATCGTAATGAGTTACAAAGGCCATAATATATCAAATCGAAAATATTTCAGAGTTTTATACTCTCAAACTTTCAGCGGGGTCGGCTGACCACCCTGACCCCCTTGGCTCCACCCCCGACTACAGATCACAGAGAATGAAGCAAAACTAATATTGATAAGTTGTCCCCGCATCTCTTCTAATTTATAAAACTACCCCAAAATCTTCCCAGAAATGTCTTCATTTTCCACCATCTTCTCTAGTTTCCTTCCAATCTAATCCTCTTGCGCGTTACACAGCTCTCTCTCTCCCTTTCACTTCAGAACAGGCTCTTTTATTGTTCTCTTTATGAGTATGATGAATTGATTTAGTACAATTTAAAGCACCCTGAAACTGGCTTCAAGATCCAACCTTTGCCCCGGCCCAGTTCTTGCTCGCAGAAGCTTTTGAAGATCAAATCCATTTACTAAAATGAAATATTGAGATAGGTTTGTTCATACCCTAGCAACTACAAGATCCTGTAACGGAAGCATACTAAGCAACTTCAAGATAGATCCAGATTTTCCTTGACGTTTTTGGCTATGGAGTAAACAGCTTAGAGGTGAGTGAAATCCTTCACTGCTTCAATTCATTATAGTCCAATATGGAAAGCTTTATTTAACATTAGAGTGTAATGTTTGGATTTGATTTGTGGTTGGGGATAGGGTGTATGCTGTTGCAATGAGAGAACAGAATCCAATTACAGATCCCATCGGCCAGAACATAATAAAGCGGATTAGCAATGTCTGTTTTTCATTTTTTGTATTCTCTGTGCTTATAATAACTGTGATTGCTGTCACATATCAACCTCCGGATCCATGGGAATCTGCAAGAGCATTGACTAAGGTCTTCACTGCCGTTGAAAATGCCACTTTTAAGCCGGATACTTCTGTCCTCAGAACTGGAGAGGATATGGTTTCCATCTCCCCATCAACCTCGCCCTCATCTGCAAGTGTACCAATTACAGAGGACATAATTGAAAAAACCGAAGGGAATCTCCCAAATGTGACGTTAAAGACGAATTGTGCAGATGGAGATGCAATCAACTGTTCTGATCCCAGAGTCTTGGTCACCATTCAGAGGTTTAACATGAAGAGATTCAAATCCCTTGCAATTTTCGATTACCAAACTCCGGTTAATGGGTCTCAGCCAGATGAGTGTGATGTGGCATGGAGGTTTAGGAACAAGAGAGAGAAGTCATGGAGGAAATATAGGGATTTCCGGAGATTCAAGATCGGATTTTCCACCAATTGTAGATACAAAGTTGCTCGTGTTGGGAAGTGGCATTCAGGGTTAAGTGCCCGTCCTCCAAGAATTCAAGTGAATAATAATAAAACCACTAAAACTGGTCCCCGATCAAAAATTTCTCCCCCAATTCAGGATGATGAGATCAACGACACAATCCCAGTCTTGGAATCAGATTTGGCCTTCAAAACTGGGAAATATTTGTACTACTCTCGCGGGGGTGACTATTGTAAAGGAATGAATCAGTTCTTATGGAGCTTTCTATGTGCTCTTGGTGAGGCGCAGTTCTTGAACCGGACATTCGTGATGGATCTTAGTGTCTGTCTCGCATCCACTTACACCCAGAGCAAGAAGGATGACGAAGGAAAAGACTTTCGGTTCTACTTTGATTTTGAGCACTTAAAAGAGGAGGCTTCAATTGTCGAAGAAGCAGATTTCATCAAAGATTGGAAAAAATGGGACAAGACGCACAAGAAGAAGATCCCTGTGAGAAAGGTGCCTGGCTATAAAGTCACTCCAATGCAGCTTAAGAAAGATAATAAAAGCACGATAATATGGAGAAAGTTTGATGCTCCTGAGCCTGAAAACTATTGGTATAGAGTTTGTGAAGGTCCGTCCGCAAAGTATATCCAGAGGCCTTGGCATGCTCTATGGAAATCAAAGAGGTTGATGAATATAGTCACTGCCATTAGTGCGAGTATGGATTGGGACTTCGATGCAGCCCATGTTGTTCGTGGATATAAAGCTGAGAATAAGGAGTTATGGCCTCGTTTGGATTTCGACACTTCACCCGATGCCCTTGTTGAAAAGATTCAGAAAATGGTCGTGCCGGGAAGGAATCTTTATATTGCTACGAACGAACCGTTCTATAATTACTTTGATAAGCTGAGGCCTCACTATAAGCTTCACCTGCTTGATGATTACCAGTATTTGTGGAGTAACACTAGTGAGTGGTACAATGAGACGACATTGCTGAACGGCGGGCGCCCGGTTGAGTTTGATGGGTATATGCGGGTTGAAGTGGACACCGAGGTTCTTTACAGGGCCAAGACAAAGGTGGAGACTTTTTACAACTTAACCAAAGATTGCAAGGATGGGATCAACACATGCTAGGCTGGCTCCAGATCTTATGTGAATTCATGTACCACTATGCATTGTTATTATATCCTCAAGTTTGAAAGATATAATGAGACATAAATTTATCACAGATGTGTTATTTGCATGGTCTGTCTATTGATCATATTGGTTGTGACACCACTTTTTCATGACACATGTGTGACATATTCTGATTGCTCTATTCAATTCATTTGTTACCTTCGGTCGTAGGATTGTGTTCTAAGAGGCTCTAGGCAAAGAGAGATGGGCATATTGCTTGGATGGCAATACGTGACTTAGTGTGGAGTTGGGCGGAACATAGCTAGGATCATATTGGGCTAATTCGGGGGCAAGTGATAGGTGGCTAAGGGAAGCCTGGCGCTCAGGCATGTTTGAGAGTGAAATTTTAAACCAAATGATATGCCTGGTGTCTCTGTGTTTGGTAGAACTTGATATGGAAATTAACTTCTCTGATGTTCTAAATAATTTGTACTCCATAAGAAAGATTTTACATATATTTATTATTCTTTCTTTGAAGTGTTCTTTTTCAGCTCATTTTATTTATAATACTACCTCCGTCCCGTTGGAAGGTTCTCATAGCAAAACGACACGGTTATTTAGGCAATAATTAAATAAAATACTTCGAGTGTATTTTGAGAAAAAAAATTAATAGATATATATTATAATGTAGTTAGTATTGATAACTGTGATGTTATAAATGTATTATTTTTAATATTTAATGATTAATTTGTCACTTAAGATTATTAATTGTTTCCTAAAATGGAAATGAGAACCTTTATATGGGACGTCCAAAAAAGGAAAGTGGGAACCTTCTAATGGGACGGAGGGAGTATTATTTAGTAACTAAGTATATTAAGTTAGAGCTTGTTCCATAAAAATATTGAGCTTTTCAAATTTGGAAAGTTCATTTGCTTATCCTAAATTAAGTATTACAAATTGAAGTGAAAATAAGAGAATTGTAAATTAGAGCGAAAAAAAGATCTAGAGAAAAGGGTCAAATAAGGTCTTCTACTATTATGAAATAGTCACATAAGGATATGTACTCAATAAAGTGTTATATAAGTACCTCTACTTGTAAAAAACAATTAAATGAGTCCTAATGACCTATTTAACACCTCTTAATCCCGGTTTCAACGTACTTCTAACCATCTTTTTAGAAGACATTATAAAATCGACAAGTAGTTAACTAAGATTGGTTGAAATACAAGTCAAAAAAATCGACATGTAAGCTAAAATCATGATTAGGAGGTGTTAAATAAGCCGTTATGACTCATTTAATTGCTTTATACAAGTGGATGTACTTATATGACACTTTATTGAGTACATGCCCTTATGTGACTATTTCATAATAGTAGAAGACCTTATTTGACCCTTTTCTCAAAGATCTATCTTATTTCAAAGGTTAACTTTTATTGTAAGACGAGATATGTCAAATAAACGTTAATCACTATTTAATGAATACGATTAGAGCTCGAGCAGGTTTTTGAACCAAACTAGAACTGAGAAGTAAAAGGACCTAACTGCCTGTTTTTCGGGTCGACGTCGGGGATAGAACTTGTTCAAATCGGTTTTTATGGTTATGCAATAGAACCGGTTTTGAGTTATTTGTTGTTTAGACATGCTAATGACTTGAAAATAATGCAATTAGAATTCAAATACCCTCCTTACCAGTGGCGGACCCACTAAGGGTCCCAAGGGGTCCCGGGACCCGTGCACCTCGGAAAAAAACCCTATATATATTATATATATTATTTAAAATTAATTATTCAATGTATATATAAACACAAAACAACTTTAAAACAATAAGAATGGTGTAGCGGAACGGTATCATGTTCGAATCCGTTGGAGTATTTTTTTTTTTTTGGCGTTTTTTCTGCGGGAAAGGCACGGCCCAACTTAAGCCCAAAACAAAAGACCCAACCCAGCAGCCCCTTTTCCTTTCACGCAAAGACCCAGCGGCAGCCCTCTTTTCCTTTCACGCTTTCACGCAGCCCCCAAGTCCCAACCGCGATTCTGCTAAGCGGCCAAACTGCCGAAGCCCCCTGCGGCCCTGTCCCTTTTTCCTTCCACGACGAGTGACGACTGACCGAGTGACCGGCGACGACAAGCAGGAAACAGCCAGCCGCCAGCGGGCCAAGCGGCCAAGGCGCCAAGCCAAAGAGCCAGTGAGCCACCAAGGTATTTTCTCTTCTTTTCTCCATTAATGACGTTTCTCAAGCTTTTTGGTGGATTTCTTTATGCTCAAAAATTAGGGTTTTCAAATTTCAATTTCTTTGCATATCTTTTTTTAATGTTAGATTAAATTAATAAATTCATGTATTTATAAATGTTATTTTCAATTTTATACGATTTAGGATGAAAAGATATTTTGATGTTGTACCCAAATTTAAAGAAACTCAAAGTACCGGGAGTAGTTCGGGTGTTAATTCAAATGATCCGCCATTAGTAAATGAAGAATTGGATCAAATAATTGTTGTAAGCGAAGCTAATTTGACTTATAATTTACCTGATTGCTTAGTTACATATGTTGAGAGAGATGTTTTTGGTACTATTAGTGATGATTCTATTATAGAATATTTCCAACAAATGAAGCCTAGGAGAGTACATCTATGGAATTGTTGAATGACTTTTATATGTAAGTTTTTGTTTTGTAATATATTTTAATGTTTTGATAGTGTACGTTAACTTTGAAGTGTTATACTTCTTTAATATTTTTTTATTAGTTTTACATTAATTAGAGATCAAAGATATGTAAGGGTATGGACCTTGTGGCTCCGACTTTCTGGGTCCGTCACTGCTCCTTACCCTTGATTTCTTGACCAGAACTAGCCTTACGGTTGATTACATATTTGGGATTTTGTTGACATCCTGAACTTTCAATGTTTCCCTCCATTTAGGGGTGGTCTCGGTTCCGATCTGGTCCCGGACCGGACAGTCTGGGTCATTGCTTATACTTAATATATATTAAGTATATATATTAAATTAAGTGTATATCTACTTATTTATTATAGTGTATATATATTATATCTACTCATATTTATTATCTACTTAATATCTACTTATTATATACTTGTTATTCACTTATATTTACATATATTACATCTAATTAATATATTAAGTATATATATTAAAGTATTAAATACAAGTGTATTACTCATCTTATAGTAGTATACTTATATACTATATACTATAAAGGGATAAGGCTCAAATTAGACACTATGGTTTCACCAGAATCTCATATTGGACATTAAAGTTTCAAATTGACCAAATTAGACACTATGGTTTCATATGTATCTCATATTGGACACTAAAGTTTCATAATTCAATATAAGTGAGTGTCCAATTTGATCTTTATCCAATCTAAGTGAGTGTCCAAAAACTATGAATTATGAAGCTTTAGTGTCCAATATGAGATATATATGAAACCATAATGTCTAATTTGGTCCATTTGAAACCTTAGTGTCCAATATGAGATTCTGATGAAACCATAGTGTCCAATTTGAGCCTTATGCCTACTATAAACATTATATTATATATCAGTTACACTTTAATTAATATTAGTTAAATGTATCCTAGTACTTACACAATCACACTCCCATTAATTAGTATACTTTCAGACATTTTTCCTATTAGTTACATTTTTCATTAATATTACTCACTGTTCTAAAAATCGTCTAGGCGCCCGCCTAGTCCCCGCCTAGACGCTAGGCAGTGGTCGGGCGCCCTGATTTTAATTTAGGCGCTCTGACTAATTGATTTGGCGCCTAGGTGAATTAGTCGATCATCTACGACACCTAGTTGCCCGTCCAAAGCGCTTAATCGGCTGCCTAATCGTCTAGATTCTTCGAACATTTTATTTTTCTTTTTTATTTTAGTATTCTAAAAGATATATGTACCTTTAACAGCATTTATGAATAAAGTTACTAGTTGTGGATTAAGATAACAATTATACATGTTTTGTTGGAATATTAATTAGTATTTCAAATAAAATTTGTTTTAATTAAGATTATGATTAAACTATTTGCTTTGACTGGTCTTCCGAATTTTCCATGGAATGCACAATTAGTTGGTGACCATTTTCTTGGATAAGCTTACTCTTTCCACTTTAAATATTTAATAGTTTGACAAATAAATTATTTGGATAATATTTTTAACACTTCCTAATAATTTAATTTTTGAATTGCTTCCACTTTGATCGAGAAAGCCTGTAGATCCTAAAGAACAATTCAACGAGGTTAGTAATTTATTTCATCAATTATATAATGGGTTGCATGCACAATATGGTAATGCACCCCCTCCTCCGACACGAAGATCTTCTTCATCTAAAGGAATATCATTTTTGAAATCTACATTTGGCAATCTTATGAAAAAAAATAAAAGTGTAAAACAACTCCAGCTGTTACACAAAGCTCAGTTAACGAGCTTTCTTTATACTCTGTATCTAATGTTTTCTGTTGACTATGAAGACGGGGATGACTTTGAAGTTCTGCAGTGGTGGGAGGGACAAAAAAAACATTCCCGGTTTTATCAAAGATGGTTAAACAAGGGCTAGCAATGCCGGTATTAACAATTACTATGGAACAAGAATTTAGTGACGCCGACATCGCCCTAACAAATTATAGAACGAGATTGAGCGCAAAATCTATTGAGACGTTTGTTTGCTTCCACGATTGGTTGAAGACCCAACGTAGAACTCAAGAACTTAACATCACCCCCACCCGCCACTTCATGAGGGAAACAACAATAGACGATGCCAGAGATTCCGACTTATTATTACTTATTAGGAATTAGGAAATGTATTTAATGTTTTAAAATTTTCTCAATTCTCAATAGTAGTTCATATTTCAAATAAATATATTTTAATTTTTTATTGTCTAGCACTTCTTGAATTTATTTTTTAACAAGATTAAAAAAAAAAAGCCCAGCCCGGCCCGGCCCAAGTCCCGGGCAGGTAGCCCGGCCCGGTCCCGGTTCCAACCCGGGCCAGTACCAGGCCTTGAACCCAATGCCCCAGTCCTGTCCCGACCCGTCCCGGAGCCCGGTCCGGGCCCGAGCCATCCCTAGTTCAATGTTCAGTACAATTCCGTTCAGCATTAAATACTTTTTCAATTCTAGATTAGGATTTAGGAAATACTATCGTAATTACATACGAAGTATAAAAATGAATGCCTTAGTCTGAGATCATAGCATTTTCATAGAAATAACTATACCAATTACAAGCAAAACATGTGTCAGAAAAAATAAATCTTCACGTATTTCCTTAACACACAACAAACTAAAATTTCACGAGCAAGTAGGGAGCAATTGAGAGAACCAAATTCGAACTTCCATCTCCGTCTCTTCCCATTAGAATCAAACTTTGGACATCAACATACTTTCTATCTGCTTTATTCAGAAACTTTTCCTGGGAAGGCAAAAACACAATACCATCTTAACATAACTTTCAGATATACCTTCTCAATTCAACTACAAACCCACCTACTGGAGCTAAATAAAATTATCTCATAGGAACAAATCAAACATCTATTATAATTTATTATCTAAACAAAAAAAAAACATAATAATTTCACAACTACAATTACAAAATAATTTTGCTTATTATCAAACATATCGTACTAATTAGTACTCTGCAACAGCCAGAAACGTCATCATTTTTTTGCATTAACTTGGATGTATAACAACGATTTCAAAGCCTTAATCCCAAGAGATTTTGGGGTCAATATTCACTTGGATGTATACTATGATAAAAAGTCATTAGTTAAAGTTAGCCAAAATACTCCCGGTTCTATCACCCGTGTTCAAGAGGTTGATTAAACATAAAATAACCAAAAAAGGAAAGAAAAAGAACCTTCAATAATCTGGTGATCATACTCCCGTTATAGAATGCAGCAAAAATGCACTAGCAGTACAGTTCTCTCAACCGTGTTCAAAAGGTTTATTAAACAAAAAATAACCAAAAAGGAAAGAAAAAGAACCTTCAATAATCTGGTGATCATACAGGGACGGTCTGCAATCTGATATGTTTGTACTTTTGCTGGGTGTTAAAGCACCTTGCTGACTCTGTTAAGCCTTGGGACACAAGTTGCTTCAAAGCATCAACCCCTTCTTTTAAGGCAACATCGATCTGTCAAAAGTAGAGTCATAAATCTCTCAATCACACGCGCACAACTGCAATTATTGTTTTTTATTGTATGATGATTTTCTTGAAACGATTATAATGTGCATCAAATTGACAATTCTAGTAGTATTTTATAACTAAGTCACACTTGCTGAAAATGTCAGAGATATGCTCAACTTAAAGCACTCGTATGCTCAACTTTAAGTGTTCAACTTATAGTCTTCATTGGTACTGCAAAAAAGACTCACTAACACCACCCCAAAATTTTGTCCTGACTTTCCGTTTTAGAATGCCCAAAATTTTCTTCCCATTTGCTTTTAGGGAATGATTTCAGTGGTTAATATTGTTTCTCTTCTTTTTGCACCACCCTCAAACATACAGTTTCACTGGTAATAAGCGTATCACGTGAAATTGTTTTTTGGATGGAGGGGACAGATAATTAATTACAGAGCAAAACATACAAAAATGAGCATACCCGTTCCCTCCCAGTATCATTAAACTTTTGAAGCAAGAATGCTTTGGGGTCCATTTGACCAGCAGGTCTTCCAATGCCTGATAAATAAGAAGAGCGGGAGTATTGGACATACCAGAGAAAGATAAAACAGAAAGAATGAAGGAGCTTGGAAGTTAAACCAACCTATTCTTAATCGAGGAAACTCTTTGTTTCCGCGAAAATGATAAATCACACTCTTCAACCTATAAAGTTAAGAGAGAAAGAGATCTTGAAGATAATGATTCACATCCACAAAGCTGATGCTAACATTTTAAGCATTGTTCAGCCCTTTCTACAAAGTAAACAGATATGAGTGAATCTTGAACTGCTCAAGCCTCAAACATTGCAAATAAAGTGGCTATTGGCTTCACAAGAAAAACACCAGGTAAGATTCATCACATAAAAAGGAACATGATAAATTGCAACCTATTTATTATTTAAAGCACAAAAGGTTTTCCTTTAATAAGATATGAATCATTGATTCTTGAAGTATTGCACACAGCACACCCAAGTATATTTGGGGTTTTAGATCTTAGCTTTACTCTAAGAAGACCACTCATTTCGAATAGAGATAAACACCTTCTGGTTTACTCGTGTAGAGTATGCATATGCATACAGCAATAAGAATAATTGATAATAATGAGCAAATCAGAAGAGGAAGCAGAATTTCAATCACTTAAGCAGCACGGTTAGGGGAGACAGGTGGGAATGAGCATAAAATTAATGCCCATAGTGTTACAGCACTGTTATATAGTGCTATTTTATAGGTGGCTGAGACATCTGCTTTTCTTGATCCAGGAAGATAAAGAGGTACTAAAAGAAAAAATCAAGAGTTGAAATTAACTACAATGACCTCAATATGCATCTATACATTCATCATGATAGTGCACTTATGTGAGTACATCCGGAGATAGTACGCATACCCATTGTGACTATGATGACCTCCTTTAGGGTTGAGACGAAGCACTCCACATGGCAAATTCATATCATCGTGAAACTACATTTAAGGTGCCCCACAACTTATAGTCAATTCAAATACAAACTAAAGGATTAAAATAGTCAAAAGACTATACCACAATCACGCGGTTGAGCGGGAGCTTATAATATGCAGCAAGTGGTCCACTCTAACAGAAAAAATGGAAACTTAATTGTCATCATCATCATTAAATTACTTTCTATAGGACCACACAAAAGATGTAATTTTCTAAAGAAAAAACTGATTCGTGAAGGGGCTACAAACATAAATTTCAATAACCTACAGATTCACCACTCAAATTCATGTAAGTTTGGGGCTTGGCTAGAAATACTGGAACTCCATTGACTAAACCTGAAAATAGAAATTTGCTGATATCAATCAGTTTGAGGACACACATAGGCATTTATGCAAATATGCATGAAAGCAACAAAACAAAAGTGGTAAAGCCAAAACTTGGCTGAAAGAAACCTTTCCCAAATATAGCTTTGCAGTGTATATCTTCCATTGGGATTCCAAGGGACTCAGCAAACACATCTACCATTTCAAACCCAACCTGCAGGGAAATAAATATGATAAATGTAGGCATGTAGCCCAAAAGACATCAAACAGTCCATTTCCACAAAAGCTTGCAGCATACATTGTGTCGTGTTCCCTTGTACTTATCACCAGGATTGCCCAGCCCAACAAAGAGCCATGGATGATGAGAAGCAGAGCCGAAGCTACGTCTGCATATCCGACTAAGCATCTTTACTCATCTGCAATAAAAACTTTCTCCTTGGAACAAGAATCCAAATTTACTAGGTTTCATATTCATGTAGAAAAGAAAAAGATATATACACACACACACATATATATATTGAGATATAGACTTATCCTCACTTCTTACTTCTTAGCATAATAGCATCCGATGTGAGTAAACAAGTAGATATATATGATGATATGAAGTTATCCAGGGCGGGTCCTAAGAAAACCGTAAAATGGGGCCCTGTGCAGTGAAAAAATGAGCCTTTTTGCCTAACACAAGTAATAATATAAAATAAATCAACATTATATTAGTAAGCTTCTCATATCCCAATGGTATTTCTTTGGAAAATGGAAATATATTACGGAGTAACTAATTTACTACGTAGTAGCAATTATCATAACCCTACTCTAATCGTAGTTTGTATAATTACTAAATTAAAACCCCCAAAAACTAAAATTAATTTACTTATAAATTATTAGTGTATTACAGTGTATAAACTTGAAAATCTAACAGCCTTATAACATAATATCAATTTGTTAAACTGAATGACAAAATTACCAAGCTAATAACTTAATAATATCAAATTTAACCTAACCTGGACTCGTGGGCTACGGCTTGCTGTATTTTATTCCGGCTGCGCGATGCGAGATTCGAAATGTGTCAGTTCATTGCCTCAATGACTGCTTAGCTGCGTGACTTGCGTCCCAGCGACGGCGCGACCCTGTGCGTTGGCCGCTGACACGTTTGTGGTCCGTCGACTGCCGAGTCTCCTGCTCTCCTTCAGTCCTTCATTCGTTCGTGGGAACTGGAGAAGTGGACGAGGGGTCTCCACAGGTCCAAAACCCGACCGGACCGGACCGGATCGGAACTGGAACCATCATTTTCTATGGACCGAAGATCGGGTCTGAATCTAACCGGTTCAGATTATCCGGACCTGAATTTTGCGGTCCGATTTTGACCTTAATTGACCCGGTTTTAGAAAAGAACATATTATCTTAGACCGTTCTTAACCAACCGCAATTTTTTTTAGAAAGAAGGCATGAATGTTATTGTTTCAGACTATAACTAGTATAGTACCCGTGCATACGCACGGGAAAGAGCAGTTCGTGCACATATTTTTATCCATTATCTAATTAAATATTAAAATAAAAACAACATTTTAGGATTCTACATTTTCGAAAAATAAGAGTTCAATAAGCTAATACCATAAAATATAAACCCATAAAGTATATATTGATTATATTCAATGAAGAGTATATTAGAAAAAATTAATCGACATCATTCATTAGAATTTGCTACTTATTCATTTTCATGATTAGACTAATTTTAAAATTAAATACTATTCTAAAAAAGTGAGTACAATAAGTGAGAGACATAAAATTTAAGTGAATACAACAAATATTGAAATTAACAAATATTAGTTAAATAATAACTTGCCATTCATTAGTAAAATAATGCTAACATATGTGAGAGAAAATCACTTTGTTCAATTCTTAACCGATTTATCTTGTTAAACCTAAAACAACTACATTTAAGGAAAAAAATTCTCTCACTCAATTGTTAGCCGCATTATCTTATATCTAAAAGCACTATGTATTAGAGAGAAAATTTTACTCTTTAAGCCTTGTTTGGTTCAAAGGAGGAGAGGGAAGAGGGAGAGTCAAGGAGGGAAGGAAAGGGAAGGGGGGGGGGGGGGGGGATTTTGATAAAAATTTGGGGTTGGTTGGAGAAAATAGGAGGAAAGTTTTAATAAAAATATTTTTGCAAATTACCTTTATTTAATAGCTTACTTAAAAAATAGATACGTGTCTAACTATTGTGAATATTACTCCTATGGTTATGAGTCATAAATTTTTTTTGTGAATAATAACAAATTTTTTTAGAAAGAAGGCATGAATGTTATTGTTTCAGACTATAATTTTATGTGCCAATATGCTAAATAGACTAAATAATTGTTTAAGTCATTTATTAATTTTGGAATATAGTCATCAAAACTATTCAATCGTACCAATTAATTTCCCACAATAATTAAAGAATAAATGACCTCTATATTACTACTAGTGTTTGCATTTCCAAAAATATACTCCCTTCGTCCCGGAATTGTCTTCATTCTTTCCTTTTCGGTCCGTTCCAAATTTATCTCCTTTTTCCCTTTTTGGTAAAGAATATGTGATTCACAACCATTCTTACACATTCTCTCTCCTCTGCATAACTGTCCACCACACAAATCCCACTATCTTAAAACCCGTGACCGGTCAAAACCGGAGTTAAATATGGGACGGAGGGAGTAACAATTTTTACAGTTTCCAGAAATATGACTCATTTTTATTACATATGGAGCAGTATCTCTATCGTCCCATCTTCCCCGGAAAAAGTCATCCATCTTCGCTCCCAGCGAAGAATCATCGAACCAACAGTGAAGCATCCAGCGAACTTGGAACTCCGATCTACAACATCTCCATCGCATGTACCTACAACACCGCCATCTTCGCTAGGCCGGCCGAACCTGGGGTCGTCGTGACCTCGTTCGTAACCCTCCCTTCCATTCCAGAAGCTGGAAGAATAGATTTGGTCTGCTTTCCATTCGATTTGTTTCCTCCGCCGCTCGCTTCCACCGCCGCCTGGTGTGCTTCGTGTCGTCGTCATCGGCGACCTTTCATCTTCTTCTCCCTTCATCGGTCTAGATTTCGATCAGGCTTTGGAATGCGGCGAAGGCAGGGATGCTCGAATGTAAGAGGCCCTTCCCCCGGTTCAATTTCAGTTCGATCGAATTGAAATTCCAGATACTCTGAGTCCTGGAAGGACTTAATTTCCCTTTTCCAGGTTTTCTCCTACAGTCTGCCAAAGCATAATGGAAACAATCACTGAAATTGATGCATAGCACTGCCACAACGCCACCCAGTCTATCTTCTGATTCTTCCCAGTCTTCTTCCTGGGATTACCTTTGGACAGGACTTGAACTTTTTTAATTTTTAGAAGAAAGGTAATTAATTA
This sequence comes from Cuscuta europaea, assembly GCA_945859875.1. Lineage (NCBI taxonomy): Eukaryota > Viridiplantae > Streptophyta > Magnoliopsida > Solanales > Convolvulaceae > Cuscuta > Cuscuta europaea. The sequence continues at coordinate 5,840,124 of CAMAPE010000008.1, read as the reverse complement.
CTATTAATCAAATCATAATTCAGTACATCAACAATAAAATGAGGAGGACTAAATAACCAATACTAACAATCAGACATAGAACTCGCTGCCCTTGTCATCGCATGAGCGGCTCGATTCGGAGATCGTCTAAGATGAGAAAAAGACACACTGTCAAAACTTGTCTTCAATTCTCTAATATCATCAGCTAAAAGACCAGAATATGATAAAATTTTCCCATTTTGAATTTCCTGAATTGCTTGAAGAGAATCTGATTCCACCTCAATCAAATTCCAATCTTTATTTTTCAGCCAGTTAAGTGCTTCCCTGATGCTCATTAACTCATACTCTCTCCGTCCCCCTATTATTGTCCCATTTCTTATTCACTTGGTCAACACAGATCACTCTTAATCTCTTATTTTATGTATCAAATTTTTATCAAATTTGATTCTGGTTTTTGCGACTTTGTAAATCTTATAATGTGGTTTCTAAATATGCAATTTTTTTTTTAAAATGATTTGAGTGCAAACAGTGATCTGTTTACTTTATTGTCAGTCAAACATCGTGAACCGCAATGGGACAATAACAGGGGGACGGAGGGAGTATCATTTATTGAATTACTCGTATCATTTTTTGGGGTTATATTACTTATATGTATAGACATGTATTCCCTCCGTCCTGAATTGAATTGCAAACTTTAACCGACACAAGGATTAAGAAATGACAATAAATGATGCTTGTTTTTTACACTTTTGCCCATCTTTCTAAAAGTATGTGCCTTTAAGTTAATGGGGAAAAGGTAAAAGTAAGGGTAAATTTGTCACTTTATTCTTATTTACATACCTAAAATAGAGAGTGTAAAACCATTTTGGGACAACCGAAAAGGAAATTTTGCAAATCAAATTAGGACAGAGGGAGTATGTACTAATTTACATGGAGAAATACGTGTTGGGAGGCTGGGAGGGGATCTGAGGATAGGAGGGGGCGAGTGCAGGGGAGGGGGCTGAGGTTCAGGGGAGGGGTTGGGGTAGCAGTGGAGGAGGTTGGGGTAGCAGTGGAGGAGGCTGGGGTTGGAGTAAGGGGCTGTAGGCTGTCTCACGCGATGACGGAGGTGTCGAGGCGGCGGGTTGATGGTTTCTGGCGAAAATTTTGATGGGGAAAATTCGTCGGAAAATTTTCCGGCGACATAGTGACACCTTTTCCGGTACAGTGACATCTAAAAGTGACATAAAAATCAGTAGTGACATTTCAAAAGTGAGATAAAAATCTGGTAGTGACATACAAAAGTGACATAAAAACTCGACAGTGACATAAAAAATGATAGTGACATCATACTTTTCCAAACATGTGACCTTCTTAGTCACATTTTTGTCTTTTTATAAAAAAGTCACTTTTTTGGAAATTGGCTTTAGATTAGTAATATTCAAGGAAAAAGTCCATAATTAAAACTACAATCTTTGGTGCATATTAAAATCGCAAAATGTATTGGAGTAATAAAAACTAAATTATGTCCAAAAATATACTACGTATAAACTACATGCACACCTGCAAATAAAGAAACAAATAAAAATCAATTTGGAAAAATCAAACAAATACAAACTACGATCATAGTACTGCACACCTGCACATAAATAAACAAATCAAAAACAACTTAGGAAATAATTAGACACCGAATATACATTCCGGTCTCCGTATATATTCGTTTATATAATAAAAGACAAAAGTAAGCCATAAACACAATGACTAATAATAAAGAACGAAATATATATATTACGGAACAATAGTTTACCGATCCATTCCGGTCCGGATCTGTTTTTCCCGGGTTTGACCCGGACCAGACGGAACCCGGAAACTTGAAAAACTAAGGACCGAATCCCAGACCGTTAATACTTGTCCGGTCCGGTCCGGTTCATTCCGGTCTGGTTCAGATCTAAAATACAGTTCGACCTGGTTAATGTGCAGCCCTACCCGTGGTTCGTTCGTGCGTCACTTATGTTCAACAAGTACTCCGACTTAGGGCTGCCGTACACTACGCACAAGTACTCTGTATTTTTTAAGAAAAATTCTAGGGGTAGGTGCGGTTCGGGACGGTCTGGGATTTGGGTTATCCCGATTCGGTTTTATAATAACAGTCTGGTACGGTTCGGGATAAGTCTTTATCCCAATGTTGTCCCATTTAAAACGGGACCGGGACAACCCGAGAGAAACCGGGACGGTTCGTGACGTCCCATAAAATATACATTTGTAAATGTGATATAAAAATAAGCATATATATAACATCAAAATAAAGACGTAACTTTTTTTCCAAATTTATCTTCTCTAAAAAGTTAAGTAAAACCTCTAATTAACTATTTTTAATTATTGACTTGTCATTTTTTGTCTCCCCTAATCTTGTGTTTCCTCTAGTAGAATAGTAACGCAAAATATTTTTGTACTTTGTAGTACACTTATAATTTTTCAATATCACATTACATTAAATATCATATCTATAAAGACTATTTTTTCTATAAAGACTATATATATATATATATATATATATATATATATATATATATATATATATATATATATATATATATATATATATATATATATATATATATATATATATATATAGGTTTTGGTTCAAATAAGAACATGATCTTGGGAGAGAAATGAGAACGAATCTGGACCGTTAGATTTGCTTTAAGTGAAATTCAATGTGCATTGGATGAAATTGAAATGTGCAACACAACACACACATATATATATATATATATATATATATATATATATATATATATATATTGTAGTAGTTATTTTGGAAAATATTAAATGTATAACCAACACTATATTTTGGAGTAGTAGTTATTCCATCATATATAATATTCCGCACGTAATGATATGTTATAGACTAGTATCGGAATGAGAACTAAACAAATTTTAATTAAAAGAAACAAAAGAAACGAGACTAAGAGAGACACGAAATTAGATAAAATTACACTAGGGAGACTAAGGGCTAGAAAGTTTTAATTGGGTTTTGCTATTACATAGTATTAGAAATTTAAAATAATCTACTAAATTTAAACAGGACACCGGGACGAGACATGAAATTTTATAGCTATCTCGGTCCCGTCCCGGTTAATATCGGTACGGGACCGATTCAGAATGAAAAAATTGCATCCTAAATGGACCGGGATAGTTTCGGAACGGTGTTGGGATTTTTCAATTTGGGACATCGGGATTTTTTTCCCACCCCTAAAAAATTCTATCGGTAAGTCTTTTGACATACATTTTTCAATGGGGGTTGCCTTGCGCACCCCCCACTATTTCTTAGATCAATTTGTCCTCCTAATGTTTTAATTAAACTAAAAAAAATCATAGGCGTAGGAGGCTAGGTTCTCACCGCTCACACGACACTCTAGTTATTTAGTTATTTAGAGAAAATGATCAAATAGGCCGTCGAACCAACTTAAAAAGTGCAAATCACCCCTTATATAGGAGACTTTGTCCGACCGTCGCCATTTGGTATGGTTCCCGGTGGAACTTTTTTGAACATCTTCTTCATTAAGTCTAGTTTACGCATACCAAACTTCAGCTAAATATTCAATCGGGAAGGCAGTCAAATGAATTTTTGAAGATAACTGCGAAGTTAAACAACGCAGTACATTTCAGAAATCATTTGACTGTCTTCCCGGTTGAATTTTTATCTTAAATTTGGTTTGGGTAAACTAGACTTAATGAAGAAGATGCTCAAAATATTTCATAAAAAATTCCACCGGGAACCGCCCCAAATGGCTTTAGCCGGACAGAGCCTCCTATATAAGGGGTGATTTGCACTTTTTAAGTTAGTTCGAGAGCCTATTTGACCCTTTTCTCATATAAATATGAGATATTTATATTGTACGGTAAACTAAAAATAAAATACAAATTTAAATAAATTCTTTAAATTTATTTCCGTATTTTGTATGTATATTTTATGCGAAAAAGTAAACAATACTCCCTCCATCCCATTTTACTTAGCCAATCTTGACTTTTCAAGTCAATGGAGTCTAAGTTTGACTGATTATATGTTTATATAGAAAAAATATTTATAATATGAAATGATATGAAAATATTCTTTGTTAAAAATACTATCATTAAAGTATAAAATTATTAAATTTTGCATAAATATATTAGTTTAAATAATTGGTCAAAGTTTACCATCTTTGACTGGAAAAGTCAAAGATGGCTAAGTAAATTGGGACGGAGGGAGTATATTTTTACCAACTATATTTAAATTATTATTTTATGCGTTTAACCTAATATTTTGTAATACAAAACATATTTTAGGTTTTTGGTTTTATCATTTATATTATGTTTATATTTTGCATTTGTATTTTTTTCATTTCATATTTTTAAATTGTTTTAAAAATATACTCAAAATCTATTATTTTGATACACTTATATTAAAAATATATTAAAAGTATTTTATTTTGATGGAACTGTATTTTTTAAAGTATACTAATTATATTGTTTTATATTTATAGAAGTAACTATATACAGCTTAAAATTTTATACTATATAAGAAGTATTATATAAAAATGTAATTACATATTTATATTATTTATTTAATATATATATATATATATATATATATATATATATATTATAGTAGTTTTTACGAATTATATATACTACGTACTACATAAAAGTAATTGCGTGTGCTAAATATATATTGATAGTATATGTGTGTGTGTGGACGCGCACATATAGATGTCTATGTGTATCGAAATAATGTTGGGTTAAAAGTATTTATGGATCTACTGTTGGGCCTAACCCGGGTTAGGGAAAGTCGCCAAACGGTTTGGCAACTTTCATTAACCCAAAAAATGTCAACACCCAAACTCTCTATTTCAGATCGGTGCCGGTTAAAGTCCAACATGGGCCGGTCGGGCGACCCCTGGTGCGAAAATTTTCGTTTTTCGTGCTAAATGGATCCCGACTGTCGCAATTCATCATTTGACGACTTACAGAAAACATCATAAACACATCAACACATCATAAACAAATTACAAAATACTAATAACACAATATCCATTAGTTTGAAGGTCAAAATACGTGAAAAAGTTAAGTGTGTCTACAACATTTGGTGTACATGAGTAAGTCCAATAATAGAGAGACTACAAGTTTTCATGGTCTTCTTGATCGTCTTGGTCATGGAGTTGTGGTTGTTGATGCATACGCCTACGTCGCTATCGTGGTTGAAGAATAACTCTGTCCCGTTGAGTTTGAGATGTAGAACCCATTGTTGCTGATGATGTCGATGCCATACAATCCTGAGAGGGGGTCATATGTAGAAGATGTTCGTAGTCCACTCGGTCCAACACATCTGAACACAACGAAGCAATGCATGTCAAAACTTGACCGTACATGTCCAAATCAAGTGTATCGATCATTAACTGTGGCAGTCGCTCGCTCATGTATACGCTGCAATGCTCATGTCTGAAATGTGAAACATGAATTATAATTATTTTGACATAAATAAAAATCTTAAATAAAGAACATGAAATACTTTTGTAATTATGAGCACACTCACCGTCAAGTGTAAAGCCATGGAACTAGCCTGGTAATGGTGAGTAGGTAGTCTGAAAGAAGGAGAGACAAACAGCTGCGTGATACTGTAATACTATCTCATGTAGTCTACAGAAACAGATGGGACTAATGTAGGCGTCCCAATCACAACAAGCTATGCTCGGCTCTCCCATACAGTCACGTATCTGACATGTTTGAGCGACAAATCCTCTGTAGGCTTCCCACGCCTATCCAGCTTATGGAGATCTACACATGTGTCGACGGGTGCTGGAATGACCTGCTCATAGCTAAATTGTCGCAGTACATGATCTGGCAAATGAAGCTCAACAATGTCAAAACAGATGACCGGGACATGTGCTCGCCATATATCATAGTGCTCTCCTCCTGCCGGGGGCATCTCCTCTAACATCTGGGTTGTATATGGCATCCATGTAATCTGTTTCAAAAGCAATAAAATCAATCTTATTGTTTTTCATATGATATGTAATGTTATATGATGTACAACAAACCTGATCATTCGACATGCGATCAAATGCATCTCTCTATAGAATCCACCATCAAACTTTTTTTTCTGATGTTGCCTTGCGGACCAAACAAAAAGATTTTTCATGTGAATGACTTTGAAATGGGTGTGCACATTCGATGCAAGATGGCGCATACATAGTCTATGGTGCGCAAATGGCTCCTCCCAACTACTCCCCACCTCCTTCATAGCCCTCATAATACCTGGATGTCGATAAGAAATAACACATAATTCCTGGTTAGTTACAAATGACCTAATGCATGCCATAAACCATGGCCAATTATCCCCATTTTCTGATTCACAAACAGCAAAGTCCACAGGAAAGAGTTGGTTGTTTGCATCACTATTCATAGCCACGAGTAATGTACCCTTATATTTTCTATACACGTGTGTGCCATCGATAGTCAATACCGGTCAGCAATGCTTAAAACCATGAATAGAAGGCTTGAATGCCCAAAAGACTCTATGAAAATGGAAACAATCAGAGGGACCGGTGAGGGGTGGGTACCAGTGCACAATTGTCCCCGGATTGGAATATTGAAGCGCTACCACGAAATGGGGCAATTCAGAGTATGACTTCTCCCAACCTCCAAAGATTTCAGCAATGGACTTCTGTTTGCCCAACCATGTACGTCTATACGAAACTGTATAACCATATTTTTCCTTCAACAACTCAATAATAGTATGGACTTTCAAGGATGGATCAGTGCGAATAAGGTCAATCATAACTGTCATTGTTGCCAACACATGTAGCAGAATGAGGTCCAGGATAACGCACAACTATGAACATGTCAAGTCTGGAATGTTTCTTTGTGGCTCGTATTCTCCAAATGCAATCACGTTCCTTCTTTCTCTTGAACTTTGCAACCCATTTATGTTTGTCTGACTCTAGCACACGATAAAATTGGTTGTGTTTGATAGAATACAAGCTCACCATACTTATGAGTTGTTCTTTGTTGTCAAACTGTTGACCAACCTCAAACTCACCGTCTTGTGTAAACCTTTTCACACTTGTTCCACTCTTCAATGCATCATCAAACCCAGATGGGAGATCATACAATCTAGTATAGTGGGTAGATGAGGCAGTTGCAATCACAATATCACCATCATCTTCATCTGATGTTGTCATTGCATCATCATTGATGTGTTCATCACCATCATCACCAGTTTCATGGCCATCCAAAAAGGATGCACCATTGTGCAAATACCGTCCATCCTCCTCTACAACCATGTCCAAAACATCATCATTTGAGGAGGTCGCAACATTAAGACCATGCCCAGATACAACAACATTTGATGTTGACGGAGTTACAGAAGCGTCACCTATACAATCTGAAATGTATATCTCCATTGTGGACATAGTCATCATTTGAACTATCGTCCACAATGCTGTGACAACTTCCTCATCATCAAGTGGCATAAGCATGTACGATCCCCCATGAAGGGGATATTTCACCTGCACTTGCAAAGAATGGCTTGGATGTATCTGTCTAGCAACATATAATTTTTGCACCATCTCACGCATACACGCGCCACGAGAAACTACAAGCATCCGTCTCCTACCACCTTCATAGCGTATACCCCCTGCTTCCTCAAATAATTTTCCTCCCCAATGACACACAATTGGGAAGTTGGAGAAATCCATATTCTAATAACAATACATGATGATAATTGATGAATACACATTAATATACACACTTTATTCACCCGAATTCACCATTTCAAACAAAATCATATTACAAATATCACACTTAACAAAATCAAAATAGTACGTTTTTCACAACAAAAACTCAAAAAATCATATTGCAATTCACATGACACAACAAATGCACAACAATATCAACAAATTACATTAAATTCATGATTAATATTCAACATTTCATACATATTCACATTTCACAACTAATCAGTACACAAATCAATTCCTAATTTACAAATTCAAAATTTATAGGTTTTAAACCCTAACATCAAATATGATATGAAATTGAGATTGATTTACCTAGAAGGAGTGTTGAAGAAGATGGAGGTGGAATTTACTTAGCAAGGGGGAGGGGTGTCGCCGGAGTTGGAGCTTCAGCTGACGAGTCGCCGGTTTTGGAGCTTCGAAATCGCAGGGAAGAGAAGAGGAATAGGCTGTTGCGTTCTGTCTGCAGGAGGTGGGCGACCCGGTTAATTTAAAGGCAGAGTCGCCAAACGGTTTGGCGACTTATAAGTCACCATCCCGGTAGGCGACTTCTAAGTCGCCAAACCGTTTGGCAACTTTGCCTAACCCGGGTTAATCCAGCAGTAGATCCGTAAATACTTTTAACCCAACATTGATTCGGTAAATACTTAATTAATTCACATTAATCCGGAAAAAAAACTCCGCAATACTATCACATTTTTATATAAAATATATATGTAAGATTTGTAAATAAAGTTAAAGAATTTATTTTAGTTTTTATTTTTATTTTGAATTTACCGTGAAATATAAATATTGCATATTTATATTTTGTATTTTGATTTGTATTTTATTTTATATATGTATTATCTATTTTTTATTTATTATTTATTTTTTCGTAATTTTGACACTTATTAACGATTGAGGGGGTGAATTGAACAACTCAATCGGGTTCAAGGGCTTATTTTACCCCTTAAGTTGCCACATCGAATGTAGTTGGCACCTTATTAGGTGATGTGGCAGTGACCAGAGTACTCTTACTTGTAAAAAATTGAAAATTGAATCTTTTTATGAGTTCATGGTGTCGATTTGTGTTTTTAGTTCATGGATGAAATTGATCATTCTAAAGTACAAGGGTCTATTTGAACTTTTAGCCAAATAAGTACAGAGGCCAGACAAATAAATGTTCTTAAAATAGACTAAGACTAGAGTTTCAAAACACATGAAAACAAGAATATTTTTAAGAGAAACAAGAATATATATAATTTGAGATGTGTTTCTTTTACACGGGCGATTATAAAAAAAAGATAAACGAAAACTTCATGTGATTATAACACAATAATATTGAACTATCTCACATGTCACGGCCCGGACCAACCCGGTAGCATCAACAACGTAACTGCCACACAACTTGACGAGAGTACTCTATTTGATCCGCTCGACAAACCATGCAAAGCCGCATTCAATATATATCATCACACTAAGTAATTCCATATAAGAAAAGAATAATTATTGAGAAAATGTTTAAGGGGTCAGCTTGTCATATTGTCAAGATCCTCTTACTCACTATACACACCATCTCACCGGAAGGGTTTTGTAAAAAAAAATATTGTATAATAATATCATAAGTCATGTAACAATCAGTCAATCAACCACATATAGATGAGGAGCAAATGAAGCCTTAAAAAAACGAAGCTTTTAATTTATAAATAGACATGGATTATCCAAATGAACTAGGATGGCAAGATGTATGTTCTGTTCATATATATTCCGGTCCAGCCTTGGCTAGCTACTAGCTCTAACAAAAAAAGGAATTAATAAGTGGGGCTAATAAACATATGCATGTAAAGAATCTACCGGTCAATGTAATCTGAACAAAAACAACAAAGACAACACTTTCAGTTAATTAATTAATATTACAGGCCTCCTTGCCATAATGTAGGATAACAATCATGACATGGACCTAATGTAGGGTTTAAGATGGTGAATAATGGTGTTTTACACTTCCAAACTTTAAAGAATAATGTGCATGGTGCACATGTGTCATAAGAGATAGCCACATAAATATTAGCAAATAAATTATTTTTCTCCTTAATTATTTGAATGATTTTATACAATTTTAGTAAATCTTTCTCCACAATGTCAAGAAGACCGTCTAGATGTTGACATTGCAGAGAAAAACTTACCAAAATTGTATAAAATCATTCAAATAAGGAGAAAGATAATTTTTTGCTAATATTTATGTGGTTATCTCTCATTCCACATATGCACCGTGCACATCGTAACATTGGAGAAAGAAGTAAGACGGTCACAAAATGTAAAGAATTGAATGAAATAATATTTACGGACTAAGACAAGTGAGGCAAGTAAAAAATTAGTGGAGTTCAGCTTAAGAAAATAATCATATTTTGTTGGACAATCCAACAAAAAGTGTATCTCACAACATGGGATAATAGTCAAGTCTAAGTGTAAATTCAGAAGTAAAATCATTTTGAAAATACAAAGCATGAGTGCTATATTTTCCCCTAAGTAGTACTCTGTAGTATGTTATTCTGATTCTTAAAGATTTAGGATGTTTTTAATTGGATTAAAATTTTCTGGTCTAATCTACTTAAGTTAGGTCAAATCTGGTTTGAAAAATATTTGGTCTTTGTGTATTTTGTAACGTAACTATTGAAGTCTGGTTTGATCTAGTCTGTTTAAGTCTGATTTGTTATGATCTGGTTTGTCTGGTTTGAGACTGACATAAGTTCAAGTAAAAACATTCTTACTGCCATGAAAATTTACCATAGTTGAAAGTATATTCCAATTTTGACACTAATTACACTTATTTATGTAATAAAAACATACGGAGCAACATTCATGTTTTGGAATTTCCAAACATTTTAATGGCAAATTCTTTTAATCTAGAGCCCGTTTGGTAATACCTAAATTGGTTTCATTAGATGATTCTGCTGAAATTTATGAAGTTCTGGCTGAATTGGCTGATTCTATTGATTTATATAAAAAAAATATTTAAAATACCTTTTTAATTAAATAAAGAAAAAATTATACTTCGTATGAAAAAATAGCTAAAATGATCCTCTAAATTGGTTCTAAATTGGGAATGGCTACCCCTCCCTTGCTCCTGCTCAAGAGATAAAAAAATAAGGAAAAATTATTGTCAACTAATCTTCAACCTGCTGGTCCTGCCTACGTACATTTCCTTAATTTTCTTGTTTACACTTCTCTTTCTATATATATGTATCTTAATTATTCAATCACATGCATGCAAAATCAGCAGGTTCCTAATAAGCTGAAACCTATTACCGCCGGCCGGCCATCTTTATTCCATACACATACATTTCCGGCCGACTCCCCGCCGCGGCCTTCAATTCTCAGGTTAGTCACAAATGATTTTTTAGATAAAAAATGTTTATTTCATGAATTCATGCTCTTTTAATTAAGTACTAATGGTACGTTTAGGGTAATTCAATTTAGGAAAATGTTATATACTCCTATGTAACTAATGTCGATTACTTACATAAGTCCCCTAACTAATGTCGTTTAGGGGAAAACTATCAAATAAGCCTCCGTACTATACCGAAAAAGTCGATTAGGCCCTCGTACTTTACAAACACTCAATTAAGTCCTCGAACTATTAAAAAACGTTCAATTAAACCCTTTTGATGAGTAAGTAACCGATTTCCCTACCACTGATGAGTCAATAATTTACAACTCAAAAAGAAAAGGGTGACCAATAAATCAATAATATACGTAGTAGATCAGAAAGTAGTAAATGTATGGTCTACCTTCAATTCTTCATCTTCATTTTTCTTTGTGTTCTGCTTTGTTCCTATTGGGGCAGAGGTAGGGGTCTAAACGTATTACTACGTACTACTCCACTCGTTCCAAAATGATGATTTTGTATCTCCTATTTGATTCATTCCAAAATGATAGTCTTATTTCCCTTTGTTGTAATGAAATTAAAGTAGGTTACCATTTTATACTCCTCCTTTTTATGAACACTAAAAGTAAATGAATGAACATTGTAATAAAAAAGTTAAATGAGTCATTCTACTTCACTTTCTTAATATTTGAGCTCAAAAAATATAGGATGGGACATCAATTTGCGACGGAGGGAGGATATTATTATTTGTAGAAATTGAGTACAAAAAAGTTATTTGAACTTTTTGTACAGGTCAATTCTAACGTTCTGAAGGCTACGGTCCTAGTTCCTTTCTTTGGTATTGGTACAATTCTTTGTTTCATATAGGGGGCAATTCGGTTTACGGTTCATGTTTCTTCGGTTTCGGTTTATTCGGTTTGGGAGACTTTGTACCAAACTAAAACCATTTGCGATTCGCGTGGTTTGGTTTCGGTTCGGTTCGGTTTACCAAAGTAAAAATTATTAGGTCCAATTTAGTTCGGTTTGATTTGGTTTCTTATGTTTATTATTTTATTTGATCAAGTTCTATACTTTAGAATTAGAAAATGAAAGTAGTAGTCCATCTCATCTTCTTTTATTTATTATTTTAAATGAAATGTAAAAGGAAATAAAAGATAGAAAAAGAAACAATAAAATACTACTAAGTATAAATCAAAACTTCTAACCATCTTTTCAATCACTAGAAAAAGATTCACTTCTCATAAAAAATAAATTTATAGATGATTAGTCTTTATTCAAAGAAAACTAAATGAGTCAGTGATGCAAATGTTATAATATTCATAATTTTTAAAATGAATCATGTAAAAAATATAAATACAATTTGCATTTGTTATTGCTAAATATCTTTTCATGTAGGTGGAGTACAAAACATAACAAATACGAATATGTCGTATTAGCTAACTTTGTCATAATGAATATATGAAATGTGTAAAAGTTAAAATGATATATGCTAAAGATGAAGAGTCAAGAAAAATACAAAGTGTGTGTGTGTGTGTGTGTATATATATATATATGTATGTATATGTATATATATTACAAGTTGTTCGCTATCTGATTCGGTTTGCGGTTTTTCGGTTTTAAACCAAACCAAACCATTCCTTTTGAATAAATTCCTACCAAATGATTTGTGAGAATAATGAGGAAGGTTACTCCCTAAGGAGTCCTGACGGATATATTTATACTCCCTCCGTTTCTGAAACAAGTTCCACCTTTCCTTTTCGGGCAGATTCAAAATTAAGTTCCACTTTCAAACATTTCCTTATTTGGCAAATTATCTACATCGAAACAGTGTCAAACAGTGTTCAAACAGTGCCAAACAGTGTTCAAACAGTTCCAAACAGTGCACTCCACAGTAAAGTCAATTTTTTTCTTAATATGTGTGAAGTCAAATGTGGAACTTGTTTCAGAAACGGAGGAAGTATTAAAGAGAGTTTAATGTCAAGTACAATACTAAGACTCTAATAATTCTATTACACCCCCTCAAGATGTGCGGAAGATACAACGCGCATGTTGTCTTTTAAAGAATGAAAACGTTGACTAGAGAGACTTTTAGTAAAAATATCTTTCAGCTGTAGATGAGTAGGAACGTACTTAACAATGAGATCTCCATGACCAACCCGTTCACGAACAAAATGATAATCAATCTGAATATGTTTACTTCGGGCATGCTGAACCGGATTTGCAGTCAAATAAGAAGCAGAGATATTATCACATAATAAATGTACCAGCTTTGTGATTGGCCATCCAATATCGATTAGTACCGACCGAATATGCAGGGTGTCTTGGAATGTGTAGGCAATGGCACGATATTCTGCTTCTGTGGAGGATTTCGACACGGTAGGCTGCTTCTTAGTCTTCCAAGAAACCAAATTAGGACCCAAAAATACAACAAAACCTGTGGTGGATCGAGAACTATCAGGACAACCTGCCCAATCAGCATCGGAGTAGGCAACAACACAGGTGGGCCGATTAGTCTGCTGAAGCCATAGCCCATGATCTCGTGTTCCTTGCAAGTACCTGAAAATTCTTTTGACTGCAAAAAGATGAGTGGTACGAGGAGCATGCATGGACTGAGACACTAAGTGTACTGCATAAGTAATATCTGGCTGTATCAAAGTTAAATATTGTAATGCACCAACCATGTTGCGATACTCAGTAGAATCAGACAGTAACTCACCATCAGAAAGAGACAAAGTGGTACGGGAAGCTATTGGGGTGCGAATAGGCTTTACAGTATGGAGATGAAAACGGGCTAGAAGATCAGTAACATATTTTTGTTGAGAGAGAAACATACCCTTAGCTAAACGAATAGCCTCAACACCCAGAAAATAATGGAGATTACCCAATTCTTTCATTGCAAAATAATTAGAGATAATCGAAATAAATTGGGTAACAGATGACTCAGAATTGCCAGTAATAATAATATCATCCACATATAATAATAATAATTAAATAATGGTATTATTCTGGCGGTAAATGAATAAAGAATTGTAAGATTTACTACAGGAAAAATTATGTTGTAGAAGGAAACTACTGAATCTATGAAACCAGGCCCGTGGAGCTTGCTTAAGGCCATAAATGGTCTTGCGCAAACGACATATATGATTAGGAAATTGAGGGTGAATAAAACCACGGGGCTGGCGCATATAAACCTCTTATGTCAAATGACCATGTAAGAAAGCATTTTTAACATCAAGTTGTCGTATAACCCACCCAAAAGAAATAGCTAGAGTAAGTACAATACGAACAGTGGTGGGTTTTACGACAGGACTAAAAGTTTCAGAGAAATCAATACTTGCCTGCTGATTAAAACCCCGTGTAACTAATCGAGCTTTATGGCGCTCTAAAGATCCATCAGAATGATATTTAGCTTTATAAATCCACTTACACCCAACAATATTCTTAGAGCTATCAAAGGGCACCAAGTCCCACGTATTATTATTAATGAGTGCATTAAATTCATCAGCCATCGCCTCACGCCATTTTAAATATTTATTTGCCTCAGAAAAACAGGTAGGATCTGCAGGAGTAATAACCGTACTTAAATTAAAAATTGTTTTAGGCTTAAAAATTCCTAATTTAGCGCGGGTTTGCATGGGGTGCTGATTAACTACCGTAGTGGGCATAGGTGAGATGGTTTCGGGTGGGACACAGTCGGACGAGGTGGTGTCTAAAGCGGTATCTGGCAGGCTGGACGTAGTGGGTGACGGGAGGAGGTAGGAGATGACGGTTGGCTAGTTGTAGACGCGGGGGAGGATGTATAGGGTGATGGTACATAAGGATTGGTAGGACTGAGGGGTGACCGAGAAGGGGATGAGGGCGGTGGAGGTAGTTCGGCCATGAATGCGGTAGTGGACTGGGCAGGTGGGGGAAGAGTTATATCGGTGAGGTTCATAGGAGACGGTGTAGTAGGAATAGAATGCGATGGAGCAGATGAGAGGGTTTTAAAAGGATATTGATGGAGTATATGGCCCGGGAACACCCGGCCCACAGACTCCTACTACACCAATGAAGGCCCAACCGGCCCAGGAAGCTCAAACAGGCCCAAACCACAGCGCCCAGAGTACCAAGCAGCACGCAATACGCACCAGGGGTGCCTTCGGCCCCCTGGCCGAAGGCTCCAAACTATCACAGCATGGATATTTCGAACAAACAGAGGAACTGGGAGAAAATGGCAAAAACAGTAGCCCTCGGCACCTGGAGCCCTCGGCACTCAAGGGTCCTCGGCACTAAGAGCCCTCGGCTAGTCCTCTGCAGCCGAGGGCACCTCTCCCGACATGATATCCGCTTCACGCGTGTACAGATCACTGTGCCCTGTACAACGTCCCATCCAACAGCCGCATTAAATGCGGCCACATGCGGTTGCCAGCGCCAACCGGATGAGGTGACCTCTCGGCCAATGGATGCTTGACACGTGTCCCTGTCCGGCATTTATTGCTACTATAAATAGCACCCCCTTTTCCCCGTTGTAAACCACGACATTCATACTGAATACACTCTCTCTCTTACTTACTTATGCTATGACTTCTCTCTAAGTTATTCTCAGCAATAACCCCTCGGATATATACCCCCCAGGTAGACTATCCATCATTTGGTGCTCTCGTTGAGAGGTCGAACAATCAAGTAAGAAACCCTCCCCCTTCGCCAAACACTAGCCCTCTACCAAAATGGTGAGGACAACACGTGCCAACTCCAAAAACGTAGAAGACAAGAACCTGGCCCTCGGCGACGTCAACGCCCCCGAAGCCTCTCACAGGGCTCCCGAGGGCGGTGTCATCGCTGGGCTGGAACAGGCGGCTGTCGACCTACGCCTTCAGATCCAACAGAATTCCCCCGATGCCCGCCTCGGCATCGAGGCCAAGAAGAAAAACCGGAGCGATGACCAAGTCAGCCCTCCGGTTCTCACCATCGACGTTCAATCGGCGCTCTCCGCCTTCATCCAGACGCTCACTCAGAACCCCTTCGGCACCCTGACTCCGGCTCAACCCCAGGTTGGGGAGAACATCATACTTCCCCCTCTGCCACACCCCTTCGGAAACCCCATCCCTCGGGTTAGGAATGACGAAGGGGTAGTGGCCCAAGATACGTCCTCCCAGGAAGTTCAGTCCCGGGACCGCCACAATGACAACAGAGAAAGGCCCCGCACTTCCGCCCTCAACCGGCTCGGAGGAGGGCCAGACCGCCGAGGGGTCCAAGACTGCCTCGGAGGGAAAGCACTCCAAAGGCCCCAGGAAAGCGGAGGGTCTGTCTCGAGGGCAGACGGGGAGCGTCCCCCTCGGGACAAAGGCAAGGCACCCCTTCATGCCGATGATGCTCGCCACCAAATCAACCAGGCCCACTCGGCCCGGGTTCGCTCGCAGGGGGCGGAGACCCTCCCGAAGGATCCCCGGGACGAAATTATTGCGGCCCTCCAACGCCGGCTTGATGAAATGGAGGCCAACAAAGCTCACGCCACCACCTCCACCCCTCATTCAGACCTCAAATACGAGGCCATGATGGCCAAAATGGAGGAATTACAGAAGAAGGTGGCCGAGGGCTCCGGGGAACCCGTCATCCAGCTACGGACCCGGACGCCATTTACCCCAAGGGTACTGGTGGCCCGGATCCCTGAAAAATACCGAGGGCAACACATAAAGCCCTACAACGGGAAGACGGACCCCCAGGAACACTACAGCAAATATCAGAACAACATGATGATGGTAGGGGCGTCGAACGAATATTTGTGTCGTTGGTTCCTCTCCACCTTAGAGGGGCCGGCATACGAATGGTTCAACCGGTTGCCCGAGGGCTGCATTGATTCGTGGCAAGAACTCGCCCAGCGATTCTTGACACAATTTGCCGGGAGGCGACGCACGAGGAAGCACGTCTCCCACCTCCTAACCATACGCCAGAAGAGGGATGAGACCCTTCGGGATTTCTTGGAGCGCTGGAGGACGGAGGCCGACAAAGTCGACGGTGCTGATGACGGGACCCTCCTGGCCCTCCTACAGACCGTCCTCCGCACCGGCAACTTTTCAAGGAGCCTCATCATTGAACCCCCCCCCCCCTCCCGCGACTGCATAAGGGCTTTGCAGCGGGGGGACCGATATGCTGAGGCCAAGGAGGTGGATAAATACCACCAGCATCCGGATCAGCAGCCCCCGAGGGCTGACAACAAGAACAACCGAGGGCCGGGGGCTCCTCCAAATCACTCCAAGTCTTCAGGACCCTCTGATGATCGCCCTCGGCAAGGCCAAGCCAAGCCCGGGGGAGGTTATAAGAGCAACCCTAAGACTTGGGCACAGCCCATTCTCCTGGACCGCCCTCGGACACCATTGACGCACCTCGTCAGCATCATCCAGGATTTTGCCGAGGAGATGGGCCTCGTTGAGCGCGATTCCCGCGCACCCCCGGAGGTACATGCTATCAACCCTCAGTTCCCATACTGTCGCTTCCATCGGCACCAGGGGCACATAACCGATGACTGCCATCAGCTAAAGACGGCCATCGAGAGATTGATACAAGCGGGGCACCTGTCCCAATTTGTTCAGAGCCCTCGGCAGGAGGGACCTTCTCATCAGGGACCTCCCCGAGGGCACCACACGAAGGTGAACGCTTGGGTGAACCCAAACACCATCCCCCTCGGCAAGAAGAGGGAGATCGGAAATTTGGAAGAAGAAGAGGAGGAGTACCCCCACTACCAGGAGAAAAAACGCCACATCCTCATGATCACCGGTGGCAATACAGGGGGCGATTCCACCAGCCAGCGAAAGAAGTGGGCTCAATCGCTTTACGTGGGGGAAGTCACTCATATGCCCCCGGTAAAGCGACTGAGGGAGGAACCCATCACCTTCACCAACGCAGATCTCCCCCCTACTTCTTCTCCTCACAGGGATGCCTTGGTGATTCGGACTGAAATAAACGACACCATCATTCACCGAACTTACATTGACACGGGCAGCTCCGTCAATGTAATGTACCTCAGCACCTTCAGAGAGCTGCATCTGGAGAGGGGGTCCCTTCGGCCCATTAAGACCCCTCTTGCCGGCTTCACCAGCGATACTATTGATTCCGAGGGGGTAATAACCCTCCCGGTGATCTTCGGCGACGGGCTCCATAGGGCCCAGCTCGAGGTGGAGTTCGTCGTCGTCAACATCGACTGCGCCCACAACATTATCCTCGGCCGGCCAGCCCTCGAGGACCTCGAGGCCATCATCTCCATGAGGCACCTCTGCCTCAAGTTTCCCGCCGAGGGGGGCATTGGCTACTCCCGAGGGAATCAGAAAATCGCTCGCGCCTGCTATCTTCAAGTCACTAAGAAGGTAAGTAAGACGGAATTCCGTGTTGACACCATCACCGGAACCATCGACCAAGAAGAAAAAAGGCCGAGGGCTGAACCAGCCGAGGACGTAGAAGACTTTACACTCGATCCGGCCAAGCCGGAGAGAGTCGTGAAGATTGGAGCCCAGCTCCCTGAAGATCTGAAGACCGGTATCACCGACGCCCTCCGCGCCTACTCCACTGTCTTTGCATGGGGGCCGGAGGACATGCCGGGAATAAGCCGAAGGGTCATCACCCACCGCCTCTCGGTGGACCCTTCGGCAAAAGTAGTACAGCAACGAAGAAGACCCCTCTCCGCCGAGAGGAGGGAATTTGTGAAGAAGGAGGTCGCCATGCTCCTCTCTATTAAGCACATCAAGGAGGTAAAATACCCCTCATGGCTGGCGAACGTAGTCCTCGCACAGAAGCCTCCTACCTTCCGCATGTGCGTGGACTACACGGATCTCAACAAGGCGTGCCCTATGGACCCTTTTCCTTTGCCCAATATCGACCAACTTGTGGATGAAACCGCGAGGTGTGAAATCATGTCATTCCTCGACGCATTCCGCGGGTATCATCAAATCTTCATGCATGAGGAAGACGCCGAAAAGACAGCCTTCATGACTCCCGAGGGCATCTTCTGCTACCTAGTAATGGCCTTCGGCCTAAAGAACTCAGGGGCCACTTACACCCGGATGGTGGCCCGAGTCTTTCAAGCCGTCCTAGGGCGCACCATGGAAGCCTATGTTGACGACATGATCGTCAAGAGCAAGCAATCTTCCAGCCATGCTGACGACCTCCGGGAAATCTTCGCCATCATGCAGAAGTTCAACCTTCGGCTGAACCCGAAGAAGTGCACCTTCGGCGTCCAAGGGGGCAAATTCTTAGGCTACATGGTGAGCCGAAGGGGTATTGAGGCCAATCCCGAGAAGATCCAGGCCATCATCAACATGGAGCCCCCACGCAGCGTGAAGGAAGTTCAACGGTTGATGGGCCGCCTGGCAGCCCTCAACCGCTTTCTATCTAAATCACCAGAGAAGTCTCTACCCTTCTTCCAGATCATGAGGAAGACGGCTGGCTTTCTATGGACTCCAGAATGCCAGGGGGCTTTCGACGAGCTCAAACGATATCTATCTTCACCCCCTGTGCTATCCAAACCAAAGGTAGGGGAGACCCTCTATCTCTACCTTGGGGTCAGCCCGGCAGCCATCAACTCCGTGCTCATCCGGGAGGAAGACGGCATCCAACATGCCATCTTCTATGTAAGCAAGACCCTAAGGGAGGCCGAACTCAGGTACTCTCCTGTGGAGAAAACGGTGTTAGCCATCGTTTGGACCGTCAAGAAGTTGAGCCACTACTTTCAGGCTCACCCGGTTCAGGTCCTCACTTATCAACCCCTCGGCGCCCTCATGAGGAGCCCCACCAGCTCCTCCCGCATGGTGAAATGTGCTATCTTCTTGAGCCAGTACAACATTGACATCCGCCCGAGGCCTGCCATCAAGGGCCAAGCCCTGGCGGACTTTGTTACGGAATGTACCGCAAGGGCAGCCACGGACGGGGAGCCCTCGGCTACCTCGGACGACTGGTGGACCCTCTACACCGACGGCTCCTCCGCGACCAAAGCATGCGGGGGAGGAGTAGTCCTCATTACTCCCGAGGGCTTCAGAGCCTACTATGCAATCCGCTTCTCCTTCAAAGTCTCCAATAACGAGGCCGAATATGAGGCCCTCCTATGTGGCCTTCGGCTGGCTGCCAACATGAAGGCTCGACAGATCCACATCAAATGCGACTCCAAGTTGGTCGTTGGCCAGATCTCCGAGGAATATGAGGCCAAGGAAGGAAGAATGAAACAGTACAAAGAGGCGGCCAAGGAGTTGCTTAAGGTATTTGAGGCACACTCTCTCACTCAAATACCGAGGGCTCAGAACTCCGAGGCCGACATACTATCTAAGCTATCGGCCGACTCCCCCGAGCACATCTCCAAGATTGCCAAAATTGAGGAACTCAGTCTCTCAAGTATCCACGCAAGCCCCGTTATGAACATCCAACAACGCCAAGAGGACTGGATCTCGGATATCATCACCTTCATCTCCACAGGGCAGCTACCCGAGAACGAGACCCGCGCTAAACTAGCAAGACTGAGGGCTCCTAGCTATACCATCGAAGACGGAAGGCTCTACAAACGGTCTTACAACGGCACGCTACTTCGGTGCCTTCATCAGGATGAAGCCGAGGTCGCAATGGAGGAGGTGCACAGTGGCACTTGCTCAGCTCACCAGGGACCCTTCTCCATGTCCCGAAGGCTCATTCTCCAGGGCTATTTTTGGCCAACCATGGCCAGAGATTGTGCTGACCTTGCCCGAAGGTGCACCGCATGTCAACATTTCCAGAAAGCCCCCGGCAGGCCAGCGGTCAATTATGCCCCCATCAGCACATCCGTCCCCTTTTCTCGATGGGGGATAGACCTTGTGGGCCCTCTGCCAAGGGGTACCTCCAACAACAGATACATCATTGTGGCCATCGACTACTTTACCAAGTGGGTGGAGGCTGAGCCCCTCGCCAGTATCACAGAGGCGAAGTGCCGTCACTTCGTCCTCAAGAACATCCTCACAAGGTTTGGCGTCCCCCAGCAGATCATCTCCGACAACGGAACACAATTTGAGGCAGCCCCCTTCTGTGCCCTTCTGGAGGCATGGGGCATCAAACACACTTTCTCCTCCGTTGCCTACCCTCAAGGCAAGGGGCAAGTAGAGAATGCCAACCGGACCTTGCTCGAGGGCCTCAAAAAGAAGCTGGAGGCCGAGGGCGGTGGCTGGGTGGAAGAACTCCACAACATCCTTTGGGCCTACCGCACCACCCCTCGGCGAGCAACAGGTGAAACACCCTTCTCCCTCTGCTACGGTTTTGAAGCCAAAGCTCCTACGAAAATCACCCTTCCCACCCGGAGGGTGATCCAATATGACCCCGAGGTCAACGACAGCAACATGGCCCTTGACCTCCACCTCCTTTCAGAACGCCGGGAGCAAGCCTTCATCCGGGCAGAAAACTACCGAAGGCAAGTTAAAGGCTACATCGACGCCAAAGTTCGCACCCGAGAATTTCAAGTGGGGGACTATGTCCTCCGGAGGAGGGAAGCCAGCCAACCAACCGAGGGAGGAAAAATGGCACCAAAATTCGAAGGCCCCTACATCATAGCAGCCATCATCAAACCTGGGACTTACAAGCTCAAACGCCCCAACGGGAAAGAGGTCCCTAGGCACTGGAATGTACACCATTTAGTTAAATTTTACCAATAATGTAAGAGCGGCCAAGCCCTCATAACTAGTGAATGTACTATCCTATGGCCCAAGGCCTCCACTTTTGAGGAATGAAGACACATTCAAGACACCAAGCCCCCATACTGACTACAGGCTCCAGGCCTCACCACGAGAAGAACCCCCTCCGGCACCAAGTGCCGAGGGTGGACACCAGCAACACCTACAACAACAGTGAAAACACCATGTGTTTTCGAACAAGACCCCTCGGTACCAAGTACCGAGGGTGGGAACTCCCATCACCGACGACAAGAAACACCGAGTGTTTCATTTCCCTTCGACACCCAGTGCCGAGGGTACACCTCCATCATCAACATCAAAACGAAGAAAAACACCAAATGTTTCAAAGAAGACCCCTCGGCACCCAGTGCCAGGGATATGCTCTCCTATCAACTTCCAAACATCTGTTGGGAAACACCAAGTGTTTCCTCCGAAGGCCCTCCGGCACCAAACGCCGAGAGCGAACACTCCAATCAAAACACCAAGTGTTTCATTTGAAGACCCTTCAGTACCAAGTACCGAGGGTAGACACCTCCATCAACTACAACAAAGGAGAACATCAAGTGTTCCTACTGAAGACCCCTCGGTACCAAGTACCGGGGGCTACACATCAAAACTAACACCAAGTGTTGTTTCTAAAAGTCGTACCCCACGAGGACGCATATACCGAAGGCGCCACCATCGGTGCCAGCGGCACGTAGTGCCCCCGGCCATTTGCAACTAGTGTGCAAATGAAAACCCTTCCTTGAAACGCTTTCCGCGTCACTACCCCAAGGGTATGACAGGCATGAGAAATGCCCAAGATTCGACTTTCAAAAACGGAACGCTATCCGCGTCATCACCCCAAGGGTATGACAGGCATGAGAAATGCCCGGGATTCGACTTCCAAACCGAAACGCTCCCCGCGCCACCACCCCAAGGGTGTGGCAGGCCACGGACTATGTCTAGCGCCGAGGGGACGACTTTAAAAAATGAGGCGCTTTCCGCGCCATCCCCCAAGGGGAGGCAGGTTACAGACCATCATATCTTGTACCCAGGAAACGACCCTCGATCCCCTCGGAACTCGGAAGGTTAACCCGAGGGAGGAGAGCCATTGGTGTATTCTGATGGTCTCCTGATAGGCCCAGCCTTACCAAGAAACCAAGTTTCTTGATGCCTTCCCTTCACCACCAAAAAAAGGGGGGGGGGGGGGGGTGAATGGGAGTAGACTCAGCGAGAAATCAAAGAGTACACTCCAACAGATCACAACACGCCGAGGGCTCCCCACGGGAACACCTCCGGTAACTGAAGGCTCCTATTTCCCAAAGGATACTACTCAAACAAAGATCATCAAGAAACGGCTAAGTCCACTGCTTGGTCAACTCCGGTCACACAAGCACTGAAGGCGTCAACAATACAAAGGGACTGGACTATCCAAAGTCCACTAAACGGTACTTCAAACAAATACCGAAGGCATCTATTACAAATCATCAAAGGCCAACCGAGGGGGCTTATTCCAAAATATTTGCCCCTCGGACAGACTCCTCACTGACCGAAGGTTCAACATCAACGACACACTTTGAAATTCTTCTAAGTCCCACATATTTGGCTCTCGGTCAAATACTCATACAACACAAGGGCCTCACGATCACTCGAAGGGTCCTATTCACATACCCGGAGGGATCTACATCCGGAAACTCAACATCAATTTACGCTTGGAAAAAATTCTAAGTCCTAAAGATTGGCCCCCCGGCCCAATCAATATTACAGCTAAGGGAATATGATAGCCGAAGGCTATGCGATACAACAGCACTTAGAAAATTTTCTAAGTCCTACATATTGTTCCCCCGGTCAACTACTCATACATCAAGAAGGGATGCCATCTCCCGAAGGCTCCCAAAGGAAAATCTACACTTAGAAATCTTTCTAAGTCCTACATATTTCACCCTCATCTCAAGGGACCTAATAGCCGAAGGCTACCTATCAATCAAAGGCTTCAATACACAAGGAATCAACACTTAGAAAAAATTTCTAAGTCCTAATTATTGCTGAGCCCTCGGGTGCCCAACTACCGAAGGCTACAACCGTGTTCAAACACTTGGAAAATATTCTAAGTCCTAGACATACATTCACAAAGGGCGAAGGCATACACTCAAGAAAAAACGACGGCATACGTTCAAGAAGGAATGAATTAAATCAAACAAGTCATATATATACAATGCCCGAAGGCTAACACTCATCCGTCAATCACCACAAAAGGAGTAAATGTAATTGTTACAAACAGGCCGAAGCCGAAGGATCAATGATGTTCATTACAACAGAAGTTTCAAATATTTACTAAGTACAGGTTACAAATCAACAACGGCATTCCCGGAGGCGTCCTCTACTGCAGGCTTAGATGCGGCATCATCCCCGGTTTCCTCCTCTTCGTCACTGCCCTCAGCCATCAGCATGGAGTCTTCCAAATCAGGCCTCGCAACACCTTCAGGGAGGGGAACCCTGGGGTCTGGCTGAAGGGGAGGGAGTCCATAGGATGCCGGATCAAAGGCCTTCGGGTCCACCCCAAAATGCCGGGACAGCCTTCGATATACAAGGGCCTGAGTAAAGTACTCACCCCCGTCATAATACTCTTTCCCCTTTCGGGCCAACCACATTGCGCCTGGGCCTTTCACCCATTCGTTCACCGAAGCTTCCACCACCGAAGCCACCCATTCCTGCCGACCTTCGGCTTTCCATCCCTCCTCAGCAAAAGCGGCAACAGCGTCCTCCCGGGCTTCAGCGACAGCTTTGATCCGGGCCTCCTCGGCATCCTTCGCGGCTTTCTTGGCAGCATCGGCCGCAGCCTTCTCCGCTTCTGCCTTGCCTTCGGCCCTGGCCACCGTCTTGGAGCCCACGAGGATTTCTTTGAAAGCCTCTTGCTCAGCTTTGCGAGCGTCCTCGGCCTCTTTGAGCTGCCTTCGGGCCTCAGCCAGTGCTTCATCGCCTTTCTTCTTCTCCGAGTCATACTGCTCTATCCTCTGGACCAGTTCGCCAAGGCCAAGGCTTGCCTGAAAGCAGACATGAATTACCGGAGGTTAAGCCACTACACACGTAAAGAAGAAGTTACCTACAAAAGAGAGGGAAGGAACCTTACCGTAACCGAGGCCATCGGAACCTTAGAGCAGAGGACATCGTCGGCCTGACGGGAGAGCACAGACTTATCGGTTGGAGGGGTGGCACCCCTCAAAAACTCCTTCGGGTTCAGGGTCCCGTGCATGATAGCAGTCCCCTTCGTGATGGAGAATTGGACCTTGTCCAGGGGCCATGTCAGATCAGTGGCTTGACCCGAAGGCTTGGGAGGAGAAGATTCGTCTACGACCACAACGGGGGCTTCCTTCGACTCCGGGGCCCCTTCTTCTTCTTCTTCCCCTCCGGTTGTGCCGGGTCCTTCCCAAGCCTTTTCCTCTTCGGTTCCAGACCGGGGGAGCCCCCGACGGCGGCCTCCGGGACGGGCCCCACCTCCTTGGCCTCTTCGGCCGCTCCCGCCTTGGGGAAGATCTCATCGACCGCCCTCTGCTGTGCGGGGGCCTCCTTCTTCTGCTCCTCCCTGGCAAGTTGTCTCTTCAGCTTGACAAGGTTCCGAGCGTCCATGTCTGGTCCTGAAACACAAGAAGGCACACAAGGGTTAGTTCACTACTACAACAAAGCAAAAAAAAAATAAAGAAATTTTTCTAAGTATGAGAATTGAAGCCCTCGACATTACAACAACCTTCGGCACTCTCATATACGCGATCAATCATAGGGTAGCCTTCCTCCTTCTCCCCCATCAGCCGGTACCGACGGAAGCCGAGCTTGTACAACTCACTGGAGAGCGTTGCGCCTTTGATGGACACATGCTTATCGGACCCCTCCGGCTTCTTGGTCAACACCCGCCCATTTTTTCGAGGGCATACCCTTCTGCCTTCAGGTGCCGCCGAAACCTATCACCAAGCGGGGCGGAGAAGGGGTTCTTGGCCAAACGTATATAGCAGAACTTGTCTTTCCACCCCTTGTGAGACGAAGGCACCTCATCAAAAATCCTGAACTTCGGGAGCTGCTGCAAATTACCATAGCCCCCGGCATTCGAATTCCCCCCCCCCCCCCCCCGACATAAGTTGAACGACAGAAAGAATTGCTCCAGAGTAGGGGGGCCCTTCGGCTGAGGCACAGTGACATGAACCCTGCCAGATATGAGTGACTGTTCGGGGTTAACTGGCAGGGGGCTAGCTTGACGAAGCGTAGATATTCCAACACGAAGGGATGAAGGGGAAATCTGAGACCCAGCTCCACCGAAAGCAGATGTACGGCAAAACAGCCGTCGGGGGCACGAAGGAGCACATCATCCGGCTTTGGCTCTACCACTTGCGCCGAAGGCCCTACCAAAAATTGTACCGCCATCATTTCCCCTCGGGTAGCTTTATTCTTGACCTCCAAGGCGGCCGTATTCAGGAAAGAATAGCCCTCGGGCAGTCCCACTGGCTGGCCAGCGTCGACGGCAGCTTGCTTCTTCTTCGGAGCCATCTTCGCCTTCTTTCTCTTCTGCCCTGGGGCCACACTGAGGGGTACAGCGTCTAGAGGCCGGGAGCTCCCAGCTTCAGTATCACACCGAGGGGGGGGGATAGCTACAGTCACCTTCAGGCCCTCCTTCTGGGCCTCGTCCTCGGCCACTTGACAGGCGATAGCAAGCTCTTCATCCGCGTTCACCTGCTCAAAGTCTTCGGCCTCGAGCTCAAGCCGAAGGTCACCCTGTATCTGTAACACCCCGAGGCCCCACACGGACCCAAGGTAGTTACTCTAGACCTCTAGTACTGTCCCCACAAACCACCACGAGCCTTTACCGCGCACTTTGTCCTCACTCATGCGCGCCCTGAGAAACTTCCCAGGGGTCACCCATCCCAAGACTACTCCCGTGCAAGCACGCTTAACTTTGGAGTTCTTGGGTGATGAGCTCCCTTAAAAGGAGATGCACCTCTGTTGGTATGAGTAGTACTATTAATCCTCTTAAATTAATCTCGGGTATTACAATCACCCCCACTTAGGATCGCAACGTCCTCGTTGCGCCCTTAAACCAATCTCAATAAAACCCCAGAATCTTGCCCCGCTAAGTGCCCGCCCGATATCTAACGGGTCAGCACACTGTCGCAGGGTTGCTCTGATACCACCTGTAACACCCCGAGGCCCCACACGGACCCGAGGTAGTTACTCTAGACCTCTAGTACTGTCCCCACAAACCACCACGAGCCTTTACCGCGCACTTTGTCCTCACTCATGCGCGCCCTGAGAAACTTCCCAGGGGGTCACCCATCCCAAGACTACTCCCGTGCAAGCACGCTTAACTTTGGAGTTCTTGGGTGATGAGCTCCCTTAAAAGGAGATGCACCTCTGTTGGTATGAGTAGTACTATTAATCCTCTTAAATTAATCTCGGGTATTACAGTATCGCCTCGGTTACGGCCCTATCATCGATGACCGAGAGCTGCTCGCTCGAGGATTCCACGTCAGACGCCACTTTAACGTTCACTGAAGCCTCCCCAGAGATGTCTTGGGAATCACTAGCTGACGACATTACTTCTAAAAGGCGAGGGGTCGGGAAACTCGTACAAAGGGGGGTTCCTGAAGGGTCCTAAAGACTAACCATAAGGCCAAAAGCTAAATACTCAAATGGAGCTAAGGGCGGAAGGAGAACTGACCTCTGAAAGTTGCTGTGATCGAGGGTGATTTTCTCTCTCTAGAAAAATTCCGACAGAGCTTCGCTAAGACAGATGATCGCACAATAAGAAATGACTCTGGCTCCGGGGTATTTATAGGCGCTGGAATCCGGGCTTGGGCCCGGAAACCGGGCCTCCGGACGGACCGTCATCATTACGCGCCGTATTTTCACCCAACCGGTGACGCCGCCCACGGGCATCCAACCGTCACGCGCCACGTGTCCTCCTCCCCCAACGGCTATATCCCGTCGATACATATTCCAACGGCTATATTTCCAACGGCTATATTCTGGAAGCCCCCGGGTTTTCTACTGCACTCCACTTCATCAAGGAAAGCCCCCGGGTACACTTACCCAGAGACGCCCCCGGATTGTGCCCCACACAGCACATAACAGACGCCTTTGGGATCACTCCTTCAGAAGCCCAAGGCTTCATATCAGGCCACCCCTCGGGGATTCCCCCTCAGCACTGTAAGGACCGGGTAGCCCCCGGGAAATTTGCCTCATTGACGGATAGCCTACGGCACACAGGTAATGGGAGCCCCCGGGTATCCCCATCACCAACTAATCAACAAGCAGGGGACCCCCCGGTGACAATTCAACTACTGCCCTCATCCATCGCGCCCTCGATCCCCAGATTGAGGGGCTCCCCTTCGGCACCCCCGGGACATCAACAGCAAGCCTTCGGCTAATCAACACATGAGCCCTCGGAAAAAGGAGAGCCTTCGGCATTACCATCTCTCTCCATTTTCAGACCAAGGTTTCACATTTTCGATTCATCGTTGGGGGGATTCGGTGCACTCTTTTTCCCTCATTAGGATTTTTTCCCACAGGGTTTTTCCTAATGAGGTTTTTAACGAGGCATCCCCCCAAAATGAAACGAAAAACGTCAGCCTTCGTCCCACAACAGCAACACAACTACTCTACTCCTTTTCACCACTTTACAAGTGCCTCAAGGAGTGGGGGACTGGAGGACCCCCTCGGGAAAATCACTAAAAATACAAAATGGTGAAAATTTCCAACAAACGGCAAAGTAAGCCCTCAAGTCCCGACATGTGGGTAACTGAGGGACTGCCTTCGGCAGGGACATAAAAGCAACAACTCCTCACCAACTTCAGAGATTACGACAGGACAACACCAAAGGGCAAGCACAAATTACTCATTTTCCCTCAAGTACCTTTCGGCAAAAGGAGTGAGGGACTCCTGATGGAGTATATGGCCCGGGAACACCCGGCCCACAGACTCCTACTACACCAATGAAGGCCCAACCGGCCCAGGAAGCTCAAACAGGCCCAAATCACAGTGCCCAGAGTACCAAGCAGCACGCAATACGCACCAGGGGTGCCTTCGGCCCCCTGGCCGAAGGCTCCAAACTATCACAGCATGGATATTTCGATCAAACAGAGGAACTGGGAGAAAACGGCGAAAACAGTAGCCCTCGGCACCTGGAGCCCTCGGCACTCAGGAGTCCTCGGCACTAAGAGCCCTCGGCTAGTCCTCTGCAGCCGAGGGCACCTCTCCCGACATGATATCCGCTTCACGCGCGTACAGATCACTGTGCCCTGTACAACGTCCCATCCAACAGCCGCATTAAATGCGGCCACATGCGGTTGCCAGCGCCAACCGGATGAGGTGACCTCTCGGCCAATGGATGCTTGACACGTGTCTCTGTCCAGCATTTATTGCTACTATAAATAGCACCCCCTTTTCCCCGTTGTAAACCACGACATTCATACTGAATACACTCTCTCTCTTACTTACTTATGCTCTGACTTCTCTCTAAGTTATTCTCAGCAATAACCCCTCGGATATATACCCCCCGGGTAGACTATCCATCAGATATGTGTCCTCATGAAACCTAACGTGATGACTAACATAGACTCGACCTGTGATCGGATCAAGACAACGATAGCCCTTATGATGGTCCCAAGTGAGGTAGAAGTCTAGAGGGGGGTGAATAGACTTCTAAAAATCTTTTCTTTTCAACCCTTTTTCCTCTAACAGAATGTGTTCCAATACCTTTTGGGAGATATCGAAACATACAACGGAAGTCTTGACCTCAAGAGTGTGACACTTTATAGGAACAAAGGTTATGACTCTTTTAGTTGTAACAGAGATGGGTGGACAGAACACTTTTGTGTGAAGGATTTGGACCTATTGTCATAGATCTCTTTGTAGCGCGTAGGTAAGGAGTTTTTGGTTCACAGAAAACTTTAGGGAGTTTTCTGGACAGAGAATATGCAAGCCTTTGGGATAGTGTGAAGGTGAGTGAGAACTGAAGTATGTGTTGGGGTGCTGAATATAAAAGGTACACAAGATATATCCTGGTTCAGAGGTGGTGTAATCCTCCTACATCCAGTCCCAACGTATTTCAGATGGATTTTCCACTAAATGAATATACCATTACATTTAGTGCCCAATCTACCCATGGCCCGGGCGTAGATTGTGAGGTTTTTCACGAGGAACCACACTGTCCCAAGCTACTCATGTCCTCCAAGGTTTTTCACTAATGGCTTGCCTAGCCAGAAGCTACTCATGTCCTTGCCTCACCTTCTAGATGATCACACACATCCCAGAATGAATACACTAGACTAGTTTACATGGGTTTAAACTAATCTACCAACTAATCTAAGCTCTATAGATGTGTATGAATGATAAGCTATTCTAAGAGCATTAGATGAGTGGGGTGGTAGCCAGAGTGGTGAAGGTGAATCAGCTAGCTGGATGTTTTCTTGTAAACCTTGATTCCCTTCTGTTCTACTTGGTTCCAATATACCAGGGCTTGTTGCCATCTGGTGCCACACTTGGTCTTCCCGCACTCCTTCTGTATTTATAGACTTTGTTGTTGAATCTCCTCCGTTGGCTGAGTGATCCAATCTTGATCGTTGCTTGATCTACTTGCTTTGTTCCACTTGACTGGGCAACATGGTTGATTCTTGTCTTCTTGTGACACAGATCATTTTATCTTCACTCAACTTGATTCCTCATTTCAAGGCAAAGATAAGATGATTTATCTTTATCTTTTTAGCTTACAGAAATTCAGTATCTAGACCGAGTGTTGTTCAATGCTTTCCTCAAGATAAGATTACTTTCTTTTAGTAAATTATGTTATAAGAAATTTTGTCACATAATTTCTTGTAACATTATTTTCTATGCATTTTGTCATTCTGAATGCATGTCGGTCTTCTGTCTTCTTGTTTCTGTGCTAGGAGAAGAATAGCAGATGTTGAGATTCTGATCAGAATACCTCAACAGAATACCTTACCAGAATACCTATGAGGTCTTCTGTTCTGGTGTCAACAGAGAACCACCTTTGTTTCAGGTTTTCTGTTACGATCATAACAGAAGGTCTTCTGGTATATATCAAAGACCTTTACTTTGGTGTCACCAGAGTTGATCAGTTCTGATGTCCATCAGAGTTGAGGTTCTCTGTTATGATCAGAAGGTCATTGAAGGTTTTCTGATTAGTTTATTCAAAAGGGCTTCTGTTAACTCTTTTCATACCTTTTTCTTTTTGTTTCTTTTCTCTTTGTTTTATGGTACTTTCTTCTCTTTTTAGTACTCTCTGTTTTTCTTGAGTACTTTCTCATTTTTGAGCACATTACAATAAACAGTAGTAGAACAAATACAAGTGCTAGTCTATTACAGGGATATTATACAAAAAAAGGTGGCATCATCAAAACATTACTTGTTCATCAAAATCTAGGGGACCTGACATCTTATAACCAGATGCATATCCAAGAAAAACACATTGAACTGAACGAGGTGATAATTTATTAGCGGAGGTGGCTGAAAATTGGGATAACAGGCAGATCCGAATACTCGCATAAAGGAGTAATCAGGAACACGGTTAAACAGTTTTTGGTACGGAGAAAAGTCATTTAAGGTAGGGGAGGGTAATCTGTTAATAATATATGCAGCAGTAAAAATGGCATCAACCCAATATTGACTCGGAACCGAAGCTTCAAGAAGCATGGTCCGAGTTAACTCAAGTAAATGACGATGCTTGCGTTCAGCAACCCCATTTTGTTGAGGTGTGTCAGGGCAAGATTTTCGATTAGCAGAAAAGAATTGCTGCATATTATGATTAACCAGTTCACCTCCCCGTCACTTTGAAAAATTTTAATTTTCCGATTAAAAAGATTTTCAACCAAGGATTTAAAATTTTTAAAGTGCATAAAACCTCACTTTTGTGACACATGGGATAAATCCAAGTATAACGAGAAAAATCATCAATGAAACACACATAATACTTGAATCCCAAATTTGAATACAAAAGTGACGGCCACACATCAGAATGAATAATTTCAAGTGGAAAAATAGAATTATGACTAGCATCCATAAAGGGCAAACATTGTAATTTTCCTAAACGACAGGCCACACACTCATGAGTAAAGAGAGTATGGCTACATAAGAATTGTTTTCTCTTAAGAAACTGTAAAATACTATCACCGTAGTGACCTAATCTACGGTGCCACACAGGGCCAGAAGCTAAAACAGAAGCAAAAACTAATGGTGATGATGATGACGGCAGACTGATAGGATAAAGTGGTCCACTACTGGTAGCTCGTAGAAGCACTGCCCCCGTTGCTTTGTCCTTAACCAAAAAAGAATTTTTATCAAAAATTAAAGTACAGTTATTATCAGCGCAGAGCCTTTTTATTGAAATTAAATTATATTTTAATTGAGGCACATGATAAACAGATTTTAAAGTGAGGGGACGACAAGACGTGGGTAATGCAACATCACCAACATGACAAATAGGAAGATGTGCACCATTGGCAACACAAACAGAATTATAGCCGATGTAGGGAGATTTATTAACTAAAATACCTTCAGATGCAGTCATATGAGCGGAGGCTCTCGAATCAGGAAACCATAGAGCAGGAGTAGTGTCACCGGGAGTAGTCAACAGAGCAGGGACGGACGGTTGTGTGAAACGAGAATGACAATTTAGGGCTGAATGACATGCAGAACTACGATTAGTAACACAGACAGGTAAATCATTAATACTTAAATGTGACACAGCAGAATTACAAATAACAGTACACGTAGATGTCACACCCCCTGCAGGTGAACCCGGCTGACCACCCCCTCCGGGGTAATAAACTGACTGCACCCGGGGGTACCAATACTGCTGCTGCTGGCCATATGGTACTGGTTGCTGCTTTCCACGACCGCGCCCCCTGCCTCCACGGCTTCTGTCGCGACCGCGGCCTCGTCCGCGCTGTGGAGCGCCAAACTGTCGATGTTGCCCGACCGGGTGTCCATGCTGCCCGACCGGGTATATAGTCCCCGACTGCGGCTGAGTCGTTTGCTGGCCAGACGACTGTCCGGGAGAGGAGACAACCGCACCAAACGCCTGATGGAAGGACGAGGACTCCTGGGAGCGGAGATAAATGACCCGCTGCTCTAACTCAAGAAGGTGATTACGGATAGTTTCAAATGGGAAATTTTGTCCAAATAATGACACAGCAGTGAATAAAGATTCTTACTCAGGTCCGAGTCCCATAATAGTAGTTTTTAACACTTCACGAGGAGGCACGGGGCAATTGATTGTGGCAAGATCATCAGCTAATGTTTTAATTTCCCTCAGATAATTATCCATCGACTGATCAGGTTTCTTTTTAATTTGATTAAATAAACGCTTTAATTCCATAGACCTGGCTAAACTGGCAGACATAAACTGAGACTCTAACCGCTCCCAAATTTCATATGAATGTTTTAAATCGCGCACATCGATAAGAACA
Source organism: Cuscuta europaea (assembly GCA_945859875.1). NCBI lineage: Eukaryota > Viridiplantae > Streptophyta > Magnoliopsida > Solanales > Convolvulaceae > Cuscuta > Cuscuta europaea. Next base: position 5,806,919 of record CAMAPE010000008.1, on the reverse strand, counting down.
TCCCTAGATAGGGTTGCAAATAACCATGAACGGATTGTGTGATCAATTCTCAACCAAGTGGAAAATTCAGGATTGGGAGTTTGTCGATTAAGAGCATCTATGGAATAAGCAGGGGGTACCTGAATAGAGCCATCAACCATGCCAACTAGAGCTTGGGAAACCAGAAACGATTCGAATTGTGTCCTCCAAGTGGTGTAGTCTTCTACCACCAAAAGTTTAGTAGTCACAATATTTGTGACATTGGTGGCCACATGAGATATGGTTTGAGCCAAAGCAGAGAGAATGGATCCGATCGGGCTGCCTGCAGGTGTGCGAGAGGGAGGAACAATGGAGGAGACACCAGGTGAGCCGACGAACGTGGGGCCAGCAAAGGAAGGTCCGGCCGAGAAGGGCGGCGGCTCTAGAGGGACAGCCTGCACGGGAATTGGAGTCGGCTAAGGGAACACCGGTGGTACATTCTGAAACAGAGAGTATGGCATAGAGACCCGGCTTGGTGATTCAAAGTTGGAGGAGAACGTCATACCGGAAGAGACGGATGTGAGGGCCGGCAGCGATCCGAAAGACGATGGAGCGCCGGCCGTGATAGTCGAAGGAGCGACTGGAGGGGCGCCGGGTGGATGGGTAGTGACTGCCGTGGTGCTGAAGGAGGCGGAAGATGAGGCGACATGCTGCAGCGTTGCGCGACGTCGGAGGGAAGAGGACGGCGGCGGCAGTGGAGTGCAGCGTCGAAGAGAAGACGGCGGCGGCACTAGGGCAGAAGTCGGCGACCTAGGGTTTAGTGAGAGAGAGAGGATCGAAAAAAAATTATGCTCTTGATACCATGTGAGAATAATGAGAAAAGTTGCTCCCTAAGAAGCCCTGCCATATATATTTATATTAAAGACAGTTTAATGTCAAGTACAATACTAAGCCTCTAATAATTCTATTACGATTTACTTACGTAAAATCAAATCAAACCAAATCACCAATTTTCGGTTCGATCAAACCAAACCATTTCATATATCGATCGTTGGGCCCAATGACAGAGCGAGAACTATACTCCGTATTATTGAGGCAGCTGGAGTTCAAAAAATTTACATTGCAAGGCAGTCAAAACTTAAAACATGACATATTTTTTTTCAAAAATGATGTTTGTACACACTCTTATACACACTTTTGTACACACCTATGTCTGTGAAAGCTTTTTTTTGTCTGTGAACATCGATTCATAGACAATGTTTTGCACAAACAAAATATTGTCTGTGAACCAGATTCACAGACAAAAAAAGCTTCACAGACATGATGTGTATAAGGTGTGTACAAGGGTGTGTACATCAAGCATGGTTGATTTTTTTATAGATTATTAGAAGTATTTTTGCATATATGTTCATCAAAAGATTTTGAGGGCATCAGCCCATCCAGCCCTTGTATCCACCCATATTGGGCATCTATCTCTGCTAACTAATCAATGTTAAAATAAAAATATACATAATACTACATAAAAAATTCTACTACATCTGTCCCAATTTTAATCACTTGCTCAACACAAAATCATTTCTAATCGCTCACTTTATATATCAAAATTTTATCAAATTTGATTTTAGTTTTTGTGACTTTGTAAAACTTTTAATGTAGTTTCTGAGTATGTAAATTTTATTTGCTACAAATAATTTGAGTGTGAACAGGGATTTGTTTGCTTTATCATCGGTCAAGCCTTGTAAACCGCAACAGGCATGTTTGCTTTATCGTCGGACATAGTTTGAAATGTCCATAAGCAATTCAATACGCAGCGGAAAACATAGTTTGAAAACAAATGCCACACGTGGTAAACATGAGCATGCAGGCTCTATAGTAAAATGTCCATGAGCATGTTTATTAATGTTCAAAAAACCAAATGGAGGAAGCACGAACCAAGTCTTCTCTCCAAGATGATCACTCGAACAACGAGCACAGGTAGCAAACTCAAGCCTCAACCTGAAATGGTGGTGGGACGCCCCCCGAAGGGGTCAGTACTCTATAGGGCTATAAAGTACTGGTGTGGATGGCATCTAATAGATATACAACAAGTATTTCAAACACAAGATCCTCAAATAGGGTGATAATATAATATAGACCGTAACCCCAAGTTACCCTTTTTCAAAATATACTTACTCTATATAAAGTCAAGTAGTCAACCCGTAGGCCCAAGTTTGTTCACAAAACATCATCCCAATACCCCGTGACAACCAGTCATGACAATTCATAGGGTTTAACCGTAACACATATGCTTGCATTTCTAGAGTCCAACTCAAGTACATCACCATGCAAATCATATGACACAAGTCAATTACTTCACCGTGCATTTCTAGAGTTATACTCAAGTACATCACCATGCACATCATATGTTACAACCTTCAATCTCACCATGCATTTCTAGAGTCCAACTCAAGTACATCACCATGCATGTCATCAATCACAACCCCTTGTCTACCCATGCACTTCTAGAGTTCTACTCAAGTACATCACCGTGTCATGACATAGACCCAATTCCTAAGCAACCTATGCCTAGAATTGACATATCAATAATCTACATTAGGACATCCTTAAGGACTGCCCATAACAAGATCTTAGCTTCATACTAAATCAATTTAGTCACTTGAATCACATTCAAGTGCATCACTTACAATCAAATCCTTAGAATCAATTATTTAATTTAACAATTACAAATAATCATTAACTAGTATTTCAATATTATTAAGATTATTCCTATCAAAACAAATATTCCATTTGTAAATCCCAACATATTTAGAGATATGCAGCATCAACTTAAGCATACAATGTAATACATAACTATTCATTTATGTATCTACACATTTCACACATGAGCAAAAATGCCTATTTTTTTATAATAGTTCATTAATAGCCCATTTAATCCCATTTTATCAATATGACATTCAAATCATTTCCAATTTCATTCCTTATTAAATATATCAATATTTCATAAATTATTAAGAATTATAATCCATGAAAACATAATTTAGACATTTAGATAATCTCATGCTTAACCTACAAGTTGTAAGCAACTAGATGTCGATCATCACCTCAAATGAGCTTTAAACCTTTCCTTCTCGATCCAATGCTCAAAGCTTCGGCCAAGGAAGTTTGAGAACTGATTCCTTGCTTGTAAATGAGTTCTAGGCAGCCTCTTCAAGGTGCTAGATCAACCTCTAGTCAAAGATATGAAAACAATCCTTCGAAAGGATATTTTCCAGCGGATTCGTTTCCTAATCGTTCAAGGTTTGTTCTAGGTTAGTGTCTAACCTTTAAATCAATAAAATACCCTTATAAAGAACATATTATACACTTCTAGTAGTTTATAATAGTCTCCTCAATCATTCATATGATTTAGACAATAGAAAGGAAAGTTTTGGACTCAAACTTACTTTGAATACAAAAATGTATTCTGCAAGGTATCATTTTCCTTCGATTCTTTGAAGGCCTTAAACTGCTCCGTTTGCTACAAACCGCATGTCAATGGATTCCTTATCTTGAGAGATTTCTGTTGACACCTCACAAGCCTTATTTTGATGAGTGTAGCTCGAGATATGAATCAAACAAGGAGCTCCATGAACTGGAAAATACCCCTGCATGTGGCCAACTCCCTTCTCTCTTCCTTTCTTGAGTCGTGTGGCTCCTCTTTCCTCCCTTATCTTTGGTGCTCGATCTTGGGGGTTTGAGAGAGTGTCTAAGACCCCTCAATGAGGTTGAAAAATTTGTGCGGAGTGGATTGAATTGGTATGGTCTCCATGAGGTGTTCTAGATATGGGTGGGTCACACTTTTGATCTCTTTTGTCATGTGCAACTCCAAAGCCTCTTATGTCCGATCCCCTTCCCCATTATAACATTATTTTACTTACTTTTCAGGTTCTATGAAGGTGTGGAACACCCCCTTCTTTTCCCTAATTATTTTTTGGAGCAAAATATCTCCCAATACTTTCAAAAATTGAAAGATGGGTCCTATTGTTTTATCTTTTGTTATAAGATGTCTTTTTGTACTCATTCTAATTTATTTAGACCAAGTCAACTATCTACATCATATTATTGATCTCTAATATGTGTAGGATAATCCCAATAATTTATATGATATATAATCATAGAAGAAAATCCTACTCCTATTACTTAGCTCAAGAATGTCTAAGGTGGGACCATATGAGTTTGTATCCTTCTTTAATCAACACATCACTTATTTGTGACTTTTGCATTTATGTTATGGGGTTACAAGTTGTGTGGGACACTCTCGAGTGGGCCTAGGACGTCATTCTTGAATACTTACTATTTTTAGCAGGTTGGGCCTAAAATAACATTTGGGCTGCCCGACCTTCCTTATTTTGTATCGAAAGGTTATGTATCCTTATTTACATCATGTTGGGCTCTTATATCTAATATTATAGCTCAATTAAGTATTTGAAAGCCCATTACTATTATACGATCCCAAACAGTAATATGATTAATCATGCATGACGTAAAACATTAATCATTTTATATTTTTTCAATAATAGGGAAATTCAATACATAAGCTTTGAAATTTAATTGGAATTTCAAGGACGTTCGGGTGCGGTGTCACATTTTGTGTCTCGGGATGTGACATTATTTGAAGAAATATTCTTGTTTGCCTCATCCTCTGTAGTGGTTTCGGATGATCTAGATACATCATCTGTTGTGCTTGTTTTTTCTTACACTGATATTTCCGTACTCTTCCCAGTTTCCACAAATATCAGCTCTAGTTACTTCAGTTCCTCCTGAAGACTCGAGTACCATCGGACTATCTACTATTACGGCTGATGGAGTATATGGGTCTGATCCCCCGGACCCACATACTCGGAAGAACAGAAAGCACAAGGCACAGAGTGGCGCCCTCGTCGGCCAGGATGCCCCCGTCGGCCGAAAAGGGGCCAACTCGGATCATGGTCCTGAGTCCAAGGAACCCGGGTGCCCTCGTCGGCCGTGCCCTCGTCGGTCGTGCCCTTGTCGGCCACGCCCTCGTCGGCCACGAAGACCTCACAGAATCGGATTTTATACTTACTCATTTGTGCAGCCCATTAGTGGCTTTGTATTCGGCCCAGTAGCGGTCCAGTTGTAAATGGGCCTCCCAAGCCCAAGGCTTGGGAGCCCAACCCTAATTTTCTCTATAAATACTCCCCTTGGGAGTAGTTATAGGGGTTACGAATTCATTCTATTGAAGCATATTACTGCACTTCTCTCTCTAGCTCTCACTTCTCTCTAGAGATATACTCTATCATTTGGTGCTCTCGTTGAGAGCTAGAACAATCAAGTTAGCACCCTTCGTCGCTACCAAGCACAGCTAACCACTGATCATGGGGAGAACTAAGTCAAACCGCAACCTCGTCAGCAAAGCCATCCCTGAGGACCAAGAGCCCAGGGAGCACGATGAGGACGCCACGGCCGACCAGGTCGGCGGAGGGGACCTCTTCCAGGAGGCCTTCAACCTCACGACGGACCTCCGCAACAAACTCAACGGCGGAGCCCCTGATGCCCGCCTCGGCCTGGACAAGAAGCGAGCGGAGAAGACGGATCACGCCCCGGCCCAGCCTATGGCCGCGGCCTCCCCGTCCGTAGATCCTCAGGTCCAGGCCGCACTATCGGCCATCATCGCCAGCTTGGCTCAGAACCCCACCGTCCTCAGCGCACTCTTGCCAAGGACCGGGGGGAACGTCACTCAGCCTCCTCAACCCCAACCGTTGGCCGTCCAGATTGGCAACGATGAGGGGGTGGTGCCCCAGGACACGGCGTCGTCCCACTCCCACCCTGCTTCCCCTCTTCGGCCCGGGCAGACCCCAGCGCGTGGAAAAGCCTCTGCCTTCAATAGGCTAGGTGACACGCGCCGTCGTCCGGTTTCGGAGAGGATGGCGGGACGGATTGGTGATCCTCGTCCTGGCTCGCCGAGGGAAAGCTTGGGGTCTGTGTCCCGGACAGCGGACCAGCCCCGCCCGGACAAGGGCAAGGGAAAGTTGCACGAGGATGACGTGCGTCACCAGATCAACGCGGCTCACAACGAGCGCATGAGGAACCAGCCGGGCGGCGCTACGGCCGCCAGGGACCCCCGGGACGAGGTCATCACCCAGCTGGAGAGGAGGCTAGCTCAGATGGAGGCCAAGCAGTCGGCCAACACCCCTACGGCCGGCGCTTCCAACGACCCCGGCCTCAACGCGCTCATGAACAAAGTTAGCGCCCTGGAGAGGGAGCTGGCCGAAGGGCGGGGTGACCCCATCATCCAGGTCAGGATGAGGACCCCTTTCACCAATAGGGTCCTCTCGGCCCCCATCCCTGAGAAGTACAGGGGGAACGCCATCAAGACCTACGATGGCCGATCATACCCCCAGGAGCACTTCAGCCGTTACCAGAACAACATGCTGATGGTGAACGCATCCGACGAATACCTCTGCCGTTGGTTCCTCTCTACTCTCGAGGGGCCAGCGTACGAGTGGTTCAACGGGCTCCCAGAAGGAAGCATCGACTCATGGCAGGATCTCGCCCAGCGCTTCCTCACTCACTTTGCTGGGAGGAAGCGCGCGAAGAAGTATTTCACCCACCTCCTCTCCGTCAAGCAGCAGCACGAGGAGTCCCTCCGGTCATTCATCGATCGGTGGACGAGGGAGACCGAGGAGGTCGAGGGGGCCGATGAGCGCACCCTCCTCGCCTTGTACCAGGGAGCCCTCCGCAGCTCCCCGTACGCTAGGAGCCTCATCACCGACCCCCCGAGGTCGTACGCCAAGGCGCTCCAGCGCGGAGGCTTGTACGCCGACGCCGACGAGCTCCACAATCACAAGAGAGAGGGGGGCCATCCCCCCAAAAAGACAAATCCTTCGCCGACCCCGGGTCCGTCCCCGTCCGGCCAGGGTGCCCAGGGCCGCCACGGCTCTGGTGGACAGAGTAAGAAAGACCGCCACTGGCGGCCGAGGCTGGAGCGGCCGGGGGTAACCCTCACCCACCCGGTCGGCACCATCCTCGATTATGCCGAGAAGCACGGCCTCATCGAGCAGGCTCCTCGGCCGGCCGAGGAGATCCTTGCCATCCAGCAGGGCGGCACATACTGCCGGTTCCACAAGAACTCGTCGCACAACACCGACGATTGCATCACATTGAAGAAGGCCATCGAGCGCCTTATTCGCCAGGGGGAACTCTCCCAGTTTGTCAAAGGTGGCCCACGCAAGAACACTTGGGTAAACACCGGCAAACATGGGGGCGAACCCTCTGCGAAGAAGCGGGAGATTGGTAGACTCAGCGACGACGAGGACTTCGAAGAGCCTCCGTCGAAGAAGAGTCACATCCACCTCATCGTAGGTGGGAACACTGGGGGGGACTCCGCCACTCAGAGAAAGAAATGGGCCCGATCCCTTTACATTGGGGAGGTGTCCCACGTTCCCCCCCAGCCGAAGAAGCAGCGAACGGAGGCGATCACCTTCACCGACAAGGATCTGCCTCCGGGTACGGAATCACACAGGGACGCCCTTGTCATCCGATGTGAGATCGGTGACTCCATCATCCACCGTACTTACATCGATACGGGGAGCTCCGTCAACGTGATGTACCTGGACACCTTCAAGCAGCTGAAGCTGGACAGAGCTTTGCTGAAGCCGATCAAGACCCCGTTATCCGGCTTCACCGGGGACTCTATCGACGCCGAGGGCACGATAGTCCTCCCCGTGGAGGTCGGTGACGGCCCCCACCACGCCAAAATTGACATGAAGTTCATGGTGGTCAACCTCCAGTGCGCCCACAACCTGATCTTGGGCCGGCCAGCGCTGGAGGACTTGGAGGCCATCATCTCCATGAAGCACTTGTGCTTGAAGTTCCCCACCAACGACGGCATCGGTTACGCCAGAGGAAATCAGAGGATAGCCAGAGCTTGCTACCTCAAGCTAACAAGGCCGGCCGAAAGGGAAGGACAGAGGATAGACACCATTACGGCCGCCGTCGCCATAGACGAAGAGAGGCCACATGCGGAGCCGGTCGAGGAGGTCGAGGAAATCCCTCTGGATACCTCCTGGCCGGAGCGGGTTCTCAGGGTCGGAAAGCAACTCCCCCAGGACCAACGAGACGCCATCCTCCTCGTCCTACGGTCGTACGTTGTTGTCTTCGCGTGGGGCCCGGACGATATGCCAGGCATCAGCCGCCAGGTGATCACTCACCGGCTGACCGTCGACCCAGCCTCCGCGCCCGTCAAACAGAAGCGGCGCTACTTGTCCGCCGACAGGCGGGACTTCGTCAAAGGGGAGGTCGCCATGCTCCTATCGATCAAACACATCAAAGAGGTGAAGTACCCAACATGGTTGGCCAACGACGTCCTCGCACAGAAACCGCCGACGTTCAGAATGTGTGTTGACTACACTGACCTGAACAAGGCGTGCCCCATGGACCCGTTCCCTCTCCCCAACATTGATCAGCTGGTGGACGAGACGGCGGGGTGCGAGTTGATGTCGTTCCTCGACGCTTTCAGAGGGTACCACCAGATCTCCATGCATGAAGATGACGCCGAGAAGATGACATTCATGACCCCAGAGGGAATCTTTTGCTACCTCGTCATGGCCTTCGGATTCAAAAACTCCGGCGCCACCTATACTAGGATGGTGGCCAAAATCTTCAGAGCGGTCCTTGGCCGGACGATGGAGGCGTACGTCGACGACATGATCGTCAAGAGCAGGCAGGCCACCTCCCACACCGACGACCTCCGGGAGATCTTTGAAATCATGAAGGAGTTCAGGCTCCGCCTTAACCCCAAGAAGTGCGCCTTCGGTGTCCAGGGCGGCAAGTTCCTTGGCTACATGGTCAGCCGGAGAGGCATCGAGATAAACCCGGAGAAGACGCAGGCTATCATCAACATGGAGCCGCCCCGCAACGTCAAAGAGGTTCAGCGACTGACGGGGCGCCTGGCGGCCTTAAACCGGTTCCTCTCCAGGTCAGCCGAGAGGGCACTCCCCTTCTTCCAGATCATGCGTAAAGCCAACAGCTTCAAGTGGACGACGGAATGCCAGGAGGCATTCGACGAATTGAAAAGGTACTTGTCGTCCCCACCCGTGCTCTCCAAGCCTAGAGCAGGCGAAACCCTCTTCTTGTACTTAGGGGTGAGCACGTCGGCCATCAGCTCCGTGCTCATCCGTGAGGACGAAGGGGTGCAGAAGGCCATCTTCTACATCAACAAGACACTCAGGGAGGCCGAGCTCAGGTACTCCCCCATTGAGAAGACGGTGCTGGCCATCGTCCACACGGTGAAGAAGCTGGGGCACTACTTCCAGGCCCACGCCGTCCACGTACTGACCCAGCAGCCTCTCGGCGCACTCATGAGGAGCCCCACCAGCTCCTCAAGGATGGTGAAATGGGCGATCTTCCTCAGCCAGTTCCAAATTGAGATCAAGCCAAGGCCATCCATCAAAGGGCAAGCCTTGGCCGACTTCGTCATCGAATGCACAGCAAGGGAGACGGCCGTCGCCAACCCCGGGCCGGAGCAAGACGATACATGGACCCTGTTCACTGACGGCTCGTCGGCCGCGAAATCATGCGGCGGCGACGTCGTCCTCATATCCCCTGAAGGATTCAGAGCTTACTATGCCATCCGCTTCAACTTCAGGGTATCCAACAACGAAGCCGAGTATGAGGCCCTCCTCAGCGGTCTCAGACTCGCCGCCGGCCTCAAGGCCAAGCACCTCAAAATCAAGTGCAACTCCAAACTGGTGGTGGGCCAGGTGGAGGGATCGTATGAGGCAAAGGAAGGCCGGATGAAGCAGTATAAACAAGCGGCGGAGGAGTTGCTGAAAGCGTTTGAAACCCACGAGATCACTCAGATCCCCAGGGCCGAGAACGCCGAAGCCGACATCCTCTCCAAACTCAGCTCGGACACCCCGGAGCACATCTCCTAGTTGGCCAAGATCGAAGAGTTGAGCATGTCCAGCATCCATGCCAGCCCCGTCTTGTGCGTCCAACGGCGACCAGAGGACTGGATCTCCGACATCGCCACCTTCATCACAACGGGGGAGCTGCCCACGGACGAGGAGAGGGCCAAACTTGCCAAACTCCGGGCCCCAAGCTACACCATCGAAGATGGCAAACTATACAAACGGTCCTATAATGGCACTCTCCTCCGATGCCTGCACCAGGACGAGGCCGACATAGCCATGGAAGAAGTTCATTGTGGCGTCTGCTCCTCACACCAGGGCCCTTTCAGCATGTCCCGGCGTCTCATCGTCCAGGGCTTCTTCTGGCCGACGATGGCACGCGACTGCGCTGACCTGGCCAGGAAGTGCACCACATGCCAGGTACTCCAGAGGGCCCCTGGTCGGCCAGCTGTCAACTATACCCCTGTCAGCACCGCAATTCCATTCTCCAGATGGGGGATTGACCTGGTCGGCCCCCTGCCCAGAGCCGCCGGGAATAACCGCTACATCATCGTCGCCGTCGATTACTTCACCAAGTGGGTCGAGGCGGAACCCTTGGCCAGCATCACGGGGGCCAGATGCCAAAAATTTGTTTACAAGAACATCATCACACGCTTTGGCGTCCCCCAGGAGATCATATCAGACAACGGCACCCAATTCGAGGCAGCCCCTTTCCAAGAGCTCCTCCGGGAGTTTGAGGTAAAGCATCGTTTCTCCTCCGTTGCCTACCCTCAGGGCAACAGGCAGGTCGAAAACGCTAACAGAACAATTATGGAGGGGCTGAAGAAGAAGCTCCAGGCCGCAGGAGGTAGTTGGGTCAACGAGCTCCCCAACATCCTGTGGTGCTACAGAACCACGCCGAGGAGGGCGACAGGAGAAACGCCTTTCACCCTGTGCTACGGCTTTGAAGCAAAGGCGCCCACGGAAGTTGCCATCCCCAGCCGACGGGTGGAACAATATGAGCCTGACACCAACGAAGAGAACATGAAGATTGACCTACACCTGGTTGACGAGAGGCGTGAGCAAGCTTACGTCCGAGCAGAGAACTACCGGCGTCAAGTAAAATCATACTATGACGCCAAGGTACGTTCCCGGGAATTTCAGGTGGGGGACTACGGCCTCCGCCGGAGGGAAGCAAGCCAGCCGAGAGAGGGTGGCAAGCTAGCATTGAAGTACGAAGGGCCCTACATCGTCAGTGTCGTGGTCAAACCCGGCACCTACAAGCTTAAACGCCCGAATGGGTCCAATGTACCACGAACATGGAATGTACACCATCTGGTGAAGTTTTATCAGTAATCCGAAGGAGGTGTAGACGGCGAAGCCCTCACCCCTTAACGGGTTACTGATTGAACGCCACCCTCGGCCTCGAGCCACTTATGAATAAAATCATGTTCTGATTTTTTCTCTGGAAATTCAAAGTATAACATTAGCAGGTGCCCTCGTCGGCCACCTTAGAGCGAAAGGCTCAGGTCTGGCCGACATGGCCCCTTGCATTTGCAGCCCACGAGCGACAAGCTCAGTCACTCCATTGTATTTTGTATCAGCGAAGGGCTCAGGGCTAGCTGAGAGAGCACATCGTCCTGGCCCCGTAAGCCTAGAAGTGAAACACTCAGGTATGGCCGACGATGTCCCCAGGACGAGGGGCCCGCAAATGGCCCACGTCTTGAAACGGGAAGCTCACCGCGTCGTCCACGCGCCAGAACGCAGGACGACAGGCCTGAAATCATGGCCGAGGTGACAAAATCCCAAAACTCAGGGATGGGCTACGACAGCCGTTGGAAACCGACCAAAAGTCTAGCCCACGTCATAAATAGGCGACGGGACCTGCCCTGAGACCACGGACGTTATAAACGAAGTCCGAACCGGCCGAAGGACGAGCACACCCTTCGACCGAAGCCTGAAAGAAGGATACCCCCCGAAACAAAAAAAAAACATACAAGGGAAAAAGAGGGAAGCCGACGGCCGTGCACACTTGCCGGCCTCGAGCAATGAAAAAATAAAATCCCCACAACTCAGGCCCAACTAGGCCAAGTACATATCAGTTGAACACAAGTGTAGTACCACTGACAGGCAACATGGACGACACGTCCACACACTACAAGGGAATAATCAAGGCCGATACACACGCCTATGAAACCCTAACCTCATCGGTTGGGTGACACGCGAGAGGTGACCTTCATCGGCCATAGTCCTTTGAGGCACCAACGCTTGGTATGAAACAAAGCATCGCAATCCTGAGGATGACCAGGACGAAGCGGGCACTCATCACACCCGCGAAAGGATCAAGCAATCAAGAAACAACCTCTACTTGCCACAGCATCTCGGATGGACGACGCCGGCACTGGAACCAGGGCTGTTGGTCAAACGAAAGTTCTTTAGGGATTCGTTTAAGTGTTTCCCAAACACTTAGGAAAAAATCCTGAGAAAAGAAAGGGTTCCTCAACAACGAACCATGGCTAGCCGACGAAGGTAGGACCATCTCCTTGGACAAGCCGTTCCTTATCCAGCACCCTCATCGGCCACAAGCAAAGAAGTAAATGCCTCACATTTATACTTAGAAAATTATCTAAGTACTCAAATGAAGGAACTCTAGCCGAAGCGGGTACCAGTATACTCCAATGTCGTTATCTACCCACACCTCTGCATGTGTACTTAGAAAAATTCTAAGTTCAAAAAGCTCAAGGTTAAGGTGCCCTTATCGGCCACAACACAAAGGATGCAGGCCGACAACGACACTGGCTCAAACACTTGGGACATCTCCCAGAGCATTTGTCAAAAATGATGAATCCAAGGCCCGGACGGAGCGGACACCACGGTCAAGGCTGAAAAGGGAAGCACCCATAGGGATCCAAAACACTTAGGAATTTTTTTTTTTAAAAAAAAATCCTAAGTGTTATGATAGCCAAGAACCACCGGCCAAGCCGACAAGGCCACCAGGCCACAAGGAAGCAACTGTAAGAACCCAAAAACACTTAGGAAATTTTTCGAAAGGATCCTAAGTGTTATGATACTACATCAACACGGTCAGGCCGACCAAGCCACCAGACCGGGAAGAAGGCATCCAAGTGAACCCAAAACACTTAGGAAATTTTCTGAAAAAATCCTAAGTGTTATGGTAGTAAAGCAACGATGAACAAGCCGACCAGGCCACCGGACAGGGTAGACTACCCCATGGACGTAGCGGGCACTCGCGAGGTGACCCAAGTTGTGACCTTGACACTTAGAAAAAATTTCAAAAACGAAATGACAAAAAGCAAACAAGCATACAAGGGATTCAAAGTCGAACAGGACGGCAAAAATTTTTTCATTGATAGTCAAGTTCATTACAATTGGGGGGCGCTACGGCCGTTACAACATTTGGCAAAAATAAAAATTAACTACAGAGTAGCCGATCAAGCCTCTGGGGCACCTCCATCTGCGGCTGGCTCTTCGGCCTCGTCGGCCCCCTCCTCGGCTTCAATCTCCTGGCCGGCGACGGCTGCAGCACTTGTGGCGTCGTCCAAAAAATCAAACTCGGTGTAATCCGGCTCGCCAAGGCCGGAGCTTTCAATTGGGGACTCCCGCTCCGACAACGGAAGCTTTGCCTGCTCCTCTGGATCCTTCATCAGCTTCGGCAGCTTCAGGTTCCGTCTAGCCCACCCAGACGTATAGTTCATGGCTTTCAAAGCACGAGAGAGTCGCCGACACAGGAGCCTTTGCATCCGCTCCTGGCCAAGGTTATAATACACGGACATCTCTCGGCTGAAATACTCCTGGCCGGCGAGGGAGTTCATTCCCCAACTCTCAAGCCTGGCGGCCACCACCTCGTAGCACCAGGGGAGCCTCTCATCGGCCTTCCACCCCTCGGCCAGGAATTTCTCGACGGCCTCGTCAGCAGCCCTCACAACGGCGGCCTCGGCCTCCGCCTTCGCCTTGACGGCCTCCTCGCTCTTGCGCCGCTCGGCCTCCAGGGCCCTTTGGGACTCCTCGAGCTCCCTTTTGCTCTCCTCGAGCTTGGCCAGGGCATCGCCCTGGCTGCGGCGACTTCATCGGCCCTGGCCTGCAACGCCCTGGCATCCTCCCAGAGCCGGTCCAGGCAAGCAACCGCCTTGTCGGCCGAGGCGGCCTTCTGCTCCAGCTCCTTCAAGCGAGCTATCTCTCGGTATTGCCTCTTGTGGCTCTCCATTAGCATGAAGGCACTCTGCAGAAATAAGGGAAACAAAAGTCAGGCAAATGGTTTTACACAGACGACGAGAAAGACAACGCATAAGGAAGGTAACTTACTTGGACGAGGAGGTCCATGCCGCCCTCATAAATATTCACGTCCCCGAGCTTCCTCAAGTAAGCCCGATCCTTGGCCGGCATGGCCTGTGCCAGGACGTCGTGGCCAAGGATGACGTCATCGAAGACACCCCCGCCGACGGGGTATTCTACCATCTTCTGGTAGGTGGCACCGGCAATCTCTTTGCCGGCCCTCTTCGTCTGTGGCTCCTGGACGAGAGGTAGTGATGGAGCAGCATCGCCAGCAGCGGTAAGGTCCACGACAGGACCACTATCGTCCACGCTGGGGACAGCCAGAGTACCGGCCTCAGTAGTCGGAGAAGGGGAAGGAACCCTCTTCGTCTTCTTAGAGACGCTCAGGCCGGCCTCAGTTAACTTTTTCTGGCCGTCAGTAGCCGGCCTCTTCTTCTTTGATGGGGCAGGTTTTGGGGCCGCATCATCAGTAGCCCCGCTCCCATCGGCCGCGGCACGTCTGGCCGCCTCGGCCGCTTTGGCAGCCAACTCCTCGGTCGCTTTGGCCTTGGCAATAGCCATTATGGAACGACGGTCCATGGCAAAATCTACAAAGGAAAAACACAACAGATTAGTAAGGCAAAGGACAAAAACATAAAAACAGAAAGCCGAAGAAATAATTACCGTCGGCCTCAGCAGGAATGCCCAAATCCGGGCCGTCGGCCTCTTCAAATGTGGTGGTCATCCTCGGCCAGAGTTGGAGGTCATCCTCCTTATCGCCATACAGATGGTATCTGAAGAAGCCGAGGGCGGTCATCTTGTATTCGGTAACGTAATCCTTCACGCTCCTCGGCCCCCCTTCCAGGAAAGCCTCCACCTGAGCGTCCAAGATAGAGCTCTTCGGCGGGTCATGAAGATTGAACCTCCCGGTATGGCCGAGAGAGGGGAACTCGGTGCCACTCTCACCCAGGGATACGAAAACAAACTTGCTCTTCCACCCATGAATGGACGAAGGCAAGTCCGTGAAGCTCCTCTTCTTCGGCAGTTGCTGAAGAGTAGCATAGGCCGCACAGTTCTTGTGGCTTCCTCGGCCGATCTGGTACAGATTCATGAAGAGGGCCGTTGTCGGCCTGTAGCCCAGCTCCTCACACCGGAGTAAAAAGCCCACCATCAAGGAATAACTGTTCGTCGTCAGCAAGGCCGGAGGAAGCCCCACCATGTCCAGATACTCAGTGATGAAAGGGTGAAGGGGGAACCTCAACCCCTTAGCAAAACTCATCGGGTATACTCCAAAGTATCCCGGTGGCGGAAGTAGAACATGGTCCGTCGGCCTGGGTGCCCTAACCCGCCCGAACGGCCCCACATACATCTGGGCAACAAGATAGTCGGCCGCACTGCTCTCCGGCTTGATCAGGAATATGTTGGTGAGGTCCAGATAGGAGAGGCCCGGCCCATTCTTCGACCTCCTCACCCTCTTCGGCTTAGCTGCTCCCTTCACGGCAGACACCGGCCTCGGGCACGGAATGACAGCAGAAGTGGACGCCCCGTCCACCACTCGGGACGCACCTACGTCCTCACCCTTTGAAGAGGAGGCGGACTACTCGTCCTCGCCTTCCTCGTCCACCGGCTCTCCGGATTTGTAGGGACTTAAACGCTCTATCTCCTCTTCGAACTCCTTGAGCACCTCGTAGTCAAGCGACCTCGTGGAGGGCTGGTCGTCGTAGGGGTAGTAGTCTTCGTTCAAGCTCTTCATAACTACTACTACGGGCCTAAGGAGACTAACTTAAGATCTAAGGATGTTCAAACGCCTAACACTAGATCAACAACCTAGGAAGCAAAGTATGAAAAGTGAGGAAGATCGCGATGAACACTAACCTTGAACAACGAAGAACACGAAGAACAGGCTTGGGAGTTTATCTCTCTAGAAAATCGGCCAGCACTTCGACAAATTCAGAATGCAAATACGTTTTCTCGTCGAAGGGGGAGGGGTATTTATAGAACCCCCCACCCAACGGTCACTACACGTGGCACCCCCCCAATGGCCACACCAACGGCCACCAATGGGGGACCACCACGTCACCAACGGGCCAAACTCAATATCAACAGCCCACTGGCAAGACGGACTCTACGGCCTACACACGCTCACCGGCTTTACAAATGCCAGCAAGCGCCCACAACATCCCACTTGCTCGCCAAGATCACAACTGCCAAACAATAAGGAGACGGCAACGGCCAGGAACGTAACGGCCACAAGATCAAAGGACCCAAGAGCCCACAAGCCATCGGCTCCTCGTCATGACCTTTGATGATAACTCTCTACAAGCGATCTGCACACAAGGGTTCTCCCACAGGGTTACCTTGGCCAGAAAATCGCCATGAGAGTTGGATTCAGGGGGACTACGGAGAGGCCGCTTCGGCCAGGGACTCAAGCAACTCCTTCACCCCTCACACTCCTCGGCCTGAAGCAGTGGGGGACTGGGGGACTACACCGGCCTCAGCAAAACAAAAAGGAAACACTACAAAAAAACATGAATGTGACCACAAAGCATGGCCACATCGTCCATATAGCACAACTGAGCTTCATCGGCCAAAGGCCCATAACGTCATTAGCGACGGCCAACAAGCCACTAGAGGCAAGGACACTCATCGTCCAAAGCCAACAATTAATCTTGACGGGCCCTTCGGCCAAGAACACGAAGGCCAACAAGCAACGGCCAAAAGGAGTGCGCAAACACCCTCATCGGCCACCCAAAGGAAAGGACGCCATCGTCCTCAAAGCAAGGAATAACTTCAGTGGCCTCATCGGCCCAAACACAAACTTCAACCATCAACGCCCAAGCAAAACGTGCCTTTCAACGGCCACCGTTGAAAGAAGGACACTCATCGTCCAAAAACAAAGACATCAAGTAAACAACGGCCTCCCTGTCCACAACAAGGAACGGATAACGGCCAAGGGCACAAAAGCATAGGAATCTACTCTCCTTCACTTCGTCTACGTCTCAGCTTAGAGAGTGGGGGACTCCTGATGGAGTATATGGGTCTGAGCCCCCGGACCCACATACTCGGAAGAACAGAAAGCACAAGGCACAGAGTGGCGCCCTCGTCGGCCAGGACGCCCCCGACGGCCGAAAAGGGGCCAACTCGGATTATGGTCCTGAGTCCAAGGAACCCGTGTGCCCTCGTCGGCCGTGCCCTCGTCGGCCGTGCCCTTGTCGGCCACGCCCTCGTCGGCCACGAAAACCTCACAGAATCGGATTTTATACTTACTCATTTGTGCAGCCCATTAGTGGCTTTGTATTCGGCCCAATAGCGGTCCAGTTGTAAATGGGCCTCCCAAGCCCAAGGCTTGGGAGCCCAACCCTAATTTTCTCTATAAATACTCCCCTTGGGAGTAGTTATAGGGGTTACGAATTCATTCTATTGAAGCATATTACTGCACTTCTCTCTCTAGCTCTCACTTCTCTCTAGAGATATACTCTATCAACGGCAGTCTTGCCAGATCCAAGTACCAACATGGATGCACACAACAAGGTCTAGATTTGGTCCGTGGAAAACGTGACCGTCACCCATCAGTTCATCTCAGGGATTATGTTATTCATACTATTGTTCACAACAGTCCATTCCCCTCTCCGCCCGATTCGTCACCTTCCTCAGGTACACGTTTCCCTATTACACACTATGTTAATTGTGGATAAATTTTCCACAAAACATCGTGCTTTCTTAGCATCTATATCCTTTGTCACAGAACCTCAATCTTTTAATGATGTCGTTAAAGATGCTGGTTGGTGAGCTGTCATAAGTTCGAAAATAGACGCTCTTGAGAAAAATTGCACATGGAGCTTGGTTGCTTTACCCGCTGGCAAACGTGCGTTGGGATGTCGATGGGTGTATAAAGTCAAGCATAAAGCTGCTGGCAGCGTGGAACGTCTTAAAGCACATTTAGTTATCTTTGGAAATCGACAGGTAGCTGGTCTGGAACTTTTGCTCCTGTCACCAAAATGGTAACAGTGCGTGCTTTTCTAGCTATATATTGTTGTTTGCAAGCACTAGGAACTTCATCAAAAGGATGTGCATAATGCATTTCTTCATGGTGATCTACATGAAGAAGTTTACATGAAGATCCATCCTGGTTACAAAACACGTGATCCTACATTGGTCTGTTTACTTCATAAGTCCTTGTATGGTCTTAAACAGGCACCGCGATGCTGGTTTGCCAAACTTGTTACTGCCTTAAAAAGCTATGGTTTTCTGCAGTCCTATGCGGATTATTCTTTATCCATCCTCACTCGTGGGGCTATTCAACTTAATGTTCTTGTTTATGTGGACGATCTTCTCATTTTCAGAAATGATGGTAATGCTATTACGGCGTTTAAGTCCTATCTTCACACTTATTTTCACATGAAGGACTTGAGTACTCTTAAATACTATCCTCTGTTCCGTTTTAATCACAACATGTTGAATTTTACACTATTCACATGCTCTACTTTGACTACATTTTACGTTATTATTTTATGATTTTTTTTAAAAAATATATATTTTTCAATTCATCTCGTTACAAATTTTCAAAAACCGATTTTTAATATTTTTAGACTAATATAATTAAGATATAATTACGGTCAAAGACGTGCGTTGGCAAATGTGAAATGTTGACCGTTGCAATTAAAAAAGAACAGATGGAGTATTTTCTTGGTATTGAGGTTGCTCGCAGTGCATCCGGTATTTTCCTTACTTAGCGCAAATATGCTTTGGATATTATCACTGAAACCTGCTTCTTTCCTTATTGAGCACAATCATACTCTCGTCGCTATCTCTGGACCTCCTCACGCGGACCTAGAGCAGTATTGACGTCTTATTGGTCATCTTATTTACTTGGTGGGCGCTCATCCAGATCTTACTTATTCTGTGCATATTTTGTCCCAGTTTATGCACAATCCTTGTGTTGCACATTCGGAGGCTGCATTACGAGCTGTTCGTTATCTTAAAAATTCTCTTGGACATGGCATTCTTCTTAGATCTGATGGCGATCTTACTCTTACCGGTTGGTGTAATTCTGATCGGGTGGCATGTCCCCTTACACGTCGATCTCTTTCCGGTTGGTTAGTTTTTTTGGGTCACTCACATGTCTCCTGGAAAGCTAAAAAAACAATCTATTATTGCTCGATCATCTGCAGAGGCTGAATATCGGGCAATGATAACTCCTACATGCGAACTTAAATGGTTAAAGGCCCTACTTTTGAGCTTGAGTATTCATCATACCCCAGGCTATTTCTCTCTACTGTGATAGCCAATCGGCCTTGCATAATGCCCTATTTTCATGTACAACTGCCCAGATCCAGTCTGGTGACCGCATCGACCCCAGCCCCAGTGCCATAGCCCCCTATCTATCACCATCCTATCATCCCCTCTCAATTTGATGTGATCAGAGATGATCATTTCCACTCCGACTTCATTCAAAATCCGAAGAGGCCCAAAGCTTCATCTCAGAATAAATCACCGTCAATTTCAATCGTTGTCTCCGGAGCAACATTTTTCGGATCTGAAACCTAGCAACCGGGAACCTTAGAGGTGAACTTCGAAGAAACAGTCGACACAGATCAAGGAGTGAAAGTCTGCACCTGATTTGAAGTACATCGAAGCCGCGAAAGAAGAATAAGACAACGTCGATGGACAGTGGTGAACATCAAGCGAGGGATTTGAACTTGCCTACGACGGTGATGGAGTGTGAGGATGGAGCGGTGGGTGATGATGAGTGATGGTGGAGCAACATGTTGTGGTGTAGCAGAGAACCTTCTTCTCTGTAATTATGCAATTAGACGAAGGGTTTGTCCGCGAGAAATTGTTTGGGGAAGAGTAACTTAGTCTCTTTGTTTCAATTGAGGTCCTATTTGTGTCCAATTGGATAAGTGGTCATAGTAATGTCTTTCAAAACCGTAAGAGTGTTATTTCGGTCATTCTTTCTATAACTAACTTTAGCTTATATATCTAGTTAGGGAAATTGTCAAAAATAGGAGTAAACAATTTTTGGAATTTCAAAATATGATTGTTATGTTTTTTCTTCCCGAAATGGAAGTCTTTACTGCCATGATTAAAAAATATTATCATTAATAATTGTAGATAATGTCATGTTAAGTTAATATCTTGTACTGCAACTATTTGTAGTAATGACTTCAAAAAGATATTAAATATTGTCATGTTAAACATATTAATCATATTTTGAAATTTCAAAACTTATTTATTCCTATTTCAAAAATTTTCCCACCCAGGTACGCGATGCCGCTCGCCTTCCCAGAACCGCATGATATGCCTAACCATATCATTTCAGTGATCAAATTTGCAACATTGTTTTGGTTTAATTAAATTACCGGCATGATTTATTTAGTTTTTCCTAATTTAAAACAATATATAATGTTATTTTAACCAAAATAAAAGTACACACTATTTTCATCATATAGAAAAGATCGCCTCACATAATTCTGACGGGAACGGCCGTCAGAACTAGCCTATTTGAGGGCTTACACGTGGAATTTTTTTAAAGAAATTTTGTGAGCATGTTTTCATAAAATGTAGATTAATGTTCATGAAATGTCAACTTAAAATTCAATCGAAAAGTCAGTTAAATAAATTATTGAAAAATTCTGCGTTTTTTATTTACATTTTGGCGTAGTGTTTTTCAATAATTTATTTAAGAGACTTCCCGATTGAATTTTAAATTGAAAGTTTAGGAACATTAATCTAAACTTTATGTAAAAACATGTTTACAAGATTTCATAAAAAAAAACCACTCTAAAACCCTTTAAATAGACTAGCTGGGACTGTGGTTTCCCTCACAACTACTATTAGACGAGGGGATGTAAAGAGGGGATCCAGAACCAGTCATTTATGGTTGAAAACCATCATCCAGTCCATGACCACTACTACTAAAGGGAAAAGTCGGCTGATGAGCAGGAAATGGATAAGTAGTAACCAAGCCGGGCTGATGATGATGATCATGACCAAAACTTGATGATGATGGCACCGTAATATTGTCATGATGATGATGATCAGGTGGTGGCTGAGCAGCCGTGATCAGCAAATCTTCGTTGATCAAAGAGTTCAAGAACACATACTCATCCGTGCAACAATAGTTCATTATTCCAAGATGATCCCCACTCATACTCAAACAATCAATGTTATTATTGCTATCATTATTTTTGGCGGCGGAGTACTCAAGAGGAAGCGGTGGAGGGGGAGGAGGAGGAAGGCGGTGCTGTTCTTGATCATCCCGGAGAAAACTATTTGTCACTCCAATAATGCTGTTGCTGCTGCTTATCTTTAGGGTAGTGGAGGGAGCGAGTTGAGACACGGCGGCCGGATATGTGAGGTCAGGTGACGACGTGGTGTGGTGGTGGTTATTGGCAGCAGGACGGCGTCCGCCGTCGTCTGTGGTGGTTATGAGAGGCCGGTGAGTTCTTGGGTCAATTCCTTGGCTGATAAGCTTCTTGCTAAGGTGAGTGTTCCAGTAGTTCTTTATCTCGTTATCCGTACGCCCTGGAATCCTTCCCGCTATCAATGACCACCTTCATATTACCAAGTGAATAATCAGACTTGGGGAGAGACAAAAAAGTTTTTACGGACATTTACGGACATGAGTGTCTAATAGTGTGTACCAATAGTGTCTACGAATAGATTTTTTCTTACCAAGTATACATTTTTATGTATGCAAATGATCACTTATAAAAAATGGCTTAAAGTACGATTACTTAAAACAATGACACAATTCTAAAATTTAAAGCAAGTGTGTTTTCTTTCCAAAATACTGACTTATTTATTCTTATAAAAACATTCCAAATTAAAATAGGAGCAAATAAGTGATAGTAGCATTTATAAAAGAAAATAGTGAGAATCCTTTTTAAGAAATTGTACAATATGTTTTACTCCCATTTAAGCTGTATGGTCAAAAAAGAACTGAACTGAAATATGTGCAAAACGTGGAGTACGCTTTTCATAAACAAAAATGACACACTTTTCTCTAATAAATATATGAGCACTTAAAAGTGTGTACTTTTCAATGGCTGAATTAAAAGTGTCATAATGGGAGAAAGATTTTACTAAAAAACACGTAGTATTTCTCATAATGGGAGAATGAGAAAAGTCTTATTTTTATATCTCCTCTTCTATATTTAGAGTCCGTTTGGTGATCCTGTTTTCGGCTTATCAGATTTATCAACCAACTTTTTCATTAAACACATAACTTTTGATTCAGGTGTAATTTTAAGAAAAATTAAGGTTGAAGTTACTTTTCTGGCTGTATTGGCTGAAGTTACTGTAGAGGATCATTTTAGCTATTTTTCATATATACTTTTTTTATTTTATTAATAATTTTATTTAAATATAGTTTTTTCAC
Source organism: Cuscuta europaea (assembly GCA_945859875.1). NCBI lineage: Eukaryota > Viridiplantae > Streptophyta > Magnoliopsida > Solanales > Convolvulaceae > Cuscuta > Cuscuta europaea. The sequence goes on along the minus strand of CAMAPE010000008.1, from coordinate 5,784,416 downwards.
AAATCAGTAGAATCAGCCAATCCAGCCACTTTAACAGAACTTCAGAAATTTCAGCAGAATCAACCGAAGCAGCCAATTTCAATGTTACCAAACGACCTCTTAATGTTTTTACAGTTTACGATTAGACGTATTATAAAGAGGGGCGAAGCCAAGAGAGTCGGGATGGTCAGCCGCTCCATGAAAATTTGAAAAAAATAGAGCACTTAAATATACTCCGTATTTGATTTGATATATTATGTTTCCCGTATTTCGTTACGAGTAAAAAGAAAGGGGTCATAAAACAAGTGATCTAAATGCATTTTAGATCTAACTTTTAGCGCATGGTCATAAAACGAGCGATCTAAATGCACCGATGAAATTATCTAATAAATTTTTGAATCTAAGCATGTTTTATTTGGACGGTTTTCACTCTCACATCAAATTAAACCAACTTACACCAGATCAAGCCATACATAAACGAATGAGACTTTCTTAATTAATTAGTTGTAAAATACACAGAAACCAAACATTTACCATAACCGATCAGACCAATTTAGAACAGATCATACTAGATTTAAATAGATAAGACCACACCAATAAATAAGTCCAAGTTAATACATCCTAACTCAATGCTCCCAAGTCATCACGTACCCTAGAACGTTGATGGGTGAAGTAATTAATTAACTCACAACACTATTTGTTTTGTCTCTAATTGACCTTGATTGTACACTTAAACACAATTGTTTCATTTAAATTGAAATTCACACATTCACATTCAATATGAGATGATCAAATACATTAGGCTCTAAAGGGCAGTATACAATACGCCCGGGACGATCGAACTGGTACATGTTTGTAACACGATTTAACATGAGTACATAAGAGAAGAGTACTACACGAAGAACGAAAAGCCAGAAGTTTAAGGATGTGTTTACCTAGACTAGACTGTTTTCAGTCTCACACCAGACTTAAATAGATAAGATCAAACCAGATCAGACCAGACCAGTCCAGTTTAGACTAGACCGGACTTTCATAGTTATAAAATACACAGAGACCAGACATTTACCAAACCAGACCAGATCAGACCTGACTTAAACAGACGATACTAGATCAACAAATTTCAGTCCAAGTAAAAACATCCTAATTACACCGAATTTAGGAAAAATTATTTAAATGTGACGTAAACATGTATAGATACCAAACATATGACTAGCAAACTTAAACATGACTCTACATAAGTAATACTCCATATTTGAATTCAAGAGTAAAAGTAAAGTAAAAGTAGTGTTAGGACCTGGGGTTCCATCCTAAAAGGTCAACTTGATAGGAGGAGTAACCCATGTTTTAATATAGCACTTTGTTGATTCAAACTTTTCTGGTGTGAGATTCTAACACCCCTCCTCACGACCTGCAGACACTTCGTCTGGTTCGTGCCGCTATTCATTTTTTCGTCGGTTCATCATTGTCATTTTTTTTAATCGTGTCGTCATTTTTCATAAGGGGGTCCACACCATGGTTATAGATCGGTTTGACTCTGATACCATGTTAGGACCTGAGTTTCATCCTAAAAAGTCAACTTGATAGGAGGAGTAACTCATGTCTTAATATAACACTTTGTTGATTCAAACTTTTGCGATGTGGATTCTAACGAGTAGCATGGAAACACATACCATACGTTTAAAACAACATAAACTTAGCAATAAAAAGTCATTTAGTCATATATTTTAGAAATCACCTCCACTAGTAGGCATACTCCTAATGATTTTCTCTTTTATGCAGTATTTAAGTTTGATCTCTATTGGTCTCATTTGCATTGATAAATTGAAGTTCTGTTTTAAAGTTACGCTAAGAAATCTCTTGAATAATAAAATGAAATTTAATAATAATAAGAATCAAATGAGAAAATAGTAGAATGATACTGAGTAGGATTTCGATCAATATAATGAAGAACAACATATGGAATAACATAAAGAGGACTCTAATGTATACCCATACATCCATCTCACTCTAATGTATACCCATACATCCATCTCACTTGAAGATTTCCATTCTCTAATTTGTTATCTTGTTCAATCAGCATTCTTTTACTTCGTAATATTTTTTTCATTTAATAAGGAGTAAAGTTTTATTAATTTATTTTTAATTAGACTTGAACGAATCTTCTAGCACAGCTCTTAAATATGACAAAAAATCTATTTGTACACGTTCTTATACACGTTTTTATACACGTTCTATCCATTTTTTGTCTCTGAATGAGCTTGTTTTGTTTGTCACAGACAAAACACGCAAGTTTTGTATGTCAGATACGTTCACAGACAAAAAATATGGCCTGCCACAGACAAGTGTATAAAAACGTGTATAAGAACGTGTACAAATAGAATAATCATAAATATGAAGATTAAATTGTTGATTTTGATTAAAAATGATTACTACATGAAATAAATAATTTTATCATGAGTCGCATATCATAAACTCAAATACTTGGTATCTATCTATCTATATAGAATATACTCCTAATTTAATAGCTATGGATGGTGAGAATATAAAAACAATATAGTACATGCGGAGTAATTCCTTACCCTAGTTAGGAAAAAAAGTTTATTTACTTTCTTGAAGGCCATTAATTTAAGATGATCTTCTAAAGAAATTAATTAATGTGGGAAGCCAAATCGATGAAGAGGTAGCTAGCTAGCAATTCAAGCACCACGTACTACGTATAACGTACGTACTATACTATACCTGTTGCCTAGGAGGCGGTGGAGGCGGATGATGAGATCCTCCTCGTCGGCGGCGATGTGGCCGCGCTTGACGGAGGGGCGGAGGTAGTTCATCCACCGGAGGCGGCAGCTCTTCCCGCAGCGGAGGAGCCCGGCCTTCTTAGGGAGGGTTCTCCACCGGCCCTCGCCCTCCCTCTTCACGTACTCGGACAGCACCTCGTCCTCCTCCGGCGTCCACGGCCCTCTCTTCAGCCCCACCTTGGCGCAACACGGCGTCGTCTTCAGCTTCGCCGCCGTTCCTCTCGACGACGACGAGGACGACGCCCCTCCGGCGGCGGCTTTTGTCGATGACTGGCTTCTCATTTTCTCTCTCTAGAATTAGCTAGGTTTAATCTGTTCTTTGTTTAACCTATTTGAATTCCGTTTGTGAAAATGGTGATATAAAGATCGATGGATGATGTCTTTTTCATGGGATGGCTTTCAGGCAGCCGTGTGAACTTAGGTCGCTAGTCATCTCGTCTGCTAAGGCATTGCCATTGTCATTGAATTGCCTTGGCTATTTGCTTACTCTCTTCGAGTTAATTAGGTCTTAGGTGCTACCATATTTAGTTAATTATTATTGTTCTTAACAACGTAACAGCCGTTTAATTTACTTGTTTTAGTTTCACACAAGATCCAAATGAGAGTATGGTTATCTTAATGCCATCTATCAACCAACACAACAACACATATCATATAACAAAATAATAAGGTACAACATAATGAAAAGATTTATGATTTATCATTACACATTCGATCATTCTTATTGGAGGATGGTATTTTAATCAGGGCCGGTCCTGAGGGGGCAACACGGGAGACCGCCTTAGACCCGAAAATATATAGAGATAAAAATAGGCAATCTTTTTTGCATATATAGTGTGAGTAGTTTTTTTTAAATTCAATTAATCAGGCATAATGTTTAATTTCTGTTGATAATTTTAAAAAATAGAACATAAGTAAAATATCTTAAACGAAGCCAAATTTAATAAAAAAAGAATATACATAATTTTAAGTAGGACTAGTTATAGTTTTTAAAGCAACGCAATTGTTGCTGAATCGAAAAAAAGACATGTCACTTCAGTCTTTACATCTTTTTAGTTTTAAATGTTTTTTGTCCTTTTAAGCGATTATTATTGATGATTTTATTTCACATTGTTCTGCAAGAAATGTTTTAAGTAAAACTTTTCTTTTTATGTAATACTTATGTTGTTACTTTTGTCCAAATATGTAATTTAAACAATGCATAGTAGTAAATTGATGTTGGCCTTTATTTTATGGTCGTTTTTAGATATTTTTGTTATAATTCATATTTTATTGTCTTGAACATAAGCCGAACATATATAGTATCTCACCTATAGGCCTAGAAATGGGTGGGACGACCGACCCTGATCTTAATTATTGGAGAATGGCTGATGTTTTTAATTGGACTATAATTTACTTCTATAATCTAGCTTGAGTTGAAACTTGTCCAATTAAAAAAGTTCGAAGTTTGAATGTATGTAAATAGAATTGAACTTTTGAGTATAAACGATGTTATATGGGAGATTTACCTTAATAGTACCAAAACATGGTTTTTTTTCTCAAAATAGGACCAATTAGTTTAAACATTCTTAAATAGGACTTTTTATGTGTGAATGGACCAAAATACCCCCACTGCTGCCCCTAGATTGCTGCCCCTAGACCTCGGGCCAGCCGCCAGCCGCCAGACCTCCGGCCACCACTGCCTGCCGCCGCTGGAGCACCGCCGGAAAATTCCAAAAAATATCTGGCAGACTGTCAGATTCTGCCTCCGCCGCCACCCCCCCGCCGCCCCCGCCGAAGCACCGCCAGAAAATTCAAAAAAATATCTGGCAGACTGCCACATTCTGCCGCCTCCGCCGCCGCAATGGTGTTTATCAGAATTTATTGTTTATTTAGAGCATCTCCAATGCTACAATGTGCACGGTGCACATGTAGCATGAGAGAGATAGACACAAAAAATTAAATTTATGACATTTTTCTCTCCTTTCCACGGTTTTGTGTGTTTTTGGTAATTTTTTCTCAACAATGTCAACCACAATGTCTACATCTAGACATTGTGTTTGACATTGTAGAGAAAAACTTACCAAAAACATATAAGACCATTCAAATAAGGAGAGAGATATTCTATTCGTTATTTTTTAATTGGCTATCTCTCATGCCATGTATGCATCATTCACGTTTTTGCATTGGAGATGCTCTTATTATCTACTTATTGTCTATTTATTGTCTATTTATTGTCTATTTAATGTCTGTTATTTTCTTGTCGCCGCTGGAAACCGCTACCACTGCCGCTACGCTGCTGCCACCACTGCCGGACCACCGCCTGCCACCGCCGGAAAAATTCCAGATTTTTTTTCTGGAGGTTTGCCAACATTCTGCCGCCACCTGCCGCCGCCAGAAACCGCCTCTTCTGCTGCCGCCGAGCTGCCGCCACCTTCGGACTGCCCCGCTACCAACGGACTGCCTTGGTTGTGCAAGAGAACTAGGGGGGGATTAATTGGGTTAATTAATTGCCGGAGTTGCCGCCGCCGCCACCGGAATCCGCCACCGGCCGCTGTCGGAGTGTTGCCGCCACCACGGACTGCCCCGCCACCGACGGACTGCCTTGGTTGTGCAAGGAAACTAGGGGGCAATTATTTAGATCAATTAATTAATTAAATAGAATTAGGGGTAAAAAAGGTAAGGTTAGTTCTATTTAGAGAAAAATATGCATGTGGTCCTATTTTTAGAAAAAGGTTGAGTTTTAGTCCTATGTTGGACAATTTTCTCTGTTTATATATGTTATACTTTGTGGATCTTTTTTGTGGTCGGTGATTTCAAATGATGTTTATATACTCCGTATGTTATAAGCCAATTCATCATAAACGATTATTGTGTGGTCATTCACATATGTTACTCCCTCTATCTCGTTTCACCTGTTTTATTTTTCTTTCCGGATTGTTTCAAAATAAGTGTCACTTTTTTCTTTTTGAAAAGAAATACGTGGTTCACAACATTCCATTTTATTATACTCAAATCTCAACCACAACTTTTACATTTTCAATCACTTTCTTAAAAATTGTGTCAAAACCAAATGAGACACATAAAATGGGACGGAGGTAGTATATATAAAACGGTGTGTATATATGGTCATATTTGTGTATTCAATGTGTTTTTTATGTTTGAGTGGCTTGAATTAAGTGTCTTGTTTTTGCTTGTTTTTGCTACATACTATGATGATCCAAACATTCATTGATATGAAATATACAAATGATATGAAAATGATATGATTATATTACTCGTCCTCGCCCCAGCACCTCGGCCAAAGTGGAGCAAATAACACTGCTCCTCGGCCCGATTGGGTGCGACATGTTCAATTCCACCAATCCCCGTTAATCAGAACTCTATTCAGTTTCTCCTCAACCCAATAGACAAATCCCTTGCCACTTTCCCACATCAATTGATAGCAGGAGAAATGAAAATCTTGAATGCCGCTTGACTCCACTGCCTCCCTGAAGCCCCTCAACCTCCATGCAGGGTGAGGTATTCGCCCTTTCTCCTTAGACGCATACTAAATGTCATTAAAATCGCCAATCATCATCCAAGGTAATGTGCTGCTCTCCGCAAACACTCTCAACAGTGACCAAGATTCCCTCCCCGACTGTCTCCAAAAAACCACAGAAGCAAGCCGGTCTCCAAACTGTTGGAAAAGTGTGTTAAAAATTGCATTAAATGGTCTTTTTGGGGCAATTATTTGAGTGGGGTCCACTTCCGATTTGGGTCGGGTCAAAGTGGTTTCGGATTGTCCTTGTTAAGGGCTACAATTCAATATATGGTACTGATGGATAGTGTACCCGGGGGTAGCTTATCCGAGGGGTTATTACGGGGAATAACTTAGAGAGAAGTTAGAGCAAATAAGTAAGAGAGAGAGTGTATATTCGATATGTATTCAGCGTGGTTACAAATGGGGAAATGGGGTGCTATTTATAGTAGCAATAAATGCCGGGCAGGGACACGTGCCAAGCGCCCATTGGCCGAGGGGTCACCTCAACTGGTTGGCGCTGGCAGCCGCATGTGGCCGCATTTAATGCGGCTGTTGGATGGGACGTCTGTGCGGGGTACGGTGATCTGTACGCATGTGAGGCGGATATCTTGTCGAGTGAGATGCCTTCGGCTATAAAGCAGTAGCCGAGGGCTCTTCCACCCGATGGCACCCCCTGGTGCCGAGGGCTCACAGTGCCGAGGGCTACTGTTTTCGCCGTTTTCTCCCAGTTTCTTAGCTTGCTTGAGAAACCCGCTCTGTGAGAATTTGGAGCCTTCGGCCAGGGGGCCGAAGGCACCCCTGTGCGTTGTGCGGACTGCTTGGTACTCCGGGTGCTGTGATTTGGTCCTGTTGGGCTTTTTGGGCCTGTTGGGCCTTTGCTGGAGTAGTAGGAGTCTGTGGGCCGGGGGTTCCCGGGCCATATACTCCATCAGGAGTCCCTCACTTCTTTTGCTGAAAGGTACTTGAGGGAAAAGGAGTAATTTGTGCTTGCCCTTTGATGTTGTTCCGTTGTGATCTCTGAAGTTGGTGAGGAGTTGTTGCTTTTATGTCCCTGCCGAAGGCAGTCCCTCAGTTACCCACATGTCGGGAGTTGAGGGCTTGCTTTGTTGTTTGTTGGAATTTCACAGATTTTGTAATTTAATGGTTTTCCCGAAGGGGTCCTCCAGTCCCCCACTCCTTGAGGCACTTGTAAAGTGGTGAAAAGGAGTAAAGTAGTTACGTTGCCGTTGTGGGCCGAAGGCTGACGCTTTTCGTTTCATTTTGGGGGGATGCCTCGTTAAAAACCTCATTAGGAAAAACCCTTTGGGAAAAAATCCTAATGAGGGAAAAAGAGTGCACCGAATTCCCCCAATGATGAATCGAAAATGTTAAACCTTGGTGAAAAATGGAGAATGACGGGAATGCCGAAGGCTCTCTCTTCTGAGGGCTCCTGTGTTGATTAGCCGAAGGCTTGCTGTTGATGTCCTGGTGGTGCCGAAGGGGAGCCCCTCAATCCAGGGATCGAGGGCCTGCCAGATGAGGGCAGCAGTGAAGTTGTTACCGGGGGGTCCACTGTTTGTTGATGAGTTGGTGATGAAGATACCCGAGGGCTCCCATTACCTGTGTGCCATGGGCCATCCGTCAATGAGGCACTCCCCGGGGGCTGCCCGGTTGTGTAGTGCTGAGGGGGAAACCCCGAGGGGTACCCTGATATGCAGCCCTAGGGATCTGAAGGAGTGATCCCGAAGGCGTGTGTAATGTGCTGTGTGGGGCACAACCCGGGGGCACTTCTGGGTGAGTGCACCCGGAGGCAATCCTTGATGAAGTGGAGTGAAGTAGAAAACCCGGGGGCTTCCAGAATATAGCCGTTGGAAATATAGCCGTTGGAATATGTAACGACAGGATATAGCCGTTGGGGGTGGCATACGTGGCGTGTGATGGCTGGCTGTTCGTGGGCGGTGTCACCGGTTGGGTGAAACGGCGGTGTGTAATGATGGCGGTCCGTCCGGAGGCCCGAATCCAGGCCCAAGCCCGGATCCATCGCCTATAAATACCCCAAGGCCAGGCGTTCCTCCGTGTGCGAAAAACTTGTTAGCGAAGCTCTGCCAATTTTTCTAGAGAGAGAAACAGCAGCCCCCGGTTGAATCCTCTGTTCTTAAGGTCAGTTCTCCAGTTACCCTTCACCTCTTAGCTACCTGTACTGCGCCCTTAGGCTAGGAGATAGAACATTTAGAAAACACTAGTTGTACGAGCCCTCGAACTAGAGTCAGAATGTCGTCCCAGAGTGATTCTCAAGATATCTCGAGGACGCCCTCGATGGAGGACGAAGGCATCTCTGACGTGGAGTCAAGCAGTGGTCAACCCTCGGATGGTGGTGATGCAGCCCTGGCCCGGGAGGTCCAGAAGGAACTCATTGCGGAGGTTGAAGCCGAGGGCTTCGAGCAGGAGTGCGATGATGAAGACTTAGCCCTCGCATGGCAGACAGCGGAGGATGAGGCACAGAATGAGAGCTCGAAGGTTACGATTGTTGTTCTCCCCCCTTGGGGTTCCGGGGAGGCCAGTAGCTCGAGGTCGTTGGATCCGACACCTCTGAGGGCGGTTTCCGGTTTGAAGAAGAAGAAGGCTGCTACCAAGAAGAAGGAGAGGGCCGTCGATCAAGGAAAGCCCGTAGACATGCCCGAGGGGTACAGTTAGCTGAACACTGAGGCCCTCGAGATCAGGTCGAAGGCCGACAGGGCAGATCTGTACGTGACTCAGCTGCACGTGGGGCCCTCGGCCGAAGTGGTGGAGCCAGGTCCCGACGACGTGTTGTCCAGGGCGCCCGAGGGGTGTATTGCTATTCACGTCCTTTCGGTTTCCATGGGACTTAGGTTCCCTCTGCACCCATTCCTCCGGGAATATTTGCGGTTTGTTGGCTTGGTCCCCTGCCAACTCACGCCCAACAGCCACTCCTACATTGCGGGGTTCCTCCAGCTCTGCAAGTCCCGAGGGGTGAAACCCAGCCTGGATCTATTCTTCCAGAGTTTTAATCTGTGCCGGGGGGGGGGGGGGGCACGAAAACGGCGAGGGGTATGCCAACCTGCAGCAGATTGCCCGCTTCAAACTATTCTTCGATGCTCCTTCTTCCAACAAAGGATGGAGGGAACGTTGGTGCTACGTGAAGTTGGATGAGAGCCCATTCCCGAGGGAGCTACGTGACCGATTCCGAAGGCACGAAAAGATAAGGAGTGCCGCTCTCGAGAAAGACGGCCTAAAGCTGGCCAAGTTCCCGGAGGGGAAAAACAAGAACGTGGCGATCAAAGACTGCACCCTCGAGGAGGATTTATACACCCTCGGGTTCCGGAGGTACCGCTTCATAGGGGAGACCGATGAAAAGTACCCTCCCTTCAACAAGGCCTTCGGAGGGGCCGGAGGTAGGAGCCGAGGGTTTTAGAATTTTGTACTTAGTTTTTTTTTGCTTGGATGTTATCGTCCCTTCGCTTAGACCCGTCGGACTAACCCTTTGTCTCCTTTGTGCAGGTATCCCCGTCTCTATGGTGAATGTAAAGGGCCTTGCCCGTTTGAAGAAACAGGACCCGAAGGGGTCGGGACAGGGCATCCAGAAGCCCGCCACTGCCCTCTTTAAGAAAGCCGAGGGCGATGCCGCTGCCGGTAAGAGGAAGGCAGTGACCAAGGGGTCCCCCCCGGCTACCAAGAAGCCGAAGAAGGGGGATGTCGCCGAGAAGGAGCCCCCGGTCATTATTGCTGATGAGCACCCCGCCTCCGGGGTGCAGGTGGAGAAGCTGCCGGGTGGAACGCCGGCGGGGGCAGAGGAGTTGCTGCCTGAGATCCTCCAAGTCGCGTTCCCGAGGGGTATGTCTTTGGCCAGCGGCGCTGTCGACCCGGGGGCCATCCTGAGGGGTATGACCCCTGAGACGGATAGGGCTGCCCTCGGGGCCTACAATGATGCGGCCCTCGAGGACCACATTCTCCGCTCCTCCCTCTCTGTAAGTGTTTACCTGGCTTTCTCCATCTTCTCCTTTGATTATTTTTGTGTGATTGCCTTTAACTGTTTTTGTTGTTGTTCTGCAGGCTTGCTTAGCCCTCGGCGAACAGGCTCGGAGGCTTCAAGAATGGCGCCTCCACAAAGCGGAGCAAGACGCCAGAATGAGGGAGTGCCTCCTCAAGAACCAAGAGGCGGTGAAGCTGGGGGCCCAGCTTAGAAGAGGAGCTCCGGCAGATGAGCTTGAAATTGGAGGCTGCAGAGAAAGGCAAGGCTGATGCTGAGGCCGCTGCCAGGAGAGCTGCTAAAGAGGCCGAGGACTCCAAAGCGCTAGCCGTCGCCAAGGCTCAGGAGGAGGCCGTTGAGGCCTTTGTCGCCGAGGGTTGGAGAGCCGAGGGACGCAAGATGTGGGTGTCCTCGGTCGTGGAGGCCTGCGTTGAAGAATGGGCCGAGGGCCCTGGGTGGGAATGGATGGCCCGGAAGGGCAGAGAGTACTATGAAGCCGGCGAATTCTTCACCCAGGCCCTCATCTACCGGAGGATGGCCCGGCATTTGGGCATTGAGCAAAAGGACTTCTCCCCCTCGGCGTATGGCCTTCCTCCCTTGCAGCCTGATGTCCGTGAGTCGCTCCCGGAAGGTGTTCAGAGGCCCGACCTTGAGGACACGGTGTTGAAGAATGAGGCCGAGGACGACGCTGTCGAGACCGGAGCGGAGGCATCATCGAGGCCGGCTACAGAGGGCGCCCCAGTGAATGATGCTGTTGTAGTTGTAGAATGACTTTGTACTTAGAAATCTTTGAACATGTTTTGTAATGGACAACATTGTTCCTTCGGCTTCGGCCCGTTTGTAAATCTCACACTTACTTTGTTTTTGATGAATGCATGATTGCCCTCGGGCTGTGTTTATATGATTTATTTTCTCCAATTCCTTTCTTCTCGAATGCGTGCCTTCGTTTTTGTTTTGAATGTATGTCTTTGTTCCTTTGAATGTATGTCTTAGGACTTAGAATACCATCTGATTGTAGCTAGCCCTTGGGAGCCTTCGGTAGTTGGGCACCCTCTGCTGGATATGCAACCGAGGGTTCAGCAGCAATTAGGACTTAGAAAATTTTTCTAAGTGTAGCACACCATAGGGCCTTCGGGTGATTGCAGTAACCCAAATCCTAGGACTTAGAAAAAATTTCTGAGTGTAGATTTCCCCTTGAGAGCCTTCGGGATATGGCCTCCCTTCCTGATGTGTGAATGTTGGACCGAGGGCCCAATGCACAGGATTTAGAGATTTTTTGCAAGTGTAGTATGTCATGTAGCCTTCGGCTACTGTGGAGCCCCAACTGAAATATTGAATAGGCCGGGGGCCAATTCTTTAGGACTTAGAAATTTTTCTGGAGTGTTGATTCCTTGTGTACTGTAGCCCTCGATTGATAGGTAGCCTTCGGCAATTAGGTCCCTTGAGATGAGGGTGAAATATGTAGGACTTAGAAAATCTTCCAAGTGTAGAGTTTCCCTTGGGAGCCTTCGGGAGATGGCGTCCCTCCATGATGTATGAGTAGCTGACTGGGGGGAAATATGCAGGACTTAGAGAATATTCTAAGTGTAAATTTCCCTTGGGAGCCTTCGGGAGATGGCATCCCTCCTTGATGTATGAGTAGTTGACCGGGGAAAAACATGTAGGACTTAGAAAATATTCTAAGTGTGGATTTTCCCTTGGGAGCCTTCGGGTGATAGCTGCCCTCTGATTCCACATCACTTTGCAGATGCCCGGGGGCTACTCATTTAGGACAGAATACTTTTTTTTAAGTGTTGTTGTATTGCATGGCCTTCGGCCACCATATTCCCTTGGCTGTAATATAGATTGGGCCGGGAGCCTTCGGGTGCTGCTTCCCTGTGTAGCCTTCGGGTGCCCGGGGGCTGCTCCTTCAGGACTTAGAATTTTTCTAAGCATAAATTGATGTTGAATCCTGTTGTTGTGAAGAAAGCCAATGAGGAGTGTGTGCCCTCGGCATATACTTTGAAAGTTGTAGAATTTGACCCTTGTCATGGGGAAAGGGCCTTCGGTATTTGTGCATAACAGATGCCTTCGGTGTTTGTTTGAAATACTGTTTAGTGGACCTTGGATAGTCCAATCCCTTTGTATTGTTGAAGCCTTCGGTGTTTTTGTGACCGGCGGTGACCAGGTAGTGGTCTTTGCCGTTTCCTGATGATATTTCTTTGAGTAGTATCCTTCGGGAAATAGGAGTCTTCAATTACCGGAGGTGTTCCCGGGGGGAGTCCTCGGCATATTGCGATTTGTTGGAGTGTATTCTTTGATTTCTCGCTGAGTCTACTCCCCTTCACCCCCTCTCTTTTTTTTTTTTGGTTGGTGGTGAAGGGAAGGCATCAAGAAACTTGGTTTCTTGGTAAGGCTGGGCCTATTAAGAGACCATCAGAATACACCAATGGCTCTCCTCCCTCGGGTTAACCTTCCGAGTTCCGAGGGGATCGAGGGACGTTTCCTGGGCACAAGATATGGCGGTCCGTAACCTGCCTCCCCTTGGGGGATGGCGCGGAAAGCGCCTCATTTTTGAAAGTCGTCCCCTCGGCGCTAGACATAGTCTGTGGCCTGCCACACCCTTGGGGTGGTGGCGCGGGGAGCGTTTCGGTTTGAAAGTCGAATCCTGGGCATTTCTCATACCTGTCATACCCTGGGGGTAGTGACGCGGATAGCGTTCCGTTTTTGAAAGTCGAATCCTGGGCATTTCTCATGCCTGTCACACCCTGGGGGTAGTGACGCGGAAAGCGTTTCAAGGAAGGGTTTTCATTTGCACACTAGTTGCAAATGGCCGGGGGCACTACGTGCCGCCGGCACCGATGGTGGCGCCTTCGGTATATGCGTCCTCATGGGGTACGGCTTTTAGAAACAACACTTGGTGTTAGTTTCGATGTGTAGCCCCCGATACTTGGTACCGAGGGGTCTTCTGTAGGAATACTTGGTGTTCTCCTTTGTTGCAGTTGATGGAGGTGTCTACCCTCGGTACTTGGTACCGAGGGGTCTTCAAATGAAACACTTGGTGTTTCCCAATAGATGTTTGGAAGTTGATAGGAGAGCATCTCCCTGGCACTTGGTGCCGAGGGGTCTTCTTTGAAACATTTTGGTGTTTTTCCCTTCGTTTCGATGTTTGATGATGGAGGTGTACCCTCGGCACTGGGTGCCGAGGGGTCTTCTGTAGGAAGACTTGGTGTTCTCATCTTTTCTTTTTTGATGTTGAAGGTGGGGATGTACCCTCGGCACTGGGTGCCGAAGGGGAATGAAACACATGGTGTTCCTTGTTGTTGGTGATAGGGGTTCCTTCCCTCGGCACTTGGTACCGAGGGGTCTTGACTGAAAACACGTGGTGTTTTCACTATTTGGTGTTGATGGTGTCCGCCCTCGGCATTTGGTGCCGGAGGGGGTTCTTCTCGTGGTGAGGCCTGGGGCCTGTAGTCAGTATGAGGGCTTGATGTCTTGAATTTATCTTCATTCTTCGAAATTGGAGGCCTTGGGCCATAGGATAGTACATTCACTAGTTATGAGGGCTTGGCCGCTCTTACATCATTGATAAAATTTAACTAAATGGTGTACATTCCAGTGCCTAGGGACTTCTTTCCCATTGGGGCGTTTGAGCTTGTAGGTCCCGGGTTTGATGATGGCTGCTATGATGTAGGGGCCTTCGAATTTTGGTGCCATTTTTCCTCCCTCGGTTGGTTGGCTGGCTTCCCTCCTCCGGAGGACGTAGTCCCCCACTTGAAATTCTCGGGTGCGAACTTTGGCGTCGATGTAGCATTTAACTTGCCTTCGGTAGTTTTCTGCTCGGATGAAGGCTCGCTCCCGGCGTTCTGAAATGAGGTGGAGGTCGAGGGCCATGTTGCTGTCGTTGACCTCGGGGTCGTATTGGATCACCCTTCGGGTAGGAAGGGTGACTTCCGTAGGAGCTTTGGCTTCAAAACCGTAGCAGAGGGAGAAGGGTGTTTCACCCGTAGCTCGCCGAGGGGTGGTGCGGTAGGCCCAAAGGATGTTGTGGAGTTCTTCCACCCAGCCACCGCCCTCGGCCTCTAGCTTCTTTTTGAGGCCCTCGAGCAAGGTCCGGTTGGCATTCTCTACTTGCCCGTTGCCTTGAGGGTAGGCAACGGAGGAGAAGGTGTGTTTGATGCCCCATGCCTCCAGAAGGGCACAGAAGGGGGCTGCCTCAAATTGTGTCCCATTGTCGGAGATGATCTGCTGGGGGACGCCAAACCTTGTGAGGATGTTCTTGAGGACGAAGTGACGGCACTTTGCCTCTGTGATGCTGGCGAGGGGTTCAGCCTCCACCCACTTGGTAAAATAGTCGACGGCCACAATGATGTATCTGTTGTTGGAGGTACCCCTCGGCAGAGGGCCCACAAGGTCTATCCCCCATCGGGAAAACGGGACAGAGGTGCTGATGGGGGCATAGTTGACCGCTGGTCTGCCGGGAGCTTTCTGGAAATGTTGGCATGCGGTGCACCTCCGGGCAAGGTCAGCACAGTCCCTGGCCATGGTTGGCCAGAAGTAGCCCTGGAGAATGAGCCTTCGGGACATGGAGAAGGGTCCTTGGTGAGATGAGCAAGTGCCACTGTGCACTTCCTCCATTGCGACTTCGGCTTCATCTGGATGAAGGCACCGAAGTAGCATGCCATTGTAAGATCGTTTGTAGAGCCTCCCATCTTCGATGGTGTAGCTGGGAGCCCTCAATTTTGCCAGTTTAGCGCGGGCCTCATCCTCGGGTAGCTGCCCTGTGGAGATGAAGGCGGTGATATCTGAGATCCAATCCTCCTGTCGTTGTTGTATGTTCATAACGGGGCTCGCATGGATGCTTGAGAGGCTGAGTTCCTCGATTTTGGCAATTTTGGAGATGTGCTCGGGGGAGTCAGCCGAGAGCTTAGACAATATGTCGGCCTCGGAGTTCTGAGCCCTCGGTATTTGAGTAAGAGAGTGTGCCTCAAATACCTTAAGCAACTCCTTGGCCGCTTCCTTGTACTGTTTCATTCTTCCCTCCTTGGCCTCATATTCTTCGGAGATTTGGCCAACGACCAACTTGGAGTCGCATTTGATGTGGATCTGCCGAGCCCTCATGTTGGCAGCCAGCCGAAGGCCACATAGGAGGGCCTCATATTCGGCCTCATTGTTGGAGACTTTGAAGGAGAAGCGGATTGCATAGTAGGCCCTGAAGCCCTCGGGAGTAATGAGGACTACCCCTCCCCCGCATGCTTTGGTCGCGGAGGAGCCATCAGTGTAGAGGGTCCACCAGTCGTCCGAGGTAGCCGAGGGCTCCCCGTCCGTGGCTGCCCTTGCGGTACATTCCGTCACAAAGTCCGCTAGGGCTTGGCCCTTGATGGCAGGCCTTGGACGGATGTCAATGTTGTACTGGCTCAAGAAGATAGCCCATTTAACCATGCGGGAGGAGCTGGTGGGGCTCCTCATGAGGGCGCCGAGGGGTTGATGAGTGAGGACCTGAACTGGGTGAGCCTGAAAGTAGTGGCCCAACTTCTTGACAGTCCAAACGATGGCCAACACCGTTTTCTCCACAGGGGAGTACCTGAGCTCGGCCTCCCTTAGGGTCTTGCTAACGTAGAAGATGGCATGTTAGATGCCGTCTTCCTCCCGGATGAGCACAGAGCTGATGGCCGCCGGGCTGACCCCAAGGTAGAGGTAGAGGGTCTCCCCTACCTTGGGTTTGGAGAGCACAGGAGGTGAAGATAGATATCTTTTGAGCTCGTCGAAAGCCCCCTGGCATTCCGGAGTCCATAGAAAGCCAGCCGTCTTCCTCATGATCTGGAAGAAGGGTAGAGATTTCTCCGCCGATTTAGATAGAAAACGGTTGAGGGCTGCCAGGCGGCCCGTCAACCGTTGGACTTCCTTCACATTGCGTGGGGGCTCCATATTGATGATGGCCTGGATCTTCTCGAGGTTGGCCTCAATACCCCTCCGGCTCACCATGTAGCCTAAGAATTTGCCCCCTTGGACGCCGAAGGTGCACTTCTTCGGGTTTAGCCGAAGGTTGAATTTTTGCATGATGGCGAAGATTTCCCGGAGGTCGTCAGCATGGCTGGAAGATTGCTTGCTCTTGACGATCATGTCGTCGACATAGGCCTCCATGGTGCGCCCTAGGACGGCTTGAAAGACTCGGGCCACCATCCGGGTGTAAGTGGCCCCCGAGTTCTTTAGGCCGAAGGCCATCACTAGGTAGCAGAAGATGCCCTCGGGAGTCATGAAGGCAGTTTTTTCGGCGTCCTCCTCGTGCATGAATATTTGGTGGTGCCCTCGGAAGGCATCGAGGAAGGACATGATTTCACACCCCGCGGTCTCATCCACCAATTGATCAATGTTTGGTAGAGGGAATGGATCCATGGGGCATGCTTTGTTGAGATCGGTGTAGTCCACGCACATACGGAAGGTAGGGGGCTTCTGGGCGAGGACTACATTTCCTAGTCATGAGGGGTATTTCACCTCCTTGATGTGCTTGATTGAGAGGAGCATGGCGACCTCCTTCTTCACGAATTCCCTCCTCTCGGCGGAGAGGGGTCTCCTTCGCTGCTGTACTGCTTTTGCCGAAGGGTCCACCGAGAGGCGGTGGGTGATGACCCTTCGGCTGATTCCCGGCATGTCCTCCGACCCCCATGCAAAGACAGTGGAGTAGGCGCGGAGGGCGTCGGTGATACCGGTCTTCAAATCTTCAGGGAGCTGGGCTCCAATCTTCACGACTCTCTCCGGCTGGGCCGGATCGAGCGCAAAGTCTTCTACGTCCTCGGCCGGTTCAGCCCTCGGCCTTCTTTCCTCTTGGTCGACGGCTCCGGTGATGGTGTCAACACGGAATTCCGTCTTGCTTACCTTCTTAGTGACCTGAAGATAGCAGGCGCGGGCAATTTTTTGATTCCCCCGGGAGTAGCCAATGCCCCCCTCGGCGGGAAACTTGAGGCAGAGATGCTTCATGGAGATGATGGCTTCAAGGTCCTCGAGGGCTGGCCGGCCGAGGATGATGTTGTGGGCGCAATCAATGTTGACGACGACGAACTCCACCTCGAGTTGGGCTCTATGGAGCCCGTCACCGAAGATCACCGGGAGGGTTATTACCCCCTCGGAATCAATAGTGTCGTCGGTGAAGCCGGCAAGAGGGGTTTTGATGGGCCGAAGGGACCCCCTCTCCAGATGCAGCTCTCTGAAGGTACTGAGGTACATTACATTGACGGAGCTGCCCGTGTCAACGTAAGTTCGGTGAATGATGGTGTCGTTGATCTCTGTCCGAATCACCAAGGCATCCCTGTGAGGAGAAGAAGTAGGAGGGAGATATGCGTTGGTGAAAGTGATGGGTTCCTCCCTCAATCGCTTTACCGGGGGCATATGAGTGACTTCCCCTACGTAAAGCGATTGAGCCCACTTCTTCCGCTGGCTGGTGGAATCGCCCCCTGTATTGCCACCGGTGATCATGAGGATGTGGCGTTTCTTCTCCTGGTAGTGGGGGTACTCCTCCTCCTCTCATTCCAAGTTTCCGATCTCCCTCTTCTTGCCGAGGGGGATGGTGTTCGGATTCACCCAGGCATTTACCTTCGTATGGTGCCCTCGGGGAGGTCCCTGATGAGAAGGTCCCTCCTGCCGAGGGCTCTGGACAAACTGGGACAGGTGCCCTGCCTGTATTAATCTCTCGATGGCCGTCTTCAGTTGATGGCAGTCATCGGTCCTGTGCCCCTGGTGTCGATGGAAGCGACAGTAGGGGAACTGAGGGTTGATAGCGTGTACCTCCGGGGGTGCGCGAGAATCGCGCTCAACGAGGCCCCTCTCCTCTGCAAAATCGAGGATGATGCTGACGGGGTGCGTCAATGGGGTCCGAGGGCGGTCCAGGAGAATGGGCTGGGCCCAAGTCTTAGGGTTGCTCCTATAACCTCCCCCGGGCTTGGCTTGGCCTTGCCGAGGGCGGTCATCAGAGGGTCCCGAAGCCTTGGGGCGATTTGGAGGAGCCCCCGGCCCTCGGTTGTGCTTGTTGTCAGCCCTCGGGGGCTGCTTGTTCTCCACCTCCTCGGCCTCAGCATATCGGTCCCCCCGCTGCAAGGCCCTTATGTAGTCGCGGGGGGGTTCAATGATGAGGCTCCTTGAAAAGTTGCCGGTGCGGAGGACGGTTTGTAGGAGGGCCAGGAGGGTCCCGTCATCAGCACCGTCGACCTTGTCGGCCTCCGTCCTCCAACGCTCCAGGAAATCCCGAAGGGTCTCATCCTTCTTCTGGCGTATTGTTAGGAGGTGGGAGAAGTGCTTCCTTGTGCGACGCCTCCCGGCAAATTGTGTCAAGAACCGCTGGGCGAGTTCTTGCCATGAATCAATACAGCCCTCGGGCAGCCTGTTGAACCATTCGTATGCTGGTCCCTCTAAGGTGGAGAGGAACCAACGACACAAATATTCGTCTGACGCCCCCACCACCATCATGTTGTTCTGGTACTTGCTGTAATGTTCCTGGGGGTCCGTTTTCCCGCTGTAGGGCTGTATGTGTTGCCCTCGGTATTTCTCCGGGATCCGGGCCACCAATACCCTTGGGGTAAATGGCGTCCGAGTCCGGAGCTGGATGACGGGTTCCCCGGAGCCCTCGGCCACCTTCTTCTGTAACTCCTCCATTTTGGCCATCATGGCCTCGTATTTGAGATCTGAGTGAGGGGTGGAGGTGGTGGCGTGAGCTTTGTTGGACTCCATTTCGTCAAGCCGGCGCTGGAGGGCCGCAATAATCTCGTCCCGGGGGTCCCTCGGGAGGGTTTCCGCCCCCTGCGAACGAACCCGGGCCGAGTGGGCCTGGTTGATTTGGTGCCGAGCATCATCGGCATGAAGGGGTGCCTTGCCTTTGTCCCGAGGGGGACGCTCCTCGTCTGCCCTCGAAACAGATCCCCCGCTTTCCTGGGGCCTTTGGAGTGTTTTCCCCCCGAGGCGGTCTTGGACCCCTCGGCGGTCTGGCCCTCCTCCGAGCCGGTTGAGGGCGGAAGTACGGGGCCTCTCCCTGTTGTCATTATGGCGGTCCCGGGACTGAACTTCCTGGGAGGATGTTTCTTGGGCCACCACCCCTTCGTCGTTTCTCACCCGAGGGGTGGGATTTCCGAAGGGGTGTGGCAGAGGGGGAAGTATGATATTTTCCCCGATCTGAGGGTGAGCTGGAGCCAGGGTGCCGAAGGCACCCGGGTTCTGGGTGAGCGTCTGGATGAAGGCGGAGAGCGCCGATTGTACGTCGATGGTGAGAACCGGAGGGCTGACTTGGTCATCGCTCCGGTTTTTCTTCTTGGCCTCGATACCGAGGCGGGCATCGGGGGCATTTTGTTGGATCTGAAGGCGTAGGTCGACAGCCGCCTGTTCCAGCCCAGCGATGACACCGCCCTCGGGAGCCCTGTGAGAGGCTTCGGGGGCGTTGACGTCGCCGAGGGCCAGGTTCTTGTCTTCTACGTTCTTTGAGTTGGCACGTGTTGTCCTCACCATTTTGATAGAGGGCTAGTGTTTTGTGTTTGGTCGAGGGGGAGGGTTTCTTACTCGATTTGTTCAACCTCTCAACGAGAGCACCAAATGATGGATAGTGTACCCGGGGGTAGCTTATCCGAGGGGTTATTACGGGGAATAACTTAGAGAGAAGTCAGAGCAAATAAGTAAGAGAGAGAGTGTATATTCGATATGTATTCAGCGTGGTTACAAATGGGGAAATGGGGTGCTATTTATAGTAGCAATAAATGCCGGGCAGGGACACGTGTCAAGCGCCCATTGGCCGAGGGGTCACCTCAACTGGTTGGCGCTAGCAGCCGCATGTGGCCGCATTTAATGCAGCTGTTGGATGGGACGTCTGTGCGGGGTACGGTGATCTGTACGCATGTGAGGCGGATATCTTGTCGAGTGAGATGCCTTCGGCTATAAAGCAGTAGCCGAGGGCTCTTCCACCCGATGGCACCCCCTGGTGCCGAGGGCTCACAGTGCCGAGGGCTACTGTTTTCGCCGTTTTCTCCCAGTTTCTTAGCTTGCTTGAGAAACCCGCTCTGTGAGAATTTGGAGCCTTCGGCCAGGGGGCCGAAGGCACCCCTGTGCGTTGTGCGGACTGCTTGGTACTCCGGGTGCTGTGATTTGGGCCTGTTGGTCCTTTTGGGCCTGTTGGGCCTTTGCTGGAGTAGTAGGAGTCTGTGGGCCGGGGGTTCCCGGGCCATATACTCCATCAGGTACACTCAAAACGGATAACGGGTGAATGAGAAATTGATTCTCGAAGTTCACTCATTGAAATGGAAAAACTGGGAAAATGATGAGTTTCTAGTGTGTTTTATCCCACACCGAAAAACTCAAGGGATTTTCACCCCCTTATAATGGGAAGCCTCTTTTAAGGAGTTAAGATTCCTAAAGGGAAAGGCTCTCTCTTACGCGCAGGGGGGGTGCCGATCAAATCCCGAAACGGAGAAGAAAAACCGCGACTCGTGTGCGCGGGCGACCTGCGGACACGAATGCCGTCCAAAGGGGCATTCTGTTGGCTACGGACAGAACCCCTCGAAGGGGTGTTCTGTCGTGCAATTCTTTCGTTACAACAATTAATGTCCAACGTTCTTCTCTTTTAATGCTGCATTAAATGGACAGTTTATGGACGATTCAATGCCCAACGGACTGGTCATTGATGTCCAACGTTCAGGTCCTTTAACACCCCATTTAACACACAACAAATCCTCCTATAAATAGCTGGCATGTGTTTTGCAACAAACACACGGTTTGACAACGCACAATACTTTCCTCACGTTTTCTTGAGCTAAAAACTCTTCCAGCTACTCCCAAATTTCCCTAGTGTTCTGCTATTGTTCCAGTTCGCCGGGACTTTCGTTTGTGTGCTCAAACGATCGTTCGTTAGCCACCGTATCCTGGGAAACGGTCGTTGCAACGCTCCTAGTACCGTGGGAGGCGACGAATACGTTTTAAGGACATCGTGCGTAGCACGAGCTCTGGCTAAAATCTGTTCCATCTTATTTTCTGTTTTCTTTTAGCTATTTTGTTTATTAATTAATTTTATTTAATTAATATTTCTTCGTTTTTTCCGAAACACACCCAACACAAACTTGCCTGCTTGCATTTAAACAATCTTTGCAATCCATGTTATTTGCCTGGGAACTTGTCACCTCCACCTCCACCTCATCGCTCTAGCCCAATGCCAAGCCGCCACTCTTCCCTTCACTATTCGTACGAGACACGACCATACCACAACTATTCTAGTGCCCAATAGATCGGAGTATCTTCTTCACTCACTCGCTGGCATCATAGCTTTGTCTCCATAAAAAATATTGGTACATAATACTTCATCCGTTCCATAAAAGTTGCAACATTGGAGTTTCTGCACTATTCACACACCTTACTTTGACTACGATTTTCTAAGAATATATATAATAAAAAATTATGCATAAAATATTAATAAATTTGTATTAATGTAAATTTCCAATATATTAACTTTTTTTAATGTTTACTAATACGTAACTAAATATAATTACAGTCAAAGTCGCGCGTTGGCAAACGTGAAAGTCAAATTGTTGCAACTTTTATGGAACGGAGGATAGTATAATAGAGGGGCGTTGTGCTAGTTTGGACAATACCCGCCAGCCCTTGAGATATGCATATATAGACATTTTCCCCGAACCCCTACACTTCGAAATCATAAAACTCAATCAAAAATAAAAACCCTAAAGGCCTATCTCGACTACTCTTTTTAAATGTCTATGGAATATACATCTAAATACTAATACCCGTAATTGTATCATATGGAATATTAATTACTCCGTAATTGTATCATATATAAAAATTGTGAAGTACGTCATCATTGTATAATAAAGCTGACCGCAATGCATGAGGTGAAAAAGGCAATTGTGAGCTATTCACCGTTGGCCGATAGCTATTCACCAAATATGCAAAAGAAAAAGTTGGCCGAAGGAGGACCGACCCATGCAGGGAGAAGAGACACAAGTGCAAGACAAAAAAAAACAATATTTTTTAATTAAAATGTTATAACTTTTTTATCTGTGTTTGACAAAAAAAGCGTTAAGATTTGTATATTCATTTTTGGAATTTGTGAGCCATACGAAACTTAACCCCTTGACTTGAACAAATTCGTTCTTGATTCCTCGCATATGGCTTATAGAAATGTTACACTGAGATTAGATGTCCACTCCAATCTAACAATCCTTTGGGTAGGGTTTTGATCAATTTCCACTCCTCTTGTCGTTCTAACCCCACCTCACAGTCAATCCACTACTACACTATGGTGCAATCCGACGATGATTTATACGACGTGGACTCGCCGGATGATGATTATTACGGCGGTGGAGTCGGCGACGTATCCGACGGATCTTGGAGCGACGGCGATGCAGATTTCGTTGGCGATGATGATCGTGGCTCGGAGGTGAATTTTACAATCTTGACTGGAGACGACATCCGCCGCCTTATGGAGGACGATATCGCCCAAGTCATCGCCGTCCTCTCGGTGTCCAAGGCCGAGGCTTCAGCTCTGCTCCGCCGCTATAACTGGAGCGTCAACAGAGTTCACGAGGAGTGGTTCGCCGACGAGGAGAAGGTGCAGAAGGAGCTGGGTATGGTATCGTCTCGACCCGATGAAAGTTCCGTTTCTTCTGGTTCTGGAGAAATTGAAATCACCTGCGGAATTTGCTTCGACGATCTCCCCCCAGGTAACATTTATGCGTCTTCTTGTAGCCACCATTTCTGCTTCGATTGCTGGCGTAGTTATATAGGAACGGCCGTCGCAGACGGGCCGGGTTGCTTGAGCCTGCGGTGCCCCGAGCCGTCTTGTAAAAACGCCGTCAATCTCGATGCAATTGAGCTGTTGGCCACGGAAGAGGACAAAAAGAAATACTTCAGCTTTCTCTTCCGGTCCTACATAGAAGAGAATCCGAAAATCAAGTGGTGCACAGCCCCAGGCTGCGAATTTGCTGTCCGCTTCGAAATAGGGAGCGAGAGTCCTGACGTTATCTGCCACTGCGGCAACTTTTTTTGCTGGAATTGCACGGAAGAAGCACACAGGCCGGTGGATTGTGAAACCGTAGGTAAATGGATTCTGAAGAACAACGCAGAATCAGAGAACACCAATTGGATTCTGGCATACACCAAGCCATGCCCTAAGTGCAAACGCCCAATTGAGAAGGGCGAAGGGTGTATGAGGATGACTTGTAAGGCCCCTTGTTTGTTTCAGTTCTGCTGGCTATGCTTGAATGACTGGTCTGTTCATGGGTACAGCCCGTGTAACCGATACAAACCAGGGAGTGAAGCTGACAAACAGAAGGAAATGGCTAAGGTGTCCATCGAGAGGTACACACATTACTACGAGAGGTGGGCTGCTAATGAGAAATCAAAGAAGAAAGCCTTGGCTGACTTGCAAGAAATGGAACAGGACAAAGTGGTGAAGCTTTGTGAATATCAGTCTCTGCCAGAGACACAATTAAAGTTCATACTTGAAGCTTGGAAGCAGATCATTGAATGCAGGAGGGTGTTGAAGTGGACTTACACTTATGGATATTACTTGCCAGAGGGGGAACAGACAAAAAGGCAATTCTTTGAGTACCTACAGGGGCAAGCCGAAGAGGGACTGGAGAGGCTTCATCAATGCGCCGAGAAGGATCTCGAGATCTACCTCAACCCAGAGGAAAGCAATTCTCCCAATTTCAGCGATTTTCGTATAAAACTCGCTGGTTTAACTTCCGTGACAAAGAATTACTTTGAGAATTTGCTGTGTGCATTAGAGAACGGTTTAGTAGATGTAGATTCACAATCCAATCATTGTGACAGCTCTAAAAATGGGGCTTCTAGTACAAGTACTAGCAGCTCTTCAGAGCATGCAATGGTGTCTGGCCATAACAGGCGTGCAGCTGGATGGAAAAACAGACTAGCTGGCCATGGCAACGGCATAAAACCTCCAAACCAAAGAAATGTCAACACAACAGGACAAAGAGACGGATCTGCCAACAACATCAAGGCTGTGCAAAATACAATGGCGGCTTTTACAAAGGAAAGACGAAGAGCTGTTGCGGCAAGACTTGGAACCCCCAACCTGAATGGAGGAGCAGGAGCTGCAGGTCTCAATAACAGAATTGGGGTAGGACCGGCACAGAGGTTGAATTTTGGATACACATTACCGGTTCCAACAGTCGTGGGGCCCGGACTACCACTTGCTGCCACTGCCAATGGTGCTGTAGGAGGAGTTGAACCGCGGCTACGAATGAGAAACCCAAAGGTAATTGTATATCCAATCCAACCAAACACAATTGGTCCTGTGCCAGGTGGGGTAAATGCTCCCGTTGCTCGTGGGAACCTACCAGGGATGGTGAATGGGGGGCCTGCCAACTGGCAAAAACACCCTGTGAATGCACCAAGAGGTGTAGGAGGAGTTGAACCGTGGCTAGTAATGAGAAACCCAACAGTAAATGTATATCCAATCCAACCAAACACAATTGGTCCTCCGCCAGGTGGGGTAAATGCCCCCGTTGCTCTTGGAAACCTACAAGGGATAGTGAATGGGGGGCCTGCCAACTGGCAAAAACACCCTGTGAATGCACCAATAGGTGGGAGAAGCAACAATGACGGGGCTGGAGTTGATAAGAGATTCAGGGAAAGCTCTGAAACCATTACAACAGGCAAAGTCTCAAAGAAGAATAATGGACTTGGAACAGGAAGCAGCAATGTGGCAAGTTTGGGGAATGCACCATCGACCAAGTGTGGCAATCCCTCTTCAAGCACCAGAAGTATCACTGCTTCGTCATCTGGCAGCATTGCAGCAGTTAAAAAAAGACAGAGGACATTTTCTTCCTCGAAAGATGTATCAATTATTGCAAATCATGACAATGGTGATTTGGGAAGTTGGGCATGTGATTTGTGCACCTTTGTCAATTCAAATTCTGCTAGTGTTTGCACTATGTGCGCTGAAGATGCTTCAAGCAACTGGGAATGTGATAAATGCACTTTTGTCAACAAGGAGCGTGGTGCTACAGTATGCCAAATGTGTGAGCTGCCACGATAAGCCTTTGGCTGGCCCCCTTTTGTAACTCTGCTATAAGAATCGGAATTTTTGAAGGTATTGGGTCTATGGGAGGTGCGAGCCTCGTGGTAAATATGAAAAAAGTTGTTTTTGCAGCTCTTTATCAAAATTCAAAAAGATCTCTTATGATTATTTTGCCAGTGTGTGGATAGCAGCTAAATAACATAATCTTGTTTATCATGTCTGTGATTATTTACATTAATCCAATACATGATTATTTAGTCGAGAAAGAAAGATACTCTTTTCTACTCCGCAGTTTAGTTTTGCTTTATATCATATGCTTCATACCAGTATCATTGTTTAAACTTTAAAGCATATATATGTATATATGTATATATGTATGTAAAAACACACATACATGTATGTACGTGCAAAATAATGTATAGACCGATGCTCGCTGATGAGCATTTTCTCTCCTAAACCGATGGGCATCTGAGATTAGGTATTTGTAGCTGTTAATAGGGATGGACTCGGGCCAGGTTAACCGAAGTGGAACCGGCCCGAACCGGCACTGTAGAGGAGCGGTTCCCGACTTCCCAGGCCTTGCATTTGATGAACCGGCCCGGCCGATTCGGGCCAATTTTTTTTTTGTTTTTCACTTTTTTAAAAGGTAAATGAGTTGGGCGGGGTGTTTTGGAGGGGTGGGGGGTGGGGGTAGGAAGTAATTAGAAAATAAAAATAAAAAATAGGGTGAACCGGCCTTGCCTGGCCTGGCCCGGCCTGACCTAGGCCCGAAGCTACCTGGGCCGGTTTTCGGGCCTCACTTCTCAAAAAAAAGCCCGCTCGGAACCGGACCGAGGCCCAGCCCGAACCGAGGCCATGCCTAGCTGTTAACAGTGCCAAAATTTGAATGTGTAGATAAAATAAGGAATTTTAACCAGGACGTGAAAGATAAGTTGTTACCGATAAGGGATTTGAAAGATAAAGTTTATTGATATAGGATCTGAATGATTGAAAATTGTCAATCTAATAGCTAAATTCCATGAATTTTAATATTTTTTAAAAAATTAAATATTAGAAGTACATAGTATTTAATCTCATAAATTTAATAAACTTTTGTGAAGAATAAATCATAAAAACTTAGCAACATGATAAATAAATAAAAAATAGATCAAAATTTGTGATATTTTAGGTCTTATATTGATAGTTTTCAATCATTTGCGTCTTATATCGATACACTTTATCTTTCAGAACCCTTATAGATAGTTGACTCATCTTTCAGTTTCTGAATTGATAAATTTCTATAAAAATAATTTGGTCTTTGATTATCTCCAAATTTCAAATAATGCGGGCTAGCAGAGTCAGACCCAGTAAGGGTCTCATGGGGTCCCGGGTAATAGATAATAATGTAGGGATATTTTTGTAATTACTTATTCTTGTATTATTATATATACATGTACACGGCTACCTCTAGGGAAGACCATTCCCTCATAATTATCATATGGTATCAGACGCCAAGGCATAACAGTCCTAACCCTAATGACTTCCGCCATGATCACGTCGTCGGCCGCTCCTTCTGTCTCGGCCGTTTTCTCTTCTTCGAATGGCATCATCAGTAATCAGCCACATATCACCACGGAACCCTCCATGCGTTCATCTCAGGCGCTCGACATATCTCAGATGGAGCAGCCGTATGTGAGTCGCCCCATGTTGGTATTCATGCAGGAGCAGACCGTGATTCGTTCCTCGGCGATTTACAGTTCCAACAGCCCACATGTGTCCTCTTATTCACTTTTTCAGATGCCTGAACCGTTCATCTGGCAGCCTACAATCACTACATCGTCGCCACCAATTCTTGCACACACCAGCAGTTTGCCCCAGGCCTCACGCTTGGCCTTTGCAGAACAGTTAGATATTGGCCCCTCTACGCAGCGTATCCCCCTCTCGGGCACTGGTAATCTTCATGTCTCTCTACTATGGCATCCTAGTTGATATTCTCTACCCCGAATGTGACAAACATTGTTACTACTCGTTGGCCTCAGTTGAGGATTGTTTACCTTGGAAAACACAATTTGAGTCTTTTTTGGTCTCTCATATCTTGTTGGGTGTGTTGGATGGTACTATTTCTATTCCTCCTCCATATATTTTGGATGTTTCTCAGAGAGAGATTGTTAACAATGACTATCAACATTGGTTGAAAATAGACCAAACGATTCGTTCGTGGCTTTTCACCACCCCTTCCCGAGATATTTTGATTGATGTGCATGATCTCAAATTTTCTTTTCAAATTTGGGATCGCCTCCGGAACAAATTCATGTTTGCAAGCACTGCTCGTTCCATGGAAATCAAGGGCCAACTCTCTCATATCAAGAAGAAGGCAAATCAGACAATCAATACCTTCGGAAAATTAAACTCGCTGCAGATTCTCTAGCCTTAATCAACTCCCCGGTCAGTGATAAAGACCTTATTGAGTATGTTCTTCTAGGCCTTGGTCCGGAATTTGAATCTATACTTGGCGGGTTGGCTTACATGCCTCCCAACTTTACTTTTGATCAACACAGGTTGCAGTATATGCGTGGCACGGGTGATACTTTGACACAGCACCAGGCCTTCGCTGCACCTGGCCAAGCTGCTTCGGGGCAGCAGTCACACCCGCAGCACCAGTATCCAGGCCGAGGAGGTGCACCACCGCGAGGAGGACGCGGAGGTCGCGGGCAGCGCGCACAGCGGGTTCACTAGGGGCGTGGCAAAGGGTATATATGGCTACCCGGTACCCCTGGTCATCAGCCCTTTCCACGTGGCTATGACTTTCAGTATGCGGGACCTCATGCACCTTTCACTCCGGGAGCTTCAAGTGCAGGTATGGGTAATTTCTCATGGGTAATGTCTCTCTGGTAAATTCTTGTTTGTCTCCATATTATACTTGTGGTACTCATAGTCTCATACTAACGGTGCATGATTCCCTTCATTTGATCATACTTATGCTTCTCCCCCCCCCCCCCCCCCCCCCCCCCCCCCGTCGTTTGTCAATTATGCTTTTCTCTGGGTCATTCTGCAATCACTTGTTCCAAAATCACCTCTGGTTCTACTCCGGCTCTTGCTGCTTTACCTATCAGTGAGACCCATGAAGCAACATGGATCCAAATTCTGGTGCCTCCGCTCATATGACGCCAAATGAAGGTATTTTGCATTCTAAATCCACTGTTACTAGCCCCACTAATGTGCAGGTCACTAATGGTACTAATTTATCCGTGTCTACAATTGGTAATGTTCGTTTACCGTCATTCGGCCGCCCCCTTATTTTAAAATATGTGTATCATGTTCCTCACTTAAACTTTAATTTACTATCTATTCAGAAGTTGTGTGAGGATAATGATTGCACTGCTATTTTTAACAAAACTTTTTTTTTCTTTAAAGGACAATCAAACGTGGGCAACACTACTCCACGCTTCCAAGAAGGATCCGACTTACCCGTTCACGGTCTCCACTCCACCCTTAGCCCTTTTTACCTCCTCTGCACCTGGTCCGGTATGGCACAAGCGCTTAGGTCATTGTGGTGATAGCATATTATCTACTCTTCGACGAACAAATTCTATTTTCTCTTCTAGTAATCTTCATCATTTATGTACTTCCTGTAAACTGGGTAAATCCCACCGCTTACCTTTTCAAGATGTTTTACATACTATTACTGCTCCATTACACTTAATTCATTCCGATGTTTGGCAATCTCCTGTTTTATCTCACCTTGGTTATAAATATTATGTCTCTTTTATTAATGATTTTTCTAGATTTACTTGGGTATACCCCATGTATAGGAAGTCTGAAGTTTTTACTCATTTTTGCAACTTTCAGAAACTAACAGAGAATTTTTTAGGTTGTAAAATTAAATGTTTTCAGAGTGATGGTGGGGTGAATTTAATAATCACCAATTTATTAATCATTTTCTTCAGTGTGGTATTTTATTTCAAAAGTTCTGTCCTGATACTCCTGCTCAGAATGGCGTGACTGAACGTAAACATCACCATCTTTTAGAATTAACACGTACTATGCTTCTTGATGCACATCTACCTCCATCTTTTTGGGTTGATGCGCTTTACACTGCTACATACATTATTAACCGCCTTCCCACGCTAATTCTACAGGGTCTCAGTCCGTATAAGAAATTTTTTCATAAATCTTCTGACTATTCTTTTTTACGTGTGTTTGGTTGTGCATGTTTTCCCAATAAAGTTGTCACCTCAGCTAATAAGCTATCACCACGATCTACTCCTTGTGTTTTTATTGGCTATACACCCGGGTATAAGGGTTACCGCTGTCTTGACCCTACCACTGGTCGTGTATATATTAGTCGCGATGTCAATTTTCATGAGACTATTTTTCCCTATCTTGCCCTTTTCTCTAGTTCCTCACCGTCCCCGCCTCTTTCAACTCAGCCATTTATCTCCCTTACCTCCTATCCCACTAATGTAGCTCGTCCTATCATATCTTCTTCCACATCCTCTGTTCTTCCCTCCCAACCTTCCCTACCTTCAGCTGAACAACCTATTCCTTCTACCAATTCACCACCCTCCACTCTGTCCATTTACTCAGCCCACGACCTCTCGGTCGATCCAGCCCATACCTCCCCGTTCAGTCCAGGCCATACCTCCCCTTCCACTCCTAGTTCAGCCCATACCTCCCCGTTCAGTCCAGGCCACAACTCCCCTTCCACTCCTAGTTCAGCCCACGTCTCTAGTCCGCCACCGAGCCCATTTCCTACTTTCGTGGTTAGTCCACCCGCAAGTTCCAAGCCCAGTTGTCACGCCCCGGACCTACCCGGACGCGTCAACAACCCACCGTACAGTACGAATAGTCAACCGCAGTCCAACTCATCCATACTATACAAAACGTCTTGAATACCATTCACACATAGTACATCCATAAACAATCATAATGTAAAACATTCATTTAAAACAGCGGAAGCATTTAATACAAGTGTCTATGCCACACTTTGGCAAACATGGGCATACAAACCCCCAAATAATTATTCAAAAATAATATCCATGAGCATTATTTAAATTGTTTTCAAAATAGAAACGGAAGAAGCACGAACCAAGTCTTCTTCCCTTGATCTCCCCGAAGCAACGGGCGGTGGTAGCAACCTTCAAGTTCTACCTGAAACTGTGAGGTGGTCTCCCCTGTGAAGGGGAAGTCAGTACTTGTAAGCATTTGACAAGTACAATGACAACTATACCGAGTATAATCAACGCTTTAATTTCTAAGACCCTCAAAATAGGGTGATATCATAATATAAATAATAATTTATATTTCCCACTTATTATCTCTATAATAAGTAAATTCATTTATTTGTCGGTACACGGCCCTTCTCATATATTCTTTGCATTTATCATTTGTACAACCCAACCCGTGGGTCTTATTATTTCCACGGGATTTGCTACCGCTGTCGGAGACCTCATGAGGTTCTCGATTCGGATTTCAACATCCCGCCCCTGGACACATACCTATCATCCCGTAGGAAGGTAAGGCCACTTCGGGGTTCTATCTTATGTGTTACCGCTACCGGAGTCTAGTTAGGTCTCCGATTCGGATTCCACCCTAACCCGTGATCACGATGCAAGTCCATGCTATCCACCCCGCTCTCTAGAGTCGGGAAGGGCCATGGTCCTTACTTATTCCCATAATTCAACCGGCTATCCTCAAGGACTACCGAACACACCCGTAGGCCAATCCTATATCTAGGATCAATTTATTATTTACTTTATCTTGGGTATCCCTTAAGGCCTACCCCTAGTACAACTTAAAGTTCATACTTTCCTACCTTGAAGCATCTCTTAAGACTACTTAAGGCATAACATTTCACAATCCAACCTTAGGATCAATTTTAGCAATATTTCACTGTAATGCCCAACTAGTATATTAATACTAGTCAAATTAAATCCAACAAAACCAAACTCTCCATTTATGGTCATTTTCAATGTCCAACTGATTTTCCCTTGAAAATATCATCTTTATTTCAATATACAAAATATCACACTTAATCATTCATATATTCCTATATGAAGAAAAAATGTATATTTCAACATAATTTCATAGTTAATCCCATTGTCAATCAACATACACATAACACATGATCATACATAATTTATTCTTAAATTTATATATCATGCTCCTTTTCTCTTAGACAATAGTCTTCTCATTTTTTGGCATTATTAATCATTAATAATCCATAAAAACACATTTAATTACCTTAGGTAATCTAATGAAATTATCTCACTAATTATAAGCAATATAGTCAGTCATCCTCACCTTATAGAGTGCTTGACTAGTTGCCTTTGCAAAGCCCTTCGGCCCGTCCTCGTTCTAGGCCGTTCGAAAGTGAAAAACTGGACTGCTGGGCAAAAGCCGGGCGGCTTTCACGAAAGCCGGGCGACGTTCGTAGTCTGCAACTACGAACAGCTTCCTATATGTGGCGGTTTCCGGCGATTTCGACTCCTGTCGATTCACCAACTCTTCTAAGTTAATTAACACCACTTTATAACAATATTCTACACTTTTAAACGTGTAGAACTCGAGGTGTAATCCACCTTATGATTTTCTTAAAAATCATCCAACATAAAACTAGTTAAAGAGGACAGGTGAGTTCTTACCTTCCTTCTAGCTAGTTTTCTCCTGGGATTTCCTTTCTCCTTGCTCCCTTCAAGTTGGAACTTGCTGAAGGCTTATTCCCTGAGCTCTCTCTCTCCCTTAGCTTATTCGAATGGTGTAAAATGAGATTGGAAGGATCCTTCTCAATCAACCAAACAATGTGAGAGTGGGGTATGGAGGGTGTGGGTTTTTGTCTCATGGAGACTTCCTCCCCCATGCACGCCCCTCCCCCCTTTGTTTTGTCCCCCTCCTCACTTATTTGAGGCTAAATGGGTTGTAGATTATCCCAAGTGGGTATAGTAAGTCCCTCCCAATCATACCCGCTATTTCTAGCAGGTTGGTCAAAATAGCTCGTGGGTTGTTCAAATATTTTGCTCAACCTCGGTTGACATTTTATTGGGCTTCTAAAATTATTATGGTGACCCAACTAATTATTTGGTAGCCCATTCTCAGTATTAAGGACCCGATAAATAATTTAATAAATTACGCATTAACTAAATGCACCAATCTGTTACACGAAATTATTCGCTGGAAAATTCAAATACATACTGAATTTCAAATTCAAGTACATCCGGGTGCGGTGTCACAAGTTCACCCCCCCTTAACGGGAATTTCGTCCCCAAAATTCACAATGCTTATTCAGATAGAAATGCATATTGTTCCTTCATCAAGGCTTCAGTCTCGCAAGTTTCTTCTTCAACTCAGTCACTCTTCCAAAGGATTTTAACCATTGGAACTTTCTTGCTTCTTAGCTTCTTTACTTGCCTATCAAGTATTCTTACCGGTTGCACTGCGTAGTTCAAGTCTTCCCGTATTTCCACGGGTGGTTTCTCTAACACATGAGATGGATCTGGAATATACTTCTTAAGCATAGACACATGGAATACATTATGTATTTTCTCCAATTCCGGAGTCAAGTGTAATCGGTATGCTACGGCCCCAATTCTTTCAAGAATCACAAATGGCTCTATGTAGCGTGGGTTAAGTTTCCCTCGGCTCTGAAATCGGATGATTCCTTTCCAAGGTGAAACCTTCAAAAATACCTCGTCTTCCACCTTAAACTCTAAGGCTCTTCGGCGCTTATCGGCATAGCTCTTCTGTCTATCCTGTGCCGCCTTAAGTCTTTCACGAATCATCTTTACCTTTGACTTGGTGATCTCCACCAATTTCGTGCTCTCGAGTTTGGCCATGCCAACCTCATCCCAACACAAAGGTGTACGACATCTCCTCCCATACAATGCCTCGTATGGAGGCATGCCTATACTCGCCTGATAACTGTTGTTATAGGCAAACTCCACAAGTGCCAAATGGTTGTCCCAACTCCCTTGGAACTCCAATGCACAAGCTCTCAGCAAATCCTCTAATATCTGAATAACCCGCTCTGATTGCCCATCCGTTTGTGGATGAAAAGTTGTACTGAATTTCAACTTTGTCCCCATAGATTCTTGGAACTTTGGCCAAAATCGTGATGTGAATCGCGGATCTCTATCAGATACAATGGTTATCAGAACCCCATGTAGCCTCACGATCTCATCCACATACAACTTGGCTAACCTCTCCAGTGCATAGGTGGTGTTGATAGGTAGAAAATGTGCACTCTTCGTGAGCCTATCAACCACAACCCATACGGCGTCATAGTTCTTAACAGTCCGTGGCAGTCCCACCACGAAATCCAAAGTCGCGTGTTCCCACTTCCATTCAGGAATGAAAAGTGGCTGCAATAACCCAGCTGGATGCTGGTGTTCTGCCTTAACTTGTTGACAAGTAAGACACCTACTGATGTACTCGGCTATTTCCCTCTTCATACCAGACCACTAGTAACTTTCTTTCAAATCACGGTACATTTTCGTGCCTCCCGGATGCATGGCATACGCCGATGAATGAGCCTCATCTAAGATGGACTTTCGGAGCTCACCATCTGACGGTACACACACTCGGTCACAAAATAATAAGAGACCATCGTCTCTTTCCCTGAAATCCTCAACCGGTCCCGCTAACATGCGTTCACGGACCTTCGTGAGCTCTTCGTCAGTTTCTTAACCCTTCTTGATTTCATCAAGTAATGTAGGTCTCACCTCGAATCTAGCTAACAAGGCATCATCGCTAGATACCTCCAATTGGGCTCTCAATTCCCTCAAACTAGTCAACAATGCCCCAGATGAATTCTTTCGGCTCAAGGCATCCGCTACCACGTTGGCTTTACCGGGGTGGTACTCGATAACTAGATGGTAGTCTTTTATCAACTCCATCCACCGTCTTTGTCTCATGTTTAACTCTTTCTGAGTAAACACGTACTTCAGGCTTTTGTGGTCAGTGTATATATGACATGCCTCCCCGTAGAGATAATGTCTCCAAATCTTCAATGCAAATACCACTGCCTCCAGCTATAAGTCATGAGTAGGATCGATAATTTACCTCATGCTTCTTCAACTGCCGTGAAGCATAGGCAATCACCCTCCCATTCTGCATCAAGACACATCCAAGCCCTTGGATGCTCGCGTCGCTGTAGACATCGTACCCCATACCCTGT
Source organism: Cuscuta europaea (assembly GCA_945859875.1). Lineage (NCBI taxonomy): Eukaryota > Viridiplantae > Streptophyta > Magnoliopsida > Solanales > Convolvulaceae > Cuscuta > Cuscuta europaea. The sequence continues at coordinate 5,750,015 of CAMAPE010000008.1, read as the reverse complement.
TTGGGTAATGTAAGTACCGGTGCCTCGGTCAATCTCTTCTTCAGTTCAAGGAATCCCTTCTCACATCAGTCATCTCATACAAACTTGGCCCCTTTTCGAGTGAGCTTTGTCAATGGCGATGCCAAAACTGAGAATTTCTCCACGAACTTCCTATAATACCCTGCCAATCCAAGGAAGCTACGAATTTCCTTGACATTCTTTGGCCTCTCCCATTCGGTAATGGCTTCAATCTTCTTGTTGTCAACTGCTATTCCTGATCCCGAAACCACATGCCCGAGAAAGCCAATCTCCTTTAGCCAAAATTCACACTTGGAAAATTTAGCATAGAGTTGCTTCTCCCGCAGTGTCTCAAGAACAAGTACCAAGTGCTCCTCATGCTCTTCTTCGCTCTTTGAGTAAATCAAGATGTCATCTATGAACACGATCACAAACCGGTCCAGGTATTTATGAAATACTCGGTTCATCAAGTCCATAAATGCCGTCGGGGCGTTTGTTAGCCCAAATGACATAACTAAGAACTCAAAATGACCATACCTCGTGCAGAAAGCACTCTTCGGTATGTCATCCTCCTTTATCTTCAATTGGTGGTACCCCGATCTCAAGTCAATCTTCGAGAACACCGTCGCTCCTCGGAGCTGATCAAACAAGTCATCAATCCTAGGCAAAGGATACCTATTCTTGATTGTGACCTTGTTCAGTTGGCAGTAGTCAATGCACATTCGAAGTGTCCCATCTTTCTTTTTCACGAAAAGAACCGGGGCTCCCCACGGAGAGTAACTCGGCCTTATGAAACTGTTATCCAATAGCTCTTTCAATTGGGTTTTCAACTCATTAAGTTCAGCGGGTGCCGTTCTGTATGGCGGTATAGAGATTGGTTTGGTGTCGGGTTCAACCTCGATCACGAACTCAATCTCCCTATCGGGTGGAAGTCCTAGCAAGTCTTTTGGGAAGACGTCCCGATACTTGCACACTACTCTCACATCATTGATGTCTATCTCTTCTTTGGCTTTATCCACCACATATGCTAGATATGCGTGGCATCCTATTCTCATCATATTCCTTGCTCTCACGGCGGATATGATACAATTGTTTGACTTGCCTCTATCTCCCTCAAAGTGTAAGGTAAGCCCCTCACCGCTTTCGAGTTCGAGAACCTTCGTGTAGCAATCGACCCTAGCATGATGTTTCTCAAGTCAATCCATTCCGAGGATTGCATCAAACTCGATCATACTCAGCGGTACGAAGTCACACATCAAACTTTGGCCCTCCACTTCCACCTCACACGATGGATAGTGGTTATCTCTTTCGACATCATCCCCTAGAGGTGTGGACACCAATAGGGTTTGAGTCATCGGTACAAGTGGTTCAATGAATCCCCCGGCAAACGCCTCACTCACAAATGATCGTTGCGCCCCGGTATCAATAAGAATTCTTGCATCTCTCCCGTTTATCTTTAGTGTTCCTACATTCATAAGCAATGTAAGACACACTTTTTATGTATAGACTCGCTTCTTTGGTTAAAGAGTGTACCAACTACGGTTTAGATGGTAGTCGTTCAACGTCCCATCACAACCTGCCCGGTTCTCACCCTCAAGAACCGAAGTAGTGCACCAACAGGGGCAAGCCGGTCGCTTTTCGCAAAAGCCGGCCGCTTTTCATTCCACCCTGAACTAGTCGTTACGTAAGCCGGTCGGTTTCAACGAAAGCCGGTCGGGGTTTGGCAGTGAGGAATCCTGACTATTATTAATTACGAAAGTCGGCCGGTTTCCACGAAAGTCGGCCGTTTTTCGTCGCCGTAGTTTTATTCGCAGAATTTAATTCAAAAGCCGGCCTGTTTCTATGAAACCCGGCCGGGTTTCAGCAGTGCAGGATTTCCCAGGCCCAACGAACGCCGGCCGGTTTCCACGAAAGTTGGCCAGGTTTTGGTGCCGTAGTTTATTTCGATTTATTATTACAAATTCCGGCCGATTTCTACGAAAGCCGGCCGGTTTTCAGCTGCGAGAAATTCCCCAGATTAATCATTTACGAAAGCCGGCCGGTTTCTACGAAAGTCGGCCGGCATCGAGCGTCGTAGTATTTTTCTGAATTTAATTCAGACAAAAGTCGGGCGGCTTCCGTCAAAGCCGGGCATCATTCGCCCAGGGCGAGGATTCTCCTCCCCTTTTTCTCTCCAAACCCGACCAAACCCGTCAGGGTTATAAATTTACAAGTTCAACCCTGCTATTGCATATAATAGATTAAAACGTGAGTTTAAGGAATTACCCGTAACGGAGTACGGGTTGGCACAAGCATCCGCCTCCGTCATAGCATAGACCCGAGCTTGGGTCTTCCCTATATTTACGGATGGCGCGTTGCTTGCACTCGCTCCACCGTGCCCACCGCTAGCATTTGGTGCCCCCGTTCGATTCCTGCTCACCGTCGTTCCACTACTTGGCTCGGCCCCCATGGCTCGCCCAAGTTGTGGGCAACTCACCTTCAAATGCCCAACCTCCCCGCATTGATAGCATCTCGGGGGATCACGACACTTGTCAAGGTGGTTCTTCTTGCAGTTGCTACACCTCTTCATTCCCGAGCCTTGTGACATAGAGCTTTGCCTGCTTGGGCCTTGATTTCCCCTCACCGGTGGTGCAGGGGTTATAAAGGATCTGCCTACCCCGTGGTTCCCCTTCTTGTTAGAACCTTGGGGGCCATTGCTCTCCCATTTCCTTTTCTTTGCCTCCTCGACGTTTTTCCTTTTTCTTTCTCCCCCTCTTTCTCCCCTTTCAAGCTTTGTTCAACCACTTGACTAAACGTCATATTAGGCAATTGTGTTTCCCTCTCGCGTATGTCAAGGTCCAAGGCATCCCAGAAGTGGTTCACCATCCGGTTCTCGTCACAAATGTACTCCGGTACAAACTCAGCAAATTTCCTGAACTTGTGCTCAAGTTCCTTCACCGTGCATTGACCTCCTTGGGTCAAATTTGTGTACTCCCTCCTCTTCAAGTTCACCTCAAAGTCGGAGTAGTATTGGCTGAAGAATTACTGTCGGAAATTCTCCCAAGTGACGGCTTCGCCGTACTTCCCTTTAGTTCCGTCCCACCATGTGGACGACATGCCTTCTAGTAACCTTGTGGCCACTCTCAACTTCATGTGGGGTGGCAGCTGCATGTCGAGGGCCGCTTCGTTGAATCTTTTGATCCACTCGGCCGCAACGGAGATGTCTCCCGTTACATCATACGGTTTACACCCAAATCTCTTGCCTCTTTGAGGTACTTTGAGATCCTTATTATAGGGACCTCAGGACCTCTCCCTCCCCAGAGTTCTATGCTCTCCCTAGGGGTAACATGGCTTCCCCTTATTGAAGCCCCTCCCAAAGCACACCTTGCCCGGCACCTTTGGCGATCTTGATGGTATTGCCGGAGCAATTCTTCAATCCGTTCGAGAGCTTCATTATCCTCGCTCTCATCACTAACATCATCGTACTCCCCATCATACGGGGTCTCAACCGGCTCGGTTCCCGGTTGGTAAGTTGAATCCTCCCCGGACTCATAGTGCTCGTCTATTGTTTCCACATGACCGTCACTCACGATCAGCGAGTGGCCTGCACGGCCTTGTCTCCTAGACACCCTCGATCCTCCCCGACTGCCACGTTGGGATCCTCCCGGTGCTTGGCCAGTCGGGTTCCGTCGAGTAACTTTCCCGGTACGTTCCATTTCTGAAAGAAATTAAGAATGAGTCATTAGACTCGTATCAAATGTCAATTGACAGATAGGCACTTAAGGGCACCTTTTGGCTCAAATCACCGCCATACCAATTGTTAAGGGTACCATCTTAACAATTAGAGACATTGCAACTCAAGTACCAAAAGCTCCATAAGTACAAAACTTTCTATGCTCATGGTTTTCAAATTCATTTTTCAAAAAGAATTTTGAAGCTTCATTATGATGTTTACGGACTAAGGCTCTGATACCGATTAAATTGTCACGCCCCGGACCTACCCGGACGCGTCAACAACCCGCCGTACAGTACGAATAGTCAACCGCAGTCCAACTCATCCATACTATACAAGGCGTCTCGAATACCATTCACACATAGTACATCCATAAACAATCATAATGTAAAACATTCATTTAAAATAGCGGAATCATTTAATACAAGTGTCTATGCCACACTTTGGCAAACATGGGCATACAAACCCCCAAATAATTATTCAAAAATAATATCCATGAGCATTATTTAAATTGTTTTCAAAATAGAAACGGAAGAAGCACGAACCAAGTCTTCTTCCCTTGATCTCCCCGAAGCAACGGGCTGTGGTAGCAACCTTCAAGTTCTACCTGAAACTGTGAGGTGGCCTCCCCGTGAAGGGGAGGTCAGTACTTGGAAGCATTTGACAAGTACAATGACAACTATACTGAGTATAATCAACGCTTTAATTTCTAAGACCCTCAAAATAGGGTGATATCATAATATAAATAATAATTTATATTTCCCACTTATTATCTCTATAATAAGTAAATTCATTTATTTGTCGGCACACGGCCCTTCTCATATATTCTTTGCATTTATCATTTGTACAACCCAACCCGTGGGTCTTATTATTTCTACGGGATTTGCTACCACTGTCGAAGACCTCATGAGGTTCTCGGTCGGATTTCAACATCCCGCCCCTGGACACATACCCATCATCCCGTAGGAAGGTAAGGACACTTCGGGGTTCTATCTTATGTGTTACCGCTACCGGAGCCTAGTTAGGTCTCCGATTCGGATTCCACCCTAACCCGTGATCACGATGCAAGTCCATGCTATCCACCCCGCTCTCCAGAGTCGAGAAGGGCCATGGTCCTTACTTATTCCCATAATTCAACCGGCTATCCTCAAGGACTACCGAACACACCCGTAGGCCATTCCTATATCTAGGATCAATTTATTATTTACTTTATCTTGGGTATCCCTTAAGGCCTACCCCTAATACAACTTAAAGTTCATACTTTCCTACCTTGAAGCATCTCTTAAGACTACTTAAGGCATAACATTTCACAATCCAACCTTAGGATCAATTTTAGCAATATTTCACTTTAATGCCAAACTAGTATATTAATACTAGTCAAATTAATTCCAACAAAACCAAACTCTCCATTTATGGTCATTTTCAATGTCCAACTGATTTTCCCTTGAAAATATCATCTTTATTTCAATATACAAAATATCACACTTAATCATTCATATATTCCTATATGAAGAAAAAAAGTATATTTCAACATAATTTCATAGTTAATCCCATTGTCAATCAACATACACATAACACATGATCATACATAATTTATTCTTAAATTTGTATATCATGCTCCTTTTCTCTTAGACAATAGTCTTCTCATTTTTAGGCATTATTAATCATTAATAATCCATAAAAACACATTTAATTACCTTAGGTAATCTAATGAAATTATCTCACTAATTATAAGCAATATAGTCAGCCATCCTCACCTTATAGAGTGCTTGACTAGTTGCCTTTGCAAAGCCCTTCGGCCCATCCTCATTCTAGGCCGTTCGAAAGTGAAAAACTGGACTGCAAGGCAAAAGCTGGACGGCTTTCACGAAAGCCGGGCGGCTTTCACGAAAGCTGGGCGACGTTCGTAGTCTGCAACTACAAACAACTTCCTATATGTGGCGGTTTCCGGCGATTTCGACACCTATCGATTCACCAACTCTTCTAAGTTAATTAACACCACTTTATAACAATATTCTACACTTTTAAACGTGTAGAACTCGGGGTTTAATCCACCATATGATTTTCTTAAAAATCATCCAACATAAAACTAGTTAAAGAGGATAGGTGAGTTCTTACCTTCCTTCTAGCTAGTTTTCTCCTGGGATTTCCTTTCTCCTTGCTCCCTTCAAGTTGGACCTTGCTGAAGGCTTATTCTCTGAGCTCTCTCTCTCTCTCCCTTAGCTTATTCGAATGGTGTAAAATGAGATTGGAAGGATCCTTCTCAATCAACCAAACAATGTGAGAGTGGGGTATGGAGGGTGTGGGTTTTTGTCTCATGGAGACTTCCTCCCCCATGCACGCCCCTCCCCCCTTTATTTTGCCCCCCTCCTCACTTATTTGAGGCTAAATGGGTTGTAGATTATCCCAAGTGGGTATAGTAAGTCCCTCCCAATCATCCCCGCTATTTCTGGCAGGTTGGTCAAAATAGCTCGTGAGTTGTTCAAATATTTTTTTCAACCTCGGTTGACATTTTATTGGGCTTCTAAAATTATTATGGTGACCCAACTAATTATTTGGTAGCCCATTCTCAGTATTTTGGACCCGATAAATAATTTAATAAATTACGCATTAACTAAATGCACCAATCTGTTACACGAAATTATTCGCTGGAAAATTCAAATACATACTGAATTTCAAATTCAAGTACATCCGGGTGCGGTGTCACACCAGTCCTCTACCAGTCCAAAATATCCACCCTATGAGAACCCGAGCCAAAGATGACATATATAAACCCAAAACCATTTTATCTCTCACCTCTGTGGAGTGTCCCGCTGATCCTACTTGTTTTTCTCAAGCTAATTAAAGTTTAAAATGACGGGCGACTATGGCTGAAGAGTTTAATGCTCTCATTGCTAATTAGACTTGGGATTTAGTACCTATCGATATCACAAAAAGTGTGGTTTGATGTAATTGAGTTTATAAAACAAAATACAATTCTGATGGGTCTATAGAGCGTCACAAAGCTCGCTTGGTAGCCCAGGGTTTAAATCAGCAGGCTGGGGTAGATTTTTCTGAAACTTTTAGTCCTGTTGTCAAACCTACTACTATGCGTCTTTTACTTTCGGTTGCCACTTCTTTTGACTGGGGGGTACGTCAATTAGATGTCAAAATGCCTTTTTGCATGGTCATTTAACTGAGGAGGTTTACATACGTCAGCCACCGGGATTTATCTATCCCTCCTTCCCTCATCACATTTGTCATCTTTGTAAGGCGTTGTACGGGCTCTAACAAGCCCCTCATGCCTGGTTCCATCGTTTCAGTGGATTTCTTCTTAGTCATGGTTTTTTGCAGAGTCAGTCTGATTCTTCCATGTTTGTTTATCTTCGTGATTCTCATCGTATATATATTATCCTGTATGTTGATGACATTCTCATTACCGGTAGTTCTCCGTCTCTTGTTCAGTCCATTATTCAGTTACTTTCTCAGACTTTCTCCATGAAGGATCTGGGAGATATTCACTTCTTCTTAGGGATTCAGACTGTTCGTACACCTACTGGTATTTTTCTCTCCCAACAAAAGTATATGTGTGATCTCTTGCGGCGCTTTCATCTCCATACTGTTACCCCGGTCCGCACATCTCTTCCTACTCGGACCACGTTATCCTTAACTGACGGGGAATTATTCGCTGATGGTACGGAATACCGCAATATGATTGGTGCCTTACGAAATTTGCTTATTACTAGATCAGATATTACCTATGCTGTTCACTTGGTCTCTCAGTTGATGCATGCTTCTCGCACTACTCACCTTTTAGTTGTGAAGCGTATATACAGATATTTGCAGAGCACTATTACCGAGTGTTTATGGTTGCGCAAGGGTGGTGATCCTTCTCATGTTATTAATTGCTTATTCTGATGTTGATTGTGTGACACTCCTTATTTTTATTAATAATAAAAAAAATATTAATGATGACGCTTTGATAACAAATGTTAGTAAGATAAGATGTTAAAATTTAAAGAATGTTGAAGGAAATTACCTTTAATGTGCATTCGTTATAGATAGAAAGTGTATTTAGGGTTTTGTGTGCATTTATTTATATGGCCCATTGGCCCATGCCTTGTAAACCCTATTTCCTCCTATTTAAAGGAGGCTTGCTAATGAACTAACACACCTCTCTCACATTCCCCACAACACGTTATCAGCACGTAGCCCTAAATTTTTCCACGCCTCCCTCCTCCAAATTGCCGCAGCAGTCCGCAGCCTCCCTCCTCCAAAGTGCCGCAGCAGTCCGCAGCCTCCACTCCAACACTTCTCTACAGCAGTCCACTCCAACACTTCTCTACGGCAGCCTTCCAACACTCCAACGTCCACCACCGCAACACTCAAAATCTTTGAGGTATTTTTCAACTCAAAATCTTTGAGATCTATTTTTTTGCTTGCAAACCAAGTGTTTGATATTATGCCTCATTCATTTTTTTCCCAGAGATAGATGCAGTTTTTTTAATATAATTCCGTAATGCTATATGTTATAATCATATAGTTGGAATCAATATTATATTATGCATCTTTCTTCCTTGCATACATACATGTGATCTTATTTTTCCGTAAAGCTATATGTCATATACATATAGTTGGAATCAAAGAACACACGAATTAACCATATATTACTTTTACTTTATATGATTATACTCTCCGTAAAGCTATATGTTAAATACATATAGTTGGAATTAAAATCATATTATGCATTTTTTTACTTTTACTTTATATGATTATACTTTCCGTAAATCTATATGTTAAATACATATAGTTGGAATTAAGATCATATTATACATTTTTATTTATTTATTTATTTTATACATATTATGTGGTTATATTTTTCCGTAATGCTATATGTCACTTACATATAGTTGGAACCGTAATCACGTAAGATTACTCTTTTCACTATTTAATATATGTTTAATATTCCTTTCCATCTATATTAATATTTTTTCCCATATGCGTATGTTTAATTAATATGCAAAGAATATATTAACATATATATGACAAGAATCTAAAAATGAAAAGTGCGAATTTTCTTTCAAAATTTATTAACATATAAAAATATCCTTCTAAATATATCATAATACTAAATAATCAATGAAATCAATTTTTCCATTCTATTTAGAAAACCGCCACCTTTAAATGAATATATATGACAAATCTTGACTTTATTATTCCATTGTTTTTATGCACAATTATTATTCATAACATACAATTGACACATGCATACACCCACACGCATAATAAAATGTTACGTGTGTACGTATATATATGGTTGACTCATGTACATGCCTTTTCTATATACTTCTAGACTATATTTTCATGTCAATTTTTTTAAAACTTGCCATTTGTTCACACCAATAAAATTATTTAACGAAATATGAAGCAAATTTATATATATTTTCATTTTTTTTAGAAAATTCAATCTCATTCCCGAAATTAATAATAAAAAAAACGAAAAAAAAACTTCAATTTTTGGTAATCCGCATATACGAAGCATTTTTTTTAAAATATATGCATATTAATTTACTACTATGTTATTAAATTCGTTTTTACAAATTAATTTTGGATAACTAAAATTCGATAATTAATTATTTTTGATAATTCGAAGTTTGTTTTAAAAATAAATAAAAATAAAAAAAATCGAAATTTTTGTCAAAATATAATATTTAAGTTCGAAAAAAAATGATAATTAAATTCGTTTTTAAGATCCATTTTTTATATAATTAAAATATATGGCAAAATATATTTTCAATAATTCAACAATATAAATAATATTACTAAAAGGATTATTAAATTCGTTATTTTTTTCAAAAAAAAAATGAGATATACCTAATCCATTCATTAGACCAATATTAATACTTTATATATTAAACACACCATATAACATCCTAAAAAAAGTATCTATGATTTTTTTAAGGAGATAAATATATATCTCCTCTCTTCGATGCATTATACAAAATATTGTCTGCAAAGAGACATACCACATGACATTGTTTTTATGTGATAAAGAATTTTCACACAAAGAATCGCATTTTTTTTATTATTCATTTTTTTAGCGATAAATGGTAGTGAATGACACTCATACAATTTTATATTTTGAGATGACTGATCCAACTCGACCCGAGTTTGACATCCTGGACTCAGAAGGACTTGAGTACCATCGCTGGGTTTCTGACATAGAAACCACTTTTGTGGTTAAAGACTATTCTGTCACGCTTGTCGACCCTGAAAGTTTAAAAGATAATGCACCGTCTGAAAAAATAAAGGCTGCTGCGTTAATGTTCCTTAGACGCCATATTGACCCTAGCTTACGCTGGGAATACTTACAATTGAAAACCCCCAAAGAACTGTGGGACGCACTAAAAGATCGTTTTGGGAACATACATGACACATTGCCCCCGAACTGATAGTGCAATGGAATGAAATCCGCTTAGTCGACTACAAAAAGATCAACGATTTTAATAAGGACATGTTACGCCTCAAAGCGCGCCTTAATTTCTGTGGTAAACCAATCACAGAAGATGAAATGATTGATAAGACCCTCTCCACTTTCCCTACCTCAGCACTTATACTAGCGAACCAGTATAGGTTGGAGCATAATAACAAAAGAATAACCACATTTAATCAGTTAATTAATTTGCTCCAAGTTGCTGAAAGACAAAATCAAGTTCTCTTGAATAACAATGCCAGACCAGTGACAAAGAAAATTCCCGAGGTCAACTATGGCAAAGCAAACACTGGAAAGCACCCTAGTGGAAGAGGAGAGGGTCGTACTCGTGGAAGGGGGCGCAACAATCGCGGCGGGCGTGGAGGCCGAGGTACAGGCCGTGGAGGATTTTCCAAAGTGTGGAAGAAAGATACAAGCGGCGGGACCAGTGGTCAAACTAACAAGGCCCATAATGCACCATCAAAACCTCCAGTCAAACGAGACCGAGTTGGGGAAGAACCATGCTACAGATGTGAAGTTTCAGGTCATTGGTATAAGAATTGCCAAGCCAGTAATAGAGTTGCTGCTGCCTACAAGAAATACAGAGAATCAAAGGAGCATGAATCTCAGTTTGTGACAGACGAAGGAAATGAGGTTGATGTTAACCTCACAGTGGCGGATTTTGGTGTTAAAAATAACACCACCCATTCGGTCGATGCACCGGACTTTGATTAAATTTCCCCTATCCCACCAGACATTTTAAACAAACTTTATGTTTTTCCCATTCCTTTTAATTTCCTGCTTATGGACATTACATGCTTATCGTTATTTTAATAATTGGATTCAATTTTTGAAATCCAAATATATACCAACAATTATCTAATGCATGTTTACACAGGAATGACCCGAGGAGAACTCGAATGTTTAGTCGATAGTGGGACAACCCACACTATCCTGAGACATAGGCAATTTTTTATTCAATTAGTAGCCTGTGACTACGATGATTGGATCATCGAACGTAATACAAGGGCGAGGCACTGCCAAATTTATGCTACCTAACGGTACCACATTCCACGTCACAGACGCTCTATATGCACCTAGAGCTACTCGAACTTTATTAAGTTTTAAAGATATACGGGATAATGGTTTCCACGTTGAAACTCATAGTGAGGATGGGATAGAATACCTATATATTACCTCTAGTAAAAGCGGAAGAAAATGCATTTTAGAAAAATTAATGAGTCAATCTAGTGGACTCTATGTCACTACTATTCGAATCTTCGAATCATATGCGGTCTCCAACAAAGAAATGTTGGACATAGACTCGTATAGGTTTTGGCATGATCGCCTTGGTCACCCCGGTCGTGACATGATGATTCGAATTCTCAAGAATTCACATGGACACCCTTTCTTTCGAGAAAGGTATAAAGAAGGGCGAAAAGTCAGCACAGTACAAACTGTTAACCATGCGACTCCTCCACAAGGACAATTATCTTCTAAAGCACAAGAAGAACTAGCTCATGCTTCCCTAACTATGTCCACATTACAAAACTCATTTTGCAAAGCCTGCTCCTTAGCAAAAATAGGACCGAGATCATCCTATGCTAAAGACACAAAACAAAACATCCCATTCTTACAAAGAATTCAAGGAGACATATGTGGACCGATCCATCCAGAATGCGGACCATTTAGATACTTTATGGTTCTGGTGGACGCATCGACCCGTTGGTCGCATGTTACCTTATTGTCCACAAGAAATGCCGCATTTGCAAAACTCCTAGCACAAATAATTCGCTTAAGGGCCCGCCACCCCGATCATCCTATAAAGTCTATTAGACTTGATAACGCTGGAGAGTTTACATCAAAGACATTTGATGACTATTGCATGTCTATCGGGATCGACATAGAGCATCCTGTTCCCCATGTACACACACAAAATGGTCTCGCAGAAGCTACTATTAAAAGATTACAAACAATAGCTAGGGCATTGGTTATGCGCACCAACTTGTCTATATCTGCATGGGGATATGCAATATTACATGCAACCTTACTTATTCGCTTTCGGCCCACTGCGAACCAACCATTTTCTGCATACCAGTTGGTAACTGGATATGAGCCTGACATTTCACACTTACGCATATTTGGTTTTGCAGTGTATGTGCCAATTGCGCCACCACAGCGCACCAAAATGGGTCCTCAAAGGCGATTAGGTATATACGTTGGATACGAATCCCCAACAATAATCCGCTATCTAGAACCTTTGACAGGCGATCTTTTCACCGCAAGATTTGCGGATTGTCACTTTGATGAGACAACATTCCCGTCATTAGGGGGAGATAAGAAAAAGGATTTTTCCGAAGAACGATGTGAATTATCCTGGTGTGTTCCTACACTGTCTCATTTTGATCCCCGCGCCTCACATTGTGAAAGTGAAGTGAAAAGAATAATAGACCTACAAAATGTAGCAGACTTAATGCCTGATGCATTTTATGATATTGCAAAAGTGACATGTAAGGAAAATATATAATTAGATTTTGATGATGCTAGGTTGATTAGCATTTGAAAGTACCCCAATAGAAATTTTGTATTAGAATTTGTCTTTGTAAGTTCTAGAATAGTCGACTGTCAGAAACCCTATTGATCCTTCTTATCAGAATTCCTACCAGAGATGCTCTCAGAGTTTCTCTCCAGAGAAGTCATCAGAATTGGATACTAGAATTGGCGTCAGAATCTGCCAACAGAGTTCTGATCAAACAACCTCATCAGACAAGCTCGCGCCTTGCAGAACTCAAAGACACTTAACAACGGTCGTTAAACTAACGGGAAATCCCTTAACGTTTTACGTACACGCATTAAAATGCTCAATTAATGTTGTACGTACGAAGATATATTTAAAGCTGATGATTGACCATGCGAGTATCTTCGCGCCCCCAAAATAGCAAGTCGAAGGTCCAACCGGTCAAGTCAACAGTACAAACATTTAATGAAGCTGTCTTCTACACTCCAACGGGAAGACTGCTCCCAGTATATAAGATACACTCTGAAGAACTACGAGAATAACTTTGCTACCACAATTACCTAACGAACTTGCTCAGATTACTCTACTCTATTACCTCCAAGCTTTCTTGAGATAAAAAGGCTTACTCACCTCAACAAGAAAAGCTCAAGTTGGAAGATATACTGTCATATCCCTCATCCAACTAGCAAGTTGCAAAGTTCCTCAGTTCTTCAACACTTCGAAAACCTCATCTACACATCCTTTGTAAAGAAGCAACGTTGGAGAAAATCGATCTTGATTCAAACACTTCTTGAAAAAGAAGGGACGTCTCAAACTAACTGGAGTAAGGTGAAGTTGTGATACTTCCTAGAGACTCAGTGAAACGAGACCAGCCATCAGGAAGCAGGACTGCATCCCGGGTGGCAACTAGGCTTGAAGAAGACGTGGAGAGCTTCTTAAGTTCTAGGGACTAAGGCGTTGTAAACTGTTGTTTTTGCAAGCTTAGTGGAACAGTGGACTAGAGGAACAAGTTGTTCCTTGAACCACTATAAAAATCACCGGTGTCATTTATTTACTTACTTTATTTCTGCACTTAAGAACTTAACTGCTTGACTCAAAAGGTTGGACTCTGTGTTCAGCAGATCTTCCTTAAGAGTTATCAGAAAGGCATTTGCCTTAGTGTTGTTTGAGGCTACCCTGACATAACCTAATCCGCTGCCAGGTCCAGTTCTGCCATCAGACTTTGACCTTCTCTGTCACCAGATTTCAACCATCTCTGATAAGTCAGTTTTGACTTAGAGAAAAGTTTAAATTCCTGAACAGTCTATTCACCCCCCCCCCTCTCTAGACTGTTCCCATTACAAACGGGACCAACAAGTGGTATCAGAGCCTCCTTGTTCTTGTAATCTTTTAGGTTACTTACTAAACAAGAGATCCACTTGTTTTAGCCTCTTTAATCTCATATTATGGATAACACTCTTTCAAAGAATCTTATGTTCTCAGTGACAAAGTTTGATGACTGGAGGATTCGCATGAAAGCTCACCTCTGCGCACTCCATGATGAAATGTGGGAAGTCCTTGATGCTGGTCCTTTCACAAAGTTTACTAAGATCAATCCTGAATACATTGCTGGTGGTGGTCTACCTCAGATGATCACCAAACTGTGACATGAGTGGTCCAATGAAGAAAGGAGGAAGTACAACCTTGATAACATTGCCAAGGACATCCTCTACAAGTCCATAGATGACAAATACTTCACAAGAATCAAGAAGTGCAACTCTGCCAAGGAAATCTGGGATACACTCACCTTGATAGGAGCTGGTGATGAGCAGGAAAAAGACAACAAACTAACCATTGCCATGAAGAAGTTTGAAGACTTCAAACTTCTACCCAAAGAGTGCATAGCTGAGATGTATGCACGCCTACTCACACTCACTGCTGAGATATCAGAACTTGGGAAGGAGCTCACTCCCAAGGAGATCAATCTGAAGGTTCTCAGAGGCCTACCTTCACCCTGGAAGATGAAGGTCACTGCCATGAGAGATAGCAAAGATCTCAGAACCTACAGCACAGAGAAGCTCATCTCTAATCTCAAATCTTATGGGTTCGAGATGAATGAAGAAGAGAAAGAAGAAGTTGAGGACAGGACAACTGCTGCCCTCACAGTCAGCACATCTCAGGTAAATAACTTTGACCCTTCTATTCTTTTAACTGACGAATATATGACTGCTTTTGCCAGGAAGTTCAGGAAATTCCTGAAGCCAAAGGACGGCAGAAGTCCATCCTCAAGCAGAAAGCCGCACCAGAAACCCAAAGCATCAGGAAGTAGTGGAGAGCTTCTCTGCTACAACTGCCGACAACCAGGTCACTTCAAAGTCAACTGTCCACATCCTATAGTCTCCAAAAGGCAAGGCCAGGAAGGAGAGAAGAAGTATGAGCACAGAAGAAGGAAGGCACTCATCACTGAACAACCAGAGAAGGACCCCCTCTCTGAGACAGAGTCCAGCTCAGAATCAGAAACCGATGAGGCATTCTGTTGCCTGGATACAGAGACTGAAGATCTATGTCGTATGGGTCAATCTGATGATGAGGTATCCTCTACTTCTAACTCTAGTTTTTCTTCGGTAGGCAGAGCCTTTGATTCTGACTCAATGTCAGAATTTTGGGAAGAGTTTCAAGCCATCCAAACCACTTATTCCTCTGTTAAAGAAGAAAACAGTAAGCTTAAGGTTGAAATTCTTGACTTAAGAAAGGAGGTTGAGATCAAAATCAATCTTCTAATTAAGGAAAGAGATCAACTGGAAGCTGAAAATGTTTCTCTTCTAAAGAGAATAAGGGAGATAGAGCCTCTTGAGATTAAGTATAAAAACTACCAGAAGGCCCAAGTCTCAATGGAAAGGTTTGTACTTGATCAACAAATTGGCACTGGTTTTGGTCTTGGTTATGGCTCAACAGAATCAGGTGAGCCTTCTGTAATGCCTAGCACCAGAGTTGCTAAGGCAGACAAAGTCATAGTGCCACTGATTTCTAGCCCCATTTGTCAAGCTGGTGTATCTGGCACCAAGGTTGCTCGTGAGGAAGTCAGACCAGAAAAAGGGAAGATAAAGGTTCAACAGAAATCACTTTTGAAAAACAATGAACCTGGCAGAAAACCTAACAACAGAAAGAGTTTTCAGGATAACAAAAATAAAAGACCATTTATTGACAGACAAATATCAAGAGAAGGTTAACTTCAGGCAGAAAAGGCTGGTTGGTGAACCTAAGAAGCCCAAAGCTAACCATTCCTCTGCTCTTGATAGTATATGGGACTTCTACCCAACCAAAAAGGCTATGCAGAAGTATGTAAACCGGAAGCATGATCCTCACAAGCATCTGCCCAAAGTGAATCACACTTCCGTTTACTATGACTACCAGGTGGACAATGGGTACCACCCACCAAGGTTTCACCTGATGAGACCAAAGTGGTACCAGCTGCCAAGACTGCATGACTGATAAGCACAATAATTACTTATGTTTTACATAGGTAACTATATTTATCCGCACAAAAATATAGAGTGAAAACAGGTAAATATTCCAAAGTGTTCAAAAATGTGGAATATGGCTAGGAGCAACAAAAACGGAGTCAAAAGTCAAAAGGGATCGAAAATCGGCACTTCTGGATAAATCGGAGGCACGAAGTTGAGAAGAAAAAGGAAGTAAACATTTTGGCGCAGTAACCGGCGCCGGACACACTCCAACCGGCGCCGATTGGATTTTAATTTCCAAAAAAAAATACACATGACCGGCGCCGGTCAGGCCAGAACCAGCGCCGGTTGGGTCGGATTCTGCTAAAAACACAGCAACGTGCTAGACGATTTCTGATGGGAAAACTTCATCTTCCTCAATGCTAATCAAATATTGCTTCCATACCTGATTGTTGGGTTCGAATAGACTAAAAGATGCCATTCTTTAGCCTATATAAACCCCTCAATTCATCATGCAAATTCATTCCATTCCATAGATTAATTCTAGTTTTTTTTATATTTTGTTCTTGTATTTGTTCAAGTTCTTTGGAGAAGAAGCTATTTCTCTCCTCTACAATTGGTTCTAGGTAATTTTTCTAGTATGTTATTTCATTTCCTTGTTCTTAGCTACAATTTTGTAATTAATATGAGCATTAGAGGCTAATTTCTTAGCTAAGGCTAGGAATGAACTTCTATGCCCACTAGGTGTTTGATAAAAGTTCTAAACCAATAAATTGTGATTTATCATTTATATATTGATTGTTTATGACTATGGTGTACAACATAGAAGTATGTTAAATTTAGTTTATACTTGCAATTAACGTTGAAGTCTAAACTATGAACACTAAAGGATAAACATATATAGTACCGAGAATAGAAATATATCCGGTCTTATATGATACGGGTGTGATGTCTTGATATTCAACGGGGTTTTCGGTAGATGAATGTAAGCCGTAACGGGACTTACACGTAACGAAAACCACGCTCTCGCTGCCTTAACCGGAGTTGAGAATATATTAGCGACATCGTATTCATAATTATTGGCAAAGAACTAATATTCAACCCTATTTAAGCATTTAAGTGATTCCCGAAGCCTTAGTTGTTGTTATCATTTATCTTGAACTCAAAGTTAGTTAACGATTATCTTTTGAACAAAAAAGTGAAAAGCCAAAAATATAAACCACAAATCGAAATCCCTACACTTTACTCATTTATTTTATTTAAAGTCACCTACTCTCGGACTAAATTAAACAACGTTTCCTTGTGGATTCGACCCGGTATTTTACCGGAATTTATTACTATATCGGCACTTGTACACTTGCAAGTTTAGCCCGATCAAGTTTTTGGCGCCGTTGCCGGGGAAACGGTCTTGTTTAATAAAGTCCAAACAATAAAAAAAAAAACTAATAAACCCTGAATTTATTCTTCACAACTTCACTTGATCTTGGAAGGATTTATTTTTATGTGTGTAGATATTCCTTTGTGTTTGCATGCATTTGAGAAGTCAAGGTTCTAAATTTCTTGAACCACTTGATCTTGAAATAGAAAGAACGTGCAAACACATTCAGAAGGAACAAAAAGCTACAAAGATGTTGCCAACATTGAACGAAAGGAAGAGACCCGTGGTGGCCGCCACGCCATCTTGCATCACTTTGAGCGAGGAAGCAAGAGACTATGAGCTAAGGCAAAGCTACTTCAACTCTATGCCTCAGTTTCATGGTTTACTTGGGGAAAACCCACTCAACTTCATCACGGAATTCTACGGATTCATTCAAGGAATCCCTAGAAATGGCTTGGCGGAGGATCAACTTAAGCTCAAATGCTTCCCCTATACTCTTAAAGGGGCGGCAAGAGGATGGTTCCTAGAACAAGCTCCGGCAAGTTACACAACATGGGAAGGTATATGCAATGCTTTCATGTCTAAATACTACACGCCCACCATGACTCAAGAGCTTAGACAACGCATTTTCAATTTCAAACAACAAAATGGTGAGCTCTTTCAAGATGCATGGCGGCGTTTCAAATCATTGCTAAGGGAATGCCCACATCACCGCATTCCCCTAGACCTTCAAATTGATACGTTCTACAATGGTTTGAATGCATCTTGCCAAGCCATTGTGGACAACCGAGCCGAGGGCTATATTGGCAACAAGAATGAAACCGAAGCACTCCGAATCATTGAATCCATTGCTTCGAATCCTCAACTCCAAGGAGGAGATTACAAAGTGGTCGGGATTAATGAAATCTCCATCACGACGGAGATAAACAAAAGGCTTGAAGAAATGGAATCAAAGATTGAACACAAGTTCCAAACGGCTCTACAAGCCGTATTGGGAGGAGTCAAGCAAATAGCCAATGTAGAGAGCATACCAAGCCCGGAAAGTGATTTATCCCAACATCTTGAAGAGGTAAATTATATGAACTCTTACGGGAATCGGGGGAACAATAACTATTCAAATCAACAAAGGTGGAAGCCACAAGCTAGTTCCTCACAACCCAATCCGGAGCACCTAATTTTGGGCAAACCAAGGAGACCACCATGGAGGATATGATGTAATTCATGTCCAAAAGCATGGCAAGCATGAAGGCCCAAAATGAGGAGAATCACCATAGAGTGGAGGCATCCATTGGGAATCTTCACTCTCAATTCACCAAGTTGGATCTTCGCTTTGAAGATCAAAATATAAAGCTTAATCAACGCATCGACACCATTGAGCAATACACCAAGGCATCCATTCGGAATCTTGAAGCTCAAATGGAACAACTTGCCCAAAAAGTAAGTTCTAGGGAGCAAGGCAAATTTCCTATAACCACGGAGATGAACCCGAGGGAAAACATAATGGCCATTACCACAAGGAGTGGTAAGACAACGGAGGATCCAAAGATGCCGGAAGAGGAGGAAATCTCGGAAAAACAAAAAGAAGGTGAAAGTGAGGAGCATATGATGCCACCATCGAAAATGGCTAATTATGTTCCTCCCATTCCATATCCTCAAAGGTTAAAGAAAAAGAATGATGGTGCTCAATATAGAAAATTTCTTGATATTTTTACTAAATTGAGCATCAACATTCCATTTGCCGAAGCTATAGCGGAAATTCCATATTATGCCAAATTCTTGAAGGGCATTCTCTCAAATAAGAAAACATTGGCGGAATTTGCTACCATTGCCCTCACGGAGGAGTGTAGTGCTATCCTACAAAACAAACTCCCTCCTAAATTGAAGGACCCCGGAAGCTTCACGGTACCGTGTTCTATCGGCAAAATTGGAGAGGTAAGATCCCTTTGTGATCTTGGTGCTAGTATCAACCTCATGCCCCATTCTTTATTTAAAAAGCTTGGTGTGGGGGGGCTGCAATCTACTACAATAGCTTTACAACTAGCGGATAGATCAATCCGCTACCCTATTGGAGTTATGGAGGATGTGCTTGTCAAAGTTGGGAAATTCTATTTTCCTGTGGATTTTCTTATTTTAGAAATGGAGGAAATGGAGATCCCGATTATTCTTGGAAGAGCATTTCTAGCCACTACAGCAGCCCTCATTGATGTCAAAAACGGAATTGTCAAATTCCGTGTTGGAGATGAAGAACAAGAGTTTCATGTTTGGGACTCCCTGAAAAAGCACCATGATGAACCCTCTTGTTTTAGCATTGACATTCTTGACACATTAACTCAAGAATGCTTTGGAAAGATGATTCATGAAGATCCCTTGGAGACTTGCATCATGCTAGGGTGCAATGAAAAAGAAGAAAGCCATGAACTTCTTGAAGAAGTTATGTACTTGCAAACCGGAGCTCCTTTCAAACATTTCCGACAAAAATTTGAAGATCTTGGAACAAGTAAGTCCACATTAAAACCATCTATTGAAGTTCCACCAAAACCATCTTTGAAAACTCTACCGGAGCATCTCAAATATGCATTTCTTGGAGATAACTCAACTTTCCCGGTAGTAATTTCTTCTTCACTCACACCTCTACAAGAAGAAAAATTACTACGGGTATTGAGAGAGCACAAAACATCCATTGCATGGTCCTTGGCGGATATCAAGGGTATTAACCCTTCTCTTTGCATGCACCGGATTTTTATGGAGGAAACTCATAAACCTACGGTAGAACACCAAAGGCGGCTAAACCCCAACATGAAAGAGGTAGTTAAGGAGGAAGTTCTCAAACTCCTTGACTATGGCATAATTTACCCCATTTCGGATAGTAAATTTGTAAGCCCCGTTCAAGTCGTACCAAAGAAGGGTGGAATCACGGTGGTGGCCAATAGTGAGAATGAATTAATTCCTACTAGAATAGTCACCGGTTGGAGGATGTGCATAGACTACCGGAAATTAAACTTCGGCACAAGGAAGGACCACTTTCCCCTTCCATTCATGGATGAGATGTTGGAGCGTGTTGCGGGCAATGAATTCTTTTGTTTCTTGGATGGGTTCTCCGGCTATTTTCAAATAGCTATCTCTCCCGAGGATCAAGAAAAGACAACATTCACGTGTCCTTTTGGCACATTTGCCTATAGAAGGATGCCGTTCGGATTATGCAACGCCCCCGGAACATTTCAAAGATGTGTCATGGCAATTTTTGCGGATATGGTGGGGGACTTCATGGAGGTATTCATGGATGATTTTTCTGTTTTTGGAAATTCTTTTGAGTCGTGTTTACTTTCCCTTCAGAAAGTATTAACTCGGTGTGAAGAAACCGACTTGGCTCTCAATTGGGAGAAATGTCATTTCATGGTAACCGAAGGGATTGTCTTGGGGCACAAAATTCCCCCCAATGGCATTGAAGTAGACCAAGCAAAAATTGAAGTCATAAAGAAGCTACCTCCTCCACACTCGGTGAAAGCTATCCGGAGTTTTCTAGGGCATGCCGGTTTTTACCGGCGATTCATCAAAGATTTCTCTAAAATCGCCAAACCTCTATGCGATTTATTAGCCAAAGATGTCTCATTTGAAATCACCCCAACTCGGCTCAAAGCTTTCAACACTCTAAAGGAAGCTCTCACAACGGCCCCTATTATCACATCACCGGATTGGTCTCTTCCATTCGAATTGATGTGTGATGCAAGCGATCATGCTATTGGTGTAGTACTTGGGCAAAGAAAAGAAAAGAAACTTCATGCCATATACTATGCATCGAGGTTGCTCCATGACGCAGAGCTCAATTATGCCACCACCGAAAAGGAATTCTTAGCCGTCATCTATGCTTTTGACAAATTCCGATCATACCTAATCGGCCAAAAAGTGATTGTTTATACCGATCACTCCGCCATCAAATATCTCATGAACAAGAAGGATGCCAAATCAAGGTTAATTCGTTGGGTTTTACTACTCCAAGAATTTGACCTTGAAATCCGAGACAAAAAAGGGAATGAAAATCATGTGGCGGATCATTTTTCACGACTTGAAGGCACCCCAAATGACAAGAAGGAGGAGGAGATACGAGACGATTTCCCATATGAACAAATCATGGCTATCAAAGAGGTACAACTACCATGGTTCACTGATTTCATTAATTTTCTTGCAAAAGAAATTCTCCCTCCATCACTCACTTTCCATCAAAGGAAGAAATTCCTAAGTGATGTGAAACATTACTATTAGGATGAACCATATCTGTTCAAGCATTGTGCCGACGGAATTATTAGAAGATGCATCCCCGATGAGGAAATTATGTCTGTTTTGAACCATTGCCACAACCTTCCTTGTGGTGGCCACCATGGTCCGGATCGGACAACGGCGAAGGTGCTCCAATGTGGTTTTTTTGGCCAACTCTATTCAAAGATGCAAGGAGTTATGTGAAAGCTTGTGACCGATGTCAAAGAACCGGAAATCTTAGCCGAAGGAATGAAATGCCTCAAAATATGATCTTTGTGGTTGAGCTCTTTGATGTATGGGGATTGGATTTCATGGGACCTTTCCCTAAATCATACGGGAAAAGCTATATCCTTGTAGCAGTAGATTACGTCTCCAAGTGGGTGGAGGAAATAGCTCTACCCGACAACACAAGCAAAAGTGTGGGGGAATTCGTGAAGAAAAACATTTTTTCACGTTTCGGTGTGCCCCGTACCATCATAAGTGACAATGGCACACATTTCAAGAATGCCCATTTTTCTGGCTTGCTAAAGAAATATGGGTGCAATTTCCGAACCGGGGCAGCCTATCATCCACAAACCAATGGGCAAGTCGAAGTATCCAACCGAGAGATTAAATCAATTCTAGAGAAAACAGTCACCACCTCTAGAAAAGATTGGGCATTAAAATTAGATGATGCGCTATGGGCATACCGGACGGCTTACAAAACACCGTTGGGTATGTCGCCATACCGGCTTGTTTATGGGAAGTCATGCCATCTTCCCGTAGAACTTGAACACAAAGCACAGTGGGCACTCTCCAAGCTAAATCTTGAGCCTGCATTCTCAAGGGAGAGGAGGATGTTCCAAATGGCAGAACTTGAAGAACTCCGAAGGGATGCATATGAGAATTCCCGCATCTACAAGGAAAGGGCAAAAGCTTGGCATGACAAAAACATCAACCGAAGGGATTTCTACGTCGGCCAAAAGGTACTACTCTTCAACTCTAGACTTCGCCTTTTTCACGGAAAGCTAAAAACCCGATGGTCGGGACCATTCACAATCACTGAGGTCCGACCATACGGCTCAATGATGATTCAAAATGATGATCAAACACCATTTCTTGTAAATGGTCACCGACTTAAGCCATACATGGAATACCATAACACCTTAGCAACCACCACTTGCCAATTGAAGGACAAAAAAGGTACGTTGCGTCCGGCCTATGACGTTAAACTGAGCGCTAATTGGGAGGCAACCCAACAACAAAAATCAATTATAAATAAGGATGTTTGGTCATGCATATTCATTTTTATCTATAAATTGAATAAAAATCAATTATAAATAAATCTGTTTATAAACATTCACATTTATTTATAATTGAAACAAAAAAAATAAAAAAAAATAAAATTTTCAAGGACCGGCGCCGGTCGGCCACATAACCGGCGTCGTACGATTCCAGAGAGTTTAGGGTGTTGGCGTTCACGCGTAACCGGCGCCGGACACCCTACAACCGGCGCCGGTCGGGCCGGTTAAAATCATCATCAGGTCGCATCTCAGACCTCATTTTCGAACCCTTCTCCCAAACTCTGAGAACTCTTCGCCGGAAAACACCCCCAAACGCCCAAATCCGCCTGCCAAAGCCAAAAATCACTCTTAGGAGCTCGGATTCAACATCAAACATCACTTCTCAATCTTCTTCACCCCTATTTGAACATCAATTCAAGGTATTTTAGCTTTAATCCCAATTTTCTCTAATTTTTGAAATCTTTTATTTCTTTAAATTTTTGGCAAAATAGATGATTATCATTGATGAAAATTGTTTTCATATGCTCATTTGATGTATATAACCTTGTTTGTTGCCAGAAATTTTGAGATTAAAGTTCAAAATTAGGGGAAGTTCTTGAAAAAAAATTCTAAGAACCCTAATTTCGAATTTCTTGTTCTTTGATGAATTGCTCTATATAATTGATGTTTAGAAGCATATTGATATGATTTATTGTTGATATATAGTCTTCAAAACATAATTATTGAAAGAAATTTGTGTATGAACATGAGATTAGGGGAAATTGATAAACCTAAATTACCTTGAGTGGATGAATATATGTTGTGTTGCATATGTGTTGAACTAATTTTGCAGGTCCATGGCTCCCAAACGAGGAAAAGGTGCTAGCTCTTCTTCTTCTTCTTCCGTGCCCCGTTTCACCTCCCCGGAGAATGAAGCGTGGTACGAGACGAGGAAGAAATGGAAAATTGTCATTGAGAAAAATGTGGATCCGCAACTCAATGAACTCTACCGGATCTCCGAGGCGTTTGACGTTCTAGGGTGGGCTATCATGCTCACTCTAACTGGAGCATACTACCCGCGGCTTGTGCGGGAATTCTACGCCAACATTGAAAGGAAGAATGACCCCTACGGTGACATTGAAAGCACCGTCAAAGGTACAAAAATCACGGTGAGCGAACGCCGGCTTTGCAACCTACTCAACATCGTTGACGTAGGTACTCCCTTTTCCATGAACTCTCAAGTGATGCTAAGCGACCTTGACTATGATAAAATAAGGGCAATGCAACTGTTCGGCGTCAATGAAGATCTTAGGGCCAAGACCCTAAATGTTCGGGAGAGACTAATCGTGTACCTTCTTGGTTTCAACATCCTGCCACGAGCTAGTGACACACACCTCATCCGACGGGTAGACCTCTACCTTTTGCACAAGATGGTCACCGGGCTCGGGCAGATTCAAGGCGTCCCCTTGGCCCCTCTTATCATGATGGACATGAAGAGCGTAGTCAAGACCAAAAGAGGTGACAAAAATTTCATTTACCCTCTTTTACTCACTATGATCTTCAGGAGCTTCGGCGTTGACCTTGAAAATGAAGAGGTGGAGTACACGACCGGATCCCAAGTACTCAATGCAAACACTATGGTCGCTCTCCACTACAAAAAGGTGGGGAGCACATGGATACGAAAGGAGGAAGGGGATGACGAGGAGCAAGAAGTTGGAGATGAAGAGATGGGTGAAGCTCAACAACAACCGGCAGCCCGGCCACGACGGACCATGACACAAAGCCTTGATTATCTAATCAACTCCATGGACCGGATGCACACAAGGATGGATGCCTACGAGACTCGGCAAGAAGAACTTTACAACCGTTTCGACACCTTTGAGACTCGTCAAGCGCAAATGGCGGAGCGATTCCAGGGGATTGACCAAAGGTTTGGGGACTTCACCCAACACTACTATAACCAATACGGGTATCCCCCTCCCGATCCACATCATTAAGTACCCCTTTGTTGTTATTTTCTAACATTCCTCTCCTCTAAACACACTTAATCGTGGATATTATTGGAAGTGTTTGTTTATTATGCATCATACATTGGGACAATGTATCTTAAGTGTGGGGGGTGCATCTCATGGTGGTTAAACAAATTTTTTGTGCAAAATATTTTTGTTTTTAGGAAAGTAAAAATTATTATATCTCTCTTTTTAATAGGCATTCGGTTGAGAAAGTTTTTTTATTATTACACACAAAACTATCATTTTTTTAGATTTATTACACTACTTTTTACTCTTGAAAATAACTCCCAAAAATAAACCTTGTGACTAGAAAACATCATCCTCTTTCACTTCCAAATATGGTCAAAAATTCATCTCAAATATTCAAGAACCATTTTGGAGTAGAAAACATCCTCATTTCTCATCAAATAATTTGGGACTACCAAAATGACCTTCAGTAAATACTTGTTGAGAACCATTCCAAATGAGTTATAAAAAAAAAAGAGAATGGCTCATGGTCTCTTTCAAGAATCCTAATTGATCCATTTCTATACTCAAAAGTCAAAAATTCCCAAACGAAAACCGTTCTACACATAAAAAAAACAAAAAAAAAACCCAGTCACAATCCACTCACCAATTCAAGAGTATTAATAATTTTTCTAAAATCTAATGATATTTTTTGTGTGTGTAATAGAAAAAAAAAAGGGTTTTGGACCGAGAATGATAAAAGAGTTATATACTTTTTTTACATCTCTTGAAATTGAAAATATTTTTGTGCATATATATTTGTCAAACTAACCAAGGGATCCAAGACTGAAGATTTGCTCGAGGACTAGCAACGCTCAAGTGTGGGGGAATTTGATAAGCACAATAATTACTTATGTTTTACATAGGTAACTATATTTATCCGCACAAAAATATAGAGCGAAAACAGGTAAATATTCCAAAGTGTTCAAAAATGTGGAATATGACTAGGAGCAACAAAAACGGAGTCAAAAGTCAAAAGGGATCGAAAATCGGCACTTCTGGATAAATCGGAGGCACGAAGTTGAGAAGAAAAAGGAAGTAAACATTTTGGCGCAGTAACCGGCGCCGGACACACTCCAACCGGCGCCGGTTGGATTTTAATTTCCGAAAAAAAATACACATGACCGGCGCCGGTCAGGCCAGAACCGGCGCCGGTTGGGTCGGATTCTGCTAAAAACACAGCAACGTGCTAGACGATTTCTGATGGGAAAACTTCATCTTCCTCAATGCTAATCAAATATTGCTTCCATACCTGATTGTTGGGTTCGAATAGACTAAAAGATGTCATTCTTTAGCCTATATAAACCCCTCAATTCATCATGCAAATTCATTCCATTCCATAGATTAATTCTAGTTTTTTTTATATTTTGTTCTTGTATTTGTTCTTCAAGTTCTTTGGAGAAGAAGCTATTTCTCTCCTCTACAATTGGTTCTAGGTAATTTTTCTAGTATGTTATTTCATTTCCTTGTTCTTAGTTACAATTTTGTAATTAATATGAGCATTAGAGGCTAATTTCTTAGCTAAGGCTAGGGATGAACTTCTATGCCTACTAGGTGTTTGATAAAAGTTCTAAACCAATAAATTGTGATTTATCATTTATATATTGATTGTTTATGACTATGGTGTACAACATAGAAGTATGTTAAATTTAGTTTATACTTGCAATTAACGTTGAAGTCTAAACTATGAACACTAAAGGATAAACATATATAGTACCGAGAATAGAAATATATCTGGTCTTATATGATACGGGTGTGATGTCTTGATATTCAACGGGGTTTTCGGTAGATGAATGTAAGTCGTAACGGGACTTACACGTAACGAAAACCACGCTCTCGCTGCCTTAACCGGAGTTGAGAATATATTAGCGACATCGTATTCATAATTATTGGCAAAGAACTAATATTCAACCCTATTTAAGCATTTAAGTGATTCCCGAAGCCTTAGTTGTTGTTATCATTTATCTTGAACTCAAAGTTAGTTAACGATTATCTTTTGAACAAAAAAGTGAAAAGCCAAAAATATAAACCACAAATCGAAATCCCTACACTTTACTCATTTATTTTATTTAAAGTCACCTACTCTCGGACTAAATTAAACAACGTTTCTTTGTGGATTCGACCCGGTATTTTACCGGAATTTATTACTATATCGGCACTTGTACACTTGCAAG
Source organism: Cuscuta europaea (assembly GCA_945859875.1). NCBI lineage: Eukaryota > Viridiplantae > Streptophyta > Magnoliopsida > Solanales > Convolvulaceae > Cuscuta > Cuscuta europaea. Next base: position 5,722,808 of record CAMAPE010000008.1, on the reverse strand, counting down.
TTTAGCCCGATCAATGACCCTTTATGTAACACCCCGGCCTCGTAGGCCTCGAGGTAGTTACTTCTGACCTCTAGTACTGTCCTCACAAACCGCCACTAGCCTTTTCCGCGCTTTTTGTCCTCACTCGTGCATGCCCTGAGAAACATCCCAGGGGATCACCCATCCCAAGACTACTCCCGTGCAAGCACGCTTAACTTTGGAGTTCTTGGCTAATGAGCTCCCTTAAAAGGAGATGCACCTTGTTGGTATGAGTAGTACTATTAATCCCTTTAAATTAAATCGCAGGTGTTACAATCACCCCCACTTAGGAACGCAACGTCCTCGTTGCGCCCATAAACCAATCTCAATCATATCCCAGAATCTTTTCCCCTGCTAAGTGCCCGCCTGATATCCAACGGATCAACACACTGTCGCAGGGTTGCTCTGATACCATTTGTAACACCCCGGCCTCGTAGGCTTCGAGGTAGTTACTTCTGACCTCTAGTACTGTCCTCACAAACCGCCACTAGCCTTTTCCGCGCACTTTGTCCTCACTCGTGCGTGCCCTGAGAAACTTCCCAGGGGGTCACCCATCCCAAGACTACTCCCGTGCAAGCACGCTTAACTTTGGAGTTCTTGGCTAATGAGCTCCCTTAAAAGGAGATGCACCTTGTTGGTATGAGTAGTACTATTAATCCCTTTAAATTAAATCTCAAGTGTTACACCCTAGGACCCAACATTGCTTGGGTACCTAAATCTTCCTTTTAATTGTTGTAGGAACTGTGTGATGGAGCTATCTCTGAACAAGATTGGTACATTGATAGTGGATGCTCCAGGCACATGACAGGTGACAAGAGTTGCCTTACAGAGTTCCAGAAAATCAAAGGGCCCAGAGTTACCTTTGGTGGTAATGACAAAGATGGCCAAACTAAAGGAAAAGGGAAGCTGATCAGAAACCAGATAATCATTGAAGATGTCTCCTATGTCAAAGGCCTGAAATTCAACCTGCTTAGTGCTAGCCAATTCTGTGATAAAGGCTACACAGTTGAATTCTCCAAAGAAGGTTGTTCTGTTAAGCATGAGACAACTATGGAAGTGGTACTGACTGCTACCAGGAAAAGAAACATCTATGTTGTTGATTGGTCTACTGCAAAGGGTGGAATCTGTCTTTTAGCTAAAGGAGATTCAAAACTCAGCTGGGAATGACACAAGAAGCTGAGTCACCTGAATTTCAAAACAATCAACAAACTAGCAAAGGATCACATTGTTGATGGCATTCCCAACATTGTGTACAAGAAGGAGAGTCTGTGCAGCGCATGCCAGAAAGGAAAGCAAGTGAAGAACTCCTTCAAACCCATTGCTGGAAACCTCTCTACTAGTCCTTTGAATCTAATTCACATGGATTTATTTGGAGCAGTAGAAACTCCAAGTGTTGGTGGAAAAAGATATACCTTAGTCATGGTGGATGACTATTCAAGATACACTTGGACAATCTTTCTGAAGAAGAAAAATGAAACTCTGCAGAAACTACAATCTCTGTTAAAACTGCTTCAGAATGAGCAGAACCTGAAAGTCAAATCTATCAGATCAGATAGAGGAACAGAGTTCGTCAACAAAGTCATACAAGAGTTCTGTGATCAAAATGGAACAATGCATCAACTCTCTGCAGCAAGAACTCCTCAACAGAATGGAGTTGCAGAAAGAAGAAATAGAACACTCAAGGAAGCTGCAAGGACCATGATTACTGAATCAGGTCTGCCTTACAGATACTGGGCTGAAGCTATCAACATTGCATGCTACACCCAGAACCGGAGCATGATTCACAAAACTCATCAGAAGCCCCCCTATGAGCTCTGGAAGGGAAGGAAACCTAACATCAGGTACTTTCATGCATTTGGAGGCAAATGCTATATACTCAATAATGGGAAGGAACATCTCAAAGTGTTCCAAGAAAAGGCTGATGAAGGAACATTCTTAGGCTACTCCAGCACCAGCAAAGCCTACAGAATACTCAACAAAAGAACCCTACTTGTTGAAGAATGGATTCATGTCAAGTTTGATGATCTCAACGTTGTTGAGGACATAATAGAGAACTTGGAGAAATTGAATCTAGAAGAGACGCCAGAAGTAACAACATCAGAAGTGGTCAACAATTCTGCCATACCAATTCACCTCCAGAATCCCATCCTACAAGACAAGGATAGTGATGAAGAACCTGAAGAAGAGCAAGAGAGACCAAGACAACACTTATCAGAACCTGACCTAACTTGGTTAAGGGATCATCCCCCAAACCAGGTGATAGGACAGATCAGAAGTGGAGTACAAACTAGATCTGCTACAACAAGGAGAGAAGCAATGCTTGCCTGCTACATATCTCAAATGGAATCTATGACTGTGGAAGAAGCTCTTGCAGACTCAGATTGGATCAATGCTATGCAAGAAGAGCTTACTCAGTTTGAAAGGAACAAAGTATGGGAACTTGTTCCTAGGCCAAAGCACCAGAATGTCATTGGAACCAAGTGGGTATTCAAGAACAAAGCTGATGAAGATGGCAACATTGTAAGGAATAAAGCAAGGCTGGTAGCTAAAGGGTATTGCCAAGAAGAGGGAATAGATTTTGATGAGACCTTTGCACCAGTTGCCAGACTTGAAGCCATCAGAATCTTTCTAGCCTATGCTGCTTACAACAACATCAAGGTCTACTAGATGGATGTCAAGAGTGCATTTCTGAATGGAGATTTTGAAGAAGAAGTTTATGTGGAACAACCACCAGGTTTTGTCATTCCTACTCAATCCTCTTGTGTCTACAAGCTTAAAAAGGCCCTATATGGTCTTAAGCAAGCTCCCAGAGCATGGTATGACACATTGTCCCTTTTCCTAGTGAACCATGGGTTTACTAAAGGAAAGGTTGACAAAACTCTATTTCAAATCTCTGTTGCTAATCATATTCTGTTAGTACAAATATATGTTGATGATATTATATTTGGTAGTACTAATCCAGAACTGTGCAAGAAATTCTCACAAGTGATGCAGAGTCAATTTGAAATGAGTATGATGGGAGAACTCAGTTACTTCCTAGGCCTACAGGTCAAACAAGTTCCGGAAGGAATCTTTATCAATCAAGGGAAGTATACCACAGACCTGATCAAGAAGTTTGGAGTGGAAGGCAAGTCCTCAGTGAAGATTCCCATGAACATCTCACAAGGAATTGGTCCAGATGATGAAGGAAAGGATGTCGATGCAACAACATACAGAGGAATCATAGGATCTCTGCTGTATCTAACTGCAAGCAGACCAGATATCTCATTCTCTGTTGGAATCTGTGCCAGATACCAATCAAAGCCCAAGGAGAGTCATCTTAGCACTGCAAAGAGAATCATCAGATATATCAAGGGAAATCCAAATGCAGGCCTATGGTATCCAAAGGGAGGTAACTTTGAACTAATTGGTTACTCTGACTCAGATTTTGCAGGATGCAGATTAGACAGGAAAAGCACCTCAGATCATTGCCAAATGCTAGGAGGAAGGCTTGTATCCTGGTTTAGCAAGAAGCAGAATTCAATCTCAACAAGTACAGCAGAAGCTGAGTACATTGCAGCTGGGAGTTGTTGTGCTCAGTTACTCTGGATGAAGCAACAACTGAAGGATTATGGCATTCAAGCAAAGGAGATCAAACTGCTCTGTGACAACACTAGTGCCATTGCAATCTCTCAGAATCCAGTGCTTCAACCTAAACCGCTACTGTCTTTTCTCTCTCTAAACGTACTAGCTTCAAAAATCCCCCAGTACTCAGAAACTCTCAGAAATTCTTCTGAAAATGAACTTCATCAACATCAACGATCTCACCAAAGAGGAAGCCAAGACCATTGTGGCCAATGTAGTTACCGGGATGAAGGTTGACCTATCTGCACTACCCCTTCTAGCGGAGAATCAGAAAAGGATGGCGAAAATCATCCAAGGGATGAATGAATCCCAGCTGAGCAAGATTGTTGCTCATCCCTATGAAGAGTTCAACACCAGGGATGTTGTTGAGTTCTATCTGAACGCCACCATTACCAAAAACGGAGTTCACTCCAAGGTGCAGGGAAAGAGCATCTCCCTAAATGCCGATGCTTTGAATGAATTCTTTGGAGTTCAACTGGACTCTCAAGACCCTGAGACTCCCACTCTCATTGACCTAGAGTCAGTAGAGGTCTCAGTAGAAGCATTTGCCCAGACCTACTGTCGCCCTGAGGCCGCCAATCTGGACAGACTCTACATGAAGAAGTTCCTACTGAAGAAGGACTTCGAAAAGCTGGTTGTTATTCTGCACAGGAGCTTGTGGTGCAAAACTGGCTCAACTGATGAAATCAACAAGGCCAACTGCAAAGCTATCTTTGCTGTTCATCATGGGATGAACATCAACTGGGGTGAGGTAATTTTTGGTTCTCTAACTGAATTTATCAAGAAGAAGGATCAGAAAACTGGTCTCTACTCAACAAAGATGGGTCATGGCCTCCTTCTGTCTGCTATTCTCACTGCCCATGGAGTTCAACTCAGGGACCCTTCCCCAGTTGATCACTCCAAAACTCTGTTCCTAACTGCTTCTCCCAAACTCAACATAGCCATCTCTGCTGAACTGAAGAGAGAAGAAAGGCTGGAGAAGAAAAGGGAACAACAAGCTGTCAAACTGAAACCTGCTACCAAGAAGAACATCAAGAAGCCTACTGTGACTTCTGAACAACCTGAGCAATCCCAGATTGCAAGGGATGTAAGAAAGAAAAAGAAAAATGATAGATGCACTCCATCAGAAATGGATGCACCACAAATGGGTGCATCAGAGTTGGCTCCCTCAAAACCTGTCAGAAACTTTCCTGCAAAGAAGCAGAAGTTGAAAAGGAGGAGAAAGCAAGTTGTTCAGAGTGAGGACTCTGACAACTCTGGTCTGAAACCTGTGAAGAAAAAGAAGAAGAAAACAAGCTCACCTGCAAGGGAATCAGAAACTCAGGGGGAACCTGAACCTGTTGCTCAACCCTCCTCTGCACCAGACCTGAAATTCACTGCAGATTTATCAGAACCCCAACACATCTCTGATGGAGTACCAGAGACTGATTACAACACCATTCTGCAGAAGCAGTTTGAAAGGGTTCTGACTTGGAGAAGATGGAGAATGTGACCCCTTCAGAAGATCATACAGTATTTTGACTGTTATGAAGCAGAGGAAGCTGTTGTCTTACACTGGGTAGGCACAGAAGATGTGTCTCAATGCTTCAACCTTGCCTTTCTCGCCTCTGTCCTACAGAAGAAGAAAGAAAAACACCAAGGTAAAGCTCCTATGATTGCCCTATCTCCTGAAAGGCATGTCAAAGCTCTGAAGGAGGATGAGATGGAAGAGTTTGATGCTTGGCTAATGGAGAAGAAGAGAAAGGAATCTCTCATCAAGTTTCGCCACAGTGCCCTTGAGGAAGGAGAACCCTCCACAGCCAATGATGTTGCTCTGACCTTGGAAAAGTTGGTCAAGGAATGGAGAGAATCCCTGTTCTCAGATATTGTTCTTGAGGTAATTCCTACACCTCCTTCCCCTCCCAAATCTCCTGTTACTCAACCATCACCTCCCAAATCACCTTCAAAACCTGCAACCCCATCTCCTCAGAAAACCTCCTCTCCTCCACCATCTCCCACCAGAATTCCGTCACCTCAGAAGACCAAATCTAAGTCTTCATCACCCTGCAAGCAACCCTCCCCTCCTAAAAACCGGTCACCCTCACCTCCACCCTCCCCCAAACCTCTAAAATCTGTCACTCCCCAGAACCCCACTCCTCATAACTCTCACCTTCAGAACTCCCCCCATCAGAAAACCCCCTCTCATCAGAGTTCACCTCCACAACAGCAACCCCTTTCAATCACCAGAGCTGCTACACCCCCACTGTCTCCTCAGCTCTCTGTAGCCTCAACACCCAAGAGAGAGGTTCCCATTCGCATTCTGTCCTCAGATGCTGACAATGATGGGTTCCTCACATCCTCTCTTGCAGCATATTTCACATCTAAAAGAAGGAAGACACCTCCCAGGGACCAACCTGCTAGCAACACTGCTCCATTCCCCAAGGGAAGAGGTTTGGAGATGCCTGGATTTGCTCCAGAAGCCCCACAGATGGACTTGAACCAATTTGTGCAGTCTGCAGAAGAATTTGGTGGTTAGATGCTAGACAATATGAACAAGCTCATAGTCATCAATGACAAACACTATGAGCATCTGACACACACCAACATCCATCTGAATCAGGGCCTTCAGCAACTATTAGAAAAGCTTGACACTCTGATAGAGTCCCTGCACACCTTCATGAGCTCATCCAACCAGAAGATTGACACCATCTCCAGAGAAGTAGATGGAATTAACTCTGTCCTCTACTCCCACTCTCACTCTCAGAATGGTCAGAATAAGAAACTAAAGGAGATAGCTGAAGCCATTGACATTTTGCAATGGAATGCTGATCAATCTTCAGAACGCTTCATGGAGATAGGTATGATGTGTACAGAACACAAAGCACAGGCCTTAGATATTCTTCACAAGGACAAGGAGCGTTACCAGAAGTTGGTACTTCTTGAAGCCGGTACACAGAGCATCCAATCTACCATGGAAAGGCAACAGAGCCTGATTGAAGGTCTGGCTTCTGTTACTCAAACTCTGCCAGAAGCTGTGGATGAGATCAGAGATGCCCAAGCATCAGAATTCTCGAAGATTGAGCTCCTCCTTGGCGATCTTGTTGATGCCAAAAAGGGGGAAGACACCAGAGAAGAAGAAGGTCCAAGCTCCAGAACCTTATCCATCAGAGGACCCTCATCTTCTATTGATCCTGCGCCTTATTTCGAAGCTGCAAAGAAGAAAAAGCAAGCTACTGCAGGCACCAGACCTCCTCCTCCACCTCCCAGAAGTTCAAAGAAGAAGTCTTCCAACTTTACCTTCAATGAATGGATGAAAAGTGGGATGTCTAAGCCTGACAGAGCCCAATTCACACAGATGAAGAAGCTGATGACTCCACTGCAACAAGAGAATTTGTTTATGGACAATGATGGACTCGTCCAAATCAATCATGGTGGATCAATTCAAGAAGCTGAGAACTGGTGGCAGATGAGAGTTCTATCTGGCAAGAACATCTCAGAAGCAATCAGAAATTACTTAGATTGCAAGCTTGCACCTCATTGGGCAGACTATCAGAATCCGAGGGACTTAGCCTCCATCAGAACAAAGGTCAATGCAGAGCTTGAAAGGATTGACAAAGCAGGACCTCACGTAGATGAAGATGAATCCTAAATTTTATCTATCTCTGATTATGTAACTAACTATCTGATAATAAGATTCCATCACTGCCTCTAGTTTGCATGGCATCTTAAATTATCGGTTCTTATTTACTTTCTGTGAATTCTTTGTGCTTGCTCTAGTTCTTTCTGTCCTTTAATTGCTATCTGATTGTACTGTACTCTTACTATTTTCCTATGCCAAGTTGCCCACCAAGATTTTAATAGAAGTTGTTTAACTTTATTCTTGTATGGTGAAAGGCACTTCTCTGGAAATAGTTAAAGGGTTTTGGCATCATCAAAAAGGGGTAAATTGTAAGGAAAATATGTAATTAGATTTTGATGATGCTAGGTTGATTAGCATTTGAAAGTACCCCAATAGAAATTTTGTATTAGAATTTGTCTTTGTAAGTTCTAGAATAGTCGACTGTCAGAAACCCTCTTGATCCTTCTTATCAGAATTCCTACCAGAGATGCTCTCAGAGTTTCTCTCCAGAGAAGTCATCAGAATTGGATACTAGAATTGGCGTCAGAATCTGCCAATAGAGTTGTGATCAGAAAACCTCATCAGACAAGCTCGCGCCTTGCAGAACTCAAAGACACTTAACAACGGTCGTTAAACTAACGGGAAATCCCCTAACGGCTACGAACCTTTCAACGGAAACATGGTACTGTACACGCATTAAATGCTCAATTAATGCTGTACGTACGAAGATTTATTTAAAGCTGATGATTGACCATGCGAGTATCTTCGCGCCCCCAAAATAGCAAGTCGAAGGTCCAACCGGTCAAGTCAACAGTACAAGCATTTAATGAAGCTGTCTTCTACACTCCAATGGGAAGACTGCTCCCAGTATATAAGATACACTCTGAAGAACTACGAGAATAACTTTGCTACCACAATTACCTAACGAACTTGCTCAGATTACTCTACTCTATTACCTCCAAGCTTTCTTGAGTTAAAAAGGCTTACTCACCTCAACAAGAAAAGCTCAAGTTGGAAGATATACTGTCATATCCCTCATCCAACTAGCAAGTTGCAAAGTTCCTCAGTTCTTCAACACTTCGAAAACCTCATCTACACATCCTTTGTAAAGAAGCAACGTTGGATAAAACTGATCTTGATTCAAACACTTCTTGAAAAAGAAGGGACGTCTCAAACTAACTGGAGTAAGGTGAAGTGGTGATACTTCCTAGAGACTCAATGAAACGAGACCAGCCATCAGGAAGCAGGACTGCATCCCGGGTGGCAACTAGGCCTGAAGAAGACGTGGAGAGCTTCTTAAGTTCTAGGGACTAAGGCGTTGTAAATTGTTGTTTTTGCAAGCTTAGTGGAACAGTGGACTAGAGGAACAAGTTGTTCCTTGAACCACTATAAAAATCCCCGGTGTCATTTATTTACTTACTTTATTTATGCACTTAAGAACTTAACTGCTTGACTCAAAAGGTTGGACTCTGTGTTCAGCAGATCTTCCTTAAGAGTTATCAGAAAGGCATTTGCCTTAGTGTTGTCTGAGGCTACCCTGACAGAACCTAATCCGCTGCCAGGTCCAGTTCTACCATCAGAACACAACCTTCTCTGTCACCAGATTTCAACCATCTCTGATAAGTCAGTTTTGACTTAGAGAAAAGTTTAAATTCCTGAACAGTCTATTCACCCCCCCTCTAGACTGTTCCCATTACAAACGGGACCAACATGACAAGATCACACATACCAGCTGCAAATGTGCCTGCAAGGTTAGAAGTCCCTAAGGGAGGGCACAGTGCCATAGTAGGAGGCACTGCAACCACACTTAGTGGAGGTGTGGTTGAGGCCGTGGCTCCTCAAAGGAAGAGAGGAAGACCACTCGGTTCGATTGATACCCGTCCAAGGAAGAAGAGGACGAGTACGGCACAACCTAATCCATTAATCATCGATGAACAACAGCCATCACATGAGATTATCTCCGATTATAGTTATGTCCATGAATCATTACTGGAGGACGCTCCGATGATCGAAATGATTCTAGAAAACAAGAAAATCTCTATGGATTATGAAAATGCACATGTGCTAATGGAAAGATCTTCCATACACATCGATGATATATTTGCATTTACAGTTGCTCAAGAAATTATAGAGCATGATGATATCGAACCTCGCTCTGTGGCAGAATGCCAACAAAGAGCTGATTGGCCTAAATGGAAAGAAGCAATCCGGGTCGAATTAGATTCCCTGACAAAAAGGCAGGTATTTGGTCCGGTAGTGCTAACCCCACCAAGTGTAAAGCCTGTAGGACATAAATGGGTATTTGTCAGAAAGCGTAATGAGAAGAATGAAGTCTTAAGGTATAAGGCTCGCCTAGTGGCGCATGGTTTCTCACAACGCCCTAGGATTGACTACGAGGAGACCTACTCTCCCGTAATGGACGTTATCACGTTCCGATACCTAGTCAACTTAGCAGTTTCTGAAAGATTGGAAATGCAATTGATGGATGTGGTTACTGCATATCTCTATGGGGATCTTGATTCAGAGATATATATGAAAGTACCCGACGGACTTTCACTACCTAAATCAAGTGACTCTAAACCACGAAGTGCGTTTGCAATAAAATTGAAACGCTCACTTTACGGATTAAAACAATCCGGGCGGATGTGGTATACCCGCCTAAGTGACTACTTGATTAGGAAGGGATACAAGAACGATGAGCTTTGCCCCTGCGTATTCATAAAGAAAACGAGTTCCGGATTTGCAATCATAGTTGTATATGTCGACGACATGAACATAATCGGCACTCTTGACGAAATAAGAGAAACCGCAAGCTATTTGAAATCCGAGTTTGAGATGAAAGACCTTGGGAAAACTTGATTTTGTCTAGGCCTTGAATTAGAACATCGAGTTTGTGGAGTATTAATCCACCAGTCTACGTATATCCAAAAGGTACTCAGGCGATTTAACATGGATAAAGCGCACCCTGCTAGCACTCCCATGGTGGGCCGAAGTCTAGATCCTAAAAAGGATCCATTTCGTCCAAAGGAAGATGACGAGGAGGCATTAGGAGCTGAAATTCCATACCTAAGTGCAACAGGCGCATTATTGTACTTAGCACAATGCACTCGGCCCGATATAGCATTCTCAGTGAACTTGTTAGCTAGATTTAGCTCTGCGCCTACGCAGCGTCATTGGAACGGTATCAAGAATATCTTTAGATATCTTAAAGGGACCAGTGACTTGGGACTGTTCTTTCCCTACGGAGAGACGAAGAAAACCACAAATGGAGTTGTGGTCACAAAGGACAAAATGGTCACCCCCCTGAAAACCCCAAATGATGTCTTGGTAGGTTTTGCTGATGCTGGGTACCTCTCCGACCCTCACAAAGGCCGTTCCCAAACTGGCTATGTTTTCACAATCGGGAACACGGCGATATCCTGGAGATCAACTAAGCAAACCCTTGTGGCTACCTCCTCGAACCACTCAGAGATCATTGCTCTACATGAGGCGGTCCGTGAGTGTATATGGTTAAGAGCTATCATTGCACACATTCGAGGAACTAGTGGTTTAAAGCCTACCACTGAAGAGCTAACCTGCATCTACGAGGATAATGCAGCCTGTATCGAACAAATGAAATTAGGATACATCAAGGGTGACAACACAAAACACATATCTCCTAAGTTCTTCTATAATCAGCAACAACAGGCCTTCCTCAAGATCCAAGTAAATCAAATAAGTTCGGAAGAAAACGTAGCAGACTTGTTTACCAAGTCATTGCCCAAGGCCACATTCGAAAAACATGTGAAAAACATTGGAATGCGTAAGTTTTCTGAAATCCCCTGATTAATGTAAATATCAGGGGGAGGTGTAGACTTCAGGGGGAGTCTTACACCCTCACGTTATACTCTTTTCCTTAAACCAAGCTTTAATTTTTTTCCCATTGGGTTTTTGTTACTTGGTAAGGTTTTTAACGAGGTAACTGTGAGTATCGATCAAAGTAAAGAATCCAAAAGGACTCAATGAACGAAGTCCAATAAACTCTAAACTCCGTCAAGGTTTATTTTTCACACAGGTTTTTTTTGTTACTTGACGAAGATTCCACAAGGCAACAGGGAGTGCAACATTCTATCTACAACTCAGCACAAGGGGGAGTGTTGAAGGAAATTACCTTTAATGTGCATTCGTTATAGATAGAAAGTGTATTTAGGGTTTTGTGTGCATTTATTTATATGACCCATTGGCCCATGCCTTGTAAACCCTATTTGCTCCTATTTAAAGGAGGCTTGCTAATGAACTAACACACCTCTCTCACATTCCCCACAACAAAGAAGTGATATTTTAACAATGTTAATCTAAAAAGTGTAATTTAAAAACTAAACCAAAAGAAAATCTAGATAAATTTGGGCATAAAATGTATATATGTACATAGTACAATAAGAAGTTCCATTTCATAAAGAGTAAATTACCTCAATAGAAGTAAAATAGTACAAAAGTGCAAAAATAAGACCTGAATGTTTCGTAGGAGCTAAAGATAAGGGTGTGACAAAATTATCCTTAATGATAGCATGGTTTCTTTATTAATTATTTAAACAAAATAATAAAACAAAATATTACAGTGGACAAACAAGTAGACGACACAACCGCTACCCTAGGGCACAACCACCACATCTCTACTGCCGCCACTGACCGTAGTCGCCGCCGTCGGCCGCTGTCGCCGTCGGCCGCCTCATCAAACGTTGTTGTCGCTTCTGCCACAGTACCCTATCGGCTCATCTGCCGCCGCCGCCACCACAGCCTTCGCTGTTTCTGCCGCCTATTCCGGTGAGGCCGTGGCGAATCTCTGGCTTGACCACCGCATCCTCCGGAGCATTTAATTTGTTGTAAATCTCTAATTTAATTATTATTTACATAATATATTATGAATTTCAAGATCCAAAATATGGCATTTTGAGATTAAAAATCATGATTTTTTTAGATAAAACATGGCATTCACTGCCACAAAAACATGACATTAAAATTAATATTTATCAATACAGTTAATTAGTGCCACACTAGTGGAAAAACGTTAAACAGAGTCACTTCATTAGAGGCGCTTTTCTATAAAAGCGCCTCTAATTTGTATAAAAATTAATCATATTTGAACGTGCGGCGCTTTTACACCTACAAATGCCGTTAGTGTATTTCAAAAACCGATTTCTTCAAAATTAACCGGTCAGTGCGGCGCTTGTTTGGTATAAGTGCCTCCAAAATGTAGATATTTTATTTTGCAATACACGTCACACATGACCCAAATTTAAATTTACATTCTGCACTTTGGCGTATAAGCACTGCAAACGTTTTTTACTTTTTGAGTTTTAGATCCGGGGCGAAGGCGGTGCCTTTCGTTGTCAAAACTCTAGATCGATCTAATGGTAGGTGCAGGTGCCCGCCGCCGATGCAAAAAACGTTTCACCACACGATGCTGAGGCAGAAGAGACAGATCATGGTAAGGCCTTCAACAAAAGTCTTTATTAAGTCATTTTGAAGAGTTTAAGTATCTCGATAATTACAGATCTGGTGAAATTGTTGTTGAATTGAAAAGTTCTAGGTTTCTTCACCGGCAGGATTCTTCTTGAGTGGTTATTTTTTCTTATGTTGCTTATTCATTCTACGTAGTTTTGTTAAGCTTGATTTTATTTTTTACTCCTTTGAGATTTTAGTAGAGTGCTCTGCTATCATTTTATATCATTTTTTTAGGAATGATATCTGGAATTCTTATTCCCTCAAAAGTGTTCTTTGATTTGAGAATTTTATAGAGAAAATATTATGTTGGAAAAGAAGCACACTCCTATGTTTTTTCACTAATTTCCTACACAGATTTACTCCTAGTATATTTCTTAGTAAGTTAGTATAATGGTATTACACATTTACACTTCGAAAAATCTCACATAAATGTAAATTTGAGTAATTTTCTCTATTTTAAATATATCTTTACGTATTTTAAACTTATATTTCAGGTTTAGCTCTAATAGCAATCAGCGAATTGGGGAGGGTGGATATATAGATGAAGCAAAAATCAATTAAGATTATTGCTTGCTGAGGCTGCTTCATGGTCCGATGTGATATGTTCATGGAAAAGGTAAAATGCCTTTAGACTAAATATGTATATTGCTCTAGTATAAGTATATATGTGTGTGTGTGTATTTGTATGGAAAGAAAGGCGGTTGCCTGATTAAGCTGAATGGCCTCTCATATTACCTGGTTTTGTTTGTTTGTTTTTTTTGGAAACTCTCATTTAAGGATCCTATACAAATTTATTAATATTATATTCCGTAACTTTTAATTCTTTAGTCATTGCAATATGTGTGAATGATATCTTATCTTATTAGTGATTTATGTGTTTGTCTTTTATTTTGGATATGTGGCTATAGCCTATATGAATACTTGGACCTTTTGGATATTTGTCCTCTATCACTCGGGCTTAATTTGCTGTCTCTGGGTAAGTTCATATTTTACTCCATCTTTTTAGAGTTTAGAATAATAAATTTTTTTCATCGACAGGGTTCGTATTAGAACTTTTTGTTCTAACATGTGTGTATTTTAATTGATTAATTGAAGTTGTAGAATTCATAAAATTGCTGCTACTCAAGATGGTTGTTGAAAGTCAATATGATCTAATTAGAAAGTAAAAAGGTATATTGAACTACAATATCAGTGATTTACATTTAATGAAGTTTTGACTTAGAATGCATAATTTTTATTTTTCACTTGCTATAATCATTACAGATTGGATTACTTCACTTATGCGTGATTAAGCAGAACGATTCCAAGATTGGCATTCAAGAAGAACCAGTATGCTCAAGATTGGAATATAAGTTTTTTGTATTGAAGTAAATTTGTAGAAATTTACTCTTTTATACGTAGTAGATATAATTGAAGTATAATATAGTGAATAGTGATTGTTTTATTGTATTCAGGTTGTTTTAATAAATTTGTAGAAATTTATACTCTTTTGTATATGGATGCATATTTGGCGTTTGTGTTATCATCCGAGATAAAATTAAAAAGTGATTTATTAAATAAATGGAGAGTTCTAGTCATCAAACATCATGTGTGGTCCCCAGATATTTAAATACATCTAGAGCAATGAAGCATGTGGTGCTTCTAGCAATAAAGCGTCGTGCGTGTTTTGTGTTTCGTGGTGCTTATATAGAAAAAGCGCCGGGCATCAGTTAAATTATTTGGGGCGCTTGGTACTACAAAAACGCCTCTACGTACATATTGCGGCACTAAAATCCCAGGCGCTTAGAAGCGCCGCACGGCTCGTATTTTAAACGCCTCAAAACCCACTTTTTCCACTAGTGCCATAAAATGGAACTAATTACCAAACGATTAAAACATGACAGTGCCTAATAATGGCATTATTAAATGGCATTTTTCAAAGCAATACTTGAGTTTCTGTTTTTGACAAAACAATACTCGAGTTAAAAAAGATTATGTCATTTTGTGATTTCAGATGATTAGAAAAAGTACTTCTATTTTTAAAAATAAATTAAACAAAATTAACAGAAAAAGTTGAAACCAAAAAGTTCCGATAACCATTGTTGAATTGAAGCCTTGCCTTTTCATATTCAAAATTTTCAGATCTAAAATGTAATTTTTTATTTCAAGATCTGAATAAAAAAGCATCTGGAGAGTGGAGAGTATATAAACAGAGGGTAAGGAAAGGAGATTGAGTATGAGTAGATGAAGAAGACAAAGAACAAACACGAATCAATTACCTCATATAACTGGAATGACGATCAGAAATCGTTGAAGAGGGACGAAGCTGGTGGAGGTTGAACTTGTAAAGAGTGGCGGTGAAAGTGAATGAAGAATTGACATAAACGAAGGAAGATTTGGGCGGAGAAGGTGAAGTAGAGAGGAGATGGGAAAGGAAAGAGGGGAGATGTGCGTGAGAATGGGGAGCAGTGCTTATAACGTGGAACCGGTGCATTGTGAGCACTATGCACCCTTTGTTATTTTTTATTTCTCATTTTCTTAAAATTGTTAATAATTTTTTTATCTTTGATCCGATTTTTATAAAATTTATATCAATTTTTATTTTTATTTTTCTTGATCTTTCAAATGAGACCAATATTGCCTATGTAATTTTAACATATTAACATTTGCGTGTAAAATATATGTAACTTTATGTGTTAAAATATGTAACTCACGTTCAGTCAGGCCAAATGCAACTCGTGTGTATAAATATGTAACTCTACGTGTAAAAATATGTAACTTTACGTGTAAAAATATGTAACTTTACGTAAAAAAAAATATATAACTCACGTTCAGACAAGTCAAATGCAACTCGTGTGTATAAATATGTAACTCGCGTGTATAAATATGTAACTTTAAGTGTAAAAATATATAACTTTACGAAAATAATTATTAAATAAAGATATTTTTTTGTTTCAATAATAGGGGTTGATTTTTTAATGTAACTCATGTTATTACAAATGTAACTCGTGTTGATGGCAAATATAACTTAGACGTATACAGAATGTAACTTG
The DNA here is from genome assembly GCA_945859875.1 of Cuscuta europaea. Classification (NCBI taxonomy): domain Eukaryota; kingdom Viridiplantae; phylum Streptophyta; class Magnoliopsida; order Solanales; family Convolvulaceae; genus Cuscuta; species Cuscuta europaea. The sequence continues at coordinate 5,707,052 of CAMAPE010000008.1, read as the reverse complement.
TTGAAAAATTAAACAATTTTTTTTGTGTGTGTTTGAGAATAATATATATGTCATAAACATTGATTTCAATGAAAACAATGAAAAGTGAATATGTTTTATGTTTAATATTAAGGCTATAAAAATGATATAGCAGCCTGCTATATCATTTTTATAGCCTGCTATATCACAGATTGGGCTGGATGTCCTGATAGCTGTCGCTCTACCACTGGCTATGCTATATTCCAAGTCTTCGACTGAGGTTGAATATAAAGCAGTGGCTTATACGATTCAGGATACTTTGTTTATTCGTTCCTTACGTGTGGACATGGGTTTTTACATCTCGCAACCGGTTCAACTCTATTGTGATAATGTTTCAGCTTCCTACCTTGCAGTTAAGTTAATCCTATTCAGCATGATCGAAGCAAACATAGCAATATTGACTATCACTTTGTTCGTGAACCAGTGGCTCATGGTGATTTAGTTGTTAAATATATCCCTACTCAGTTTCAGTTAGCAAATATTTTTACTAAATTTGTCTAGTCAGCGCTTTAATTTTCTTAAGTCCAATGTGCGCGTTGTTCCCTCTGCACAGATTGAGGGGGTGCAATAGATAATAATGTAGGGATACTTTTGTAATTACTTATTCTTGGATTATTATATATACATGTACACGGCTACCTCTAGGGCATGCCATTCCCTCATAATTCTCATACCGGGACCCGTGCACCTCGAAAAAAAATAGCTATAATATATATATATATATATATATATATATATATATATATATATATATATATATATATATATATATATTATACAAAATTAATTATTCAATGTATATTTACAAAAAAAATGACCTTAGAATCAAAAGAATGGGACTAGAGAACGGGAGCACGCATGAGATTAAAAGTTTCTATGTTGCAGGAGGTACCATGTGCGAATCCCCCTGGGTTCTTTATTTGTTTTCCAATTTTCCAAAACTATTTTACTCAAATAGACCAAAACTACGTCGTTTTGGCCTATCTTTTTACTTTTACCATTTCACATTCACTTTTTACCCCTTTTTCTCTCCCTCTTTCCTTCTCCTCTCTTCCTCTCTTCTCTGCGCTCATTCCTTTACCGTAGCCCTGTTTCAACATTTTTCTTTCCTTCATTCTCGTAAGCTTTCAAGTTTTGTGATGTCAACTCTCAATTGACATGAAAATTATGAGAAACCACTTTGTTGAACTATGAATTAAACTACATAGTACTTTTTTCTCCCTACCTTGATTTGAGGTTTGTCCCTTTCTTGTTCATTTAGATTAAAATTTGTTTATATATTTTCTTTTTGATTTTAAGCATATAATACATGTTAGAATGTTTACTGTTTGATTACATTATTGTATTGTGATGGACTAGTGATGTTTATAATTTTAATTATAATTCAACTATTCTATCACTATTATGCTCACAAGGTGTTTGTTGAAATGCTTCAATGTTTTTTGCATTCATATCCATGATTTCTTGTGTTCATTTTCCCTTTTTATTAACATGTTTTTGGGTTTGATGGATTATAGATATTATTTCTATATTTTTTGTGTTCATTCTCCCTTTTTGATTTTATGTATGTAATACAAAATATATGTTAATTATAATGTTGGATGCTTATTTATTGATTTGTGATGTTAATAATAAAAAAATTGTTCAACTATTTTATTTTACTTTTATGCTCATAAGTAAGGTGTTTGAAAAGTCACTTATGTAATTGACTACTCTTTTCCAAGACTTTTAATGGCTTTCATATGAAAATCTTTGCTCATCATTTTCTTTCTCTTCACATTTGAATTCTAGTATTTGGTTAATAAACCCACCTTCAAAGAATTTCTTTTCACATGTTTTTATCACACCACTCAAACTAATTTAATTGGTTTTATAATCTTACTAAATTGTTAAAGCTCATTCTTTAAATGAGCTTTAATCGATTATGTTATTCACTAATTATGTTCTTATAATCTTAATTGTTAAAGCTAATTCTTTAAATTGTTAAACTAATTATGTTTGTATGCTTCTTTAATATTTTTTTATTAGTTTTATATTAAAAGGGTAGTGACCCCGTGGTTCCGACTTTCTAGGTCCGCCACTACGGGCTAGGGAAGACGAATTAGTAAAATATGTCTGTGAATTAGGATGGGGTACTATGGAGTATTGCCACCCATATATGAGTTGTGTATACAATGAATCATCATGTATCGTTTGACATGAATTCCAAAAGGGAGGATTTATATAGCAAATATGGATTGCGTTACTAGATATGGCATACCAAGCTCAATTACATGAAAGTGACTAATAAATGGTACGTAGTATAGAACTATACCTATTTACTCCGTAAATGATAAAAGCTATATATTGAACACATGTAGGCCGCAATATAATCAAAGCCTATAGTAGTCCCAAAACATGTAAATATCTTTGTAAGATGTAATTAAATGAAAAGTGTACACAATTTTACTTTCAATTTTGTGCATGCAAAAGAGACAAACTTAGGAAAATATGGGGGTTGCACCTGATTTGTTGTCGTTGTTGTTAATCATGTTGTCGTTGTTGTCGCTATTGACATTATTGTTATTGTCATCGTTGTTTGGTGGTGGTGGTGGTCGTTATTGGCATGGTCTCTAGTGTATGGATGTATCCTTAGGCTCACACCAGATAACCTAAGGTTACAGTGATATTACAAATAAAATTGAGATTTTTAATGTACAACATAGTTTTTAACCCCACAAAGATGTAAATTCTTCTATCAGCATGAATGGTCCTATTACTAGACTAATGGACCATTAATCATACTATATAAATATTAAAAATAGATTGTGAAAGAAAACAAAAATGAAACACTTCCATTATCCGCCGACAGGGAAATGACAAAATTTTGATTTATCCAACCTAAAAAAAGGAACAACTATAATCTTCAGTTTCACCAGCTAGTGGAAAATAATTGTCTAAATCATAAGTCTGATTAGCCACAGAAAAGGAGATGCAGTTGACAACTGAGGCTCAGGGGGTGCGACTGTGCGAATAACTGAGACTTCATCCACACCCGATCCATCCACAATCTCATGGCTGAAGCAACACCTCTGGCTAGGGTCTGCACCATACTCACATTCTCACCTTCCATTCTATGTCTTCCTGTTGAAGCTGAGAAAAGACAATCACCGAGAACTCTGTGCAACCTAAATCTCCCCTAGACCGGGCTAGGCTCCGCCGTTGTATCTATTGGTAGTAGTGATTAATAAATATTTGTCGGGTATGAGATTCACCTTACCGCCGATATGAAGAGTAATCACTCTGGCGGAAAAGAGCCGTATAGAACCCTAAGGAGAAGACCACAATTGCCCTACTAGCATTGTTTTAAGTAACTAAGGGTATAATAGGAATTTGAGAAAGTGTAAATTATTATGAGATTTTTTTACAAAAAGGAAACTTATTATTAAAGATAAATGTAACTAGGAAAGAAGCAATACAATAACTCAATGCTACTCTTGGATGAGACATAGAACTGAATGGCCTCATATGGCCAAACAAATTCGCTAATATAATAATTATGTAGTATAATCTATCAACATTGTTAAACTTGCTATTCATATGGGAAGTGAAATAAAGTAGATTGTCCGGACTAGAAGAGAAAAACATTAATTCAAACACCATGGTTACCACTTACCAACCATCGAAAAAGGGATAAAACATTTGACCCACCACTTCAAAGGAAAACACTTCCAGTCTCATGCCTTCTTAGAATTATAGGCATTGTTGCTATGAGAGCACCACCTCCATGTAGTATTTCGCCTTTTTATTTAAACTCGCTGCTCTTCTCTTTCCGAATCCCCCTTTTTTCAAGCGCTTTATTGATCTTGCTCATTCGATACACTCAGTACCCCCTTTCAACTGGAAGCCAATTAAATGAAAATCCCAACCTCTTTTTTCCTAGTTTGTTTCTCTACAAATTGTTTCCCAACCTATCAATTGTTTCCCAACATCATCTTCTTCATTATGAGTCATGCGTCCTTTCCCCGCTCAGAATGGGTCATTTATTCTCTGGGTGTACCTCTCCATGATGCATATCTGCTCGCATCCAAGAGCCATGAGTCTTCTCCCCAATCCAAGACCCTGAGTGGGTACTTGATGGGCAAAAGCGGTCAACATGACCTAACACACCTACAAATAATGCAAAAATAAGGAAGTCTCTCGTATTCAAAATCTGCCGAGAGCCAATTGTCACCCTCTTACCTAATTTGCATCCTTATCTTCAATGCATATTTGATGTTTATTAAAACGCTAATGCGAATATATGGTTTACTAGTTCCACTGGGTGTTGTTTTTTCAATCAATGCCAACTTCCCAATACGATTGTCAATACCTTTAGCCACATTTTTCGTCATGAAACCTAAATTGTGATCCAAAATTGATAATGATCCAAATTCACCTCCAAAGGTCTACCAACCACCTTAACACGCTTGATAACTACTAAATTTTGTTCAAAAGATCAAGGGTCACCCTAAAGCCCTTGAGAAATGTCACACTCATGATACAACTCAATAATAAAACACACATTACCAATTTGTCCGATGTTTACTCCCCTTCTGGACACCAGACCATGGACATCGTCTCTCGGAAAGCATTAGGATGAACGGATTTGTCTGTGACAATCCTAACGATGGCAGAATATCGTGACACGTCCTTCGCCAACGTCCATATACTTGTGTTCAAAACCAACATGCTACCTTCCTCATCATCAATAGATATTCTCTTATATGCATTAGTAAACTTCTCCATAATAGAAACCAACAAAATATGTCACACATGACCAAATGACCGAATCCAATCCCAACAATGAAACTAAGCAGCAACAAACCTAACAAAAAATGAAAATCATTTACAAGGAGAGGGTGCTACTTGTACACATCATTTGTACTCATTGCCTAATTGTTTGTGTATTCAGGAGTTTCTGAATGAGCTGCCCGTGAACACAGACAACTAGAGAGGTGTGTACAACAAAAGTGTAGAAATCGTGTATACTTTTTTCCTCACAAGAAAGGCAACAAATTATTGACCAAAAAAATTGAGAAAAACAGCTAGTTAAAAGAAGAGATGGGCCGAAAAGTTAAAAGGACCCAATATATATCGTCATCCCCAAAATCGTCTGAACTAGACCTGCACAAAACCGGGCTGTCCCGCCCGCCCGCCCGCACCAATGGGTGTGGGCTTGGGCGTATATATTTACTCACCGGGCCGGCCCTGGCCCGACCTGCAATAACATATGGGCGGGTTTGGGTTAGGGTGTAGGCCCATTCAGGCCGATAAGCCCGGCCCGCTACATTTAGTATATATACATTTATATTTATATATATATACTAATTTATTTATTTATTTACATGTACACATGTATATTTATATTTACTAATTTATCTTTATACATATTTATAGTTTATTATGTTTAAATTTAATTTTTTAGTTCTTAACAACTAGCCCAACCAATATAATATCTATTTTTGTACTTAAGGATAATACCCTGTGCTTGAATTTTAAGTTTTAGATATGGTGTCTTGTTATTATTTTTGTATATGTATTTTTTGTGTATGTGGTGAAAGATCTATAAACATTATAAGTGTATTAACAATTTTTTAAATGTTGTAATATTATTTATAAAGTATTAAAAAAATCATATAATTTTGAAAAATATATAAAGTATTAAAATCACATAAAGTATAAATTATATATTTTTCATAAAATTTTATATGAAAAATAAGTCCCATTTTCCTTTTTGGGCCGTCCCAAAAAATTGTTCCCATTTCCCTTTTTGGAAAGTTTTGTATGGTTAATATTCATTTACCTTTTTCTTACTCAACCACAACCATACATTTCCACTTTATTCATACTTTCTCAAACTCCGATCCAAATTGAAATGAGACTTATTTTATGGGACGTGGGTATGATTTTTCATATATTTTCATCTATTTTGAAACATTTATATATTTGAAAAATCACAAAAACAGGTTTGTCCGGATGGGCCGGTGGAGTACCCGACCTGCTCTTACGGTGGGTATGGACATGGGATTAGGCCCAACCCGAAGCAGTTTTTGTGCGGGTCTAGTCCGAACCCCTATTATCACCCCAGCACGAAGCTTTTTACTCGGTTCATCCGTTTTCGTGCAGGTCTAGTCCGATTGTCCGGACCCCTATTATCACCCCAGCACGAAGCTTTTTACTCAGTTCATCAGCCATGGAATCCAAGACGGAGAAAGTAAACACATCAATGGCTGCCCCGAAGTATACATTGAAGAAGCTGAAAACCCTAGGCCACAACCTTTTGTCTTCCAGGGAACACATCAACAACCTTCCTATCCTCCTCACCTTCATCAACCCCTCCTCTCCACCCCAGCACGCCCTCGAATCGCTGCTTTCCCTCCAAGCATTCTTCACGCCTCTCATTCCCGAACTTCCTTCATCTACTGCATCTGCAGACCCACGAGAACCCGAAGTCATCTATCGCGTTTGGCTGCGCTCCAAGTTCGATGACCTCGTTCAGTCTCTCATTGACATCGCCATGTCTTCAGAGTCCGAACAAGCTCTAAGGGTGGGAATAGTGTACTGATTTGTGTGTGTTGATTCTCGTTTTTTGACTTAGTATTGCTTCCTTAGCAGACGTCATTGGGAAAGTTACTGAATAAGTAGATGATTTGCTGACGAGGTGTTAACTTTATTCTTAATAATTTAGGAAGTTGCATTGGATGCGTTAATGGAGTTTGTGAAGGTTGGAAACTCTGGGAAGTTTCACTCTTCTATATACCACCGCATCATTCACAGTATTGTAAGTGTTAATGTTGTTTTGATATAATTATACACGTGTCTTCTTATTTTAGCAACCCTCAATAATTGTTGTATTATACTGCGCAGGTTCACACCTCCACATTAGGGGTAGATGATATAGTGCTGCATGTTATTGCGGAGAAGTATTTCAACTACATCGATATTCGGTATTGATCCCACCTTTTAGTATCGACTTCATTTTCATGTATCCATACTCTTGATGGAATATACGCATATGAGAGTGTTAAAGAAAAATATTTTAACCTTGCTTTTTCCTGTTGATATCATTTTTTTGTGCATAATGCACACTATGAAATTGAGTCTATGTTTTGCTTGACAAGTTTATCTTATTGAACTTGCATTATCTTTGGCAGTTATTTTACTTATATTAGCCTGGAAAATCTCTCCCGAACGTTAGAAGCAAGATATACAACTGGTATTCAATACCATATTTTCCTTATTTCCTGATTTTCTTTTAATTCTAGCCTCCATAGTAATACATCAAGGCTTCTTCTAATAATGATTGTTTTCACATTCTATTTCCATTAGATAATGATAATAAGTTATCAAATGGAGTTTATGAAAGTCCCTCAGGGAAAAGGTTAGTATCCGTTCATCTAATTCATGCAAGCATTTTATTTTCATTAGTTTTGTACTACCTCCATTCTTGAATAATTGCAACTATTTATAAATGTTTTAGAAATTTTATTTTTGAATAATTTTTTGAAATTCGTATCATTTACATTTTCAAGATATGAAATTTTCAAACTTTTTGTTAATAGGATATTAAATATAGGAGAGAATAATATAAATACCCTAAACTTTGAAGGGGCGTGAGATAAATATCCTCATATGCACTATATACCCCGAACTTTAAATAAAAAGTTTAATTGTATCCTTACAAGTGCTTTGTGTATTTTAAATTATGTACTTAAAACCATAAAATTACATTTGTTAAAAAAGTCATGGTCAAAGTTGAGGTACTTACATTACACCCCTTCAAAGTTTGGGATATTTAAATTATTTTCTCCTCAAATATATTATTGGTCATTGGTCAAAGTTGTGCATTGTCAAACGTGAAAGTGGAAGTGTTGCAAATGGAGTATAAAGTAGGAAAACCTCTTTATAGAGTGTATCAACTTTCATTAATAGGCAAGTCTTATACTCCCTCTGTCCCATATTAACCTTCCAAATAGATTTTGCACGTGGCTTAAGAGTTAAGAAAGTGGAAGTTGTGTGTGGATAGTTGTGCAGAGGATAGAGAAATGATATGAACTACAAATTCTTTGCCATAAAAGGAAAATGAGGATTAATTTGGGATGGATCGAAATAGAAAGTATGAAGACAATTATGGGACAAAGAGAGTATTAAAATTGATTTGATGGACATAACTCATAAGCGGGCTTCACTGTTTTTTATTTTCCATCATTTGCAATGGAGCCAAATATTCACTATTGTTTGCCTTGGGAATATGATGGAATAAAGTAAAATAGCACACTAAACTCTGTGCTTTTGTGTTATGAAGCAACCGTTAGTCCATGTAATTTTTGCCGCAATTTTCACCATGAGTCATCTGAAAACAGTCTCTTTGTGCTTTAGTACAAGGGTAAGGCTACGTACATCCGACCCCCCTTACCCCACCGTAGGTGGGAGCCTTTGCGGTACTGGGGTAATGATGATAATGCTGATGATACTCATATATTCATATGAGTAGGGTAGCATGATTATTTAGATATGCTATTTTACATGTTTACATGAATAATCAGCCATCAAGTCCTTTAGCATGTGTTCTCGTTGATGCAGTACTCCAGCAATTTGGTCTTTGGAGCTGCTACTCTAGTTTTTGATCCACCTGATTCACACCTTTCCCCCGTTTTTTAATTGCATGTTATTATAGCTTATTATTGAGGGAATATTTTTAGAAGATGAACAGGCTCTTCTTTTTCATTCATAATTTCATAGTCTCATTGACTCTTGTGAACAATATATACCTTGACTTGATTCTCATTTTGTGTAATGCCTAACTAAGTTATCATGACTCCAAGTTCAACTTATTCCTATGTTTTGTTTATCAGCATGGAACTCTCAATTCAGAAGTTATATTATATGCTGTCACATATCCCGTCATCCGATAATCTTCATGAATTATCAGAAAATGAAATGTGGAATGGTCTAGGTAATTTTATCAATAATGTTTGAAGAAGTAATTGTGCAAAGTAATTTTATCAATCTTCTTCCAGTGCAACTCATGTGGATCTTTTTGGCTATTTGTATTTGTTGCTTGTTAGGTACTTTTATTGTGAAAAACAATAACAAGGGAAGTGCTCTTGAGTTGAAAGCAGAAAACTTGCCGGGTAAAGCAAATAGTTCTTGTGATACGGTACAGTTCTTGTTAGGATTCTTTCCCCAGTTAACCAATCTGTTTAGTGTTTAGTTTTTCTAATATATAAGGTTTAAAGTATTACCTGCCTTCAGGTTTTGTCTCCTGTGAAAGCTGCAAAAAAGTTGAAGCAGAAATTCACAAAAGCATGGATATCATTTCTAAAATTACCGCTTCCACTTGATGTATACAAAGAGGTAAAACTGAGAGCTGTTACTCTTTATCAGTTTTTATCATGAATGGTTTGTCATTGCCCTCATATGTCGTACTGTGGTCCGATTTATGTCTGATTTATAGTTTCATTCTTTTCGCTTTTAAAGGTGTTTATACTTTGTAGATAAAAACTAAGCTACTTATTTTTATAGTCGTACCAAATAGTAACCTGACTGCTTTTATTCTTAGTTGGCAATTCTACCCACTCTATGCTCTAATGATCAATGGAAGGATATATGATCCCCTCATATTGGTCTGGACTCTGGATCTTGTTTTCAAATTTAAAATAATCCCCCCAGTTATATGATCTCGCAATCATGATCTTGCATGCTACTACATGATCAGTTGACTAAAGACATTCTGTTGATATTTTAACATTTGTGATTTTTTGCAACCAGGTTTTAGTTAGCCTTCATCAGGCAGTCATCCCTTACCTGTCAAACCCTACTATGTTATGGTAATCAACATACAAATGTCATAATTGATTTTTTTTTATCATTTCCATGTTGACGGAAATCACAAAATGACAGATAGTCTCTACCTTGCCTTTAAACATGCAGTGATTTCTTGACTCGATCATATGATATTGGTGGGGTTATCAGCGTTATGGCTCTTAGCAGCTTGTTTATTCTCATGACACAACACGGTATAGAGTATCCAAAATTCTATGATAAGCTCTATGCGCTTCTAGATCCCTCTGTCTTTATGGCGAAACATCGGGCGAAGTTCTTTCAGGTTATAAGATTTTGTTAGTTTTCCCATATTTATTGGTTGTGTTTGTGTGATGTCAACTGGTCTTTTGAACTTGGGCACGACAATTGTTTCTATAGCATATGCAGTATTTTTTCTAAAAAGGTTAAATCTGAATAAAATTTGGTTTTCATCTAAAGTGGTTTCCCCATATTTTACCATTTTGTATAGAAAAGTGAAATTCTTTTTCTGAGTTTTGTATGTATATAATTTTGAATCATCATAAGTAGTGAAGGTTCCTATAGAAAGTGAAAGCTACATGTTTGAATTTTGACTTGAGAATTTAACTTACAGCTTCTAGATTCTTGCCTGAAATCGCCACTTCTTCCTGCATATTTGGCTGCTGCTTTCTGCAAAAAGTTAAGCAGGCTTTCTCTTTCAGTTCCACCCTCAGGAGCTCTTGTTATAACTGCTTTAATCCACAATCTTTTAAGGCGGCACCCATCAATAAACTGCTTAGTTCATCAGGTATCAACATCCTATTTCATTTTTTGGTGTTGCTTGTATCCTATTTCCTTTGAAATAATTATGGCAGTGTTTGCAAAAACTTTAAAAAAGTGATTTTCAGCTTTTAGCTTAAAAAAGCTGAAACATGGCAGTTTTTGAAGTGACAGTTTTTGCTTAAATTAGGCACTTAACAATTAAAAGCTGGAAGCATGTGGAGCGGTGCTTTAAACTACTCTTCATTTTTTCTATTTCACAAAAAGCAATATTTTCCCAAACACTTCCAACTTTTATTTTTTCAAAAGCATTTTTTTGTCAAACACTACCAACTGTACTATTAATCACTTTCTCTTAAATCACTTCAAAAAATCACTTTTTTAGAGTAGAAGCAATAGTAAACACTCCCCATGTAACCGTGAAGCTGAAGTTAATTAGGTTCCAACTTCCAATATGCTTTTGCAGGATGATGTTAATCAGATGGCGGAAGAAAATTCAGGAGAAGAGAGAGAGACTCCTGTTAGTGGACTGGGCATTGATCATTTTGATGAGGAAGAGACGGATCCTTTGAAGGCTAATGCCATGAGTAAGCTTCCAACTTCACCTCCCCTGATTTTTTATGTCTTGTTTATGTAATTCTAAAACAGGATATATGCTCTGGTATTGTATTTAGTGTTAGTAATGAACCACTGCACAAGTAAGCTGCGAGTGTCAGACCATATATATGCACTTACTATAACAATTTATATACAGTACATTTCCTTTCATCCTATCATGCACGTGTTTCAATTTCTTTTGAAATATAACTGTCTTACATTAACATCTTAATTTGAGTAGCATCTTAGATAAATTATAAGAAAAGTTTTATCGGGTACCGTACCAGTTTTATGTAATTCTAAAACAGGATATGTGCTGTATATTGTATTTAGTGTTAGTAATGAACCGCTGCACAATTAAGCTGCGAGTGGCCGACCATATCCAGGTGACTAGGTTATTTAGGATTTCATCATTTCATGCACATCTATTTTGCTTTTGGGGGAGCTATGACTGCCTTTATCTAGTTTTTTTAATTGTCCACGCACATGTTTTTGCATTCAATACAATGTCTGCAATTTTTGCACAAAGCGTTTACGTTTCTGTATGTGGTTGCCTTTTTACACCTTACTTGGAAAGTTACTGCACTTGTTTGTAGAAATTAATTGTTATTCTTTTTCTGTCAAACCCAATGGAACAGGGAGTTCTCTCTGGGAAATTGATACTCTTCGCCATCACTATTGCCCTCCTGTTTCAAGGTATTTATATGTCTACACACATGATGTGCACAGTGCACACCCATAATTAGTTTATGCCGCTTTGGTTGAGCTTCTTTATTCCTGTGACACTCTTTCAGATTTGTTTTATCCCTTGAAAACGATTTGACTGTCCGAGCAAAAACCACTGAAATTGCAATAAAAGATTTCAGTTCTGCTTCGTACGCAACAATTTTCGGTGATGAGGTAAGCATTCTTTCTGTCTGCAAAATGCACATTGCAGTTTAATATTAACAACCATTCTTCATGTACACACCCTTGTACACACCTTATACACACCATGTTTGTGAAGCTTTTTTTTGTCTGTGAATCCGGTTCACAGACAATATTTCGTTTGTGCAAAACATTGTCTGTGAATCGATGTTCACAGACAAAAAAAACTTTCACAGACATAGGTGTGTACAAAAGTGTGTATAAGAGTGTGTACAAACATCATTTTTGTAATATTAATTCTAGATCAATCGGTTAAACAGATCATTCCTTTGAGATTGCTTTAAAGTAATTCAACATAAATCACCGTACTCTGCAGATCAGGAGGAGGGTTAAACAGGTCCCACTAGCATTCTACAAAGCAGCACCAACTTCTCTCTTCTCAGAGTCCGATTTTCCTGGCTGGAGTTTTGATTTTAAAAATGATGAGATATCTGCAAAAAGGCAGCGAGTCAAGTCTTAATGAGATTGTTCTATACGTTTGATATTCAAAATTGTACCCCATATTTGGTAGCAGTCATAGAAGCATATCAATTACTTGTGAGTTGTGAGAGGGAACATTTTGTTTTGTCCTTGAATAACAAAAACTGTACGTGATCAAGGCTCGGTTCCCATACCCTAGTGACAGCTTACGATGTTTACGCCTTCTATTTTATTCTGTCTCATTAAGTTTGCTTGATGAAATGATTCAAATGCAAACCACGTGTCTAAACATGCAAACTGATTTAGAAGTGGAAGTGAGATATGACTTGAAATATACAGACACCTCTTCCCCTAAAGGAAAGATTATTTTAGGACTGAAGTAATATTTATAAATTCAGATTTGTTGTAACAGCTCGACTTTGGTCTTTGGCATTGTCCATATTCCATCATTCCATATTTCCATGTTTTGTGTTTATTGTTTATTAATGAATACAACCAAATATTAATATATTATTATTATATAAAATATTATTGTTATTATAAAGGATTTGAAACTCAATGGAGTGAGTTTCAGTTAGGGATGGATTCGGTTCGGGCCACCCGGCCCGGCCCGTGACCCGGCCCGGCCCGGTACTGTGCGGGCCCAGGACCGGCCGGGTCGGGCGGTCCGGGACCGGGTATGGGCCTGAACCGGTGGGAAGGGGCGGGGCGGGCTCGGTTCAGCATTATTGTGACCCGGCCCGGCCGGGTCGGGCCCGAGTCCGGTTCAATTTTTTTAAATTTTTTTTTTTTTTGGTTTGGGACTTTGGGCTCCTACTAGCCGTTGGGGGTGGGGACAACCCAAACGGCTATATAGCCGTTGGGTGGGGTAAAGGGGGGGTCCGGGGGGGTTGGGTGGTGGGGGGGGGGGTGGGGGGTAAAAAACCCAATAAATACTCCTAATCTTAAACATTTTTTCATATCTCTTCTCCAATTCTTCCTAAATCCTATTCTTAACTCTCTACTCTCTAATTCTCTTATTCTCCAATATATTATATATCTACTCTAATTCTCTTCTCCAAGAAGTTAAGATGGAAAATCAAGATGACATTATACGGTATAATTTTGATAAGCAGAAAGACCCGAAGACCGGGATGTGGTACGCAATTTGCAAATGGTGCGAAAAAAAATGTATCATGGGGGCTTCAGGCGGATTCGGGATGGCAATCAAGCATATGAAGTCATGTGACAAAGTCAAATGATCGGGAGGTGCGGGAAGTTACGATTGATTACAATTTTCAAAATGTTTATCTCTTAAAGTTTGTTTTAATTTTCAAATGTAGTTCCTATTTCATTTCAAATAAATGCAATTGAAGTTTGTTTTTAATACTCGTATAAAACTATAAACTATAAAATATAAATTATATATAAAAAAATTAACCGGCCCGGCCCGAATCGGACCCGACCCGTGACCCGGGCGGGTGGCCCGGCCCGAACCGGACCCGTCCAACCCTCGGGCCGGTCCCGGGCCCACTTTTCTTGAACCGGCGGCCCGACCGGGCCTAGGCCCGGTCCGGACCCGACCCGACCCGAATCCATCCCTAGTTTCAGTTATGATTACTTTTGGCCCTTCAGCTCCCCTTCCCTAGACCTCCAGGAGTAAAAAAAATAGTATGTATGCTAAGGGTAGGACTTGGGAGTAGGGATGGACTAAACCGGGTCGGCCCGACCTGGAACCGGCCCGGCCCAATACTGTTTGAGCCCGGATCGGATCGGGACCGGTTGGCCGGTTCCGGGCTTTTAGCCCGTTTGGGTGGGTCGGGCCGGGCTTGGGCCCAACTTTTGGTGAACCGGCCTGGGCGGTTCGGGCCGGGCCCGGTTCAATTTTTTTTTTCAATTTTTTTTTTGCTTTTCTAGGTTAGGGTTGGGTGTTTTTGGGGGGTTTGGGGGGGTGAGGGGGGGGGGGTGAGGGGGGGGGGGGTCAGGTGTTAATTAGAAACCGAAAAAAAATTGAACTTGACCCGGGCCCGGTTAGGCCCAGACCCGGTATCAACCCGGGCCGGTTCTGGGCCCAACACTTTGCAAAAAAATCCCGTCTAGGCCCGGCCCGGAATCGGAACCGGCCCGGGTCCATCCCTACTTGGGAGTAGCCGAGCATATTATATTTTGATGATGTTATCAAATCACATATTCCGTATAAGACATTAAGAGGCTGTTTACTCTTGACTTAATGAATTTAATGAGAACAACGACTTAATTGTTCAACCATTAAGTAATGTTTACTTACGACTTAATTGAAAGTACGACTTAATCATTTAGTCAAAAAGTTGACTTAATAATTACGCAAAAGAATAATAGTCAACCCATTAAGATGTCTATTAAGAGGTTTTACCGGTCAATTTTTTCAAATTGATTGTGGAATAAATTTATATTAATAAATGAAGTTTCTTATTGACTTTATAACTCAAGAATAATATTCTACTAAATTGAATATTTTACTCCATTTACGCCGTCTATACAGCACAGAAAGTAAACAACTTCATATACAAATCACTTAATTCAAATATACATCTTAATCGAGACAGACATCAATATATCTGTTTACATTTTCCCTTGTAGACGTGCTATACATAATCTTACTATATACAAACCAAAGTGGAAAAGTAGGCCATTTTCCCGCCCAAACTTTTGGCAAAACCGGGTCGGGTCGGGTCACTTCACAAGATTGAAGTGTTTGACTGCAAGACTGGCGGGGTCGAATTTAATTATCGGTTGCGTGTTGTAATGAAATCTTTCAAGTAAGAGCTGCACTGCCAGATCAGAATATCCTAAAAAATATCTTATATCAATAAATAAATCAATAGCTTTATCCGTAGGATAAAAGGTCATCTCCGTCCAATTTTTATTGAACCGGGTGTTGTGTCTGACTTTCTTGGATGTTGCACTGTTGATGTATAATACGGGACAGAAACGAGTCTTCTCAACCAAATCAGAAATTAGGTCCTTCAAGCTAACTCAAAATGTCTTCCCCAAGCTTCAGTCAAGTCATGTACTGTTTCTTATACGATGCTTGTGAGGAAGAGAGAAGAAATATGTCTTTAGAATACACATAGATAGATATATGTATGAGTATATCTTTCGCAACAGTCACAAGGACGTTGAAAGACATATCAAGCTCCTCCCTCAAAACTTGAGGCCGGACGTCACAGTCGGAATCCATCCTTACACTTTGCCGGCCACCAGGCGGCCCAACAGCTACCTCTTCAACCTTACGCTATGCAGGGAAAATCGGAGGATTGCTAAGATGCTAACAACCTCAGTAGCCATGGCCAAATATAAGGCGTCAGTAGCCATGGCCAAATATATTTTTTCTCATGTTAAATATAAGCGGTTAAAGCATTGCAAGGCATTATTATTGTTTCAGGTGTTTATTTTAGGAAATTGAACAATGTTTTGGGCATACTGGAAAGGGGATCTGGCAAACCATTCTTCTGATGGGGGTGGGAAACCATCTTTAATACAATAATGTGTGCATAAGAGCCTACACTACATTATTCGATTTTTATTGTGAGCTCACGTATACTACAATTAGAATAAGAGCCATTAGATATTTGGTTTACTTGAAAAAATTGGGTTTAAGTTTATGCTCCCTCACATTATATTTGATTTTTCATGAAGTAAACTTTGGAAAGTAAAAGTGATTATATGAGAGTCCATTGTATTTCTGATATATAATGGGTGAGGAAATTAAAACATTTCAAAAAATGTCACCCATAATGACGTCTTCTAACAATTTGTGTACTTTAAAATTCTAATTATTAAGCACGTCCAAAAGAAGTGTTTATGATTTCAATGATTTGTGTCATAATTTACATTTTAATTTTGTATAAAAAATCATAAGCACTTATAAAATATTCAAAATATTCACCAATTAGACATATTTATTACTACTATGAGACATATTCCTCAAAATGGGACAAATGCTATTTCACTTTCTTTCGTGTGCTTTTAAAATAGACTGCAAATTTCCGGAATAGGTATTTGATTTGGGCTAAAACTAATTCAGAATTAGAACCGCTCCTGAATGGCAGCCCCGGGGCCCGGGGTGATTTACTTCTACTTAGCTTTCTTTCCTAAAAAACATCTTCTATTTCTTATTATTTTCATAGTCCTTGCTTTAATAAATTTGGTTTTAAAAGATTAGTTCGAGGTTGATTTTTATATTGATAATGACAAAAGACATTTTGTATTTGAATGTTTATTTATCCCTTTTTATGTGTAATAAGGGGTCATTAATGATTAGTTTGGTTTAAGTAATTCAAGTACCTAATTTTCCTATAGTAGAATCAACTTTTTATGAATAATTAAAGAGTTAATTATCAAAATAGGACTAAAAGTCATTCACTTTTCACAAATAAGACCAAAAAATAAACTATGTTTGCATAGGACTAAGTATTTTATGATTACATCAACAATTCACATTTCCACTTTTTTCAAATGACGAATTCCCGATCGGAAACATAAACCCCAAGAAAAAAATTTATGCATGTTAAATGTATAGGTACGAAGATGACTTTACTCATTTTTCACCTCGTCTCCACTCGCCTCAAGGACTGGGCTACTGGGGGACTGAGAGGTCAGATTTTCTGAATGAGCAACAAATATCACGCATGAGCAGGAACGAGATCTAAATCAGATGAAGACAGGTTGAACTAGACAAAAGTGATTATGCCGGAAGGGTCTACCTTCCTTGTTTCATGTTGGGGGCGTTAGGTGTACTCTTTTTTCCTTTATTAGGATTTTTTCGCACTGGGTTTTTTCATAGTAAGGTTTTTAACGAGGCACCTCCCCATCATGGACAAGGATGGTGGTCCCCCGGCTGAAGAGGAAGAAACCAAAGGCCGAAGAACGTTGCAGATACAATTGTGAACTATTCCCTTTCACCTCGAGTACTCTCGACTCAGGGAGTGGGGAACTCCTGATGAAGTATATGGACCCCGACCCCCCGGCCTGCTGACTATTGGGCCTGGACAGTGGCCCACACACGTTTAGCGGATATCATTCATATTATTGTACATTATTATTATTATTATTATTATTATTCAGATGTTCTAGATTAGTTTTTTGTATTATCAGTCCATTTATGTAACCGTGTCTGTCGGGCCCATATGAGAGGCCCAGACTCAGATTTTCCCTATATATACTGCTTATAGGAGGCTATTGAACCACGACCAATATTCATTCACAATACACACTTATCTCCTTCTCTACTACACTATTGTTCAAATCTTTTTAGTTATAGGATATGGGTATCAATTATCCAACAATTACATTTGTATATAATTTATAAATTTATACTTTTATAAAAATATTTTGAATAAGGAATAATTTGATATAATTTTATATTCAAAATAATTTCGTATTAAAAAATATTATTGGTCAAAGTTGATTGTCATTGATCAAGAAAAGTCAATTTGACAAACCTTTTCGAGACGGAGGGAGTATGATTGTGAATGTTTACTTTTTTGTTTTATTTTTTAAATAAGTAAGACCGAATAAATAATATTTTGAGAATTGAACATATTTATTCTTAATTTTTAACTTTGTACATATTTCATTCATATTTAAAGCAATCATTTTTTCTTTTTTCTTTTTATAATTTCTTGAAAACTTCACCAAGAAAATGATATGTTCAAATGAGATCAAACTTGACCAAAGTTATACATCAGAATACAGAAAAATAATGTAAACAAAATATATCAAATTGAACCAAATTAGACTTGCACATAATCAAAGTCAATGGTGTGAGTTTCAAGTTCTGATTACTTTTGACCCTTCAGCCCCCCTTCCCTAGACCTCCCGGAGTAAAAAAAAATAGTATGTATGCTAAATTACAATGTACTTAGTATTTGAAAGTCTGCAAACCGTTATTGCAGATTTGCAGGTAGAAATTTATAATAATATGTATAATGTGTATTACTCAAAGGTAGGATTTGGGAGTATGGATGAACTAAACCGGCCGGGTCCGACCCGGAACAGGCCCGACCCGTTACTGGTTGGGCCCGGACCGGGACCGGTTGGCCGGTTCCGGGCTTTTAGCCCGTTTGGGCGGGTCGGGTGGGCCGGGCTCGGGCCCAACTTTTGGTGAACCGGCCCGGTTCAATTTTTTTGTTTTTTCAATTTTTTTTTTTGCTTTTCTAGGTTAGGGTTGGATGTTTTGGGGGGGTTTGGGGGGTGGGGTGAAGGGGGGGGGGTCGGGTGTTAATTAGAAACCAAAAAAAAAATTGAACTTGACCTGGGCCCGGCCCGGCCCGGTTAGGCCCAGACCCGGTATCAACCCGGGCCGGTTCTGGGCCCAACATTTTGCAAAAAAAAGCCCACCCGGGCCCGGCCCGGAACCGGAACCGGACCGGCCCGGGTCCATCCCTACTTGGAGGCAGCCGAGCAGATTATATTTTGATGATGTTATCAAATCACATACTCCGTATAAGACATTAAGAGGTTGTTAAGTCTTGACTTAATGAATTTAATGAGAACAACGACTTAATTGTTCAACCATTTAGTAATGTTTACTTACGACTTAATTGAAAGTACGACTTAATTATTTAGTCAAAAAGTTGACTTAATAATTACACAAAAGAATAATAGTCAACCCATTAAGATGTCTATTAAGACGTTTTACCGGTCAATTTTTTCAAATTGATTGTGGAATAAATTTATATTAATAAATGAAGTTTCTTATTGACTTTACAACTCAAGAATAATATTCCACTAAATTGAATATTTTACCTCATTTACGGCGTCTATTCAGCACAGAAAGTAAACAACTTCATATACAAATCACTTAATTCAAATATACATCTTAATCGAGACAGTCATCTTAATCCAGACAGGAATTAATGGAGAAAAAGTAAACATCCCCTAAATCAATATATGTCATATGTCATCTGATAGAGTATATCTAGAGAGAAGTGAGAGCTAGAGAGAGAAGTGCAATAATATGCTTCAATAGAATGAATTTGTCACCCCTATAACTACTCCTAAGGGGAGTATTTATAGAGAAAATTAGGGTTGGGCTCCCAAGCCTTGGGCTTGGGAGGCCCATTTACAACTGGACCGCTACTGGGCCGAATACAAAGCCTCTAATGGGCTGTACAAATGAGTAAGTATATGATCCGATTCTGGGAAGTCTTCGGGGCCGACGAGGGCGTGGCCGACGAGGGCACGGCCGACGAGGGCACGGCCGACGAGGGCACGGCCGACGAGGGCACCCGGGTTCCTTGGACTCAGGACCATAATCCGAGTTGGCTTCTTTTCGGCCGACGGGGGCGTCCTGGCCGACGGGGGTGCCACTCTGTTGTCTTGTGCTTTCCGTTCTTCCGAGTATGTGGGTCCTGGGGCTCAGACCCATATACTCCATCAGGAGTCCCCCACTCTCTAAGCTGAGACGTAGACGAAGTGAAGGAGAGTAGATTTCTGTGCTTTGGCCGTTACCTGTTCCTCGCTGTGGGCGGGGAGGCCGTTGTTTCCTTAATTTGTTTTGGGACGATGAGTGTCCTTCTTTCAATGGTGGCCGTTGAAGGCGCGCTTTTCCTTTCCTGGCCGTTGGTGGTTGAAGTTTATGTTTGGGCCGGTGAAGCCGTTGAGGTTGTTCCTTGCTTTGAGGACGATGGCCTCATTTCCTTTGTGTGGCCGTTGTTGGTTGGCCGAAGAGCCCGTCAAGATTAATTGTTGGCGGAGGACGATGAGTGTCCTTGCCTCTAGTGGCTTGTTGGCCGTTGCTAGTGACGTTATGGGCCTTTGGCCGATGAAGTTCCGTTGTGTTGTATGGATGATGTGGCCATGCTTTGTGGTTACCTTGTTCGCACTCTTTTGTTTTGTTGAGGCCGGTGTAGTCCCCCAGTCCCCCACTGCTTCAGGCCGAAGAGTGTGAGGGGTGAAGGAGTTGCTTGAGTCCCTGGCCGAAGCGGTCTCGCCGTAGTCCCCCTGAATCCAACTCTCATGGCGATTTTCTGGCCAAGGTAACCCTGTGGGAGAACCCTTGTGCGCAGATCGCTTGTAGAGAGTTATCATCAAGGGTTATTACAAGGAGCCGAAGGCTGTGGGCTATTTGTCCCCTTTGTTCTGTGGCCGTTACGTTCCTGGCCGTTACCATCCTCTTATTGTTTGGCATTTGTGATCTTGGTGAGCAAGTGGGACGTTGTGGGTGCTTGCTGGCAGTTGTAAAGCCGCTGAGCGTGTGTAGGCCGTAGAGTCTGATTTGCCGGTTAGCCGTTGATATGGGTTGGTCCTGGCCCGTTGGTGACGTGGTGGCCTCCCAGTGGTGGCCGTTGATGTGGCCATTGGGAGAGTGCCACGTGTAGTGACCGTTGGTGGGGGGTCTATAAATAACCCTTCCCCTCCGACGAGGAATCACATTTGCATTCTGAATTTGTCGAAGTGCTGGCCGATTTTCTAGAGAGATAAACTCTCAAGCCTGTTCTTCGTTGTTCTTCGTTGTTCGAGGTTAGTGTCCATCACGATCTTCCTCGCTTTTCATACTTTGCTTCCTAGGTAGTTGATCTATTGTTAGGCGTTTAAACACCTTTAGATCTTAAGTTGTTCTCCTTAAACCCGTAGTAGTAGTAATGAAGAGCTTGAACGACGACTACTACCCCTATGACGACCAGCCCTCCACGAGGTCGCTTGACTACGAGGTGCTCGAGGAGTTTGAGGAGGAGATAGAGCGTTTAAGTCCATACAAATCCGCGGAGCTGATGGACGAGGAAGGCGAGGACGAGGAGTCCGCCTATTCTTCAAAGGGTGAGGACGTGGGTGCGTCCCGAGTGGTGGACGGGGCGTCCACTTCTGCTGTCATTCCGTGCCCGAGGCCGGTGTCCGCCGTTAAGGGAGCCGCCAAGCCGAAGAGAGTGAGGAGGCCGAAGAGTGGGCCCGGCGTCTCCTATCTAGATCTCACCAACATCTACCTGATCAAGCCGGAGAGCAGTGCGGCCGATTACCTTGTTGCCCAGATGTACGTGGGGCCGTTCGGGCAGGTTAGGGCACCCAAGCCGACGAACCATGTTCTTCTTCCACCACCGGGGTACTTTGGAGTATACCCGATGAGTTTTGCCAAGGGGTTGAGGTTCCCCCTTCACCCTTTCATTACTGAGTACCTGGACATGGTTGGGCTTCCTCCGGCCTTGCTGACGCCGAACAGTTACTCTTTGATGGTGGGGTTTCTGCTCCGGTGTGAGGAGTTGGGCTACCGGCCGACGACGGCACTATTCATGAATTTGTACCAGATAGGCCGAGGAAGTCACAAGAACTGTGCGGCCTATGCTACTCTTCAGCAGCTGCCGAAGAAGAGGAGCTTCACGGATTTGCCTACGTCCATTTTATGGATGGAAGAGCAAGTTCGTGTTTGTGTCCATTGGTGAGAGTGGCACCGAGTTTCCCTCCCTCGGCCACACCGGGAGGTTTAACCTGCATGACCCGCCGAAGAGCTCTATTTTGGACGCTCAGGTGGAGGCTTTCTTGGAGGGAGGGCCGAGGAGCGTGAAGGATTACATCACTGAGTACAAGATGGCCGCCCTCGGCTTCGTGAGGTACTATGTTTATGGTGACAAGGAGGATGACCTCCAACTCTGGCCGAGGATGACCACCACCTTTGAGGAGGCCGACGGCCCGGACTTGGGCATTCCTGCTGAGGCCGATGGTAATTCTTTCTTCGGCTTTCTGTCTTTATGTTTTGTCCTTTGCCTTACTAATCTGTTTGTGTTTTTCCTTTGTAGATTTTGTCATGGACCGTCGATCCATGATGGCTATTGCCAAGGCCAAAGCAGCCGAGGAGATTGCTGCTAAGGCGGCCGAGGCGGCCAGACGTGCCGCGGCCGGTGGGAGCGGGGCTACTGCTGATGCGGCCCCAAAGCCTGCCCCATCAAAGAAAAAGAGACCGGCCACTGACGGCCAGAAAAAGCTGACTGGGGCCGGCGTGAGCGTCTCTAAGAAGACGAAGAGGGATCCTTCCCCTTCTCCGGTACTCTTACTGTCCCCAGCGTGGGCGATGGTGGTCCCGTCGTGGACCTTACTGTTGCTGACGATGCTGCCCCAGCGCTTCCTCTCGTCCAGGAACCACGGACGCAGAGGGCCGGCAAGGAGATTGCCGGTGCCACCTATCAGAAGGTGATAGAGTACCCCGTCGGCGGGGGCGTGTTTAATGATATCGTTCCCGGCCACGTCGTCCTGGCCAAGGCCATGCCGGCCAAAGATCGGGCTCATTTGAAGAAGCTCGAGGACCCGAAGATTTATGAGGGCGGCATGGACCTCCTCGTCCAAGTAAGTGACTGTCCTTATATTTTTGTCTCTCTTCGTCTGTGTAGAGTTTTTTGCCTAACCTTTGTTTTCCTTCTGCAGAGTGCCTTCATGCTTATGGAAAGCCATAAGAGGCAGTAGTGGGAGATAGCTCGCCTGCAAGCGCTGGAGCAGAAGGCTGCCTCGGCCGACGAGGCGGTAGCCTGCCTTGACCGGCTCCGGGAGGATGCCAAGGCGCTGCAGGCCAAAGCTGATGAAGCCGCCGCGGCCAGGGACGATGCCCTGGTCAAGCTCGAGGAGAGCAAAAGGGAGCTCGAGGAGTCCCGAAGGGCGCTCGAGGCCGAGAGGCGCAGGAGCGAGGAGGCCGCCAAGGCGAAGGCTGAGGCCGAGGCCGCCGTCGTGAAGGCTGCCGATGAGGCCGTCGAGAAGTTCCTGGCCGAGGGGTGGAAGGCCGATGAGAGGCTCCCCTGGTGCTACGAAGTGGTGGCCGCCAGGCTGGAGAATTGGGGGATGAACTCCCCTGCCGGCCGAGAGTATTTCAGCCGGGAGATGTCCGTTTATTACAACCTGGGCCAGGAGCGGATGCAAAGGCTCCTGTGTCGGCGGCTATCCCGGGCGTTGAAGGCCATGAATTACACGTCTGGATCACCTTAGTCGTGTGGACTTTGAATTTTTCCCAAGTACATATACAAGGCGTAGGTAGCTAACGGCCTTGGATTATATATGTACCCGCTTCGTCTAGTGTTCTTCCACTTGAGTACTTAGAGAATTTTCCAAGTGTAAATGTTGGGCATTTACTTCTTTGCGGTACCACTGTCGGCCAAGGAGGTGGTCCTACCTTCGTCGGCCAGCCATGGTTCCTTGTTGAGGAATCCTCTTTTCCTTTTTTCCTCAGGATTTTTTCTACGTGTTTGGTAAACACTTGAATCAATTCCCGGCCTTGGTTCCGGTGCCTGTATCGGCTACACTGGCTGTTGTGGCAAGTAAGGGTTGTTTCCTGATTGCTTGATCCTTTCGCGGGTGTGATGGGTGCCCGCTTCGTCCTGGTCATCCTCAGGATTGCGATGCTTTGTTTCATACCAAACGTTGGTGCCCCAAAGGACTATGGCCGATGAAGGTCACCTCTCGCGTGTCACCCAACCGATGTGGTTAGGGTTTTTGAGGCGTGTGTATCGGCCTTGATTGTTTCCTCGTAGTGTGTGGACGTGTCGTCATTGTTACCTGTCAGTGGTACTACACTTGTGTTCAACTGATATGTACTTGGCCTAGTTGGGCCTGAGTTGTGGGGATTTTATTTTTTCATTGCTCAAGGCCGCCAAGTGTGCGCGGCCGTCGGCTTCCCTCTTTTTCCCTTGTATATATTTTTTTTTCCGTTTCGGGGGTATCCTTCTTTCAGGCTTCGGCCGAAGGGTGTGCTCGTCCTTCGGCCGGTTCGGACTTCGTTTATAACATCCGTGATCTCAGGGCGGGTCCCGTCGCCTATTTATGACGCGGGCTAGACTTTTGGTCGGTTTCCAACGGCTGTCGTTGCCCATCCCTGAGTTTTGGGATTTTGTCACCTCGGCCATGATTTCAGGCCTGTCGTCCTGCGTTCTGGCGCGTGGACGACGCGGTGAGCTTCCCGTTTCAAGACGTGGGCCGTTTGCGGGCCCCTCTTCCTGGGGACATCGTCGGCCATACCTGAGCGTTTTACTTCTAGGCTTACGGGGCCAGGACGACGTGCTCTCTCAGCTAGGCCTGAGCCCTTCGCTGATACAAAAATACAATGGAGTGTCCGAGCTTGTCGCTCGTAGGCTGCAAATGCAAGGGGCCATGTCGGCCAGACCTGAGCCTTTCGCTCTAAGGTGGCCGACGAGGGCACCTGCTAATGTTTTACTTTGAATTTCCAGAACATGATTTTATTCATAAGTGGCTCGAGGCCGAGGGTGGCGTTCAATCAGTAACCCATTAAGGGGTGAGGGCTTCGCCGTCTACACCTCCTTCGGATTACTGATAAAACTTCACCAGATGGTGTACATTCCATGTTCGTGGTACATTGGACCCATTCGGGCGTTTAAGCTTGTAGGTGCCGGGTTTGACCACGGCACTGACGATGTAGGGCCCTTCGTACTTCAATGCTAGCTTGCCACCCTCTGTCGACTGGCTTGCTTCCCTTCGGCGGAGGACGTAGTCCCCCACCTGAAATTCCCGAGAACGTACCTTGGCGTCATAGTATGATTTTACTTGACGCCGGTAGTTCTCTGCTCGGACGTAAGCTTGTTCACGCCTCTCATCAACCAGGTGTAGGTCAATCTTCATGTTTTCTTCGTTGGTGTCGGGCTCATATTGTTCCACCCGTCGGCTGGGGATGGCAACTTCCGTCGGCGCCTTTGCTTCAAAGCCGTAGCATAGGGCGAAAGGCGTTTCACCTGTCGCCCTCCTCGGCGTGGTCCTGTAGCACCACAGGATGCTGGGGAGCTCATCGACCCAACTACCTCCTGCGGCCTGGAGTTTCTTCTTCAGCCCCTCCATGATTGTTCTGTTGGCGTTCTCGACCTGCCCGTTGCCCTGAGGGTAGGCAACGGAGGAGAAACGATGCTTTACCTCAAACTCCCGGAGGAGCTCTTGGAAAGGGGCTGCCTCGAACTGGGTGCCGTTGTCTGATATGATCTCCTGGGGGACGCCAAAGCATGTGATGATGTTCTTGTAAACGAATTTTTGGCATCTGACCCCCGTGATGCTGGCCAAGGGTTCCACCTCGACCCACTTGGTGAAGTAGTCGACGGCGACGATGATGTAGCAGTTATTCCCGGCGGCTCTGGGCAGGGGGCCGACCAGGTCAATCCCCCATCTGGAGAATGGAATTGCGGTGCTGACAGGGGCATAATTGACAGCTGGCCGACCAGGGGCCTTCTGGAGTACCTGGCATGTGGTGCACTTCCTGGCCAGGTCAGCGCAGTCGCGTGCCATCGTCGGCCAGAAGAAACCCTGGACGACGAGACGCCGGGACATGCTGAAAGGGCCCTGGTGTGAGGAGCAGATGCCACAATGAACTTCTTCCATGGCTGTGTCGGCCTCGTCCTGGTGCAGGCATCGGAGGAGAGTGCCATTATAGGACCGTTTGTAGAGTTTGCCATCTTCGATGGTGTAGCTTGGGGCCCTGAGTTTGGCGAGTTTGGCCCTCTCCTCGTCCGGGGGCAATTCCCCCGTTGTGATGAAGGTGGCGATGTCGGAGATCCAGTCCTCTGGTCGCTGTTGGACGCACAAGACGGGGCTGGCATGGATGCTGGACATGCTTAACTCCTCGATCTTGGCCAACTGGGAGATGTGCTCCGGGGTGTCCGAGCTGAGCTTGGAGAGGATGTTGGCTTCGTCGTTCTCGGCCCTTGGGATCTGAGTGATCTCGTGGGTTTCAAACGCTTTCAGCAATTCCTCCACCGCTTGTTTGTACTGCTTCACCCGGCCTTCCTTTGCTTCGTACGATCCCTCCACCTGGCCCACTACCAGTTTGGAGTCGCACTTGATTCTGAGTTGCTTGGCCTTGAGGCCGGCGGCGAGTCTGAGACCGCTGAGGAGGGCCTCATACTCGGCTTCGTTGTTGGATACCCTGAAGTTGAAGTGGATGGCATAGTAGGCTCTGAATCCTTCAGGGGATATGAGGATGCCGCCGCCGCCGCATGATTTCGCGGCCGACGAGCCGTCAGTGAACAGGGTCCACGTGTCGTCCGGCTCCGGCCCGGGGTTGGCGACGGCCGTCTCCCTTGCTGTGCATTCGATGACGAAGTCGGCCAAGGCTTGCCCTTTGATAGATGGCCTTGGCTTGATCTCAATCTGAAACTGGCTGAGGAAGATCGCCCATTTTACCATCCTCGAGGAGCTAGTGGGGCTCCTCATGAGCGCGCCGAGAGGCTTCTGGGTCCGCACATGGACGGTGTGGGCTTGGAAATAGTGCCCCAGCTTCTTCACGGTGTGGACTATGGCCAGCACCGTTTTCTCAATGGGGGAGTACTTGAGCTCGGCCTCCCTAAGTGTCTTGCTGATGTAGAAGATGGCCTTCTGCACCCCTTCGTCCTCACGGATGAGCACGGAGCTGATGGCCGACGTGCTCACCCCTAAGTACAGGAAGAGGGTTTCGCCGGCTTTGGGCTTGGAGAGTACGGGTGGGGACGACAGGTACCTTTTCAATTCGTCGAATGCTTCCTGGCACTCCGTCGTCCACTTGAAGCTGTTTGCCTTGCGCATGATCTGGAAGAAGGGGAGTGCCATCTCAGCTGACCTGGAGAGGAACCGGTTTAAGGCCGCCAGGCGCCCCGTCAGTCGCTGTACCTCCTTGAC
Source organism: Cuscuta europaea (assembly GCA_945859875.1). Taxonomy (NCBI): domain Eukaryota; kingdom Viridiplantae; phylum Streptophyta; class Magnoliopsida; order Solanales; family Convolvulaceae; genus Cuscuta; species Cuscuta europaea. The sequence goes on along the minus strand of CAMAPE010000008.1, from coordinate 5,679,920 downwards.
GTTGCGGGGCGGCTCCATGTTGACGATAGCCTGCGTCTTCTCCGGGTTTATCTCGATGCCTCTCCGGCTGACCATGTAGCCAAGGAACTTGCCGCCCTGGACGCCGAAGGCGCACTTCTTGGGGTTAAGACGGAGCCTGAACTCCTTCATGATTTCAAAGATTTCCCGGAGGTCGTCGGCGTGGGAGGTGGCCTGCCCGCTCTTGACGATCATGTCGTCGACGTACGCCTCCATCGTCCGGCCAAGGACCGCTCTGAAGATTTTGGCCACCATCCTAGTATAGGTGGCGCCAGAGTTTTTGAGTCCGAAGGCCATGACGAGGTAGCAAAATATTCCCTGTGGGGTCATGAATGCCGTCTTCTCGGCGTCATCTTCGTGCATGGAGATCTGGTGGTACCCTCTGAAAGCGTCGAGGAACGACATCAACTCGCATCCCGCCGTCTCGTCCACCAACTGATCAATGTTGGGGAGAGGGAACGGGTCCATGGGGCACGCCTTGTTCAGGTCAGTGTAGTCAACACACATTCTGAACGTCGGTGGTTTCTGTGCGAGGACGACGTTGGCCAACCATGTTGGGTACTTCACCTCTTTGATATGTTTGATCGATAGGAGCATAGCGACCTCCCCTTTGACGAAGTCCCGCCTATCAGCGGACAAGTAGCGCCGCTTCTGTTTGACGGGCGTGGAGGCCGGATCGACGGTCAGCCGGTGAGTGATCACCTGGCGGCTGATGCCGGGCATATCGTCCGGGCCCCACGCGAAGACAACGGCGTATGACCGTAGGACGAGGAGGATGGCGTCTCGTTGGTCCTGGGGGAGTTGCTTTCCGACCCTGAGAACCCGCTCCGGCCGGGAGGTATCCAGAGGGATTTCCTCGACCTCCTCGGCCGGCTCCGCATGTGGCCTCTCCTCGTCCATGGCGACGACGGCCGTGATGGTGTCTATCCGCTGTCCTTCTCTTTCGGCCGGCCTCGTCAGCTTGAGGTAGCAGGCTCTGGCTATCCTCTGATTTCCTCTGGCGTAGCCGATGCCGTCATTGGTGGGGAACTTCAAGCATAGGTGCTTCATGGAGATGATGGCCTCCAAGTCCTCCAGCGCTGGCCAGCCCAAGATCAGGTTGTGGGCGCACTGGAGGTTGACCACCATGAACTCCATGTCAATTTTGGCATGGTGGGGGCCGTCACCGACTTCCACGGGGAGGACTATCGTGCCCTCGGCGTCGATAGAGTCCCCGGTGAAGCCGGATAACGGGGTCTTGATCGGCTTCAGCCGAGCTCTGTCCAGCTTCAGCTGCTTGAAGGTGTCTAGGTACATCACGTTGACGGAGCTCCCCGTATCGATGTAAGTACGGTGGATGATGGAGTCACCGATCTCACATCGGATGACGAGGGCGTCCCTGTGTGACTCCGTACCCGGAGGCAGATCCTTGTCGGTGAAGGTGATCGCCTCCGTTCGCTGCTTCTTCGGCTGGGGGGGGGGGGGACGTGGGACACCTCTCCAATGTAAAGGGATTGGGCCCATTTCTTCCTCTGAGTGGCGGAGTCCCCCCCAGTATTCCCACCTACGATGAGGTGGATGTGATTCTTCTTCGGCGGTGGCTCTTCGAAGTCCTCGTCGTCACTGAGTCTGCCAATCTCCCGCTTCTTCGCAGAGGGTTCGCCCCCACGTTTGCCGGTGTTTACCCAAGTGTTCTTGCGTGGGCCACCTTTGACAAACTGGGAGAGTTCCCCCTGGCGAATAAGGCGCTCGATGGCCTTCTTCAATGTGATGCAATCGTCAGTATTGTGCGACGAGTTCTTGTGGAACCGGCAGTATGTGCCGCCCTGCTGGATGGCAAGGATCTCCTCGGCCGGGCGGGGAGCCTGCTCGATGAGGCCGTGCTTCTCGGCATAATCGAGGATGGTGCCGACCGGGTGGGTGAGGGTTACTCCCGGTTGTTCCAACCTCGGCCGCCAGTGGCGGTCTTTCTTACTTTGTCCACCAGAGCCGTGGCGGCCCTGGGCACCCTGGCCGGCCGGGGACGGACCCGGGGCCGGCGAAGGATTTGTCTTCTTGGGGGGATGGCCCCCCTCTCTCTTGTGATTGTGGAGCTCGTCGGCGTCGGCATACAAGCCTCCGCGTTGGAGTGCCTTGGCGTACGACCTCGGGGGGTCAGTGATGAGGATCCTGGCGTACGGGGAGCTGCGGAGGGCTCCCTGGTACAAGGCGAGGAGGGTGCGCTCATCGGCCCCCTCGACCTCCTCGGTCTCCCTCGTCCATCGATCGATGAATGACCGGAGGGACTCTTCGTGCTGCTGCTTGACGGAGAGGAGGTGGGTAAAATACTTCTTCGCGCGCTTCCTCCCGACAAAGTGAGTGAGGAAGCGCTGGGCGAGATCCTGCCATGAGTCGATGCTTCCTTCTGGGAGCCCGTTGAACCACTCGTACGCTGGCCCCTCGAGAGTAGAGAGGAACCAACGGCAGAGGTATTCGTCGGACGCGTTCACCATCAGCATGTTGTTTTGGTAACGGCTGAAGTGCTCCTGGGGGTCTGATCAGCCATCATAGGACTTGATGGCGTTCCCCCTGTACTTCTCAGGGATGGGGGCCGAGAGGACCCTGTTGGTGAAGGGGGTCCTAGTCCTGACCTGGATGATGGGGTCACCCCGCCCTTCGGCCAGCTCCCTCTCCAGGGCGCTAACCTTGTTCATGAGCGCGTTGAGGCCGGGATCGTTGGAGGCGCCGGCCGTAGGGATGTTGGCCGACTGCTTGGCCTCCATCTGAGCTAGCCTCCTCTCCAGCTGGGCGATGACCTCGTCCCGGGGGTCCCTGGCGGCCGTAGCGCCGCCCGGCTGGTTCTTCATACGCTCGTTGTGAGCCGCGTTGATCTGGTGACGCACGTCATCCTCGTGCAACTTTCCCTTGCCCTTGTCCGGGCGGGGCTGGTCCGCTGTCCGGGACACAGACCCCAAGCTTTCCCTTGGCGAGCCAGGACGAGGATCACCAATCCGTCCCGCCATTCTCTCCGAAACCGGACGACGGCGCGTGTCACCCAGCCTATTGAAGGCAGAGGCTTTTCCACGCGCTGGGGTCTGCCCGGGCCGAAGAGGGGAAGCAGGGTGGGTGTGGGACGATGCAGTGTCCTGGGCCACAACCCCCTCATTGTTGCCTATCTGGACGGCCAACGGTTGGGGATGAGGAGGTGGAGTGACATTTCCCCCGGTCCTTGGCAGGAGTGCGCTGAGGACGGTGGGATTCTGAGCCAAGCTGGCGATGATAGCCGATAGTGCGGCCTGGACCTGAGGATCTACGGACGGAGAGGCCGCGGCCATAGGCTGGGCCGGGGCGTGGTCCGCTTTCTCAGCTCGTTTCTTTTCCAAGCCGAGGCGGGCGTCGGGGACTCCGCCGTTGAGTTGGTTGCGGAGGTCCGTCGTGAGGTTGAAGGCCTCCTGGAAGAGGTCTCCTCCGCCGACCTGGTCGGCCGTGGCGTCCTCATCGTGCTCCCTGGGCTCTTGGTCCTCCGGGATGACTTTGCTGACGAGGTTGCGGTTTGACTTAGTTCTCCCCATGATCAGTGGTTAGCTGTGCTTGGTAGCGACGAAGGGTGCTAACTTGATTGTTCTAGCTCTCAACGAGAGCACCAAATGATAGAGTATATCTAGAGAGAAGTGAGAGCTAGAGAGAGAAGTGCAATAATATGCTTCAATAGAATGAATTTGTCACCCCTATAACTACTCCTAAGGGGAGTATTTATAGAGAAAATTAGGGTTGGGCTCCCAAGCTTTGGGCTTGGAAGGCTCATTTACAACTGGACCGCTACTGGGCCGAATACAAAGCCTCTAATGGGCTGTACAAATGAGTAAGTATAGGATCCGATTCTGGGAGGTCTTCGGGGCCGACGAGGGCACGGCCGACGAGGGCACGGCCGACGAGGGCACCCGGGTTCCTTGGACTCAGGACCATAATCCGAGTTGGCTTCTTTTCGGCCGACGGGGGCGTCCTGGCCGACGAGGGCGCCACTCTGTTGTCTTGTGCTTTCCGTTCTTCCGAGTATGTGGGTCCTGGGGCTCAGACCCATATACTCCATCATCATCTGTTTACATTTTCCCTTGTAGACGTGCTATACATAATATAAATAGACCAACGTGGTTGAAGCATTCTTAGCTTGAACATTTAGATGTCTAGTTTATTTGTATTTTACAATTGTTGAAATCTGATCTAGTTTGATCTAATTTGTTTAAATCTGATTTGATTAGAATTATTTAAGTCTCATTTGATCCATTATGAGACCGAAACCAGTCTAAATAAAAACAAAGTGAGCTGCAAGTTTACAAACAAATAAATAAATATGAGTAAGAAATAATGGAAAGGATATAAATATGCAACACCACCAACAAAAAGTTCAGCTATATATATTAATATTGGTTAAAATTAAAGTTCGTCTCTAATGAAAATGTAGACTCCATATGGATCATTCCAAAACATAGTGATACTATTTTAAATTTTTATTTATGATTTTTTAAATAAAAATATGCTTATTAAAATATTTTGAAATTAAGTGCACCTTTATACAATACTGAGTATAAAATAAAGAGAGAATTCCCTAAATAGGAGTAAAAAAGTTTTGAAATTTCAAAATAGGAGTATCATGTTTTTAATTCTTTGAGTAGGAGTAAATTTCTGCCAAGTTTGACATTAATAGGCTTTGGAACATGACATTTTTTCTAAACTTGGCAGATCACTCCTATTTGGGAAATAATAAACATGATAATCCTATTTTGAACTTTCAAAAAGTTTTTGCTCCTATTTAGAGCAATTTCTATAAAATAAATTACATAACTAAAAAATTGAGATAACAAATTTAAGCATGCATGAATTCACGTTTAGGCATAGGGAAAATGTACAAATATACCCATGTAACATGAGTGTGAGAACAAATATACATTTGTTTTATTTTTTTGGAACAAATATACCCTCAAGTATATGTTGAAGTTCATACATACCCTAAACTTTTAAAAAAATGAAAAAAATTCCCTCATGTTTTTATAAAGGAGAAATTTCTCCCAACTGACTTTAAATTGATAAAATAAATTTCAAAAAACACCAAAAATAAATTATAAATTCAAAATTTAAAAATAAAAAAATTTTAAAAATGTAATTGTGCCCAATTCTCCCTTTTATTGTTTTTATATTAATATTGTTAGTATAAAGTATTATTTCAAAGTTTACTATATATTTAAGACTTTTTTCAAAAAAAGTCTTAACATATGTGTTGCAATGTAAAAAAAATTATTTTTTTGCGTTCTTTGCACTATAAAATTACATATTTTGTATGATGATACATAAGCCAAGATTACATAATAATGAATTTAATTTTATTAAGGTTAAACAAAATCAAAGAATGTTATTTCAAAAAATGAACAATGTGTTCAAAATTATGCAACAAGACTAAAATTAATATTTATGAAGTTGAAGTGCATCATTTTACAACTGAAAATTAATATTTTTTCAATTTAAAATTGAAGAGTTAATATTTTAACATAATACTAAATTTTTATTTTTAAATTTTGAATTTGTAATTTTTTTCTGGTGTTGTTTGAAATTTATTTTATCTATTTAAAGTCAATAACGGTAAATTTGCCCCTTTATAAGAACATGAAGGGTATTTTTGCACTTTTGTAAAAGTTCAGGGATATATACGCACTTCAATATATACTTCAGAAGTATATTTATTTCGAAAAATAGAGCAAAAATATATTTGTTCTCACACACATACTACAGAAGTATATTTGTATTTTTTTCCTTTAGCATACCCTGGCCCATACAGCCTAATAGTCTAGTACGAAACATTGCACATAAACTTTCAAATATTACAACTTTGTCATTGTGTTTTTTGATATGACATTGATCTAAATTTATTCTAACCGAATTCTAGCACACTTTTTTTACCGAAAGTCTCACATCCGTATATGAAATGGTTTCAGTGAGAATGTAAGTAGTGTCAATTAAATTTTAATTATTAAAAATTACGTTAAACGAGACTGAATAGAAACTTAATTTCACAAATAGGACTAAAGTCTAAATCATTCACATATAGGACTAAATATTAATTTTGTACCCTAAATACCCTAGAGTATTAATTCATAATAAATTGTTTTAATTCATTATAAAATCGTGAACAAATAATAAAAAAATTATTGAATAAAAAATTAAAAAAAAATGAGAAAAATAAAATAATAATAAATGAAGTAAAAACCCATAGGAAAATTAAAAAATATATGGATGACTATCCCACCGACGCTACCGTTTCTTAGCAGTTAGCACCACCATCTCTGATCGATGAAAAAATATCATTTTTTTGGAAAAAAAAAATGTCTTTTTTTGAAAATGTCAAGAAAATGGTCTTTAATTTACTCTTTGATAATGTCAACATTTTCATTGAAACGGTTATCAATATAGCATTACTAATGCATGATTCATTTTTTATGGTGATCGGAGATAGTGGTGCTGGATGGCAAAGGTGGCGGCTTTTTTTCGTTTTTATTAAATTTTTAACTTTTTTTCTAATTTTTATTTTTTTGATTTATAATTTTTATTTTTCTATTTTTTATTTACATTAATTTTATTATATATTTATTTTAGTTCAAAAAGCCACAAAAATATATTTTTCCAAACACATATAATTAGTTTTACTAGAGAATTTGAAATAGCGTAGTCCTATTTGCGATTTCTAGATATCTGTTACTCTTAATTAGGAATTAGTTATACATTACACCGCCACGCGCACTCAATTGAAGCATTCAGCTCTTGGTTCGACAGTCGGACACTAAGAGCATCTCCAATAGGAGGCTGTTCACATTTAAAAAATGGACTACGTCATCCTTGTTTAACATTGGAGTAAAAAGTGTGTCTCCAAGGGCAAGATGTAAACATGGGTGTTATGATGATATGTCAAAAAATAATTTTGACATCGTTAACATGGTAGTCTTCCCAAGACAGTGCCCTCCACATGCCGAATCAGCAAAAAAGAGAGCTAAAATATCGCACTTCTCCTGCCCATGATCCACGTACATACTCCTAGCAGTTACATTACTGAATTTCAATTTTTTAAAAAAATCCACTTGTACAAAACTGTTAGACATAAATGAAATGCATTGTGGGGCATTTGACTGAACATTCCATACATCTCGATTGGGTTTTGAATTATGCTTTGACATTCATTCGGTTAAACATTCCATACATATATTGCCACGTGTCACAATTTTTTTAATGTTGAAAGCCTCCCATTAAACTCTGGATAATGATTTTTTTAATGTTGAAAGCCTCACAATTTTTTTAATGTCACGATCGATCTTATTCTTTTGGTTAATGATAAAAAACTCTGGATAATGATTTTAATTATTACTGATGGAGTATATGGATCCTGACCCCCCGGCCTGCCGACTATTGGGCCTGGACAGCGGCCCACACACGTTTAACGAATATCATTCATATTATTGTACATTATTATTATTATTCAGATGTTCTAGATTATTTTTTTGTACTATCAGTCCATTTATGTAACCGAGTCTGTCAGGCCCATATTAGAGGCTCAGACCCGGATTTTCCCTATATATACTCCTTATAGGAAGACTATTGAACCACGACCAATATTCATTCACAATACACTTATTTCTTCTTCTCCATTTCCCTACTACATTCTTGTTCAAATATACTTTTCATACAATATGGGTATCAATTATCCAACAATGGTGCTCTCGTTGAGAGATTTGAACACAATCAAGTGAGAAAAACTCCCAAAAATAACTAAAAATTCATACGCAGAACGAGAAATCGAGCAAAAACAAGCTGGAAAATTCAAAAAAAGAATATTTGGAATGCTCCAGATCTGAAGCAGTTCTCGCCAACCCGAACTGGCTGGTCAACCGGAGCAATTCAATGTCAAAGGGAGGACCGGATCCGATGTTGGTCCGGCGACCAGAAGCTCCGGCGAAGCACGGACTCCGGTAGCTCTTACTCGTTCACCCACCTTCGCCACAACACCCTCACCAGCAGTGGCTCTCTCTGACTTAACGGTATCCGCCATTAATGGCGGACTAAAGCTCCTGGAAGTGAAGACGCAGGCCTCCGACCCAAATCACAAAAATCAGATCTTCCTCCTTCGCCTAAAACAGATCTACCAGCGCACACAACCCCAGCCCCCCTCCCAGACACCAGCGCCACTGCTCGCCCAACCCTCAGCCGTAGAGCATAGCCTCCACCGTAGATCCTCGACGAAGCCGCCGCATATCCTCGACGAAGCCTCCGCAGGTCCTCGACGAAGCCGCCGCAGGTCCGCCGCGCAAAGCTGAGCCATCCGGCTACCTCTCTCCGACGACAAAAGCTACTGAAGCTTTCCTGACCCCTTGAGCTGGTGACGACATGGCAGAGGACAAGGCAAGGTGTGGCGCGTGCAGCCTGCGACCCCTCTCTGGCGACTCCGCCTTTCTTCCTGATGATGGCAATCGTAGGCGGCTGGCAGCGAGAAAGTAGCCACTCTCTTTATTTTCCGCACCTAACGCAAGCTGCGCGAATAAGTGTAGGCCAGAATAATCAAAGGCCTGCCAAGATTGGTACCAACTGGTGCAGGGTAGCAGTGGGCCATGCCACACATGACCTTGCTAGAATTCAATTAAGATGACCGACACTTGTAGATTTGAGGAGGGCAGAAGCTTTGCAACATTGTTGTCTACGTAGACTAGGTTCAATATGCTGGGGAGCTGCCAATAATGAATAAAGGCCCAATTGCTAGATCTGGCCAGACAGTCTACTTATCAGCCCAACATATTTCATCCCGTCAAAAGATAACTAATTCTTTAATTCTCATACGTATTATTTATGTTTATTTAAATCATTTTTTTCGGTTAAATGTCACACTATCACGTAATTTTGATCAAATGCCTAGTAGAGTATGGCTTGAGACCCATCACTATGATTCAAAGCCCTGACTCCTCAGGCACAAAGCCCTGACTCCTGAGGTACAAAGCCCTGACTCCTCAGACACAAAGCCCTGACTCTCAGGCACGAAGATCGGTCTTAGTCATTCGAAGAGTGGCCACCGTTGCGTACGAATGACTCACACCTCCACTCTACTAAGTATTTTATGATTACATCAACAATTCACATTTCCACTTTTTTCAAGTGACGAACTCCTGATCGAAAACATAAACCCCAAGAAAAAAATTTATATGCATGTTAAATGTATAGGTACGAAGATGACTTACTCATTTTTCACCTCGTCTCCACTCGCCTCAACTCTCAAGGACTGGGGGACTGGGGGACTGAGAGGTCAGATTTTCTAGATGAGCAGCAAATATCACGCATGAGCAGGAACGAGAGCTAAATCAGATGAAGACAGGTTGAACTAGACAAAAGTGATTATGCCGGAAGGGTCTACCTTCCTTGTTTCATGTTGGGGGCGTTAGGTGTACTCTTTTTCCCTTTATTAGGATTTTTTCGCACTGGGTTTTTTCCTAGTAAAGGTTTTTAATGAGGCACCTCCCCATCATGGACAAGGGTGGTGGTCCCCCGGCCGAAGAGAAAAAACCAAAGGCAGAAGAACGTTGCAGATACAATTGTGAACTATTCCCTTTCACCTCGAGTACTCTCGACTCAGGGAGTGGGGGACTCCTGATGAAGTATATGGACCCCGACCCCCCGGCCTGCTGACTATTGGCCTTGGACAGCGGCACACACACGTTTAGCGGATATCATTCATATTATTGTACATTATTATTATTCAGATGTTCTAGATTAGTTTTTTGTATTATCAGTCCATTTATGTAACCGGGTCTGTCGGCCCATATTAGAGGCCCAGACCCAGATTTTCCCTATATATACTCCGTATAGGAGGCTATTGAACCACGGCCAATATTCATTCACAATACACACTTATCTCCTTCTCTACTACACTCTTGTTCAAATCTCTTTAGTTATAGGATATGGGTATCAATTATCCAACAATTACATTTGTATATAATTTATAAATTTATACTTTTTTAAAATATTTTGAATAAGGAATAATTTGATATAATTTTATATTCAAAATAATTTCGTATGTATTAAAAAATATCATTGGTCAAAGTTGATTGTCATTGTTAAAAAAAAGTCAATTTGACAAACCTTTTCGAGACGGAGGGAGTATGATTGTGAATGTTTACTTTTTTGTTTTATTTTTTAAATAAGTAAGACCGAATAAATAATATTTTGAGAATTGAACATATTTATTCTAAATTTACACTTTTTTTGATATGAAATGGTTTCAGTGAGAATGTAAGTAGTGTCAATTAAATTTTAATTATTAAAAATTACGTTAAACGAGACTGAATAGAATCTTAATTTCACAAATAGGACTAAAGTCTAAATCATTCACGTATAGGACTAAATATTAATTTTGTACCCTAAATACCCTAGAGTATTAATTCATAATAAATTGTTTTAATTCATTATAAAATCGTGAACAAATAATAAAAAAATTATTGAATAAAAAATTAAAAAAAATGAGAAAAATAAAATAATAATAAATGAAGTAAAAACCCATAGGAAAATTAAAAAATATATGGATGACTATCCCACCGACGCTACCGTTTCTTAGCAGTTAGCACCACCATCTCTGATCGATGAAAAAATATCATTTTTTTGGAAAAAAAAAATGTCTTTTTTTGAAAATGTCAAGAAAATGGTCTTTAATTTACTCTTTGATAATGTCAACATTTTCATTGAAACGGTTATCAATATAGCATTACTAATGCATGATTCATTTTTTATGGTGATCGGAGATAGTGGTGCTGGATGGCAAAGGTGGCGGCTTTTTTTCGTTTTTATTAAATTTTTAACTTTTTTTCTAATTTTTATTTTTTTGATTTATAATTTTTATTTTTCTATTTTTTATTTACATTAATTTTATTATATATTTATTTTAGTTCAAAAAGCCACAAAAATATATTTTTCCAAACACATGTAATTAGTTTTACTAGAGAATTTGAAATAGCGTAGTCCTATTTGCGATTTCTAGATATCTGTTACTCTTAATTAGGAATTAGTTATACATTACACCGCCACGCGCACTCAATTGAAGCATTCAGCTCTTTGTTCGACAGTCGGACACTAAGAGCATCTCCAATAGGAGGCTGTTCACATTTAAAAAATGGACTACGTCATCCTTGTTTAACATTGGAGTAAAAAGTGTCTCCAAGGGCAAGATGTAAACATGGGTGTTATGATGACATGTCAAAAAATAATTTTGACATCGTTAACATGGTAGTCTTCCCAAGACAGTGCCCTCCACATGCCGAATCAGCAAAAAAGAGAGCTAAAATATCGCACTTCTCCTGCCCATGATCCACGTACATACTCCTAGCAGTTACATTACTGAATTTCAATTTTTTAAAAAAATCCACTTGTACAAAACTGTTAGACATAAATGAAATGCATTGTGGGGCATTTGACTGAACATTCCATACATCTCGATTGGGTTTTGAATTATGCTTTGACATTCATTCGGTTAAACATTCCATACATATATTGCCACGTGTCACAATTTTTTTAATGTTGAAAGCCTCCCATTAAACTCTGGATAATGATTTTTTTAATGTTGAAAGCCTCACAATTTTTTTAATGTCACGATCGATCTTATTCTTTTGGTTAATGATAAAAAACTCTGGATAATGATTTTAATTATTACTGATGGAGTATATGGATCCTGACCCCCGGCCTGCCGACTATTGGGCCTGGACAGCGGCCCACACACGTTTAACGAATATCATTCATATTATTGTACATTATTATTATTATTCAGATGTTCTAGATTATTTTTTTGTACTATCAGTCCATTTATGTAACCGAGTCTGTCAGGCCCATATTAGAGGCTCAGACCCGGATTTTCCCTATATATACTCCTTATAGGAGACTATTGAACCACAACCAATATTCATTCACAATACACTTATTTCTTCTTCTCCATTTCCCTACTACATTCTTGTTCAAATATACTTTTCATACAATCAAGTGAGAAAAACTCCCAAAAATAACTAAAAATTCATACGCAGAACGAGAAATCGAGCAAAAACAAGCTGGAAAATTCAAAAAAAGAATATTTGGAATGCTCCAGATCTGAAGCAGTTCTCGCCAACCCGAACTGGCTGGTCAACCGGAGCAATTCAATGTCAAAGGGAGGACCGGATCCGATGTTGGTCCGGCGACCAGAAGCTCCGGCGAAGCACGGACTCCGGTAGCTCTTACTCGTTCACCCACCTTCGCCACAACACCCTCACCAGCAGTGGCTCTCTCTGACTTAACGGTATCCGCCATTAATGCGGACTAAAGCTCCTGGAAGTGAAGACGCAGGCCTCCGACCCAAATCACAAAAATCAGATCTTCCTCCTTCGCCTAAAACAGATCTACCAGCGCACACAACCCCAGCCCCCCTCCCAGACACCAGCGCCACTGCTCGCCCAACCCTCAGCCGTAGAGCATAGCCTCCACCGTAGATCCTCGACGAAGCCGCCGCATATCCTCGACGAAGCCTCCGCAGGTCCTCGACGAAGCCGCCGCAGGTCCGCCGCGCAAAGCTGAGCCATCCGGCTACCTCTCTCCGACGACAAAAGCTACTGAAGCTTTCCTGACCCCTTGAGCTGGTGACGACATGGCAGAGGACAAGGCAAGGTGTGGCGCGTGCAGCCTGCGACCCCTCTCTGGCGACTCCGCCTTTCTTCCTGATGATGGCAATCGTAGGCGGCTGGCAGCGAGAAAGTAGCCACTCTCTTTATTTTCCGCACCTAACGCAAGCTGCGCGAATAAGTGTAGGCCAGAATAATCAAAGGCCTGCCAAGATTGGTACCAACTGGTGCAGGGTAGCAGTGGGCCATGCCACACATGACCTTGCTAGAATTCAATTAAGATGACCGACACTTGTAGATTTGAGGAGGGCAGAAGCTTTGCAACATTGTTGTCTACGTAGACTAGGTTCAATATGCTGGGGAGCTGCCCAATAATGAATAAAGGCTCAATTGCTAGATCTGGCCAGACAGTCTACTTATCAGCCCAACATATTTCATCCCATCAAAAGATAACTAATTCTTTAATTCTCATACGTATTATTTATGTTTATTTAAATCATTTTTTTCGGTTAAATGTCACACTATCACGTAATTTTGATCAAATGCCTAGTAGAGTATGGCTTGAGACCCATCACTATGATTCAAAGCCCTGACTCCTCAGGCACAAAGCCCTGACTCCTGAGGTACAAAGCCCTGACTCCTCAGACACAAAGCCCTGACTCTCAGGCACGAAGATCGGTCTTAGTCATTCGAAGAGTGGCCACCGTTGCGTACGAATGACTCACACCTCCACTCTACTAAGTATTTTATGATTACATCAACAATTCACATTTCCACTTTTTTCAAGTGACGAACTCCTGATCGAAAACATAAACCCCAAGAAAAAAATTTATATGCATGTTAAATGTATAGGTACGAAGATGACTTACTCATTTTTCACCTCGTCTCCACTCGCCTCAACTCTCAAGGACTGGGGGACTGGGGGACTGAGAGGTCAGATTTTCTAGATGAGCAGCAAATATCACGCATGAGCAGGAACGAGAGCTAAATCAGATGAAGACAGGTTGAACTAGACAAAAGTGATTATGCCGGAAGGGTCTACCTTCCTTGTTTCATGTTGGGGGCGTTAGGTGTACTCTTTTTCCCTTTATTAGGATTTTTTCGCACTGGGTTTTTTCCTAGTAAAGGTTTTTAATGAGGCACCTCCCCATCATGGACAAGGGTGGTGGTCCCCCGGCCGAAGAGAAAAAACCAAAGGCAGAAGAACGTTGCAGATACAATTGTGAACTATTCCCTTTCACCTCGAGTACTCTCGACTCAGGGAGTGGGGGACTCCTGATGAAGTATATGGACCCCGACCCCCCGGCCTGCTGACTATTGGCCTTGGACAGCGGCACACACACGTTTAGCGGATATCATTCATATTATTGTACATTATTATTATTCAGATGTTCTAGATTAGTTTTTTGTATTATCAGTCCATTTATGTAACCGGGTCTGTCGGCCCATATTAGAGGCCCAGACCCAGATTTTCCCTATATATACTCCGTATAGGAGGCTATTGAACCACGGCCAATATTCATTCACAATACACACTTATCTCCTTCTCTACAACACTCTTGTTCAAATCTCTTTAGTTATACGATATGGGTATCAATTATCCAACAATTACATTTGTATATAATTTATAAATTTTTACTTTTTTAAAATATTTTGAATAAGGAATAATTTGATATAATTTTATATTCAAAATAATTTCGTATGTATTAAAAAATATCATTGGTCAAAGTTGATTGTCATTGATAAAAAAAAGTCAATTTGACAAACCTTTTCGAGACGGAGGGAGTATGATTGTGAATGTTTACTTTTTTGTTTTATTTTTTAAATAAGTAAGACCGAATAAATAATATTTTGAGAATTGAACATATTTATTCTTAATTATTAACTTTGTACATATTTCATTCGTATTTAAAGAAATTATTTTTTCTTTTTATAAATTCTTGAAAACTTCACCAAGAAAATGATATGTTCAAATGAGATCAAACTTGACCAAAGTTATACATCAGAATACAGAAAATCAATGTAAACAAAATATATCAAATTGAACCAAACTAGTATCTCACCCGTGCGCTGCACGGGATTTAACCTTTATGTGTTGTAATTGCAAATAAACAAACACATTTATGAAAATATATTTCACATGTGCATTGCACGAGATGTAATTTATAAATATTATAAAAGTTAATTATAAACACATTTATGAATCTATTATAGAATTAAAATGCGTAAAATCATAAATAAACAACAATAAATTTTAATAAATACCCACTTTAAAAGTTTTTTGCAATTTAGATTTCTTTCATCGTCACATATCAAAAAAGTTTAGCCCATCAAATTTCTGATTGAGGAAAGTGAAAATACATCTCTCAATATATAAAAATAGGATGGCATAAGAAAGTTGCATTTGGGCAATATTTATTCATCTGAGTGTGGGATGGAATCATTGCGCGGAGAATATCAATATTTACGCGTCTTTTAAAATGCGTATAATGCTTGAAATGCAAAAAAAAAGACTGAACCAGCCAATCCGGTCCAAAAACACAGGTCGAGACTGTCACCCGTGAGCTGCCCCCGAGGTCATCTCCAAGACTCCAACCCTAACCGCCCAAAACAGTCCCGATACTGGGAATTGACCTGTTCCGGTTACGGTCGGTCCACCCTTAAGGAAGGGATGACATTTTAATGGTTATACATAAATGTACACTTTAAAACTGAAGTAGATACTTATCTCCTCTTTATTTAGTTTCTTTATAGTCTGCTTTAATTGCTGGTAAAATATTGAAATGCATTTTAGGATAACTAATCGATATAAAAAATGCTGATAATTGTATGACAATATTCACACCTAATTAAAATAATTTTACCAAAGCAAGAAACACTTAATATGTCAAAATAACATCATAAAAAGATCCAGCTGATAGTAAATATTAGTTTAGAGAATCATGTGAATGACAATAATAAATCCACTTTGAGAGTGTACGTGGTATTTGAGTTTGTAATAGTTTTTTGGACAAATTAATACAGTTAACATGTGAAAATTCCTTTGATCTCATTAACCAAATTCCCAAACAAAAACTGAAAGAAAAGCAATGGAAAAAACATAGTTGATTTTTTTAAAAGCAGAGTTTAGGTTAGAAACAAAAAAAGGAAGATATAACAAAGTGCATGTTGCAATGTCCAGATTGAAGACAACCTTGAAAACAACCTCGGGATATACATGTTAGTCCCTGTTTCTGTAACAGTAGTCCCTGTTTCTGTAACAGCAATGAATAACGATCTAACAACGAAGATTAAATGTAAGGATGAACACAGAATGAATCAACGTAAAACCTTCTTTGATAGACCGTGAACTCGTACAACAGAAAAATATGCGCGTAAGGCTATGAAGAATAAGTACGACGTTAACCTATTCCTAAACCTCGGCTCCCTTTTTATAGGCGAGGTTTAGGTTAGGCGTACAAGGCTTTTAGCCTGTTTATATGGGCCTAACACTTGGCCCGATTGCTATCTAATTCATGCACTAATTAAATACAATGATTAAATATAAAGCTAATCTATGACCAACTTGATTCACAAATGACCTCCAGCCTGCTTTCCTTTTAAATGAGTGAGGTCTCTTAGCTTCAGTTCATTCAGTGGCTTGACTCTGTCTGGTCTACGCCAGATATGCTCTCTGATTTCTTCTTGGAAGGGGGCTTTGATGCGAACATTATCCCAGGGTTTCTCTGTCTTGGGAAGTCTTCCCGCTGATTGTCTTACGACTGATTCAAGAGTTTTCTGGGATTCTTTGTAATTCTCCCCTTCCTTGCGTTCATCGTCCTCGAGCCTTATGATATCTTCAGAGCATTTGTTAATTAGTTCTCGTAGCCACCAGTTTCTTTGCATGTCCTCTTGTTCGGCCTCATTACGAAGATCATCCCATTCTGTCCATTGTCTCGGCCATTTGTCATATATCACCGCCTCCTCCAGTGCATCATGGATGTCTTTGCCTGGGGAAATGTATGGAACTCTTTGTTGAGGCGGTGATTGTTCCTGAGTAGCACTACCGGGTTCACTTGGATTGCCCGTTGACATCAGCTTAGAACTAGGTTCCAACTGATGGCCTGATGGAGAAGATGTACCAGTGGTAACATCATCAGGACTTCCATCCCCTCCTCGGTTGGTATCTCTGGGAGATACGCCTCGGGATGTTATTTCTAGCTCGACCATGCTAGATAAGTTGACTGTGGATGGTGGCTGTTGGTTTGTTGAGGTTTCGGGTTGGATGGGTTGTGGAGTTTGGCTTGGTAGGGCAGTTTGATCAAGTGATCGAGGTCGTTTGTTCTCCCCCTCATGAGGATCCGAATCATCGGGGTCCTCATGGGAACGTTTGCGACCACGAAGACTCTCCTTGCAAGTGCTCTTGGTTTCAGGTGAAGAAAGAAGGGCTTCAAGTATGGCTTGCTGATGAAGAGTGAGCTTGTCTTCAGGGGTGTTTAAGAGGTTGTTCAGCAAAGCCGATGCTAGTGTGTCAAAGGATAGTGAGGAGAGATCGGTGGAGGGTGTGGTCGGGTGTGGGGAGAATACTGGTTCTGTATCCTGGGTTCCCCGAGAAAGAGAAGGAATGGGAATTTGGTTTATGGATTGGTGGGATAGAGGGGTGGAGGATATGGGTTGTGTATGGGAGATGAACGGTTCAGGGGAAGGTTGGGGTGGTGTTTGTTCAGACTGAACCGCTTGGGTGGTCCTAAATTCCTGTGCTAGAGCGGTCATTGCATCTTGCACCCATGGCTTAATGGTGGAATCTAGGAAGCGATTGAGTAGAACGTTTACGTTTTCAAAGGTAGGGTGACCAGTTACGGGGGTTGTAACTGTTGACACAGCATCAGTGAAGATTGCTGATGTGTGGCTTGCATTTAATGATGGAATCATTATGGGCGTAGCAGGGCTTCCAACCGTCATAGCTTGCGCTCTGGTTGTTGCGTTCAGGGTGTGTGCACCTGTATGTGCAGTGAATAGTGTAGGTGTCCTAGAAAATGAAGAAAATGTGGGGAATGTGACACCTAGACTCGATGTGTGAGAAGAAGGGGTTTTGACCTTGGGAGATAGGTCAATTGTATGCTCAACTGATTCAGAAGGAATCAACGAGGGGGTGGAGTCCCGTTCTTTTGAAACAATAGCCTGTTGAGAGGCTATCGAGTGGCTGGGAGAGGGCTGTGCTTGCACAGTTGAGCCAGATGCTGCGACTTCTACCCGGGAACCGAAAAGATCGGCTCCTGTGCTTAGGGATTCAGCTCGGCTTATCTGGATAAAGGTGTCGCAGCCCGCGAAGATATGTTCGTCTGCCTTATCAATCAGGATTTTTCTGGCTCGGGGCTGGGGCTTTGCCTTGGCAGCCTTGTCATTCTTGACCTTTGCCCTTTTCTCTCGGATGACGACTTCCTCTGAATTGAATGATGCCTTAATTGAATGAGCCGCCTCGACATAATCATCCTTGGAGCAATTTGTCTCGCTGGGATCGGCTCTCGGTTTAGCTTTTTCTTTTATTGTGAAGACTTGAGGTCTGCCAGCGATTATTGGTGCTGCGTCTTCAGCAGTAATTCTTTTCTTCTTCGGAGATTCGACTGGCAGCTTCCCTTTTCTGATCAGGGCATATGTGAGCTCCACATCATCACTATCATTGTCATCATCGTCATTATCCGAGCCAGATTCCCCGCTCTCCGTGCCCACGCTCTCGGAAGCCTCGTCGTCAGTGTTTGTTTGGGCTTCACTTGACGATTCATTGGCCGTTTCCTCAGCGTCTGTTTCGGTGCCCTCAGCCGCCTAACTCGTCTCAAGAGAGTCGTCAGACTTTCCTTCATTGGGCGAACCGGCCACTGGTTTCTGTGGCTTTTGGGCTCTCTTGGGACCCTTACTAACACTCGGCTTTGCCCCTGGGGTAGGTCCAACTGGGTTTTGCTGAACCATAGGGATGGTTTTCTCTGTGGCTTCCTTGTACTGCTGAACTGCTGGATTTGAAGATTTTACAAGGTTGAGCAGAAACCCAGGGATCCGCAGACCGAAGGTAGGGTTCTTGTCTGCTTTAAAGTATTGCAGCTTTGGGGCATTGTAGTGTGGATCGGAGCTGCGTTTTGGGATTGACGAGTGCTCTGCCATGCAGTCGTTGATGATCAGCCCAAGCCACCTTGCATATGGGATGGTACCTGGCATGTTCTTCTCTTTGGCTTTGACCAGGTCCATTAGCTCTGAGAAGAAGAGCTGTGCCATGTCGTAGTTCTTGTTGAAGGCGATGCCATGGAAGATAAACAGGATCTGCTTGTTGCACTTGTCGAATCCGGCATGCTTCGGCGACAGGCACTTGTCTACTAGCCCGAAGAGGCTCTTCCACGGATGACGAAGATATGCTCCGTTGAAGTTTGAGAGTTGTGGCAGTAAGGAGGTGTAGCCGAGTGATGCTACGTCTTTCAGTAGATCGGGGATGGATGGCAGCGCATCATATGTATCTTGGACTGACAGCGCTAATGTAGTGCGCAGTGTTGATGGTGTCAGAACCACCCGCATGCCGTTCAATTTGGTCTTTATCTTTGAGCGATCCTTCGGTGATTCTGTATGCACGTGGCCCCAAAATTGTTGTAGGTATATCTCTGGCACTGGTTTGGCGTTGTGAAGTGCAGGCCAGAGATAGTGACCTTTCATTATGGCCGGAATGATCGGGTTTTGGCACTTGAAGACGGTGAGGTCTAGCTGGAAGTTGTTGTCCAGCACCTTGATCCACCTGCCCTTAGGGTAGATGGCGTCGTCAATCTGTGTTTGAGTGTTTCCTGCCATTTTCAACTGTAGAAGCAGGGGGTCAGCACATGAAGTTCAACTGTTTGATTTGATTGAAAGAGTTTGATTTGCAGTTGTAGATAAGTTTATGCAAGTGGAAATTTTGAAAAAAATTGCTAAGTCCAAATCTCTAGATCTGAAACTCGAGAACATGATTTCGAGATCCAAATCTCGAGATCTTGATTTCGAGATTCAAATCTCGAGATCAAGATGTCGAGATGCAGATCTCGAGATCTTGATTTCGAGATTCAAATCTCGAGATCAAGATGTCGAGATGCTGATCTCGACATCTTGATTTCGAGATTCAAATCTCGAGATCAAGATGTCGAGATACAGATCTCGAGATCTTGATTTCGAGATTCAAATCTCGAGATCAAGATGTCGAGATGCCTATCTCGAGATCTTGATTTCGAGAAGGTGAACCGACGATCTCGAGATCTTGAAAACCAAAATCTCGAAATCATGATTTCGAAGCGACGAATCCACCTGCAAAGACATAGATACGATATACCAAAAACGATAACAACAAGATTTCGACATACATTCAAACCAAAAATCCTAATAATAATTTTTTTTTGATTTTGAGAAGTTACGAGCGATTGAGCAAGAACGATTTTTCGAGTAAATTCGGTGTTTAAGGAACTCGAAATCGATGGATATTCTACCTTAGAGTGTTTGCGAAAGTGAATAGGAGAAGGAGAAGTTTTTGCGAAAACAAGGTTTTGAGGAGTCGAGAGAGACGAAACGATGTGAGCTCTGCCTTGCGAAAACTTTTGGTTTTTGAAAAATCAGAATGAAGGAATGAAGGATAAGGGTTTTCGCGAGGCTTTTATACGCGAGAAATTTTGGACCTCCTCCGTAACAATTGAGCCCAAATTATTGGGCTGGCACACAGTGCCCTTTTAAAAGATTTTCGAGGCCCAAACCAGTAAAAATAGAGAGCTCCCCCTCAATCAGTGAAAATTCCCCCCCCCCCCCCCCCCCCCCTCAAAAAATGCAACGAACAATATGTACAAATGCAACGCACACACACTATTTTTGTTCTTTTTGATTTTTCACACACTCAACACATGCAACACACGCACACTATTTTTTGTTATTTTTCTGGTTTTCTCCCCCTCAACACATGCAACGCACACACACTATTTACAAATCACACGCACACACACTTTTTACAAGTCACACGCACGCACACTTTGCAGATCAGTGGAGACAAAAATTAAACAGGCTCGAGGTTCAACATGCCCAACTTGGAGACTAGGAACTAGAATCTTTTTTCATCCAATGCCTTAGTGAACAAGTCAGCCAGTTGAAGCTCTGAGCTTACAAAATACATGTCAATATCTCCTTTCTCCACGTGGTCCTTGATGAAATGATAACGCAGGTCGATGTGTTTGGTGCGGGAGTGATGAACCGGGTTGCTGGTGATGGCGATGGCGCTCTGTGAGTCACTGTAGATCGGGATATGGCGGAAAGTGTAACCGTAGTCCTTTAGCTGGGTCTTCATCCATAATATTTGTGAACAACAGCTAGCAGCCGCGACGTATTCTGCCTCGGCCGTAGATGTTGACACCACAGTTCTGTTTCTTGGAAGACCAGCAGACTAACTTATCGCCCAAGAACTGGACAGCTCCCGATGTACTTTTGCGGTCCATTCGGCAACCAGCAAAATCAGCGTTAGAGTATTCGACTAGGTCAAAACCTGAGTGCTTGGGATACCAAAGGCCTAGATTCACAGTGCCTTTGAGGTATCTCAGAATTCTTCGAACAGCGGTCAGATGGGATTCCTTCGGATTCGCCTGAAAGCGTACACATAAGCATGTGGAGAAGACAATGTCAGGTCTGCTTGACGTGAGATATAGCAAAGATCCAATGATGGCCCTGTAGTTTGTAGCATCAACTAGCTTCCCGGAGGGGTCTGAGTCCAGTTTGTTGTTTGGGGACATGGGGGTCGTCATGGAAGATTTGCCTTCTATGTTGAATCTCTTTAGCATATCCAGAATGTATTTGGACTGATTGATGAAAATGCCATCAGAGAGTTGTCTTACTTGCAGGCCTAAGAAGAAGTTAAGTTCGCCCATCATGCTCATCTCGAACTTGGTTTTCATCAGTTTCTCAAAGTGTTGGCACAGGCGCGGATTTGAAGAGGCAAAGATGATGTCATCAACATAGATCTGAATCAGGATGATGTCAGACTTCTGTCGCTTGATAAACAAAGTAGTATCGATCTTTCCTTTTGAGAAACCTGATTCGATCAAAAATTCAGTCAAGGCATCGTACCAAGCTCTGGGTGCCTGTTTCAACCCATAGAGAGCTTTCTTGAGCTTGTAGACATGGTCTGGGAATTTTGGATCTACAAATCCTTCAGGTTGAGCTACATAGACTTCTTCTTCTAAAGTCCCATTCAGAAAAGCTGTTTTCACGTCCATTTGAAAGACGGTGAAGTTTTTGTGCGCCGCATATGCAAGAAAGAGGCGGATTGCTTCAATTCTAGCTACGGGCGCAAACGTTTCATCGTAGTCTATGCCCTCCTGTTGATTATATCCCTTTGCGACCAGCCTGTCCTTGTTTCTTACGACTGTGCCTTCTTCATCTCTTTTATTTTTGAATACCCACTTCGTGCCAATGATTGTCTTTCTCTGAGGCCTGGGTACCAGTGACCATACATCCAGTCTGTCAAACTGGTTGAGTTCATCTTGCATTGCAATCACCCAATCTGGATCAAGTAGAGCATCAGAGACTTTTGATGGTTCTGACTGGCTTAAGAAGCATGCGAAGTGGCATTCATTCATCGTTGCTGATCTTGTTCGCACACCTTGACTCGGATCAACTATTATCTGTTCAACAGGATGTGCTCTCGTCCACTTCCTCTCATGAGCTAGAGGAGTTGGAGTAATTATTGGTTGATCTGAGTCCTGATATGAGGTTGAAGACTCTGGGGCAGCTGTGGTGTGTAGTGGAGATGATTCTGGACTCGTAGCAAAGCCGTGATCATCCACACCTCTGGGATTGGTTTGTGGGGTTGAGGGTGTGGATGGTACATCGTCTGGTCCTGTGAGGAGCGGAATCTCTGCTGTTGGAGTTGATGTTGACTCTGGAGTGTATGCAGGAGGTGGAGGTTGTGAGTTCTCGTAGAAGTTTCTGAAGAGAGAGTCGAGAATCACATCGTCGTGTTCGGTGTTTGATTCAGCTTTATCAGAAGCTACTGGTACAGGAGTTGATGGATCGGTCTGGAGATGTTCGATTGCAAAGTCTGCCATTTCATAGAATGTAACATTTACACTCTCGATGACAGTACGCTTGTCTTTGAGATAGACTCTGTAAGCTTTGGATTGGAGTGAGTAGCCAATGAATACGCCTTCTCTGGCTTTGGGATCCAGCTTACTTCTCTCTGTCCGATCATTGAGTATGAAGCACTTGTAGCCAAAAACCTTGAAGAAGGAGATGTCAGGAGTTTTGTTGAATAGGATCTCATATGGAGTCTTGTCGAAGCGTTTGTGGATGGATGTTCTGTTCTGAGTGAAGCACGCAGTATTGATTGCCTCTGCCCACATGAAGTGAGGCAGTCTGGATTGGATTAGCATGGTACGTGCTGCTTCAACAAGGGTTCTGTTCTTTCTCTCAACAACTCCGTTCTGTTGGGGAGTTTTAGCTGCTGCAAATTGCTGAGTGATACCGAGTGATTCATAGAACTCAGTTAGAGTTTGATTTTTGAACTCAGTACCATTGTCAGTTCTAACGATTCGAACATTGTGCTGTAGCAGTTTCTGGATTGTTCTGATAAAGGTCATAATGTTTTCTGCAGCCTCGTCTTTTGAACGGAGAAATTTTGTCCATGTATACCTAGAGAAGTCATCAACTATCACCAGAGTGTATTAGCGACCATTGATGCTTTGTACTCTCATAGGTCCACACAGATCCATGTGTATTAGCTGCAACTGATGTGTAGATGAAGGTTCGGTTTTTGACTTGTGGGAGCTTCGCGTCATTTTCCCCATTTTGCAGGCACTACAATGATTTTCAGCGGAAGACTTTAGCAGAGGAAACCCCTTGACAAGTTTCTTGGAGGACAATGTTGATAGATGTTTGAAGTTCAGATGGGAGAGACGTCTGTGCCATAGGTTGTTCTGTTCAGTTGAAGCTTTGGACATCAGACAGATGGAAGTGGTGGATTGGACGCTTTTCAGATCAATAGTGTACAGATTTGATGTTCTGTAACACGTTAATAATGTATTCCCTGTGCTGTCAAGAACACAGCATTGTTTTGCAAAGAACATCACTTCCATCCCGCTATCACAGAATTGTCCAATGCTCAGTGAGTTGTGTTTGAGCCCTTTGACAAATGAAACATCTTTTATTGTGACACTGGCACAGACGACGTCCCCATACCCAAGGATAGGAGATGAGGCGTCATTCCCGAATCTGACATTGCCTCCGTAGCAGTTGGTGTAGTTGCTCAAAAGGTGCTTTATTCCGGTCATGTGGGTTGAGCATCCTGAGTCTAAGTGCCACACATGACCGTCCTGCAAAACAATCAAACAGGTTTAGGTACCCAACTTGGAGTGGGTCCTTCCTTATTATCAAGAAACACCTTTTTAAATCTTGCTTTGAGCTGTGATCCAAGGTCAGCAGCTTTTTCGACAAAAGATCTATCTTTTGTGGGTTTTCCAATAGCCAGATCTGCTTTTGCAGTGTGGCTGGTTTTTGGAGTCCACCTAGCAGTTTCCATTTTGGTTCTGGTGGGTCTGAATTTGGGGACCCACCTTTCAGTTTCAGTTTTGATGGGTCTTTGATTGGGGACCCATCTTTCAGTTTCAGTTTGGATGGGTCTTCGTTTGGGGACCCACCTATCAGTTTCAGTTTTGATGGGTCTTCGATTGGGGACCCATCTTTCTGTTTCAGTTTGGATGGGTCTTCGTTTGGGGACCCATCTTTCTGTTTCAGTTTGGATGGGTCTTCGTTTGGGGACCCACCTATCTGTTTCAGTCTTGGTAGGTCTCATCTTGGGGACCCACCTATCAGTTTTAGGTTTAGGAGGAGAGTAGACAGGTGCTTTGTGATTGAACGGTTGTTTCTTAAGTTTGGTTTTGAAAATCTCCTCCTTAGAAAGCCGATTAAGATGTTTCCTAGAATGAACTCTAAGGGCATATTTCATATCAGGAATACAAAACGTTCCCTTAGAAGTTCCTTTCTTGGTTTCTTTTTCAGGTTTGAGCTTTCTGAGAGGCTTTGATTTAACAACATTCACATCACATTGATAATTATGGGGATCTGGAACAGAATAACCATAAGCAACACTTGTATTATAAATAGAACGTTGTCTAGAAGATGTCTCAGAAATATTCAGCTTGGGACTCAAGACTGAACTACTAGAAGTTTGTTTTGTAGAGACAGAATTACAATTAACTTTGGAGTAAAAAATAGAACTAGATCTGAGGATTCAGCCTTAGCTGTGCTTTTTTGTTATGCTAGAAATCGCATTCAGCCTTAGCTGTGCTTTTTTCCCGTTCACTATCCTCAAATTTCCTAGTTAATTCAGCTATCTTAAGTTCAAAGCTTTCAAAATCTGAGGACACCTTTTTGACCTGATCTTTTGCAATTTCAAGTTGAACACTTAAGGAAGACTTTTGGTCTAGATTCTGTTTCAGTACCCTGTGATTATTGTCTAGTCTCTCCTTTAGTTCTTTGATTAGATTGTCCTTCTCAAGTAAGGACTGCATTTGATTATTTAAAGGAGTATGTGAGGTACTTACAGAGCTTGTTGAGCACTCGCTTTCGGGGATCACAACATCACCCTTTCTTTCATCTTCCTCCACGCGTGCCATAAGGGCATATTTGTCTTCCTCCTCCTCAGAAGAATCTTCTGCCCAGTTCTCATTCTCAGCAATCATGGCAGAGGTTTCTTCTTCTTTCTGCACCATCAGCATTTTCTTCTTATTCCACAGCATCTTCTGCTTGTAGAAGTTAGCATCTTTCTTCTTTGGGAGGCGGCAGTCTTTGATAACATGTCCAGGCTTACCGCAATTGTAGCATTTGGGAGCTTCTTCTGCTGATGATGCCTTCCTAGAAGATCCTTGATCATGATTCTTCTGCTTGTAGTTTGAAGAGGAAGTTCTCAGCTTGTTGGGGGAGCTGTTCTTCTTAGCAAATCTTTTGGCAAGCAGTGCCATCTTCTTCTGTAAGTCTGCTAGCTCAGCCTCTAGATCAGATTTGTCATCATCACTATCATCATCATCTGATTCAACCACCACCTTCTTCTTTTTCTTCTTTAGTGAAGTGGTTGTCCTTCTTGGCTGAGCCTCCATTACAAGAGCTAAGGGGTTTGTGGTGTGATGATCCTCAGCACAGGCAACCTCGTTGACAAATTGCTTCAGATGTTCATAGAGTGTGCAGAGGTCTATTTCGTCCAAATCTATCCGAGATCTGACATCCTTCACTGTCTTTTCCCATGCAGGATGCAGGCTGGAAAAAATCTAATATTCAGTTCCAGATTGGACCTGAATACTTTGATTTTTCTGAGTTCATTTACCAGTTGAACGAGTCTGTTGTAAGTCTCATTCAATGGTTCTCCTGGACCTGCTTTGAAGGAGTCATAAGCGATAAGAATCGTAGTCTTCTTGGTTTTGAGGCTGATGCTTGTGCCTTGTAGCAGCTTTTCTATTTCATCCCACATTTCCTTAGCTGTTTGCATGTTGTCTATGAGAACATAAACTTCATTTGGGATTGCTTGAAGAAGGTATGTTTTGGCCATGAGGTCACCACGAAGTCTGAGCTTGTCAGCTTCTGTGTATTCAGATGGCACTTTCCTCCTTATTTCTGGAAAAATAGGAGGATTATTTTCTGGATCTCCACCAACTGAAATCAAGAGTTCAGCTGGTCCTTCAAGCAATGATTCAAACATTGCATCGGAGTTCTCTTTGTGCTCGAGGAAATTAAGGAATCTGTTCCTCCACATTTGATATTCTCCCTTCCTGAGGCTAGGAGGGGTACTGCTGTTCCCTTGTGCATTGTATTCTGAAGCCATTGATGTACTAAACTGACCGTTCGAGAAAATTGATCAAAAGATTTTCAGAGGCAGAAAGTCGAAAAATCAGATGTCGAGATCTGAATATCGAAATCTCAGATTTCGATAAAGGAGGCCCAGTATCGAGATTTGAGCTCGAAATTAAGGATCTCGAGATTAGGGATCTCGAGATTTCAAATTTCGAGAAGCTGATCTCGAGATTTGAAATGTCGAGAAGTTAAAACTCGAAATCTTAATTCTGAGAAGTCAAATGTCGAGACCAGATGTCGAAACCTTAACTCGAAATCAAGATCTCGAAATCCTATATGTCGAAATCTTCAATGTCGAAATCCTGCAAACTGTAAAAATCAGATAAACAAAATCTGAAGGTAGTTTCCTGTAAAGTAGAGTGTCGAGATCCTCGGGTAAAGTTTTCAGCTCGAAAAACGTAGCAGAACTTGTGAAGAAGCAATATGTCGACAACCCCTACTCGTGATATCTCGAAATCTGAATATGCGAAAAACACAATCTGAAGTATACCCCTTAATCGCTTTGAAAAGGCGATTCTAAAGGTGTAACTTTTACAATTTTTGAACAAGAAACAAAATTACAGAGCAAAATATCGACAGTAAGAACAACGTAAACAAAAACAGAGTATTCTGCAGGAGTTCTTCTGATCAGTTCTCGATCGGCTCTGATACCAATTGTTAGTCCCTGTTTCTGTAACAGCAATGAATAACGATCTAACAACGAAGATTAAACGTAAGGATGAACACAGAATGAATCAACGTAAAACCTTCTTTGATAGACCGTGAACTCGTACAACAGAAAAATATGCGCGTAAGGCTATGAAGAATAAGTACGACGTTAACCTATTCCTAAACCTCGGCTCCCTTTTTATAGGCGAGGTTTAGGTTAGGCGTACAAGGCTTTTAGCCTGTTTATATGGGCCTAACACTTGGCCCGATTGCTATCTAATTCATGCACTAATTAAATACAATGATTAAATATAAAGCTAATCTATGACCAACTTGATTCACAATTAAATATCTCTAAAAGACTCCATCTTTTAGAGACTCCATCTTTGAACCAACAATACATGAAAATAAATTGAGTATATGGGCCCATATAAACTCTAAAAGACTCCATCTTTGAACCAATCACAACCCCTAGGTATAAAACTTGGAATTAGTAAAAACAAAATAGTGATAATATTCCAGTATATGTAAAATAGGTAAGGAGTTAATAAGAATAGCAAACAAAAGAAAAAGCAATAAAAGATTGTGAAAAGAGCAAGTTTGGGATATCTTAATGAAAACCACAATCTAAAAATAACTTGAATCGTAAATAAAAAGGGTCATAAGTAATAAGTATCAATATATCTGACAAATATGCTTGTACCGAAACAATGTTTGCTGCATAAATATTAGGAATCAAATAGATAAATACAGGTGTACAACATAATAGGATGTCATGAAATTTGAATAAGTATAAAGGTGGACTTCTGTGATACCTCTGGATAGTAAACAGGTATAGTCTCTTTTGAAATTACTTAAAGCCTTCAACCTTTGTGCAGATCAATATTTTTTAAAAGTGTAGTCTCTTTTGAAATTATTTAAATCCTTCAACCTCTGCGCAGATCAATATTTTTTCTTTATATGTGTTTCTACACAACACAAAGAAGATTAGAGCATTTTCCTTTGGTATGGAGGACCTTCCATGCAATATTAAAAGAATCAAAGAACATATATCAACTTGAGTCATCAGACAATATTTTCCTTCTAAGCAACCTTTTGAAAAAAGAGATTTAGAACTTCTGAATTTGACTTTTAAGCATCAAAACAATCAGCATTATTACTAAAAAAAGAAGTGAAAGAACTTCAAAGTTAAGACCTTGGAAATTTCAAGGCAGGACTCCACTACTCTTTCAAGATGTCAAGGCAGATGCTACCATTGTTATTGATATTAGGGGAATAATAGAAAATCATCAAAATATTAAATCACGACTGAATATGAGTAAAGTACAAAGCTACTTAACATGACCACATAGTTGTCTCTTCCACAATGTATCCATTGAAACCAAACTTTGAAACTGATGAAGCTTTTCGGTCACCATTGTAGCAGCTTCCCGATGGTTGTATTAGACACAAACTATAAACACGTATGGGAAGACTGAAAGTTAGCTTAATAAATCAAGAAAACAAAGAACCTTAATAAAAAAGAATGGCATATAGTGGGAAAAGAAATCAAACTTCGAAAAATTAAGTGGCATATAGCGGAAGACCCATA
This sequence comes from Cuscuta europaea, assembly GCA_945859875.1. Classification (NCBI taxonomy): domain Eukaryota; kingdom Viridiplantae; phylum Streptophyta; class Magnoliopsida; order Solanales; family Convolvulaceae; genus Cuscuta; species Cuscuta europaea. The sequence continues at coordinate 5,651,186 of CAMAPE010000008.1, read as the reverse complement.
AATTAAAGGAAAAATTGAAAATAATAATCCCAACTATTACCGGTCCGCTATTAATAATCCCAACTATCGATTATTCCTGGGTGGTCCCAACTATAGGGAGCATTTTCCAAAAATAGTCCCTAACCTGCTACAACCTGGTATAACAGGTCAAATTTAAATGCGAACTATGCATAAACTCTAAATAATCCCAACTATAGTTGATCTTCTTTTATTAATCCCAATTATCAACTCTCAATTTTAGAAAAATATAAAAAAAATTATAAAATTTTAAAATAAATATTTTTAAACATGTAAAAATTATTATGAAAATTCTACAAATGTACCAAAGTTAAATAAAATAGTTTTAGTCATTTTTTATTTATTTTCGCTATTTTTTTTTCTTTTTTCCAATTTATTATTCCCAGTTATGTGAACAAGTTATGATTTAGTATTTATAACTGCTATAAATAGCAGCCAATTTTCCCATTGTAACACAACTTTCTATATCAAATACCTACTCTCTCTCTCTTACTTATTGCTCTGACTTCTCTCTAAGTTATTCCCCGCAATAACCCCTCGGATAAGTTACCCCCCGGATACACCATCCATCATGTAGAAAATTAAAAGTGTATCGCTTAAAATTAAAATATTAATACATTTTCATTAACATAGCCAAAACCTCCAAATCATATGTCCCGAATCACTAGAAGTCAATGATAAACTATATCATATAATTTATAGAATATAATAACATAAAATAAAGAAAATAGAAAGAAATAAAAAATACTAAAACTGAAAAAATAGAGAATTTTTATTTTTACAATTAAGATAACATAACAATTTAATAAAATTGATTTTCATGAAAAAATCTAAAATAATGATTTAAATCACAATTTTTTTAATCACAATATACTTTTTAAAAACACAAAATGTAAATTTGAATAAAGGAAAATAATACAAAATCATAACGTGTTAACAAAACTAGGAAAAATAAGCTGAAAAAAAAATGAAATTTTAGTGAAAATAAATAAAAAATGACTAAAAATATTTTTATTTAACTTCAATACATTTGTAGAATTTTCATAATTATTTTTACATGTTTAAAAATATTTAATTTGGAAATTTATAAAAACATTATTATATTATTTTAAAATTAAGAGTTGATAATTGGGATTAATAAAAGAAGATCGACTATAGTCAGGATTATTTATAGCTTACGCATAGTTCACATTTAAATTTGACCTGCTATACCAGGTTGTAGCAGGTTAGGGACTATTTTTGGAAAATGGTCCCTATAGTTGGGACCACCGATGAATAATCGATAGTTGGGATTATTAGTAGCGGAACGGCAATAGTTGGGATTATTATTTTCCATTTTTCCTAAATTAAAATCAAACTTTGAAAAATTATTGACTAAGATTTGTTTACCTCAGTTTACAACCTGATTTTTTTACTGAATTTATAATCTCAATATATTCTGAGAAGTGACTGCACCTCAATACTAAGATATACAACCAGCGAGTTATTATTAGCAACTAAATTAGCAACATGTAATGCAGCATTCACCTGTGAATTCAGCTATGCATTTTATCAAGCATGATGTATATTCCTTTTGCATTACATGTTTATAAAAAACCGCAATGTATCAGCAAGAGTAAACTTCAAATGGCTAAGTTAATTCAAATGGCTTAATAGTTCAGATGCTCCGTGACTTAGACATTGTACCAGTAGATTTATTGGATAAGAAAACAATATGGATACATACGGGTTCTACCAAATTTATTTGAATTTATAAAAAACAATTGGTACGAACTTACTTTTGATAACAAACTAAGTTTGTGAATTTAAACTCTCATATCAGAAAGAGCCTATGCTCATAGGTTTTCTTTTCCGTCTCCTGCAAAAATGGCTTCAGAAATATAATTACCACATGTACCTATGAAGATGATAACTATGAAGAGCAAAACCAAACGAATGGACTGGAAAATGTAGAACCATAAATTTTGTGACCTTTACGTATCGTAATGTTTGTCCTCAGCTGCGAAGGGCGGGAAGAGTAAATACAAAGCTGTTGTGATAAGAAAAACCGCCATTGACATGTGAGAAGATGAAGTATAGGGCTGGGATTAGGGTTAGACCGGAGGAGAGGTAGTCCTTGACCTGCCCTAGACTGTCGATGTTGTAGAGCTCGGTCCATACGTCCATAGAGACCTTCGATTTGGAGGGAAAACGGAAGGATTGAATTCAAAAGAAAAACGGAAGGATTCAACAATCGTAATCGGATGTGTGATAGAGAAGAAGATAAATTGTACCTTAGGGAGACCTATTTGCGGTGGGACGATCGAGTTAGCTACGCTGGCTGTGCGATAAAAAATGGAAGGATTGGCTGATGCTAAAGGAAAATTCAAAATTGCAGATGCGCGCATGAGTTGCCTGCGCTGAATTCGTGTCTGGAGAAGGAAACATGGCAAAGGCTACGGGAAAGAAATCATCAGTATCAAAGGGCGTTGTAGGTAACGATCTAGAAGTCAGGTAATAAATGTGGAGAGAAGCCATTAATGGGAGAGAGAAGCGGGAAAAGGCTTAGGTAAAGGATTTTACTTTTATGTATATAGGATTAGACTTGCACATAAAATAAGAATGTAAAATAAGAAAGTAAAATATACTCTCCCGTCCCGTTGGAATGTTCCCGCTTTCCTTTTTTGGATGTCCTGTTGGAAAGTTCCCATTTCCCTAAATGGAAGTTATCCTACATCAAAACAGTGTCAAACAGTGCAAAACAGTGTCAAACAGTGTCACAATGTCGAAACAGTGTCAAAACAGTAAAATTTACTACCTGGTAAGTTTATTTCCTTAATATATGTGTAGGTCAAACCGGGAACATTCCAACGAGACGGAGGGAGTATCAAACTATTCCAGCTCAATTTAAATATTCCATGCAAAAAGTGAAATTTCTTATATGAAAAACATGGAAAGATTTTAAAAAAATTTAGACTACAAAATCAAAAGATATAAAACTATAGGGCTGAACATTAACGTGTCTTTCTTTCCTTCAAACCCTTGACAACTCCGCACACTTCAACCCTTTCGCTCTTCCTCGGTTATGTGAAGCAAAAATGGTAGAACAGAAACCCAATCTCACAGCCGGACTTTGGCCCTCAGTCAAGCCTTTTGTCAATGGAGGCTGTTCTGGTATGCTAGCCACATGCGTTATCCAGCCAATTGACATGATTAAGGTCCTTTTTTGTTGCTTCACCTTTACACCCCGACTAATTTATACAGATCAATTTCCTAATATTTCGGCAATGGAAGTTCTGATCCAACATATAACAATTTGGGAGACGTTCAACTACTTTTTCACATTCATTTTTGAGTTAATTTAGGACTGCATTGACTTAGAGTTTACTTGTATGGGAAACACACTCTTTGGTCCACCTGCATTCATGGGGCTATGTTATACCTCGTGCATTCTTTTTGGCCCATCTGTCAAAGTGGTGATTTCTTAAACCGAAATAAATTTTCTTTCTTGATGATTGCAGGTAAGAATACAGTTGGGCCAGGGGTCAGCCGCACAAGTGACCAGACATATGCTTAAAGATGAAGGCTTTGGTGCTCTTTACAAGGTTTTTAACCTTTAATTTATGATTTCAATTCGTTATGCACCAGAGTATTTCGTTGATCAATGACATTCCGTTAATCATCAGAAACTGATGCCTTAAATATGAAGGCCACTGTCTTCCTTTTTTAAGTAGCTTACATTTTCTTCATTTGTCTGCCATTTTCTTTATTGACATAAATACTACACATGAATGAATCATCAGCTCACAAAAGGAGAATATCTTTCGGTAGAGTTGGAGACTTCCTAAGTCACTGTTTTTCATGATCTTATGGGCTGGGTGTATGGTAGTGATTTAGCAGGATAACAGAACTTGAAAGTCCACCTTAAAGCTGTGTTTGCTCTCCGAAGGTGATCCGTAGGAATTGTTTTCTTATTTCTATTTGGTAGGGCAACCCGTGAGATTTCAGGAAGTTGCTTGGTGATGCTTCATTTCAGCTAAGAAATGAAATATAAAAATGTAATTCACAAGATCACTCAGACATAAAAAAGTTAAGCTACACTTACGGCTCAGAAGTGATTTCTTCTACTTATTTTTTCCTGTATGTCTTCTTCTCCTGATTCTGTAAAAACCCTCATATGTGGCTGCTGAGCTTCCCTCTAGGTCTTATGTACCTATAGGTGATCTCTTATACCTATTTTTCGTTGTATGCATCTTCTCCAGATGCTGTAAGAATCCTCATGTGGCTGCCGAGCTTGCCTCTAGGTCCTAGACTCCTATGTACATATAGGTGATAGGGTGAAGGAAAAAGTGTACAATAAGCCATATTAAATACTGGAGCAACTAACTGGACCAAATTGGTTGATTAGTCCCAAACTCTTTTGGGACTAAGCCTGGGTTGTTGTTGTTGTTTTGTGATAATGACTGGATATGCGGGTCTCATATTTGTGTACTTTAACAATATAGACATTTAGTCAATTTGTGTGGAGCCGTGGAGGATTGATCTGATTTTGTTTGTCTTCTTTTTTCTCTATTTATTATTTTTAACTCTGTCGTATGTCGATTAATGTTAGCCGACCCCAAACACTTTTTTTTTGGGTAAGGATTGAATGTTGCTACTGTTGAGTCATTTAATTAATAATATGAGCACTTGAGCAGCATTTGTTTGCTATGGGGTATTTATTAACTAAATGAAGCTATGTTTTATCCCACCCTTTGGAGGTCTTGTAATTGTAACCAACCAAATATACGGTTTATTTTAACTAAAAAATACAAAATAGCATGAATTTATGCACAACATTACTGAGGCATATGGATATTGAAGTAAGATAAAATGAAATATTGATTCACCACTGAACTACTACTCTAAGAAAAAAGATTATCCCGCCTATACACTAGCGCCTTCTCTAACATTGTCTTCCACTTTCTGTATATGTGTACCTTGTTCCCCTCTGGACTTTCTACAATTCCCTTTACTCTTCTTCTTTTCTTCCCCTAATGTTTTATATATCTATTCTACTATTTTCTTTTCTTATATCCTTATTTTTCTCCCCTGCTTGAAAGCAAAAGGTTAAGGAATCCATGATTGGCATGGCTACCGGCAGCTGAAACATTCCATGCATCTTATTGCATTTATCTTCATAATTGTGAACTCTTTTAGAGTTTCTGTGTTGCAATAAATATTGTAACTTTTTCCCAGTTTTTCACTTTAATGTGAAAGCTGAAAGGCATTCACATTGCTTTATGTTTATAGAAAAAAATTGTGCTCTGTTCAGAATGTGAAGAACTTTGGGTGTGGATTTCTCTCAGAAACTAATGTTAATTTCTCTCTTGAATGTTCTTTATATGTGTTTATGAACCATCATTATATGTGCTGTTGAAACATCTTTTATTTGAAAAAAGTTGCAATCGTGTTGTCCTATCTTCTACGTAGTATCTTCTATTGTTGATGCTTATGTTTTGCATATCTCTAAAGCATATTATCATATTGAGCAGGGTTTGTCTGCTGGGCTGCTTAGACAAGCCACATATACAACTGCCAGACTTGGATCATTCACGTGAGATTCATATGTATATTTTTAATAAGCACATTCACTAAGTCAATGTCTATCTTTTTATTTTCCAAATAAGATATTATTTGTTGAAGAACATGTTGTCTTTGATCATAATATGTAGAACTGGAAAGTGAGCTGTTTTCTCTAACTTGTTGGTCTCCTTCATTTATCGTCTTGGTGCGGAAGGATAGTAGTAATAGAAGCACCAAAGCAACCTTTCTGAATGAAAGGCCTCTGGTGATTAGTTGCACTTTAGAATTTCCTTGTGCCAATTTTGTTTATATTCCATATTCAGATTTCCAGCTGCAGCTACATCTAACAATCATCAGATTTCATTTACATCAATACCTTTTCTGTTTTTGTTTTATTTTACATAAACAGACTTACATCATCAGGGTTTCTAATTGTAGTATTTGTTCACATGTTTTCCTTTTGTAAGCTTGTTGGTTATGATTGTTTTTATTGGAATATTTTTATCCTTATTTTCGTTTGTACCAGTAAATGCTTTCAATCAGTGTTTCTCATAAAATGCCTCATTTTTTACTTATGGCATAATAAAATAGAAAATATGGTTTTATTTTTCTGTCAACGAATTTCCATAAATATTTAATGACATTGGACAAAAAAAAAATTTAATGACATTGGACTTTGACTTATTTGGTGACTGATTGTTTCATAATTAGAATGTTAACAAGGAAAGCTGTTCAAGAAAATGATGGGAAGCCGTTACCATTGTATCAGAAGGCTTTGTGTGGGCTGACCGCTGGAGCGATTGGAGCATGTGTTGGCAGTCCAGCTGATTTGGCACTCATCCGTATGCAGGCTGATGCCACATTACCTGCTGCCCATCGCCGTAACTACAAAAATGCCTTCCATGCCCTTTATCGTATTGTTGCAGATGAAGGAGTTTTAGCTCTCTGGAAAGGTGCTGGTTCAACCGTTGTTAGAGCTATGGCACTTAACATGGGAATGCTCGCCTCTTATGATCAAAGTGTTGAGTTCTTTCAAGATACCCTTGGTATGGGTGAGGCTGCCACAGTGCTAGGTGAGATACACATAAATTTTCATGACATTGGGCTGTTGCTTTCTTGTCCCCCAAGTGCATGAAAAAGAACCATTAATTGTTGGTGCATAGAGGGCATATGCATCTAATATCTACTTTTATATTCCACATGCGATTTGTTCCTCTCTCTCAATATATTTATATATAAACCCATCCCTCGGATATCTGTTTTGCAAGTGTTATATCTAGTTTTTGTTTAATTTGACAAACAGGTAGAAATTGAAAGTTAGTCTGTATTAAATAGATATGTTTGTAAAAGTCTCTGTAGTAGCTGATATGTTTTAAAAGTAATAAAAAGTTATCACTTTGAAAACAGCTTAAGTACATTTTTGTGAAAAGTTGATGCGGGAGTTGACTTTCCCATGACACCCTTAGTTTATGTCAAATCAAGTAAAAAGTAAGTAAAAAGTAAGGGTGGTTTTGATATTTTGTACTGAAAAGTCACTTTTTATGGAAAGGTGAAGATTACTTTGGGACATCCAAATAAGGAAAGTGGGAAGTTGTTTGGGGAAGGAGGTAATATTAAAAAGAGATAGATAAATAAAATGTTATCCAACAACAACAACATCCAAGCCTCCCATAAGAGTTTGGGTTCAGCACAACTAAATAGAGTATGAGTTTATTTTATTTGCTGAAGATAACTAATAGCTTATTTTCCAGATGCTATGTGGGGATACCTTTTTAATACTACGTAAGAGTTTATTTTATTTGCTGAAGATAACTAATAGCTTGTTTGGACTTTGGAGTCTAAGTTGCTCTACCAGAAACATACACTAAAGTCTCTTTTTTTGTATCGTTGTTCCAGGGGCCAGTAGTGTTTCTGGGTTCTTTGCTGCAGCCTGCAGTTTGCCATTCGATTATGTGAAAACACAAATACAAAAGATGCAACCAGACCATCAAGGAAAATACCCATTTACTGGTTCCTTCGATTGTGCTATGAAAACTTTGAAGTCTGGAGGCCCTTTGAAATTTTACACCGGATTTCCTGTGTATTGTATTAGGATTGCCCCCCATGTCATGGTATGCTCTGCGGGTTTTATGATTCTATATGAGTATTCATTACTTTTATTCTCCGATTATTGCGTTAATGACACTTTTGGTAATCAAGTTTGAACTTTTTTCACTTCAGTCCTTTTGTGACTGAGGTTTTTGATACCTTCTTTGAAACTTTTCATTCCATTATTCGTTGTGTTATCCTAAATGCTGTTTTTTTTGCAGATGACATGGATATTCCTAAATCAGATCCAAAAGATCGAGACAAATATTGGATTGTAGTTTCTTCTCGTGCATGGGAAAAGCGCACAACTCAAACTTCATGATTTTTAACCCAACTCTTGACTGTCGTAATTGGTTAATGCAGGGATTTAAAGTTCCTGTGATTTTTCTTTTTTCTTTTTTTTTTTTAAATTATTATTTTCCGGAATTTTCCTGGTGCGATTTTTTGTAATAAAATAATAATGTATGTACCCAGCAATGAGCATTGAATTCTTTTCAGGCATCCATCACAGTTTGGCTATGTAAACTTGTCCCGTTTGACAAGAATATTCATTATTTTTGATGATATAAGTGTATTCATTTCCAAACACCATTTTTTTTATTTCACGTGCAAAATTATTTAGTAATGAAAATGGTAGGGTTATAACTTTTAAGTACTTTCCTAACCGAATTGATGGATTAAATGTAACAATTAGGGATTCCATTTATTTAATCATTTTCCTTTAATTAAATTATAAAATATATTTTAATATAACATTCTTGTAGAGTTGTAGGGTTCTTTTTCAAAAATATACTAAAATGAAACTTATTTACATAAATGTGACTAATATTTGCTAAAATGTAGTGTTATGGTAGATTAAGTTTAAAATTTAGCATAAGTTACTATGATTTTATTAGTAGTCTAGTCACTAGTCAGGTTTTTATGAACAATCTTTATTTTAGTTATAAATATGTATTTGTTTTTGTAATCCACACATTTAATTAAAACTTTAGTGTGCTCATTTGAATCACTTAATTCAAGATTTTGTACATATTCATTGTTGCGCCTAGGGGTGGATCGGGACTTGATCCAGTCGCCCAGCCCAGTGAGGCAGGACCGGGGTCTGAACCGGGGAATCAAAGTGGCGGGCTACAGGATAAAAAATGGTAGACCGGCCCAGGCCCAACGGCCATATTTTTTTAAAAAAAGATTGAGGGTTTTAATTTGGTTTGGGCCATAGGTTGTCTCCTAGCTGTTACCAACGGCTAAAGATCTGTAGGGGGGGGGGGGGGGGGGTTGCGTGGGTTTGCGGGGGGGGGGGGGGGGGTTGCGTGGGTTTGCGGGGGGGGGGGGGGGGGGGGGGGTTGCGTGGGTTTGCGGGGTGGGGCCGTGGGGGTAAAAAAAAATCTATAAATACACATATTTTCTAAATATTTTCTTACACTTATTCTCCAATTCTTCCTACTCTAATACTCTCTAATCATCTTCATCTTCTCCAATTCTCTCCACACCTATTAATATACATTATATCTATTTAAATTAGTTATACAATTATTATATCTACTTATATACTTAGGAAAAACTATCAAATAAGCCCTCGAACTTTCATAAAAAGTGTAAATAAGCCCTTTTACAAGAGGCTTTGTTCGGTTATCGCCATTTGGGGCGGTTTCCGGTGGAATTCTTTGATGAAATTTTTGAGCATCTTCTTCATTAAGTCTAGTTTACCCATACCACATTTCAGTTAAAAATTCAATCGAGAAGGCAGTCAAATGATTTTCTGAAATATAATGCACTGTCTAACTGCGCAGTTATCTTCAAAAATTCATTTGACTGTCTTCCCGATTATTATAAGTAGATATAATATATGTAAATATAAGTTGATAATAAGTAGATATTAAGTAGATTTACACATATTATATCTACTTATATTTACATATATTATATCTACTTAAATATAAGTAGATAATAAGTAGATATTAAGTAGATTTACATATATTATATCTAGTTATATTTACATATATTATATCTTCTTATATATTAAGTATATACTAAAGTATTAAATATAAGTGTACTACTCATCTTATAGTAGTATACTTATATATTATATACTATAAACATTTTATATATTAGTTAGTTAAAGTATAATTTATAGTTTATAAATTTATTATAGTTTATACATTTATAATTTAACTAATATTCATTAATATTAGTTAAATTTATCCTATTAGTTACACTTCCATTAATTAATTTACATTAATACATTTATGCTATTAGTTACACTTTTATTAATATTAGTTAAATTTATTCTATTACTTACATACTCACACTCCCATTAATTATTATTTTACATTCATATATTTATCCTACTAGTTACATTTTTCATTAATATTACTTAAACTTTCTCATTTTGTCACCTTTAATAGTTGTTACATTCTCATTTGTTAGATATTAATATTAATCATACTAAAGTTGACAAGTTGTTATATTAAACTATTAAAGTACGTAGTTGCATTTTAGTTAATTTTACTATACTTGTCAAATTATCATATTAATTAACCATATTTGTTACATACTAACATTAATCATATAAAAATTGTTGGATTAAAATATTAAAGTAGTTGCATTTTAGTTAATTTTACTATGGTTGTTACATTGCCATATTAACTAACCATATTTGTTACATACTAATATTAATCCTATAAAAGATGATAGATTAAAATATTAAAGTTGTTGCATTTTAGTTAATTTTACTATACTTATTACATTATCATATTAATTAACCATACTTGTTACATATTAATATTAATCATATAAAAGTTGTTAGCTTAAAATATTAAAGTAGTTGCATTTTAGTTAATTTTACTATACTTGTTAGATTAAACTATTAAAGTAGTTGGATTTTATTTGTACTCACAATTCAATACTTTATAGACTATCTGTCAAAAAAAAAACTTTATAGACTTGTAAACTAGTCACATTTTAATATAAAAGTCACATTTTCTTACATAAAGTGATATTTTAGTTACACTTTTATATTAGTTGCATTGTATTTGTACTCACATTAACATATTTGCTAGAATTTAATATTTGTTACACTTTTAAGATGAAACGATGTAGACATTCTGTAGATATTTATAACCTCCAACACAACTGAAAAAAGAAGATTGCGAATAACCGTTCTAATTCGCGAGGCAAAGGTAAAAGATATGTTGGGTCTTCTTTTCAAAGCCGAGATTATTTTGAAATGAATTACGACCGGAGAAATGCGATGTCCGACGCACAACTACATCAACTATTGGCCCAACAGGGTGGACGGTTTTACCAACAACAAGACATGCCCAAGATTGATGAAGAGCTCGAGGATGACGATGCTGAAGAGGAGGAATCGGCGACAACCGAAGAGGAACAAGGCGACGAGGAAACCTCCGACGAGGAAACACCTGACGATGACGAGCCTTGTTCATCCTAACCCGGTAAGAAAGGTGAATCTCTCCTTATGAAAAATAATTACACAAAATGGAAGGAAACAGAAAGCGAGGAGTGGTATTGTGGTAGGCAACTTGCGACCATTGTAACAAAAATATAAGCTTGGGTATTTCGCAAGGATACGGCGGCACTCATAGACATTTGAAGGCAAAATACCTTGTGAAGTATGCAAAATTAAAAGGCAAGAGGATGCAAACACAAATATCGAGATTTGCAAATGGCTAACCCTTTGGTAATTTCTCTTATAACGATTCCAAACATTTAACTACTATGTCTGAATTAATTGTTGAAGAAAATTTGCTTTAAAAGTTTATGCTCAAAGTTCTTTAAACCCTTAATTTTGAAACTATAGTCCCAAAACCATTTAAAAAGAAGTTATAAGGCAATGTGTTTTGAAAAAGGATATATTAAAAACGTTTTTCGCAAACTTTGATGGACATGTTAGTATTTGTAGTGACATATGGAAGGATACTTATCATCATTTGTATTATTTGGGTTTGACTGTACATTATATTGATGCTAATTGGGATATGCATAAACGTGTTATCGTTTTTCGAGAATTTAATGACTGACACACCGGTGATAATATTTATATTCTCATTGAGCGTATTTTAACTAAATACAATTTGATTGATAAAGTTTTTGCTATTGGTTTTGATAATGCTAGTAATAATACTGTTGTTATACCTAGATTGCGTGAATTGTGTGGTCCATCTACTTTGATAGGTAAGTTTTTTATCAGTGTTGCGCATGTCATATTCTCAATTTATGTGTAAAAGACGGTTTAACCGCACTAGGTAAAGTTATGGAGAACGTGAAGGGGAGCATTATACTGATTTGGAGTAATAATCAATTGAAACAACAATGGCGTCAATATTTGAGGGTTAGATGTGTGAACTATTGTGCTTTTCCAAAAAATTTGTCTATTCGCTAGAATAATACTTATAACTTAATTGTTCTACTTTTTAGATATAAAGTCCATTTTCTCTCCTTTTTAAAAGAAGCTGCTAACTACTTCATCCGTTCTTTTTTTAATTGCAACAGTCCACTTTTCATGTTTGTCAACGCACAAGTTTGACCACTAATATCTTTCATTCCTCATTACTAAAAAAATTAAGAAAATCAGATTTTGAAAATTTAAAATGAGAGGAGTTTTAAAATATTTTTTATAAATTTAATTTATGATATGATAATAAATAAAGTATAGTCAAAGTAGAATATCTAAATAGTGCAAAAAGTCCAACGTTGTAATTAAAAGAGAACGGAGGTAGTATATTATAAATCCGGCTGAGATGGACAGTATGGGAAAAAATTGCAAAATTTTGTTTTTTTTTTCAATAAATATACCTTGAATTTTATTTGTAACACTTGTGAATTAATTAACAAAAAATTAAAATTATCCCGGCTTGACCCGGGCCCAACCCGAAGCCCGACCAGGTAGCCCAATCCGACCCGGTACCGGTACCTTCCCGAGCCGGTACCAGGACTGATTTTACCAGACCCGGAGCCTGCTCAGTCGCGCCCTGGACCCGGCCCAGTCCACCACTAGTTGCTCCTATAGAGAACAATCGATATATCATAAATGCATGTGGGGGTGGACCCGGTCCTAATCCTAAATCGGCCGGCCCCGAATCGGTCAGTCCCGAATCGACTGGTCCCGATCATTGGTAGGAGAAGCTGTGCTTGACCCAGTTAAATCTTGGTCTGGTCCGGTTTTGGGTACCCAAGCGATTTGGTCTCGGTCCCCTTTTTTTTCACTTTCTCCCACATTCAAGTCAAAAAACAATTTAGCGGGTCCGTGACTGAAACCGAGACCGATATGGTTCCTAAAGGGGTCAACCGTGACTGGGTAACATGCTTTAGCGAACTAGGCGAGTGGGCGGTCCCCGACCCAAATCGAATTTACCGAACCCGATCCGATCCCAAACACTACTAGACTCGATTCTGGGCCGGGCCGGCCTAGCCGCTAGACCAGATCCATTCCTAAATGCATGATACACATGAAAAATCAAACTTGTCTATTTATTTGATAGGGGAAGATAGAGAAAACTTGTTATTAAAAGCGAGGAAATGAAAAATGAAAGTGGTCGAAGTATATCACATTCCACAATGAAGATCTTTTCTACACATGGATAATGTCTTAGTTAAGGTTATTAAATAGATGAATATGACAAATTGACGATAGGAATTTTAGCGATCCAGGATCTGAAAGATAGATAAATTATCGATGCGGGATCTGAAAGATGAATTGTATCGATATATAAGACCGGACTGACAGAAAACTATCTGATGGATAGTGTACCCGGGGGGTAGCTTATCTGGGGGGTTATTGTGGGGAATAACAAGAGAGAAGTCGGAGCCAGTAAGTATAGAGAGAGAAAATGTATTTAGAAAGTATGCAGTGTTTATGACTTGTGACTTGGTTACAAACGGGGAAATGGGGTGCTATTTATAGTAGCAATAAATGCCGGACAGGGACACGTGTCAAACGTCCATTGGCCGAGAGGTCACCTCAACTGGTTGGCGCTGGCAGCCGCATGTGGCCGCATTTAATGCGGCTGTTGGATGAGACGTTGTACAGGGTACGGTGATCTGTACGCATGTGGCGCGGATATCATGTCGGGTAGGGTGCCCTCGGCTGTAGAGGACTAGCCGAGGGCCCCGAGTACTGGGGACCCCCTTGGTGCCGAGGGCTCCAGGTGCCGAGGGCTACTGATTTTTGCCGTTTTTCCCAGTAACTTCGTTTTGCTGTCCTGGCCCTCCTGTGAGAGTTAGAGCCTTCGGCCAGGGGGCCGAAGGCACCCCTGGTGCGCATCGTGGGTTGCTTGGTACTCTGGGTGCTGTGATTTGGGCCTGTTGGGCCTTCTGGGCCTGTTGGGCCTTTACTGGAGTAGTAGGAGTCTGTGGGCCGGGGGTTCCCGGGCCATATACTCCATCACTATCAATTTAGGACCCGAATGATTGAAAACGATCAATTTAGGACCTAAGTTGTCATGAATTTTATTTTGTTTTTGATTTTAAATTTTTTTAAATATTACAAGTATTTATTTTTAATAAACTAATAAACTTTTGTGAAGAAAAGTTTATAAAAAATTAGCAATGGAATTAATAAAAAAATTAAATAAATCAAAACCTATGAAATGTCAGGTCATAGATTGATACTTTTCCATCATTCGGGTCCTATATCGACATATTTCATCTTTCGAGTCTCAGATTGATGAAATTCGTCTATATCTTGAATTGATTAAATTCCATTGACGGACAATATGTGAGGTTAATCTCCCAAAAGCCGAGATCTCATTAGATGTTATCAAATAATTATAATAATAATATAGAGTAATACTCCCTCCGGTCCCAAATGAAATTCACACTTTTCTTTTTGGGTAAGTTCAAAATAAACTTCACACTTCTTCTCCCTTCCTTATTTGGCAAATTATCTACATCAAAACAGTGCAAAACAGTGCAAAACAGTGTCAAACAGTGTCAAACAGTGTCACAACAGTGTACTCTATAGTAAAGTCAAATTTATTTCCTTAATTTGTGTGAAATCAAAGTGTGAATTTCATTTGGGATCGGAAGGAGTACTTCATTTGTCTCATAATGTGAGATACATGTGGATTTGATGTGAGTTTTAAGATCATAAATGATGGAGTGGTTAAATTACAATTCAAACCTCCAAAACGTAAGAAAAAGTAAAGAGCCCACAAAACACATATGATGAAATGATATATAAAGGGTTAAAGTGAAAAAACAAAAAAAAAATTAAGTTAAAGTAATTTTCATGTTTTTGGAACAACACAAAAAGGAAATGTATCTTATAAAATAGGACAGATCGGAGAATCGAAGAAAATCATGTGGATCAGTCCAATTTTGACCCATACTAGATACATACATGTCCAACTTTCTATCCAAGCTCTGAACTGATCCGGTCCAAACTTATAATATTTAGGTCCGACAGGTGGGACTACAATTAATTTATTATTTTTAAATATATTTTCTATCCAAAATGTATTACGAGTAGTATTTGACAACTATGAAGAGCTAATTTAGATTTAATTTTACTTGAATATTTATTCAAGAAAGAGTTCTTTTTTGTAATTAAAAAGGTATCTTCTTAATTAAAATCCAAATTACTAGCCACTAAAGGTTTTTTTAATTAAAATCCAAATCCGGTCCAATATTGGTGTGGTGGACTGGTCAAATCCGGAATAATCGGACGTTTTCAATGACGGTGCAATATGGCCCGTCCTTTTAAAAACATGCAACTACAATTTGGAAACTCCTAGTAACATTCGTGTTCCTCTCTATGTAGTTATCAAATCCCTCACCCGAGCCGCCGCATCCTCCTCAGATCCTATATATATTCACCCATCGTTCTCCTCAATTCACCGCTGCATCCACTTCCTCCTTCTACATCGTACACGGCAGACACACGGTATGTCGGTATCAAGAACCCCCAATCTTGTCTCCTGATTATTATTTTTATCACACCCCATTAAATTTCACCCTGGGTTATTCCCAAATACCTTGTTTATGGCTTCCCCTGTTTCTTGATCGCTTTCTTGAGTCGCCCTTTGGTTTCTCCATCGTTTCTTGATTGCCTTACCTTCTTTATTTTTCCCACTTCTGTTTGATCAAGTATACTGGATTGGCAGAGATGAATGTTGCGAAGTCTCAAGTCTGGCATCCTGGGAAAAGAGGAGGCTTTAGTTTGAACAAAGAAAAGGGTGTTTTTAGAAATAAGAAGGAAAAATGGATGGGATTTGCATTCAGTTTATCTGAGCCAAGGTCCAAACCACCAAAGGAATCTTCATAATCCCTGGGATTATAAACAATCGAGGGAGTGTGGCGATACCTTCAAATCCAAGGATGCCTTCATATTCAACAAGTAGTGGGGGTGCTAGAACAAGAGTAGGTAAGTATGAGTTGGGCAGGACATTGGGAGAGGGAACATTTGCAAAGGTGAAGTTTGCTAGGAATTTAGAAACAGGGGGCAATGTGGCTGTCAAGATTCTTGACAAAGAGCACCTTCTTAAACACAGGATGGTTTCTCAGATTAAACGCGAGATCTCAACCATGAAGCTAGTTAGGCATCCGAATGTTATCCGAATGATTGAGGTCATTGCCAGCAAGTCTAAGATATATATTGTTATGGAATATGTTACTGGTGGTGAACTATTTGACAAAATTACAAGTCTGGGGAAACTCAGAGAAGATGAAGCCAGGAAATATTTTCAACAGTTGATTAATGCTGTGGATTACTGCCATAGCAGAGGTGTGTTCCACAGAGACCTGAAGCCAGAAAATCTGTTGTTGTGTTCCAATGGAGTGCTCAAAGTCTCTGATTTCGGATTGAGTGCACTTCCGCAACAAGTTCGGGAAGATGGGTTGCTGCATACATCATGTGGAACACCAAATTATATTGCTCCTGAGGTGATCAACAATAAGGGTTATGATGGAGCTAAGGCTGATCTTTGGTCTTGCGGTGTAATACTTTATGTACTCATGGCTGGTTATTTACCGTTTGAAGACTCAAATCTTATGGTATTATACAAGAAGATACACAAAGCTGAGTTCACCTGTCCACCCTGGTTCTCCTCAAGTGCAAAGAAACTAATCAACAGAATCCTGGACCCCAATCCTCATACGCGAATTACTATTGCAGAGGTAATCGAGAGTGCCTGGTTCAAGAAAGGTTATCAGCCACCAGTCTTCGGACAGGAAGACGTTCATCTCGATGATGTCAATGCCATCTTTGATGTATCAGTTGTGGAGAGACGGGAAGAGCTACCTGCTGCACCCCTTTCAATGAACGCTTTTGAGCTAATTTCAAGATCTCAGGGTCTCAATCTTAGTTCTCTTTTCGAAAAGCAAGCGGGTCATGTTAAAAGAGAAACAAGATTCACTTCGAAACATCCTGCTGCAGAGATAATCTCGAAAATCGAAGAAACAGCAGTGCCTTTGGGTTTCAATGTGAAGAAAGATCAGCACAAGCTAAAGCTTCATGGGGAGAAGACGGGACGCAAAGGTCATTTATCCATCGCAACAAATATTCTTGAAGTCACCCCTCATTTTCACATAGTAGAGCTTCAGAAGGCTGGAGGGGATACCTTGGAATTTCAGAAGTTCTATAAGAACCTCGCGACGGGGTTGAAAGATGTCGTCTGGAAAACCGAGGAAGCAACAATATAAGTTAGTACATGCAGCGTTTAGGCTGAAATTGGTTGATGTCTGCAATTGCAAAGCAGATTTGTGTTGTGCTGAATTGTCTCAGATACACTTTTTCCTTTTATCCTCCTAAAAGTTTTTGATACTTAATATGCTGAGTATTATGTCATTACATCTTATATAAAAAATAAATTGGAAAACTAATGTGGAGTATGGTTTTGTTGGTTAAAATTTGTTTATACATAAAAATTTGTTTATATAAATGACTGGCCTGGGATGTCACTCTTTTAGCTAGCACTGAACTAATTAACAGTTAAATCTAAAAAAGGTATGAATAAAATATGAAGCAATATTTCTGTCCAATACTATCTAATACACTGTGATAATTAACCTTAGACAAACAATTGTAGCATCAATCAGATAGCCAATCACAAAAGAGATTACATACAAGGGTGGAGACAGGGGAGTTCGGGGGGACCTTGGCCCCTGCAAGAAAAAAATTGTGATGTATATACATATGCATGAATATTTATAAGTAGTAAAAAATATAGTGAGAATTTAAGTTTTGGCCTCTGTTATATAAACTTTTTAAGTCCCGACCCTTGCAGGGGCGGATCTATGTGTATGTGAAGGGGGGCAGCCGCCCCCAATTAAGTTTCCATAATGCGAAGTAGACCATTAGGACAAAGCCCAACCATTACATTTGCCCCCAATTGAAAAAAGAGATTGCCCCCAATAATAACGACATTGCTTCCAATAGATAGATGTAAAGCTTAATTAGCCGCTAAACCTATATTTAAAAGCAAAGAATTTAATCCTTTCGTACATAGTTAGTGAGGGCGGCATGGACCTCCTCGTCCAAGTAAGTGACTGTCCTTATATTTTTGTCTCTCTTCGTCTGTGTAGAGTTTTTTGCCTGACCTTTGTTTTCCTTCTGCAGAGTGCCTTCATGCTTATGGAAAGCCATAAGAGGCAGTACTGGGAGATAGCTCGCCTGCAAGCGCTGGAGCAGAAGGCTGCCTCGGCCGACGAGGCGGTAGCTTGCCTTGACCGGCTCCGGGAGGATGCCAAGGCGCTGCAGGCCAAAGCTGATGAAGCCGCCGCAGCCAGGGACGATGCCCTGGCCAAGCTCGAGGAGAGCAAAAGGGAGCTCGAGGAGTCCCGCAGGGCGCTTGAGGCCGAGAGGCGCAGGAGCGAGGAGGCCGCCAAGGCGAAGGCTGAGGCCGAGGCCGCCGTCGTGAAGGCTGCCGATGAGGCCGTCGAGAAGTTCCTGGCCGAGGGGTGGAAGGCCGATGAGAGGCTCCCCTGGTGCTACGAAGTGGTGGCCGCCAGGCTTGAGAATTGGGGGATGAACTCCCCTGCCGGCCGGGAGTATTTCAGCCGGGAGATGTCCGTTTATTACAACCTGGGCCAGGAGCGGATGCAAAGGCTCCTGTGTCGGCGGCTATCCCGGGCGTTGAAGGCCATGAATTACACGTCTGGGTGGGCTAGACGGAACCTGAAGCTGCCAAAGCTGATGAAGGATCCAGAAGAGCAGGCCAAGCTTCCGCTGTCGGAGCGAGAGTCCCCCATAGAAAGCTCCGGCCTTGGCGAGCCGGATTATACTGAATTTGATTTCTTAGACGATGCCACCAGCGCCGCTGCCGGCCAAGAAGCTGAGGCCGATGAGGCCGACGAGGAGGGAGCCGACGAGGTTGAAGAGCCCGCCGCGGATGAAGGTGCCCCGGAGGCTTGATCGGCTATTCCCTACTGTAATTAGCTTTTCATTTGTTGCCAAATTATGTAACGGCCGAAGTGCCCCGAATTGTAATGAATTGATTAATGAAAGAATTTTTGCCATCCTTCTCGGCTTTGAATCCATTGTATGCTTGTTTGCCTTTGTCATTTCAATTCTGTAAATTGTCAGTGTCGAGTCATAACTTGGGTCGCCCGTGATTGTCCGCTACGTCCATGGGGTAGTCCACCCTGTCCGGTGACCTGGTCGGCTTGTTCGTCGTCGTTTAACACTTAGGAATTTTTTCAAAAATTTCCTAAGTGTTTTGGGCTCACTGAGCTGCTTTCTTCCCTGGCTGGCGGCCTGATCGGCCTGACCGTCATTTCTGTACTATCCTAACACTTAGGATTTTTTTTTTGAACATTTCCTAAGTGTTTTGGATTCGTGTAGTTGCTTCCCTTCCGGCCTGGTGGCCTTGTCGGCCTGACCTGGTGGCCTTGTCGGCCTAAGTGTTTTGGAACCACGAAGTTGTCTTCTTTCCGGCCAGGTGGCCTTGTCGGCTTGTATCCCTGTGTACTGGCCGATAAGGGCACCTTCACCATAGTCTTGTGGACTTTGAATTTTTCACAAGTACACATGTAGAGGTGTAGGTAGCTAACGGCTTTGTAGTATACTAGTACCCGCTTCGGCTAGAACTCCTTCATTTGAGTACTTAGATAATTTCCTAAGTATAAATGTTAGGCTTTTATTTCTTTGCGGTGCCACTGCCGGCCAAGGTTTGGCTTGTGGCCGATGAGGGTGCTGGATATGGAATAGCTTGTCCCAGGAGATGGTCCTGTCTTCGTCGGCTAGCTATGGTTCCAGTGCCTGCGTCGGCCATCCGAGGTGCTGTGGCAAGTAGAGGTTGTTTCTTGATTGCTTGCTCCTTTCGCGGGTGTGATGAGTGCCCGCTTCGTCCTGGTCATCCTCAGGATTGCGATGCTTTGTTTCATACCAAGCGTTGGTGCCTCAAAGGACTATGGCCGATGAAGGTCACCTCTCGCGTGTCACCCAACCGATGTGGTTAGGGTTTTATAGGCGTGTGTATCGGCCTTGATTATTTCCTTGTGGTGCGTGGACACGTCGTCCATGTTACCTGTTTGTGGTGCTATACTTGTGTTCATCTGATATGTACCTGGCCAAAATGGGCCTGAATTGTGGGGATTTTATTTTTTCATTGCTCGAGGCCGGCAAGTGTTCACGGCCGTCGGCTTCCCTCTTTTTCCCTTATATATATATATATATATATATATATATATATATATATATATATATATATATATATATATATATATATATATATATATATATTATTTCGGGGGTATCCTTCTTTCAGGCTTCGGCCGAAGGGTGTGCTCGTCCTTCGGCCGGTTCGGACTTCGTTTATAACGTCCGTGATCTCAGGGCGGGTCCCGTCGCCTATTTATGATGCGGGCTAGACTTTTGGTCGGTTTCCAACGGCTGTCGTTGCCCATCCCTGAGTTTTGGGATTTTGTCACCTCGGCCATGATTTCAGGCCTGTCGTCCTGCGTTCTGGCGCGTGGGCGACGCGGTGAGCTTCCTGTTTCAAGACGTGGGCCGTTTGCGGGCCCTTCATCCTGGGGACATCGTCGGCCATACCTGAGTGTTTCACTTCTAGGCTTTCGGGGCCAGGACGATGTGCTCTCTCAGCTAGGCCTGAGCCCTTCGCTGATACAAAATACAATGGAGTGCCTGAGCTTGTCGCTCGTAGGCTGCAAATGCGAGGGGCCATGTCGGCCAGACCTGAGCCTTTCGCTCTAAGGTGGCCGACGAGGGCACCTGCTAATGTTTTACTTTGAATTTCCGGAGAAAGAATCAGAACGTGATTTTATTCATAAATGGCTCGAGGCCGAGGGTGGCGTTCAATCAGTAACCCGTTAAGGGGTGAGGGCTTCGCCGTCTGCACCTCCTTCGGATTACTGATAAAACTTCACCAGATGGTGTATATTCCATGTTCGTGGTACATTGGACCCATTCGGGCGTTTAAGCTTGTAGGTGCCGGGTTTGACCACGACACTGACGATGTAGGGCCCTTCGTACTTCAATGCTAGCTTGCCGCCCTCTGTCGGCTGGCTTGCTTCCCTTCGGTGGAGGACGTAGTCCCCCACCTGAAATTCCCGGGAACGTACCTTGGCGTCATAGTATGATTTTACTTGACGGCGGTAGTTCTCCGCTCGGACGTAAGCTTGTTCACGCCTCTCATCAACCAGGTGTAGGTCAATCTTCATGTTTTCTTCGTTGGTGTCAGGCTCATATTGTTCCACCCGTCGGCTGGGGATGGCAACTTCCGTAGGCGCCTTTGCTTCAAAGCCGTAGCACAGGGCGAAAGGCGTTTCACCTGTCGCCCTCCTCGGCGTGGTTCTGTAGCACCACAGGATGTTGGGGAGCTCGTCGACCCAACTACCTCCTGCGGCCTGGAGTTTCTTCTTCAGCCCTTCCATGATTGTTCTGTTGGCGTTCTCGACCTGCCCGTTGCCCTGAGGGTAGGCAACGGAGGAGAAACGATGCTTTACCTCAAACTCCCGGAGGAGCTCTTGGAAAGGGGCTGCCTCGAACTGGGTGCCGTTGTCTGATATGATCTCCTGGGGGACGCCAAAGCGTGTGATGATGTTCTTGTAAACAAATTTTTGGCATCTGGCCCCCGTGATGCTGGCCAAGGGTTCCGCCTCGACCCACTTGGTGAAGTAGTCGACGGCGACGATGATGTTGCGGTTATTCCCGGCGGATCTGGGCAGGGGGCCGACCAGGTCAATCCCCCATCTGGAGAATGGAATTGCGGTGCTGACAGGGGCATAGTTGACAACTGGCCGACCAGGGGCCTTCTGGAGTACCTGGCATGTGGTGCACTTCCTGGCCAGGCCAGCGCAGTCCCGTGCCATCGTCGGCCAGAAGAAGCCCTGGACGACGAGACGCCGGGACATGCTGAAAGGACCCTGGTGCGAGGAGCAGACGCCACAGTGAACTTCTTCTATGGCAGTGTCGGCCTCGTCCTGGTGCAGGCATCGGAGGAGAGTGCCATTGTAGGACCGTTTGTAGAGTTTGCCATCTTCTATGGTGTAGCTTGGGGCCCTGAGTTTGACAAGTTTGGCCCTCTCCTCGTCCGGGGGCAGCTTCCCCGTTGTGATGAAGGTGGCGATGTCAGAGATCCAGTCCTCTGGTCGCTGTTGGACGCACAAGACGGGGCTGGCATGGATGCTGGACATGCTCAACTCCTCGATCTTAGCCAAGTGGGAGATGTGCTCCGGGGTGTCCGAGCTGAGCTTGGAGAGGATGTCGGCTTCAGCGTTCTCGGCCCTTGGGATCTGAGTGATCTCGTGGGTTTCAAACGCTTTCAGCAATTCCTCCGCTGCTTGTTTGTACTGCTTCATCCGGCCTTCCTTTGCTTCGTACGATCCCTCCACCTGGCTCACTACCAGTTTGGAGTCGCACTTGATCTTGAGGTGCTTGGCCTTGAGGCCGGCGGCGAGTCTGAGACCGCTGAGGAGGGCCTCATACTCGGCTTCGTTGTTGGATACCCTGAAGTTGAAGCGGATGGCATAGTAAGCTCTGAATCCTTCATGGGATATGAGGACGACGCCGCCGCCACATGATTTCGCGGCCGACGAGCCATCAGTGAACAGGGTCCACGTATCGTCCGGCTCCGGCCCGGAGCTGGCGACGGCCGTCTCCCTTGTTGTGCATTCGATGACGAAGTCGGCCAAGGCTTGCCCTTTGATAGATGGCCTTGGCTTGATCTCAATCTGAAACTGGCTGAGGAAGATCGCCCATTTCACCATCCTCGAGGAGCTTGTGGGGCTCCTCATGAGCGCGCCAAGAGGCTGCTGGGTCAGCACATGGACGGTGTGGGCTTGGAAATAGTGCCCCAGCTTCTTCACGGTGTGGACGATGGCCAGCACCGTCTTCTCAATGGGGGAGTACCTGAGCTCGGCCTCCCTGAGTGTCGTGCTGATGTAGAAGATGGCCTTCTGCACCCCTTCGTCCTCGCGGATGAGCACGGAGCTGATGGCCGACGTGCTCACCCCTAAGTACAAGAAGAGGGTTTCGCCGGCTTTGGGCTTGGAGAGCACGGGTGGGGACGACAAGTACCTTTTCAATTCGTCGAATGCTTCCTGGCACTCCGTCGTCCACTTGAAGCTGTTGGCTTTCCGCATGATCTGAAAGAAAGGGAGTGCCCTCTCGGCTGACCTGGAGAGGAACCGGTTTAGGGCCGCCAGGCGCCCCGTCAGTCGCTGTACCTCCTTGACGTTGCGGGGTGGCTCCATGTTGATGATAGCCCGCGTCTTCTCCGGGTTGATCTCGATGCCTCTCCGGCTGACCATGTAGCCGAGGAACTTGCCGCCCTGGACGCCGAAGGCGCATTTCTTGGGGTTGAGCCGGAGCTTGAACTCCTTCATTATTTCAAAGATTTCCCGGAGGTCGTCGGCGTGGGAGGTGTCCTGCCTGCTCTTGACGATCATGTCGTCGACGTATGCCTCCATCGTCCGGCCAAGGACCGCTCTGAAGATCTTGGCCACCATCCTAGTGTAGGTGGCGCCGGAGTTTTTGAGTCCGAAGGCCATGACGAGGTAGCAAAAGATTCCCTCTGGGGTCATGAATGCCGTCTTCTCAGCGTCATCTTCATGCATGGAGATTTGGTGGTACCCTCTGAAAGCGTCGAGGAACGACATCAACTCGCACCCCGCCGTCTCGTCCACCAGCTGATCAATGTTGGGGAGAGGGAACGGGTCCATGGGGCACGCCTTGTTCAGGTCAGTGTAGTCAACACACATTCTGAACGTCGGTGGTTTTTGTGCGAGGACGACGTTGGCCAACCATGTCGGGTACTTCACCTCTTTGATGTGTCTGATTGAGAGGAGCATGGTGACCTCCCCTTTGACGAAGTCCCGCCTGTCGGCGGACAAGTAGCGCCGCTTCTGTTTGACAGGCGCGGAGGCCGGATCGACGGTCAGCCGATGAGTGATCACCTGGCGGCTGATGCCTGGCATATCGTCCGGGCCCCACGCGAAGACGACGGCGTATGACCGTAGGACGAGGAGGATGGCGTCTCGTTGGTCCTGGGGGAGTTGCTTTCCGACCCTGAGAACCCGCTCCGGCCGGGAGGTATCCAAGGGGATTTCCTCGATCTCCTCGGCCGGCTCCGCATGTGGCCTCTCCTCGTCCATGGCGACGGCGGCCGTAATGGTGTCTATCTGCTGTCCTTCCCTTTCGGCCGGCCTCGTTAGCTTGAGATAGCAAGCTCTGGCTATCCTCTGATTTCCTCTGGCGTAGCCGATGCCGTCATTGGTGGGGAACTTCAAGCATAGGTGCTTCATGGAGATGATGGCCTCCAAGTCCTCCAGCGCTGGCCGGCCCAAGATCAGGTTGTGGGCGCACTGGAGGTTGACCACCATGAACTCCATGTCAATCTTGGCATGGTGGGGGCCGTCACCGACCTCCACGGGGAGGACTATCGTGCCCTCGGCGTCGATAGAGTCCCCGGTGAAGCCGGATAACGGGGTCTTGATCGGCCTCAGCAAAGCTCTGTCCAGCTTCAGCTGCTTGAAGGTGTCCAGGTACATCACGTTGACGGAGCTCCCCGTATCGATGTAAGTACAGTTGATGATGGAGTCACCGATCTCACATCGGATAACGAGGGCGTCCCTGTGTGATTCCTTACCCGGAGGCAGATCCTTGTCGGTGAAGGTGATCGCCTCCGTTCGCTGCTTCTTCGGCTGGGGGGGAACGTGGGACACCTCCCCAATGTAAAGGGATTGGGCCCATTTCTTTCTCTGAGTGGCGGAGTCCCCCCCAGTGTTCCCACCTACGATGAGGTGGATGTGATTCTTCTTCGGCGGAGGCTCCTCGAAGTCCTCGTCGTCGCTGAGCCTACCAATCTCGCGTTTCTTCGCAGAGGGTTCGCCCCCATGTTTGCCGGTGTTTACCCAAGTGTTTTTACGTGGGCCGCCTTTGACAAACTGGGAGAGTTCCCCCTGGCGAATAAGGCGCTCGATGGCCTTCTTCAATGTGATGCAATCGTCGGTGTTGTGCGACGAGTTCTTGTGGAACCGGCAGTATGTGCCGCCCTGCTGGATGGCCAGGATCTCCTCGGCCGGCCGAGGAGCCTGCTCGATGAGGCCGTGCTTCTCGGCATAATCGAGGATGGTGCCGACCGGGTGGGTGAGGGTTACCCCCGGCCGTTCCAGCCTCGGCCGCCAGTGGCGGTCTTTCTTACTTTGTCCACCAGAGTCGTGGCGGCCCTGGGCACCCTGGCCGGCCGGGGACGGACCCGAGGCCGGCGAAGGATTTGTCTTCTTGGGGGGATGGCCCCCCTCTCTCTTGTGATTGTGGAGCTCGTCGGCGTCGGCATATAAGCCTCCGCGCTGGAGCGCCTTGGCGTACGACCTCGGGGGGTCGGTGATGAGGCTCCTAGCGTACGGGGAGCTGCGGAGGGCTCCCTGGTACAAAGCGAGGAGGGTGCGCTCATCGGCCCCCTCGACCTCCTCGGTCTCCCTTGTCCACCGGTCTATGAATGACCGGAGGGACTCCTCGTGCTGCTGCTTGACGGAGAGGAGGTGGGTGATATACTTCTTCGCGCGCTTCCTCCCGGCAAAGTGAGTGAGGAAGCGCTGGGCGAGATCCTGCCATGAGTCGATGCTTCCTTCTGGCAGTCCGTTGAACCACTCGTACGCTGGCCCCTCGAGAGTAGAGAGGAACCACCGGCAGAGGTATTCGTCGGACGTGTTCACCATCAACATGTTGTTTTGGTAACGGCTGAAGTGCTCCTGGGGGTCTGATCGGCCATCGTAGGACTTGATGGCGTTCCCCCTGTACTTCTCAGGGATGGGGGCCGAGAGGACCCTGTTGGTGAAAGGGGTCCTGGTCCTGACCTGGATGATGGGGTCACCTCGCCCCTCGGCCAACTCCCTCTCCAGGGCGCTGACTTTGTTCATGAGCGCGTTGAGGCCGGGGTCGTTGGAGGTGCCGGCCGTAGGGATGTTGGTCGACTGCCTGGCCTCCATCTGAGCCAACCTCCTTTCTAGCTGGGCGATGACCTCGTCCCGGGGGTCCCTGTCGGCCGCGGCGGCACCCGGCTGGTTCCTCAGGCGCTCGTTGTGAGCCGCGTTGATCTGGTGACGCACGTCATCCTCGTGCAACTTCCCCTTGCCCTTGTCCGGGCGGGGCTGGTCCGCTGTCCGGGACACAGACCCCAAACTCTCCCTCGGCGAGCCAGGACGAGGATCACCAATCCGTCCCGCCATCCTCTCCGAAACCGGACGACGGCGCGTGTCACCTAGCCTATTGAAGGCAGAGGCTTTTCCACGCGCTGGGGTCTGCCCGGGCCGAAGAGGGGAAGCAGGGTGGGAGTGGGACGACGCCGTGTCCTGGGCCACAACCCCCTCATTGTTGCCTATCTGGACGGCCAACGGTTGGGGATGAGGAGGTGGAGTGACGTTTCCCCTGGTCCTTGGCAAGAGTGCGCTGAGGACGGTGGGATTCTGAGCCAAGCTGGCGATGATAGCCGACAGTGCGGCCTGGACCTGAGGATCTACGGACGGAGAGGCCGCGGCCATAGGCTGGGCCGGGGCGTGGTCCGCTTTCTCAGCTCGTTTCTTTTCCAGGCCGAGGCGGGCGTCGGGGACTCCGCCGTTGAGTTGGTTGCGGAGGTCCGTCGTGAGGTTGAAGGCCTCCTGGAAGAGGTCCCCTCCGCCGACCTGGTCAGCCGTGGCGTCCTCATCGTGCTCCCTGGGCTCTTGGTCCTCAGGGATGACTTTGCTGACGAGGTTGCGGTTTGACTTAGTTCTCCCCATGATCATTGGTTAGCTGTGCTTGGTAGCGACGAAGGGTGCTAACTTGATTGTTCTAGCTCTCAATGAAAGCACCAAATGATAGAGTATATCTAGAGAGAAGTGAGAGCTAGAGAGAGAAGTGCAATAATATGCTTCAATAGAATGATTTCGTAACCCCTATAACTACTCCCAAGGGGAGTATTTATAGAGAAAATTAGGGTTGGGCTCCCAAGCCTTGGGCTTGGGAGGCCCATTTACAACTGGACCGCTACTGGGCCGAATACAAAGCCTCTAATGGGCTGTACAAATGAGTAAGTATAGAATCCGATTCTGGGAGGTCTTCGTGGCCGACGAGGGCACGGCCGACGAGGGCACGGCCGACGAGGGCACCTGAGTCCCTTAAACTCAGGACCGTAATCTGAGTTGGCCCCTTTTCGGCCGACGGGGGCGTCTTGGCCGACGAGGGCGCCACTCTGTTGTCTTGTGCTCTGTTCTTCCGAGTATATGGGTCCTGGGGCTCAGACCCATATACTCCATCAGTTAGTGACAATCTGAAATTTACTAAAATAACTTAACCTAATTTATACTAATCTATAGAAATCTTAGATCGTAGTATAATACTACCTCTATCCCTTAAAACTTTATCAAAGTTGACCGACACAGAGAATAATAAAGTAAAAATTGTGTGGTTGAGGTTTGTGCATAGAAGAGAGAAATAACAGAAACCACAAAATAATTGATTTAAAGGGAAAGTGATAAAGTTTTTTGGAACGTCCTAAAAAGGAAATATTTCAAAGTTTTAAGGGACGGAGGGAGTAATAGTAGTACTACCTAGATCAAAATTACTTTAATAACATGCAATCTAAAATTTAAGTTAAATATATCCCAACATAATTTGTTAACTTCTATCCCAATAATATATAAACACTCTAGATAAACATACTAAATATATTATTAATATAGTTCAGTTATATAATTGTGTGGAACACAATAGTTTGGAGTGTGAATTTAGTGCTCACGTTAACAATACACTAGCGAATAAAAACTTGATAACTCGAAAAGTATTAGTAATCTTTCTTCGGTGGTGGTCTATACAAGAAAACATTTTTCACTTCCATTGATTTGTAGTCTTACAGAGCTAGCTTTAATTTGACTTTGCAAGTTGCAATTGCAATTGTTAAAAGATGTGTTTCTGCTTTAAAAATAGTAAAGACTAATTTGCATAATAGATTCAATGCTCGATATTTAGTAACTTTTTTATAAAGGAAGAGGTTTATTTGAAAGCCATATAAAAATTGTAATTGTAATAGATCGCTTTCAAAAGACGAAAAGTACGTAGACGACATCAATTGTGATTTACTTTATTAAGAGTTTTATATTATAATACAGTTATACATTTTACTTAATTTTAAAAAATATCATATATTCTATATTTTCCTATTCTGTCTAATATAATTTTTTTTATCTAGATGTACTTCTTTTATTATCCTGCCCCCAATACTTTGTTTTTCTGGATCCGCCACTGGACCCTTGTACCTAGATTACATACAGGGGTGGAGACAGTGGAGGCTGGCGGGAACCTTGGTCCCTGCAAGAAAAAAATTGTGATGTATATACATATGCATAAATATTTATAAGTAGTAAAAAATATAGTAAGAATTTGAGAGAATTCCCAAAATAGGAGCAAAACATAGGCAAAATGCAAAAATAGGAGTACCATGTTTTGAATAGGAGTAACTTTAGTGTTTGGACAAGTATACCCTTATCCAAGCCCCAACAACTTTTAATTAAATGTTTAATTCATAATAAATTCGAAAAAAAATTAAAAAAATCGTAGAAAAATAATTACAAAAAATTATAAAATATTAATAAAATAAAAAAAATTTATTTTTTTTTTATTTTTTTAAAAAAATTAATAAAAAATAATAAAACTCCATTAAAAAAATTAAAAAAAATATATGGATGCCTTTCCCACCGCTTGTACTACCTCCCTACACCAACACCTCCGGGCGGTGAAAAAAAATTCCATTTTTCCTAAAAACTGTCTTTTTTCTGAAAATGCCAAAAACATGACATATTTCTCTTTGCGAATGCCAACATTTTCATTGTTTTCTGCCATAAATATGGCATTCGTAATGAACTTGACATTTTTCCCCTGGTGACTGGAGGTGGTGGTGCTGAGGCGGCAGAGGCGGCGGTGAATTTTATTTTATTTTTTTGAGTTTTTTTTAAAAAATATATATTTTTATTTTTTGAAAAATAAATAAATAAATAAATTATTAATATTATCGAATAAGTCATAAATTAACTAGGTTAGGATTAAATGAGTCATATTTTAGAATTAACTAGGTTAGGGATATTAAGGGTACAAAATTAATGTTTACTTCTATTGAAGGAAGTTTTAAGTTTTACTCCTATTTGTGCAATTATGTTTATATTTACTCCTATATTGCGCAATTTTTATAAGAATTTAAGTTTTGGGCCCTGTTATATAAATATTTTAAGCCTCTGACCCATGTAGCTTCTTATTCCTGGCTCCGCCACTGATTATATACCTGCTATCTGCAAAATGTCCACAAATACGGAATTAACTGAACGTAGTTGTGTGAGAGATTAATTTGCAAATTGGGGTTGATATAAAAATAATTTCTGCAAATAATTGAAATCAAAGCATGCAAATGATAAAAATGACCGCTTCGGTGTTGAGTCAAGTCAAATTGAAATGTGATTAGCTCGATTTGCTGATTTTTTTAAAAAGTATTTAAAGTTAGCCTGAAGCCAACAAGTTATATTGAGATTTTTTTTACTATAAATCGCTTATATCGATAACAAATTAAGTTATAAATCTTATATCATACTCACTTAGTTTTACAAAAATATGTATAAATTGTTGAAAAAAATGTGTTAAAATTGCATTAAGTGGTCAATTTGGGGCAATACTTTGAGTGGGGTCCACTTCCGATTTGGGTCGGGTCAAAGTGGTTTCGAATTGACCTTGTTAAGGGCTACAATTCGATATATAATACACTCAAAACGGATAACGGATGAATGAGAAATTGATTCTCGAAGTTCACTCGTTGAAATTAAAAAAAAAACTGAGAAAATGACGGGTTTCTAGTGTTAGTTATCCCACACCGGAAAACTCAAACGATTTTCACCCCTTATAAAGGGAACCCTCTTTGAAGAAGTTAAGATTCCTATGGGGAAAGACTCTCTTTGTGCGCATGGGGGTGCCGATCAAATTTCGAGAATGGAGAAGAAAAACTGCGACTTGCGTGTGCAGGCGACCTGCGGACAAGAACGCTATCCAAAAATCTATCATTCAAAAGATATGATTTAATTTTTGTTTCTTCCCGTAACGTTTTAGTTTTTCCCAGAAGCAGGAGTGCTTAGCGGCAGAACTGCTCGGACAGAAGACCTATGCGGAGCTCTTCTGTTCTGCGCACCAGAAGACCTTAGAGGTAGGTATTCTTGTGGCAGAAGACCCCATCATAGCAGTTCTGGTAGCACACCTGAACCGTTACACCAATAAAATTGATAAATGCCCAACATTCTTATCTTTTAATGCAACGTTAAATGAACAGTTCATGGACGATTCAAATGCCCAACGGATTGGTCATTGATGTCCAACGTTCAGGTCCTTTAACTCTCACATTAACACACAACAAATCCTCCTATAAATAGCTGGCCTTGCAACAAACACGCGTTCACTAGCAATTTGAACGTAGTTTTTAGCTCTAAAAACACTTCCAGCTACTCCGAAAATTTTCTTGGTGTTTTACCTTTGTTCTCATTCGCCGAAACTTTCGTTCGTGTGCTCAAACGTTAGTTCGTTAGCCACCGTATCCTGGGAAACGGTCGTTGCAACGCTCCTAGCAACGTGGGAGGCGACTAATACGTTTTAAGGACATCGTGCGTGGCACGAGCTCTGGCTAATTTCTGTCCCATCTTATTTTCTATTTTTCTTTGGCTATTTTAATTAATTAATTGTTTTTATTAATTAATATTTCTTCATTTTTCGAGACACACCCAACATAAATCTGATATCAGACTCAGTTAGTTTTACCAAAATATATATAAATCTTTTTTAAGACTTAGTTACTCCCGCCGTCCCGTTAGAATGTTCCCATTCACTATTCATTGGTCAACTTAGGTCACTCCTAATCTTTTACTTTATATATCAAATTTTTATCAAATTGAACTTTTCTTGATCAGGCTTTGTAGCGGGTTTAATGTAGTTTCTGAATATGTAAATTTTATTTTTACTAAAAATAAGCGGAGTGTGAACAGGGATCAAGTTGCTTTATCGTCAGTCAAGCATCGTAAACCGAACGGGAACATTCCAACGGAACGGAGGGAGTACAATTTAGGGTTACCAAAATATATATAGAGGATATTAACATAACTATTATGTTCATTTGGATTGAAATTTAACTCGAGTAGTAACTACTATTGTACAAAATAAATCAGACGTACTCGTAGTACAATACAACTCTTCCGCCACAAATTACAAAAACACTAAGATTGCACTAGGAAAAATTCTACACCCTGGATTACATCCAAGGGGTACACCATATATAACTCCTCATTTTTTAGTTTCTCCCTCCTCACTTTCTTCTCTCCCTTTTGCATGGATTGAGATCCTCTGCCATAAGGCATCGTACCTTACTAAAATAGAAGGCAGGGATTAAAATTCAACACTCGAGATTTGTGCCAAGAATGAACCCACTAATTTTAGGCCATTGATTTTTTTATCTGATGGTTCAAATTGGCCAGACACCCTCCTTACCTACCTAAGCAAGGAAGAGGAACTGGATCCGAATGCATCATACGAACCCCCCTCTCTTTCTTCTTTCTTTCTCCTTCATCATCATCATCATCATCATCATCATCATCATCTTGCTCTTTCTTCTTTCTTTCTTCCTTTCTCCTCCTTCTTCTTTTTATTTCCTTCTTTCCTTTTCTTTCTTTGTACGTTTTATTCACCATCATCTTCCATTACCATTTTCACCGAAAAATTTGCCAGAAACTCACATGAGTATCAGAGTCACCTGAATTTTTTTTTGTATGGTGCTAAATAATGATAAATATTACTTGTAATGAAAGATGAAACGAAAAAGCTAGTAAAGTTCTATAGGTTTTTGCCATAAACAAAAAATATGTGTACACAGACACTGGTTTTCTTTCGGTGTCCGTGTACACAGAAAAAAAATGTTAAAAAAGTCAGGGTTAGATTGCGCCGAAACAAATGTCTGTGTACACTGACATTGGTTTCCATGCAACGACCCTGACAGATCTGCAAAAAGGTACATCAATCAGCAAACCAATTTTTTTCACACCGACAATTTTATCGAAAGTGTCTGTATTTGTACTTTTTTGTCTGTGCGAATGGGAAATAAAGATGGACCGATGGTGTAGTTGTTGCACTATACTTGCACTTGAGTTGAGTCTGTCTGGACACTAATGTCATCATTTACTTCCTTATAAAACATATTAATCTGATAAAAACATAGATCCACTTCTCCAATCAATAGTGATAGTTCAGGGGAGGTAAGCGTTTACCTATGGTACCGCCATTGATGGTTGTGAAGAATAACGATCTTTGGGAAAAACATATTCAGGGCTCGAGGAATGCCTTGAGTGGAAATTGAATAATAGTATATCATGTAGTAAGTCGCATCCAAGTGGACCATACATCATACTTTAGGATTCAAGTCATTAAAGAGATGAATTTGGAAGAATATTTTGAAATATTGGTCGTGTGGTCTCAAAGATATTTTGAGGGATCGCGCAACCAGTGTTTATATCGCCTCAAACTGCAGTATGAGAGCTGATTTCTTGCAAGAGGTCTGACAGTGTGACCAATCAATGACAAGTTCTACTGATGATTGTGCGGGGAATTTGTGGACATGTGAAGTCAATTCGTTAAATGCGATTTCTTATTTGTGGTGGTGTACATATGGGCATTGGGAATCTAACGAATTGTTTGTGCGACTTAGATTTACTTCTATCATGAGTTTGGAGTGGTTTCTTCGGAGTTCAGGATTAGTGATTGAAGTTGGGATTTAACAAAAAGAGAGTTTAGAGGTATGTTATATGTGATATTAATAAGACCCTATATGATAACCCATATTTTTAGCTTATCGGCTAATTGTTTATCAAATACGTAACTTATAAGTATTTCGCGCTTAATTATATAATAATCAAAATAAAATAATTGAGATTATAGTTACATTGTTGTGGAGCTAGATTGGTTTAAAAGAGATTAACGAAATTAAAGAAGACTAGAAGAGATGAAGGATCTTGTGTTGGGTGTCCTGCTCCTCTTTCTTAGTGCTACGCTCTCGGAACAAAAGGAAACATTCTTGACTGTGTTAGCCAAACATGCCACAACATGATCGCTGCGGAGCCACCCAAATCAAACTCCGAAGGCAACACATTCGTCCACTTGAATCTGTCCCCACTTAAGTCTACCTCCAAAGGAAGCGATAAATACAATCCCAATTTGCACCCTAAAGGTCAATATGATCACGAGGCTACTTACACTTATACACCAGAAGATGATCAAGTTGATTATGAGTCTGCAAAGCCTTCCCCATCCATTATTAATAATCCCTGAATTTCGCTATTAAATTCTTACATAATAATTACATTTTCGTATTTTCCCTGTATCCACACAAAATAAATGACATAATTGTCTTTTATTTTGGATAGACCATGTTCTTAGCTTATTGTCGTGGTTTTCGGAGAAAATAAGGTCCTATAAGAGGAGCGTTCAATATTCATTCCAAAAAAAATATAGTTACATTGTTGCCTGAAATGACTAAATTTAATCTAAACGACCATTTAAGCTTTTTTTTTATATAAGTTTGTATTTATATTATTACTTATTAAAATATATTTGCAATACCATTTTCATAATTGAGGAGGAGATTCAAGCATAATAATTTCATAATTGAGTAGATTCAAGCATAATAACTTCATAATTGAGGAGATTCAAGCATACTAACTTTATAATTGAGGAGATTCAACATTTCCGACCTATTTCACTATGGATGTTGGACTTATTTAAGTTCTATATTAGAGCAAACCAAACTTATTTAGTTATTAAATACACAGAAATCATTCATTGCACATCAGATCACATCATATCAAAATTCAAAATAAACCAAACTTACCAGAAATTTTAATGTAATAATCCTAAATTAGTCATCCGGTGAAACCTCATTGCCCTGTCAAGTGTCAGACACATATTCTTTACAAGACAGACAAGAAATTGTAGAAGGAAGTCTGGCAAAATGAGTTTTCTTGCGGGAAGACTAGCAGCAACAGAGGGCGCCTATTTCTTAAACGAATCCAAACAAGCCGTCGCTCGTCTCGCGCGGAAGAAACCTCCTTCGTCATCGCCCACAACCGCTAATTCCGTCGCCCGGAACGAAGATTCCGAAGCTGCAGATGTTCTGCCAGAGGTTTTAAGGCATTCACTGCCGCCTAAGATCTTCCGATCTCCGCAGTCTTCAACTTCTTCGGACTCACCTCTTACAGCAGCTACCAAATGGGTCGTCCGAAGTGACCCAAGTTCCACTTCATTTGTGTCCCCTGATGCTATGAACCCTCTCAAAGCTTATGTTTCTATTCCCCAAGTCACCTTTGGACCTAAAAGGTTGGTTTTCCTTCCTCTTATTGGTGAAGCCTGACCTTATATTGATTGAAAGAATATATTTTTCCCACCCGGGGTGCTTAATTTCTGGCTGTCTTGTTCAAACATGAAATAGGATATTTTGTTGAAACAGAATGACTGATCCTTCCGCTGTAGTTGACTAGTTTCAGATTTAAACATTATTGGTGATTCCATCTAATAAGTGGCGATTAGTAAGAAATGAAAATAATGAGTTACTGGTCTTGGTTCTTAAATTTGATATATAAGAAACAGAGAAGTGATCGTCGAAAAGTCTCATATCCTGCTTGAACCTTGTTAGTTATACGTATGATAGTTACATTGATGAAGAGAACATAGATATAGAATTAACTAATTAAGTGATTGAACTTTGCCTAAATCTGAATCTTCCGCTTGTAAGATGGTATGATATCCACAAAGGCTTTTAAATACTCATAGAGTTTGATATAAAGATTTATGTTATGTTTGCTGATCTGATCTGTTTAAGGACTTCATTCCATTTACCATGTTTTCATAGTGTTATCTCACACACACATTTAAACAAAGATTTTTTATGATAACTTTGTGTTAAATATTTGCCTAGATGGCAGCTGCCTAGCTCTGAGAACCCATTACTCGCCTCAACTGCAAATGAATTGCGAAGTGACAGACAAACCACAGTTAATCCTGAAAAGCTAAGGGCTGCAGCTGCAGGCCTATCTCGAAGTAAGATTAAGCCATTCATGTTTTCTTTTTCATACAAAAATTTGGTTTACTAATATTCTCATGGATGTGTATTGTTGCTTAGTAAGCACTGTTTACTTGTCTAACTCCACTTAATGAATCCAGGATATGCTGCAAGTCTTTATTTATATATAAATGTGTATCAGTCATTCATTTCTGCCGTAGGAATTTATTCCTCCACTAAAATTATACTGACATGCATATACGATGGGGATTGATGGGTTAAAAAATTGCAGTGCGGAAAGTAGCTTTTGTTCACTGAATGTTACAAAAAACAAGCTGTTCTATTTTTATATCATGCCCTAATGAGGGATTTCTCACAAGAAAAAGCAAACAGTTGCATTTGTTGTTGTCCAAGCAAGGATGGAGCCAAAAAAGTTGTATTAGGGTGCCAAAGCTTATAAATACTTTTAATATCAACATGTTGTTTTGTAGTTCATAAATATTTGTATATATATGTGTGTCTGTGTCCAAACTCGGTGAAAGAATGGGGGGATCCAGCCCCTCCATGTTCAGTTACGAGTCCAAGTATGTTTTTACTTTCCATCAAATTGTGCACTTCGTATTATAAATATATATAAAAACTGACATGGTAAATGATTGTTGACAAGTTACAAGTTACAACAGATTTCTACAGAAACCCCACATACCATGAATTGGGGTATAGTTCCCTTTACCACTGTCCTGCATACATCTTCTAAAAAGATTGAAGGCTAATAAAAGTACTTATGATCCAGTTTTATTGGTTAAGTAAACCTATTTACGGCTCCGTTCCCATGAAACTCATTATATATGATCCATGAACGGGTGATACACATTATGCTTGATAAGTGAATAACTTTTGCATTGTGCAATCAAAGTCTGGTGATCTGATCATTGCCTGTGTTCTATTCTGTGAAATGCATGCAAACCAATAG
The DNA here is from genome assembly GCA_945859875.1 of Cuscuta europaea. NCBI lineage: Eukaryota > Viridiplantae > Streptophyta > Magnoliopsida > Solanales > Convolvulaceae > Cuscuta > Cuscuta europaea. The sequence goes on along the minus strand of CAMAPE010000008.1, from coordinate 5,615,042 downwards.
AAATGGCCACTATTACTCAAATGTGTGGAAGTTTCATTTGCAAAATAATATTTTATAACTGCCATGTGATATTTGGTAACATTTATATTGGGTATCTGAAAAATTGGTCATTTGTAGTTGGCAAGGCATTTGCTGCTGCTACAACTTTTGTCTTTGGTGGTGCCGCCTTGGCATTTGGATTGGCTGCCTCTAAGATGGAACTTCACAATGTAAGCATATGATCCATCTCACGTACTAATATTCTCACGTCTGTGATAGAGAGAGTAGTGTTCCCTTCATGCACGTCTCATGTGTATATAACATGAATTTGGTCAGAAAAGCATGGGGGAAATTTGCAATTCAACGATTCTGTTTTATGCTCTTTAGTTTATCTAATTGTCAACTAGTAGATGTTCAATTTGTTCAATTATAAAAGTTAGTAATCCATTTTCTCTCCTTCTGAATGGGAGAAGGAACATATATGTCCCTAAATTGTACGTCAAAGAACTCATATGCCCATCAACATTCTTTTGGAACAATTGACACAATAATTGTAAATTTAGGACAAATATACCCTTCTGACCAAATAGTAGAGGGGTATATATGTTCTATAATGTATACAGTTTAATGGTATATTGTTTCTCCAATTTTTCAGTTTTGTTGTGTTTTATTTTTTTTTAAAAGTCAAGTGATATATATGTTCTCTGCCAAATAATTCCAAGGGTATACTAATTCCTTCTCCCATTCAGTATTTATTATGTAATTCTTAAGATTTTCTTATCATAAAAAAGGAAGCTATCAGTAATTGTTGGCATGATCTAACAATTGAAATTAGTAGTTGATATTAATGAAGGAAACCTGTTGAATTAATTTGTATCCAAAATTAAAGTGTCTGATTGGAATTCCCATTGGGCGTGCTTGACTACATCTATTCTATCTCTCTTTCTATTCATCTCTCGTGAACCATTCTTGGTGTACACATATTTTGTACACCTTTTGTGTACACCCCCTACAGAGCAACTTCAGAACTAATTGCATGTTTAGACAGACAACTAGGGGGTACACAAAATGAGTACAAAATATGTGTACCAACAGCATTTGTGATTTCTCATACACACAGTCACTCACACAACATTATTGAGGATTTGAGGGTATAGTGAATTTAGAGTCTGGTAATTGTGAGAGCTTAGTGTATTGTGCAACTGTGCTGCTGTGCAAGGCTAATCATTTGCATGTTTGAACAGGCTGATGATGTAAGGACCAAAGGAAAAGACATTATTCACCCAAGATTCGAAGCGCTCAAGGAGCGGCTGAGTCCTTTGAGAACTTGGGTACAGACTGAACCGTCCTTGAAACACACTGTATATAGACCTAACGATTGTGAAAATTAACTAAACTTAAATTTCAGGCGGGTGATGTGTCAAAGAAATGGCATTGGGAAAGGGAAGCAGGCCTTAATAAGGAGAAGACTATGATGGTAAAGGAGCTTTCCAAAATCCTTGGGGCAAAGCCATCCAGCTAGCTACTTAGCTGTCTCCATGATTTTGTGTAAATAGACATTGTTAGTAAGCTGATCTCAAAATCTTTTGGTAATAAGGCTTGTATGTTGTAGAAATTGTTAGTAACAATAATAAATAATAATGCGCAGATGTGCTTAGGGGTGGATTCGGGCCGGGCCGGGTCCGGGCCGTGCTGGGTCGGGCCTAGGCCCAGGCGGGCCGACGGTTCTGGATAGGTGGGCCCGAGACCGGCCCGGGTAGCCACCGGGTCCGGGCCGGGCCGGGTTGGGGCTCGGATCAATTTTTTTCCTTTTCCTAATTAACCCCCCTCCCACCCCCAACCCCCACCCAAACCACCCCAAATGGCCCAAAATACCCAGCCCAACCCGAAAAGTTAAAAAAAATGAAAAATAAAATAAAATAAAAGCCCGGAACCGAGCCCGTACCAGTCGGGTTTACCCGGACCGGTCACAGGCCTGCACCGAGAACCCCCCAGGCCGGGTCTACCTGGACTGGTCACAGGCCGGGCCGGTTCAGCACAGTGCCGGTCCCGGGTCAGGCCACCCGGCCTGAGTCCACCCATAGATGTGCTTGTTTGTTGCATTAGTAGTAAAATATTGTTGTTGTTGTGCCATTAATACAACGGTGAAAAGACAGATTTATACGAAGTATATGTAAATGATCATTTGAAGATGTTATATTCTCCCAGCCAATTGCAGTGAGTATAAAAAGTAATCTTAGGCAAAGGCTTTGCTATTTCCTATTTTCTCTCTAGGGACTCTGATACGTAGCGGGAAGAGCATGGGGCAGGACTGGGCTTGGGCCCACTTTCGTGGGTCGATTACGGGTTGTCTTTATAGTTTATTTATTATTATCATTAAGTTAATGTTATGTTTTGGTTTGGACTTTTTATTAGTAGAGTACTTAGTAGAGTTAGTATGGGCCTAATTAGGATTTAATTAATTTGGGCTTGATTATGGTTTATGGTAAAAGACTATTTATACAATTATACCCCCTCGCCAGAGTTTATTCTTATTATCTTGGAATAAAATTGGGTTTAGCCTTTTGGCTCTGGGCAACGATATTTATATCGTTGATTATCCGGGCAACAATTGATTCGACCTGTCGGATCCAAACCAGCAGAATGACGAGATCAAACATTGATCGTATAACGGAGGTAGAAGCTGAGCAAGCCCTAATGAATGAGAAGCTCGACGCGCACGGACGGAAGCTGGATGCGCAAGCGATCCAGCTGACAGAGATTGTAGTGTCACTCGTTGCACTCGCAAGGGCCATGACACCACCGGAAAAAGAGCCGCGTCAGTCGGCGACGCTGCATCAGCACAACGACCACCTTGTTGCCCTCGTTTGACGGCGAAGATCCCATCAGATGGGTGGCCAGAGCTCAACAACAGTTTGAAATTCATCAAACCTTACCTGGAAGCAATATGGTAGTAGCTACGGTAGCCATGGAAGGGGATGCCCTGTACTGGTTGACCTGGTTGAAGGCACGGTTCAAGGGCAACCGATTTGAACGGTTATTCGGGGCCAAACAGTTGGGAACCATAGAAGAATACAATAACCTTTTGTGCAGTTGGCCAGTCAGGCTCCTGGGCTGTCTGATGATCATTATTTGGGGTATTTCATGAACTGGCTGAAGGGACCGATTCAGGGATTCTTACGATTGTTGCGGCCAAACAATCTGGAGATTGCAATGGATTTGGCTAGAGATATTGAGGACAACTTGTCCTTTTAAGATGGAGACTGGGAAAGTGAACCCTACAACACAGACTTCCGTTCAGACAGTTTTTCGCGCCTAAGTGGTAGTAACAGCACGACCATAAGTGGTGACATCTTAAGAGAATCAAATGGCAACTTTCCTAAAGACATTGGGCAGCCTCTGGGGACAAAGTCAGGGTTGTCCGGGCAGCCTATAAGACACGCTCTCGGTTCATTCGTCTTCCGCCAAAGGAGTTTGCAGAATTGAGGGCGAAAGGATTATGCTTTAGGTGTAAGAAATCATTTACACCAGGGAATGACTGCCCCTTTAAGCAGTTGTGGGTAATAACAGCTGAGGAGGATGAAGAGTTGGACCTCCAACAGCATGAGTACTGTGAAATAACAGGTCAGTAAAGAGTTCAGGAAAGAGATGAGGGATATTTGTTTGTTTATTCTATGGCTGGAAATTTCAGTTCCCGATCCGCGAGATTTCAACCTTGAGGACAAGGTTAATTTGAAGGAGGATGGATTGATACGTAGCGGGAAGAGCATGGGGCGGGACCGGGCTTGGACACACTTTCGTGGGCCGGTTACGGGCTGTCTTTATAGTTTATTTATTATTATTAAGTTAATGTTATGTTTTGGTTTGGGTCGTTTATTAGTAGATTACTTAGTAGAGTTAGTATGAGCCTAATTAGGATTTAATTAATTTGGGCTTGATTAAGGTTTCTTGTAGAAGGCTATTTATACCCCTCGCCAGGATTCATTCTTATTATCTTAGAATAAAACTGGCTTGATTAGGATTTTATTTTCTGTTACACAACAGACTGTGTTTCTCTCTAGCTTACCTTAGCTCCATTTCGTGATCTCGTCTTCTCCTGTCATTCCCTCCGTCAGCAGCTTCTTTCGTTGTCTCCGCTAGCAGCCAGCACCCCCAGTAGGCAGTCCTTCATCACTTCCTCATTTTTGTTAATAATCTTCAATACTTTGCTTAATTTTAGACAAATTGAAATATGATTTTGGTTGGTGATTAAACATTTGAATGCCTTTTTATATGTGAATGCGTGTGAACGATTGATATAGATTCAGAAGATTATGTAGATGATGTAAAGTAGTTCAATATTCTTGTTTGCAAGTAAAGTGCTCAAGAAAAGTCCTCAAAGAAGTACAAACTTAACTTCATTAGGTTGGATATACGAAATCTTACCATATTAATATTTGTTTTTAGTTCCATATTATTCTGTATTCAACCTTTCGGCATATCATATGCATTTTACATATGTTTGAATCACAAAAATAGGGACACAGAAAGTCACATATTATTCTGTTTTCAAACTTCATTGGGAATGACAAAAATGCTATGGAGAGCTATTTTCTTGTGTTTGTTTTTATCTCATACAAAAAGGGAAATGACATATGTTTAATCTTTTAAAAAAGGTTCAAGGTGTTTTTCTTTTTGTCTTTACATAACACATATATATATTAATAAATAACTTTTTTACCAATGCTTTATACATACATATATATATATAGATTAATAAATAACTTTTTTTACCAATGCTTTATTTCCCCCGTATTTTCTTTCTGTATAAAGCATCTCTCGCCAAGCTTGCTAAGATGAAAAGATTTACTAAACTTCGTCGAATTAGATTGTTGGTTATCTGTCATCCTACCAACAATAATCAGGGCCGGCCAAGGTCTCTATCTGTGAAAATAAAACTTTGCTGCTTCAAGGATTTCTTCAATGATTCAATCCTCCTGTAGCACGTGTTGAGCTTAGGTCTCCAACCTTTCACTCCACTCACACACCATTCTAGGGACTCACACACTATGCTTTCAACTCTCTGATTTTACCTCTCTCACACAAAGGAAAGGGAAAGGTCTGCTCTCTTTAGTTTCTCACAGGAAGAGGCTAATGCTTCTAATAATAGGATGTTGGCCTCTTGACAACTCATGGGTAACACCAAGCCAAAGGGACAGATCGCAACATACAAATTAGGGGGCCAAAGCCAGATAAGAGGTGAGACAACAGACATGAGATGATCAATAATAGGAATGGTACAATGGAAGTAAACATAGGGTGCAAGTTAATAATAAAATGGAAGGGAGGCCTTGGTAGGACCAATACCTCCAACATTTTCCACCTTATTGGCCCTAAGTGGTGTAGAGTAACAATACAAGCTAGTTAGGAGACTCATCATCGCCGAACCATTACAAGTGCATCATGCAGATAATACAAGTAATAGATGAGAACCACAAAGTTCCCTTTCGGACCAAGCTTACCATGCAAACCCAATTCATAATGGACTGAACTCTACCAATCGATCCTCGAGTTCAGAACCGAAACCATCACAAAACTATTAACAAACACAACGCATGTTAATAGACCACGCAAGCAAGCAACTGGGAGAAGTTGGGGATTCCAACTAATCCAACCACACAAATCAAGTACACTAAAAAATTAAAGAAACAATATTATTTCTATAACTAGCACAAGTAGAGCTCACATAATCACTTAGTATCACATTTTCAAAACATAAAGAAAATAACATACCAAATATCATAAAGATTTTAATCAAAAGAGAATTAAGCACACTTAAAGCAAACTCGGAGGAAATATAGTCAAACACTTTGCACTTATTATCTCTCTCATGCTCCCTAATGTCTTTATCTCTAATAACATAGCAATCACGCAACTCAAGCATATTGCACATAACATTCATATCATGCTCCACCTTAATAGAAGTATTGTTTTCTTTATTTCCAACTTGAAAAACATTTTTATTCACAAATTTGAGTTCGGTTTCAACAAGTAAATCAGAATGAACTTCAACAGGCAAATGCTCCACCTCATTTAGAGCAACATCAGGAGAAACAAACAAACAAGGAAATTCTTTTCAACAAAAATGACATTTCTACTTATCAACACATTGAAGCAAGTTTCACTCATACACCAAAGCATATAACCTTTCATGCATTCATTATATCATAAGAAAACATATTCCTTTGTCCTAGGTTCAAATTCATCATTCTCATGATTCACATAAGCAGCACAACCCAACACTCTCAAATTTGGCAAGTCAAGCGGTTTGCCCGTGAACACAGATTCAGGGCAAATCCCTTCTAAGGGAACAAACGGGGACATATTACTCAATAAGCAGCATAACAAATAGCTCCCCCAGAACTTTTTAGAGAGCCCAGATGATGCTAACATAGCCCTCAGCCTCTCTAAAAGAGTTCTAACCATTCTCTCAGCAACCCCATTTGGTTGGGGTGCGGAGGGAACATATTTATGCATAGAAATACCCCAAGTATCACATGAATCATCAAGTTGATCATCACAGAAATAAAAAATGACATTTGTCCTTAAACACATTATTTTCTTACCAGTTTGATTTTCAACAAGGGTTTTCTAGTTTTTAAACTTATCAAAAACATCAGGTTTTTTCTCAATCAACAAAACCCACACTTTCTTTGAAAAGTCATCGATCAACGTCAGAAAATAATTTTCTCCACCATGAGTGGAAACACTATAAGGACCCCACAAATCAGCATCAATACAATCAAGCACATCAGTACACTTAGGCAGATTAGAAAAACTAACTCTAGACTGTTTTCCTATCACACAAGGTTGCACACAATTCACAGAATCAAGGACAGGTTCAGCACGACACACATACAAGTTGTTTTTCATCTTAGCTTTGAAAACAACTAAACAACCCTTCACAACCTTCATGATTCCTTTTCCCCATTTTCCCTTCAAACCATCATTTTCAAGAGAAGCACAAGATAGCAAATTAGAGTACAGCTCAAGAACATGCCTAACATTCTTCAAAGTAAGCTTACAACCAGAAGAAAATCTAAGGCATACATCTCCTATTCCTAGCACATTGCATTTCTTCTCATTTTCCAAAGACACAAAGCCATGCTCAATCTCATTATAGAGTGAAAAAATATTTTTCAAAGGGGACACATGAAAAGCACAACCAGAATCTATCACCCAATCTGATTTACCCAAAGAATCAGATATCACAGAACTCAAATAGTCATAATCACAAAGTTTTCTCATCATAAAAACATCACCTAAATCCTCTTCACAAGTAATCAAATTAGCATGCTCACTATGCTTATTTTCCCTAGATTTAGGACACTCTTATGAAATGACCAGGTTCATGACAATAATAGCAACGCGTTGAATTAGACCTAGATTTAGATCTACGTCGTCTATTATTATCTCTACCCCTCACATGCATAACCTCCTCGGATTTTCTACCCCCACCCATCTGTTTTAAATCTAATTTCTTACTCTTAAGACCATTAACCACAATGTCAAGAGTCACATTATCTCTACCATACTTAATAGCAGATTTCACGTCACTAAAGGAATCATGGATAACATTTAAAAGAGCAATAGGGGAATAATCATCTATGTGCTTATCACCACACAAGTTAATATCAGAAATAAGTTTGATAAAAACATCTAGATTTTCTTCAATATCCTTAGACATATCCCGTCCAAATTTGAAGATCTTTTCAAGCAAAAACATCCGGCTAGGCAAAGAGGTTTCAGTATACGGTTCATCTAATTTATTCAACAGAATTTTAGTACTCTCTAAAATCCCAACTTTTCTAATCACAGAATAAGATAAGTTCAAATAAATCACAGAACATGCACTTTCATTCATTTCAGCTTTTTTACCTTCTGTGTCAGAAATTAAATAGGTCTCACCAACTGGTTTAAAACATTTTTGTTGAATTAAAATACATTTAATTTTTTGCTTCCAAATGCTAAAATCAGATTTTTCATTAAATGGAGCCATACCATACTGATTATAAGCATACATTTTCACATAGAAAAAAAACAAGCAACCAAAGAAAATGTAAATTTCGCTGAAAAATAATTTAAATATTTATAAGGCTACAATTATACGAAGCAACTAGCACGAACACACGGGAGTATTAATGAGCACCAAACTAAAGTTCAAACCCGTTGTTCTTTCGTATAAGTACAAATAAATAATAAATTTTCAGCACAAAGCAACACAACAATTCTATCAAGCAATAAAAGACTAAATAACTACAAAAGCGATAAAAGTAAGTTTCGAGTTAATATACCGGAGCGAAACCCTAGGAGAGGCGTTTCGACTTTACCCACCCATTTTTTTTTAAAATGGGATTTTTCGGACTGTTGAATGTGTTTGAAAGGAGTTGACCGACAGTCTGACCGTTGACTAGCTTTGACCAGGCGTTGACCTGCCCACTGTCCAGATCCAGATCTGGCCCAACACTTCAAGCCCAGCAACAGTCCACCAGTTCAGTCAAGCCTTCAGGTCTAGTCCACCAGTTGCAGCCCAGCTCCCAGCTCTAGCAGTCCAATCAGCAGAAGCCCAGGTATATAAGCCCATTAACATCAGAAACCCAATCTAGGTGCAGCCCAAGTCCAGCCCAGGTGCAGCCTTCCTTTAGCAACGTCTGCGACACGCCTCCTTCTGCAAATGAACGAAGAACGACAAAAAAAAGGACAACTCTCAGGCGGTGGCTTCAGACGGCGAACCAAACGGCGAGCGCGCCCTCCCTGCGACGGCAACGTCCAGCGGCGAGATTTCAGTGGCGGGCGGTCTCCAGCCACGAGCTTCAAATTTCCGGCGAACTTCTTCAGCTTCGAACTCGACGGCCGACGGCGAGGGGAACCAGATTCGACGGAGAAATAGGAGCGAGGCTTCAGCGAACAGCCGGAGAACTCCAGGGACCTCAAATCGGCGGCGTACGGCGGCGTACGGAGGCCGAGACGTTCCAGATGGTGGAATCCGGCGAAATCGACGACGACGACAACCCTAATCTCTGATACCACGGTTGAGGATCGATTCTTTTCCGGCTCAGGTCTCCAACCTTTCAGCACGAACAACAAACAATAGGATCAATTGTACATTTATGTAAGTCATCTCTAATCATGTCCTCCCTTGACAACTCCATTGCAAGACCAGTGCCATTCCAGGGAGAAGTGGAGATCTACTGGCATAGAAAATTATCTCTTTATGGGCAATTGCATTTTCAAGACACTTCCTAAAAAATGTATTTGTGTTTGATCAATAGGTTTGAAGGATTCAGGAGCGTAGAGTAACAAATTTTGATATTGATTATAAGGTGTTCTGTGAAATTCCTCAATGGGCTGCTGTATTTTCAAGTGATCGGCCTTATTGGCATGCCATATTTTCTTTATTTTTTTGTCAAATATGCAAACAACAAAGACCTGTTAATGGAGTTATATCAAATTAGATTAATTTAAGTATTAAAGGACCTTTTACTGGAATCATTTATGTGGTTTGGTGGTAAATAAATAAAGGAAAGGTGAATACAGAGCCTAGTTAAAGACCTCATTTTCCCAAAATTTCTGATATTGGATGATCCATATGATAAGTTCCTGAATATGTGTTCCAGTATACGTCTTCTTTGCTGTCTTTGATTCCCTTGATGTGCTTTAGGATTTAAATCTAACAACTAGCATAGAGATGAAGAAAATGATTTGAAGCACTCTTTCTTTCCTGTTAGGGTTCGCTCTGAGCATCCCCAAACTTATGCCTCACCGGATTGGTTTTCTTGGCGAACTCCGTTCATCACTCTTTAGAGAATGTCGGCGATTAATGACCACCAGCAAAAGAGTACAAGATCGGAGCAAAAAGAAGCGTGTGCATGACCTTGAGGTTGTTGTGGAGAAACAAAAAATCCTCTCCAAGATCCTCTTCATACTCGAAACTCTAAAGCAAGAATCGGAGCAAATCATCACCGTACGTTCCCTCGATCAATACCGACGGCAAATCAACCTCCCGAGGCCTCACAAGTTCTCCGATTTCCTCCGGAAATCTCCCAAGATTTTTGAACTCTATAATGACCAAAGGGGAGTTTTATGGTGTGGGATGACTAAAGAAGCTGAAAATCTAATGCATGAAGAAGATGACCTGATAGAGAAAAACAGTGATAAATCTGCAGAGTTTTTGACTCGAATGTTAATGATGTCTGTCGATAAACGCATTAGCCTGGATAAGATTGCTCATTTCAGGAGGGGTATGGGTTTGCCTTTGGATTTCAGAAACCATTGGGTGCACAAATATCCGGAATATTTCCGAGTGGTGAAACCCTTCGTGCCTTATGATGAGGGTGAATATCTGGAACTAGTGACTTGGAATTCCAGCTGGGCAATAACCGAGCTGGAAAAGAAAGCTTTGGGTGTTAGCAAAGCTCCGGAAGGTTCTTTTCCAGGTATTCTTTCTCTGTCTTTCCCAATGAAGTTCCCGCCAAACTATAAGAAGAAGATTTCCACGTACAAACCTCAGATTGAGAAGTTTCAGAACAGGGAGTATTTGTCCCCTTACGGAGATGCCAGTGGGTTAAAGGCCGGTTCGCTGGAGTTTGATAAGAGGGCAGTGGCGGTAATGCATGAGTTGCTAAGCTTTATGATTGAGAAGCGGCTTGTGACAGACCATTTGACTCACTTCAGGAGGGAGTTTGTGATGCCTCAGAAGTTAATGAGACTATTGCTAAAGCATTTCGGCATCTTTTATGTCTCGGAGAGAGGTAGGAGATTTGTCGTCTTCTTGAACGAATTCTATGAAAATTCGGAGCTAGTCGAGAGACATCCTCTGGTTGATTGGAAAGACAAGGTTCTTAACCTTGTTGGGTATAGAATTAAGAAAGAGAAAGAAGGCGTGTTGGATGATTTACTAGATGATACACGCGATAGGGACTTATTCGATAGCAGTTCAGAAGAAGACTATGGTGGTATTCAGTTAGGACATGATGAGGAGATGAGTGGTCTGGACAGGGATATAATTGGAAGTGATCCTGAAATGGAGATTGAGGACATCTATGATGCATATAATGCATCCGAATGAAACCTCCCGTTGCCTCCTAATTAGAACTGAGACATAATGCATTCACCTATGAAAAACGGAAACTGGGAAAGAATGTTTCTGTTTTGGAAATTTTTGAAAACAGTTGGTTCTTATTATTATTAAAAGATGATATTTCTCGGTTCCCGTTTCTCCATGATGTCAAATAAAAAGGTTTAACCCATCAACGATCGTGTTGTTCTTTCTCTCTCTTTTTTTGCACTAACAGGCTTGTAAAGATTTGATGCGAAATGGTCAGGTTTTAGGCTCTCACAGATACTCTGATAAAAGATTAGATAATTGTCATTTGATATAACATACCTAAAGTTTACAGGATGACAAGGCAAACAGGATTGAGAATCAATTGAATACATTCCCATCAATATAACATATCCAACAATCTGACATTCCCATGGTAATCTGACATTCCCATAGTAATCTGACATTCCTTGAACCAAACATATCATAAGATGTTTTTACTTGGATTGTTTTCAGTCTCAGACTAGACTTAAATAGACCAGATCAGATCAGTCTTAAATAGATCAGATCAGACCAGACTTTCGTAATTATAAAATACACAGAGACCGGACATTTATTAAACTAGATATAAACAGACCAGACCAGATTTAATACTCCGTAAGAGCATCTCCATCTAGGTTTGGATTCGGTTCAGGCCACCCGGGCTGTGACCCGGCCCGCTACTGTGCGGGCCCGGGACCTAGGGGTGGACCGGTTCCGGTTCGGGCCCGACCAAGCCTCGGTTCATGAAAGGGGAGGCCCGGAACCGGCCCGGGTAACCCCCGGGTCCGGTCCAGGCCTCGGTTCATGTAATTTTTTTTTGCTTTTCCTAATTAACCCCCAACCCCCCCTCACCCCCACACCACCCCAAACCACATCAAATGACCCATCATACCTAGCCCAACCGCAAAACTTAAAAAAAAATTCAAAAAAAATTCAAAATAAATAAATTGGCCCGGACCGGGCCTGAACCGGCCGGGCCGGTTCACTATTTAGCAGGCCCGGGCCCGAACCGCCTACCTCACCAGGCTGGGTGGCCCGAACCGGGCACCAACTGGTTCATCAGGTCGGTCCGGGCCTGCACAGTAGCGGGCCGGTCCAGTTCCGGGCCGGTTGGCCCGGCCCGTGTCCACTCCTACCGGGCCCGGCCCGGTCTGGCGGTCCGGAACTGGGTGTAGACCCGAACCGGGGGAGAAGGGCGGGGCGGGCTCGGTTCAGGCAAAAGGTGACCCGGCTCGGCCGGGTCGGGCCCGAGTCCGGGTCAGGTCCAACGGTCAAAAATAAAAATAAAAATTTTGTTTAGGCCACAACAAGCCGTTGGGGGTGGGCTGGAAGGGGGGGGGGGGTCTGGGCGGTTTGGGGGTGGGGTAAAAAAAACTATAAATACTCCTAATTTTAAACATTTTTCCATATCTCTTCTCCAAAATCCTACTCTCTACTCTCTAATTATCTTCATCTTCTCAAATTCTCTATTCTCTATATAGCCGTTGGGACTTGGGCACTTTGGTTGTTTGAAATTTGAATCAATAGAGCCGTTGGGGGTGGGGGTGGGGTGGGTGGTGGGAGTACAAAAATTTCTATAAATATTCCTATTTTCTAACATTTTTATACACATCTTCTCCAATATCCAATCTTCAATCTCCATTCTCCATCTTCATCTCCATCTATTCTAGTATTTGTAGAATAATTATATCTACCATTTTTAAGATGAAAAGTCAATATGCCGTTATACGGTATAATTTTGATATGCAGAAGGACCCGAGGACCGGGATGTGCTACGCAACTTGCAAATGGTGCGAAAAAAAGTGTAGCATGGGGGTTTCATACGGGATGGCAAGGTAGCATATTAAGTCATGTGACAAAGTCAAAGGACCGGGAGGTCCGGGAAGTTCCGATTGATTACAAAATGTATTTCATATTGTATTTTTTTTCTCAATTGTCAAATGTAGTTCCTATTTCATTACAAATAAATGCACTAGAAGTTTGTTTTTAATACTTGTATAAAACTACAAAGTATAAATTATAAAAAAATAGATTTAACCGGCCCGGCCCGGCCCGAACCGGAACCGCCTGTACCTCGGGCCGGTCCCGGCCCACCATTCACAAACCGGCGACCCGACCGGGTCTAGGTCCGGCCCGAATCCATGCCTATCTCCATCCATACTTCTCAAGTGTCCGGTTTTTCATGTCTTTCTCTTACCATATGTCATCGACACATAAACAAAATCAAAACCTACTAATTCATCCTCAACCATGATCTCTATTCATTTAGATTTTTATGTAATTTTTGTTATTTGCAAGGAGATATTTTAGTCATTCGTACCTTGGTCTACGTTCAATTTTTCCCACCGCTCGACCAACTGAGCTACCCGTGCGGGTAAGTACTCCGTATATAGAAAGAATTCAGCGGTGCAATTTTTTTGGAATAACAGACATTACACATATGATTTTTTATGATTCCATAGACGTGATACTTGGAGAGTTGGACTTCGTTCCTTGTAGTTTAAAATGCTTAAATTACTTGTTTATGCTAACTCCATCCCAAAATAGTTGGCCAAATTCAAAACTTTAACTAATTATATATATTGGAAACTATTTATAATATAAAAATCATATAAAAATGTTCTTTGTTTTTTTATTATGAAAATGTTCTTTGTTAAAAGTAATTTTATAAAAGTATAAAATTTATCTTTTATAGTATTATTCTAATTAAAACCATGGTCCAGACTCCAGATTTTAAGATTTGTTCAAGTATTTGGAAGGGAAGTAGTATTAAACTGTCTCACTAATTTATCAGCTGCAAAATGTTCCTTTTTTGAAGTATCCTTTTTTGAAGTATTTAATTAATTGAAACTAGTGTAACACCCGGGGCATGTCCCGGTAGTGTTAATTTGACATGATTCAGGTGAAATAAACATTGTAAACTATTCATAGGATATGATCAAAATTTTGGTGATTGCTTTTAAGAATTACCATCTTTTGGAGTACTAATTTGTGGTTATATTTTGGTTTATGTGCTTATTGTTGTAAAAGTTATTAATTATAGGACTAACCACCACCATGAATACTCCACTAATTATATGGCTACTTATATGATAAGGAATGATAAGAAGAAGCGTTGAATTGGAATTGGGAATATCTATAGTTTATAATTTACATTATTTTGGATATTCACATGTATTATTGATATTGTACAATTAGAGTCCCGTCCACATGAATTAATTGAAATAGTTCCTTTATACGGAGTAGTATTGGTAAATTTTATTTTACCTTTTCATCTGTTTTTTACTTTTCCATTTTTCTTTCTCATACTTTTACACTTTTTACACTTCATCATATATGTTAATTTTGTGTCTTAATCTATGCAAAACGCTTACGGTAGAAATTTATGATGGGAAAATGTGTTAAAAATTGCATTAAATGGTCATTTTGGGGCAATTATTTGAGTGGGGTCCACTTCCGATTTGGGCCGGGTCAAAGTGCTTTCAGATTGTCCTTGTTAAGGGCTACAATTCGATATATGGTACGTCCAAAACGGATAAAGGGTGAATGAGAAATTGATTCTCGAAGTTCACTCGTTGAAATGGAAAAACTCGGAAAATGATGGGTTTCTAGTGTGTTTTATACCACACTGGAAAACTCAAGAGATTTTCACCCCCTTATAAAGGGAAGTCTCTTTTAAGTAGTTAAGATTTCTAAAGGTAAAGGCTCTCTCTTGCGCGCAAGGGGGTGTCGATCAAATCCCGAAAACGGAGAAGAAAAACCGTGACTCGTGTGCGCGGGCGACCTGCGGACACGAATGCCGTCCGAAAAATCTATCATTCAAAGATACGAGGTCTTCTGGTCGCAACAGAACGTTTGAGGTGTTCTGGTCGCAATAGAAAGGCTCAAGGTCTTCTGGTCCGTTACAGCAATAAATGCCCAACGTTCAGATCCATTAACACTCCATTTAACACACAACAAATCCTCCTATAAATAGCTGACAGGTGCTTTGCAACAAACACACGGTTTTACACGTTCACAAGCAACCATACACACGTTTTAGCTCTGAAAAACACCTGTAGTTCTCCGAAAAATTTCATGAGTGTTCTACCTTTGTTCACGTTTGCCGGAACTTTCGTTTGTGTGCTCAAACGCTAGTTCTATCCTGGGAAACGGTCGTTGCAACGCTCCTAGCACCGTGGAAGGCGACGAATATGTTTTAGGGAAATCGTGCGTAGCACGAGCTCTGACTATTTTCTGTTCCATCTTATTTCTGTTTTCTTTAGCTATTTTATTTATTAATTAATTTTTATTTAATTAATATTTCTTCGTTTTTCCGAGACACCCAACAATTTACAAGTAATTACATACGGTAAGATAGTAAAGATGTTTTTGTTTGACTCTAATTTTATGGTCTAATATAGTTTGTTTAAATTTGATCTAGTATATATTTAGTACATAGAATTTGTATATATTACTACTGTTTAAGTTTGATTTTATCTGTTCAATATGATATGATTTACTGAAGTTTAATTTGATCTTATGTGTTCTAATTAGAGACTGAAAAATCCTCAAATTTTCAAATATGTGGATCAACTTTACCTTGAGTCTTGTATTATCATTATTGGGCTCATTTGATATTTTCAAACTTCTGCTTATCAACTTTATCGGTCAATTTTTTACACCAAACATAGGATTTTTGATTGCGCATATTAAATTGTGTAATAGTCAAAATAAGTAGGATTCAAGTTACCTTTCTGGATGATTTGACTTAAATTATTGTAAAGTATCATTTCAGTCATTTGTTTATATGATTATTTCCTTATTTCAATGTTAACAATCCAACATTTTTTACTCAAGTTACCGTAGAGTATGAATTGACCGAAGTTATTATAAACTATGATTGGGTTAGTGAAATTATGTTATTATTATTATTTATTATTATTATTATTATTATTATTATTAGTAACATAATCCAGCATATTCGATTACCAGAATTTCAATCAATTTCATCACATTTAGAAATATCGATCAAATTTGACCAGGAGAAAAGTCATTCATTGCCACGGTGTCAATTAGCTACCTTATTCAAACTCATTTCATTTCTCAGCTGACATGGGAATTTGTTATTGGCTAGCGCTACGTAACATTACGTTAGTGGTTCACCCTTGCCTGCCGTGGACTGTAACGCGCCCGATCATCTCTCTTACTACGTACTTCGTAAACTCCTATCCCACGTACTATCCGTACTCAAAGAGTAAACAATCCAGTGAGATCGATCTGATTTTTTTGCACCTAGTGGGATAAACGTGAAAGAACAGGTCAGGAAAATGAGATTCGGCTCTGCCTCGATTCTTCTTGTTCTTGCGATTGTAACATTAGGTAATGTGATGTGTTCTTTTTTGTTTTCAATTTCCCCCTAAACATTGAACTCTTTCTAGGGTTCACCAAGTAAATTTTGTTCGTGACTTGTTAAGCACAGAAGCGAATATTCATAGATGAAGCAATTCATAATTTGGTTGGGCGTAATTTTCTATGTTTGCAGTTGCAGCTAAGAAATCCGGGGATGTAACTGAATTGCAGATCGGTGTGAAGGTAAATTAAATCAGGGGTTTTATGATTTGGTGGCCCAATTTCTTCTAAAGTGCTTATGAGATGGAAAGTTTTTGTTACACTATTTGATATCCTAACATTACTATTATTAGCTTGTGCTGTGTATATCTATTAATTTTTCTTTAGATTCATACCAAAAGTAAAATCTTCGTTTTTTAGAGAAGAAATGAATGTTTTATTTTATTTGATGAATATGTTTATTGTGTTATGTAGTTATTTATACTGTACGTAGTTTATTCACTCTCAACTTGGGATGGGCCTTTTGGTCATACTTAAGTCTTATAATGCTTTATCTGACTACTTCATTAATTTATAATACTCCATAACATTTTACTTAATTAAAAGCATACACTCATATGATTCAACTATATGATTTGATCATGCATACCCTCTCCTTTTGTAATCTAAATCTGGATTTAACCCTTTCTACGTACTAATCATCTAAGTACTTAAGTTGTTTCTCAATTTATATAATTTATATAATAACATATACTCCGTACTAGTCTGACAAGTTTTTTAGTGAGTATTAAGTGGTTTCCAGCCAAAGTTCTGTAGTGGTCAATGTTCAACATGAGTTTCTGGTTAATGGTTATGCCACCAATGTGCGAGTGCGATGTATCTGATCTATTTAAGTAAGCCTAGGGTTTCACACACATATTAGTTAATGTTTTTCCTTAGCCTCTACTGACTTTATCTTGTGATTATAGAACTTGGATAAGGTTTACTTGGTTTGTCATTTATTGGTCTCTCCTTAATTTTGCCTACTTTGTTTGTCAATTGTGGCAGCATAAGCCAATTACTTGTGAACTCCAGGCTCATAAAGGTGATAGAATTAAAGTACATTATCGGGTAAGTGCAACTATGACCACTCACACTTATTCACCCTAACTGTAAGCTTTCTATTTTATAAAAAGAAACACTGGAATATCTCTTTTATAATATACTACGTAATATCCTAATGATACATGTATTAAGTTGTGATAGTAGTTGATTTGTTCTAGTTAATTTGGGAACTCGATTTTGGGGTGGTCCTATTGTGTTTATTAGTATCACCTATTGGTACTATCAGACCAGTTCCGTAACTTCAGGTGAAGATTTTTTAAATTCAAACGCACATGGTTGGTTATTGAAATTTATTGATGGATGATCTTTGTAGGGAAAGCTTACTGATGGAACTGTGTTCGATTCCAGTTTTGAAAGGGGTGACCCTATTGAATTTCCGCTCGGTCAAGGTAGCGTGATCAAAGGTATGCTAAATATTTTGGAGTAAAAAGGGAAATCTTTAAAACTAATGCATAGATCTAAACCATTTGTGATCAGTTAATTGTTTTATATCCGTTTTTCAAAAGAAGTTAAAACCAGTATAAATCTAACAGTTCTTCAAATGGTTCCTATTTTTTTCAAAGACCGTACACGTAAGAATCGCTTCTTATGTGTTATCAGTAAACCGTTAACACAGAAAAACCCAACAAAAAACTTTTAACTGGCAAAAAGCATCAAGAAAACGATTATTAAGAAGCAATATTGATAAATTACATTGATTAGTTGAATTGGGATGTAAATCTGGTGTGATTTAATGACACGGTGTCAGCGTACGCACATCCTCCTCAGACACTAAACTTTTGCATTTCCGATCAGTTGACTCAGATAGTATAATGTCTTATGAAATTGCAAGAAATTGAAGAAACGTACATGTAGAAGAAGAAAGAAAAGAACAATAGATACCTGAAGGCATTCCTGAGCAAGATAACTTTCCCTACAGCCTTGGGATGCCCAATTCTAGGAAGTCCTTAATTGCATTAATCTCTCAATACCTCCTATGCTAAAAGATGTTCTTATTTATAAACGAAAACAATATCTAAGGCAGTGTTTGCTATTGATTAAAAAAACTCTTTTCAACTTTTTGTTTCAAAAAAGCTTAAAAGTGTGTTTTCAAATGCCTACTTTTGCTTAAAGTTAAGTAGATTAAAGCCGAAAGCCAAAAGCATGTAGGAGCATGCTTTTAATTGATTCTTGGTTTTGTTGTAAATAAGTTAAACTTTAAGGTTGATTATATGGATAATTTATCCAATTCAACACAAAATACCCCTTTCACTTCACTCCTCTTATATTCTGCTACCCCTTCCGTTCCGCCATTTTCGCCCTTCTGTCATTTCTCATCTTCCATAATCATATTGAAAAAACAAAAAATGAAAACTATGAAGACTGTCTTGTAATTGTGTGGGTGTGCGTATGTGTGTGTGTATTGAGATGGTCGACATTTGCAGAGGAGATTCGTGGTGAGTTGGCGACATCAAAGGATCCTTTGATGTTGCCGGATTAGGTTACAGTCGCCGGATAATTCTCCCTTATCAGCATTCAGCAGCATCCTCGACCGGTTTTTGAAGTAAAAGCAAGTATACTAGGCAATAAAAAATAACAATATTCGAAGTGCTAGTCCCTTGGTCCCCGTTGCTAGTCTGCTGGTCTGCCAATCCATCCGCAATAGTTTTGGAACTCGGTATATCGAGAGAAAAACTTTCTTCAGGAAATCCATGGATTGAGTTCCAATTTGGAAGAAGATCAATATGTAATTTCTTACAGTATTTCTTATGCAATTTAAATAAGGGTATATTTGTACTTCAACAAAATATTACATTAAAAGTCACTTTTTTACCAAACACTCTAACTTTAACTTTTTCAAATTGATCACTTTTGTTCTAAAACACTATCAACTTATACTAATAGCTACTTTCTATAAAATCACTTTAAAAAGTCACTTTTTAAGTAGAAGCAATCACAAACAATCCCTAAATAACTTTGATGAATTAATTAAAGAGTTGTAGGAACCGGTGGGCGTAGCTCCACTGGTAGCGAGGGAGTGCCACAAGGGTTAGGTCCCGGGTTCGAATCCCGGCAACTGCGATGAGAGGGAGTGCCTCTGCAAGTACCGGGTACAGAGTCTCACTCTCTATCTGTCAGATTGGGATTATAGTCCAACTTACATCCTCCCAACGTACCGTCCGGTCGGGTTTCGGGTGCCCTCAGGGATGGGGTGTCATCATTTGTTTTGAAGAGTTGTAGGAGTCAATATTTAAGTCAGTTTCATCACCTTCATCACCCGGGCCGGACCGACAGCGAAGCCTAGCACTCATTTCTAGCATCAATCTCATCCCCGTAACCTGTGATTTTTATTGACTGCCATTATTTTGATAATTTTTCTCTATTCCTCATCTCTATGACTAGGGAACGAAAAAATTCAGAATATAATAAATATAAGATTCATATGAAAACAATCTTTGTACTATTGAGAAATGTTAACGTTAGTACCTAAGAGTCCTTACAGCATCAAATCCATAAATTTGTCCTTTATACTGTCAAAATAGTGGTCATGTTCAATAAATTTATCATTCAAGGCTATTTCTAGCTCCGTCAATTTAACTGGTCATGTATGTGTGACTAGCCACAACTAGGTTGCTATGCCATTACATTAGAACAATACATCAACAAGCCACCTCTGACCACTGAGTGTTGTGATAGTGTGATATAGCAAACCTGTCACTATAATTGACAGTATCCCGACCATGACAGTTTTCTTAATGTGTATACACTTTTGGTTGTGAGCGTCTTAATGTGTAAACATTACTCGAGTTTTCTGCCACTATATTTCTTTGAAGCCAGAAATATGTGATATATGTATGCGTGCAAAAGGTTCCGTTTTAAATACATATGCGTGATATCTGTATGCGTGCACCCATAAATACATTTCCATGTTTATCTTTTCTTTAATATGTATGTTCTTGTTTCTTTGGTGGCACTACAGGATGGGATCAAGGACTCCTTGGAATGTGTGTGGGTGAAAAGAGAAAGTTAAAAATACCTGCTAAACTTGGTTATGGTGATAATGGGTCCCCACCTAAGATCCCAGGTAATACTAATTCTACCACCATCCTTTTCTTGTATCCCAAATCTTTCTTTTGAAGCATAACACCCACCTTTGGGACCAACAGTGCATGAAGCCTCGATCCTGATATTCTACCTTCCGCTGGATTATACATCAAATCAGAAATACAATGCTATGATATCAAGCTGTTTTTGCATTAACTTAGAGAGCATCATCACCATTTTATGAAGGGTGTTTTGTTAAAACCCAAAAACTTAAACCATATATCTGACTTCACATAAAAACTAGAATCATTCCATTTCTTTCATTATATTTCCCCTCAAGGAAATACATTAGTGTTGGAAACTGCTTTGTTTGGATAACAAAGAAGCTGAGTAGCATTTTCAAGGTGGGATATGCAATACTTCCGTATTACTAAAATTGCATGTCTTGTTGTCAATTTCTTAGGTGGTGCAACACTTATCTTTGACACTGAGCTTGTAGCCGTAAATGGAAAGACATCACTAGAGGGAGACAAATCTGATGACCTTTAGCTTTAAAGATTTAATTGGTAACATCAAGATCCCCCCCGTAGTTTTTATAGCATCTGTGTTTTTGGTAGTACTACCGCTGTATTTTTTGACAACAATGTAAGAGTAATAACGAGTACTTAACATTTACATTTGTTAATCAAATGATCTCAAACAATGTCTGTGAAGAACACTGGGGTTGGCTTCCCGGCTGATTGACCTAGTGATTAGTCTGAATATTCTGCCAATCGGCATGATGAAGTTGTAGCAATCGACACGCATTCTGCATGTGCATTAGTTATGTGACTGATGTGTTTTTTAGACTCGTTGAATTCAAATC
This sequence comes from Cuscuta europaea, assembly GCA_945859875.1. Classification (NCBI taxonomy): domain Eukaryota; kingdom Viridiplantae; phylum Streptophyta; class Magnoliopsida; order Solanales; family Convolvulaceae; genus Cuscuta; species Cuscuta europaea. Next base: position 5,593,614 of record CAMAPE010000008.1, on the reverse strand, counting down.
TGATCAACTCTGTTCTTGGATTATCAATTATGTATCAATTTTGATCATCACAAGATACAATTTTGCTCTCTAATTGAGAAAAATTAGTCAAATTTTTAAAACTTATTACGAATTCCGACCCAGAGTTTTAAGAAACATATGGTTGTACTAATTAAATACGAGTACCTATTTGACACTGAGCTTGAACGAAGATTTGAAGAAGCTCGCGAATGGTTGAAAATTTGATATGGCGTTGATGAGAAAAACATTATTGAATTAAAAATATAGAGATTTAAAGCGTTGGAAGATGATGGCTGCATGGGGGATATGATCTCGCCCAGGGTTGGACTGGGGTCCGGGCCGGGTCCGGGTCGGGTCTAGACCCGGGTGGGCCGGCGGGTCAGAAATGGTGGACCCGGGACCGGCCCGGGTAACCACCGGGTCCGGTCCGGGTCCGGGCCGGGCCGGGCCAGGCCCATTATATTTTTTTGTTTTGTTTTCCTCTTCCTAATTAACCCCCCTCCCACCCCCAACCCCCCAAACCACCCCAAATGGCCCAAAATACCCAGCCCAACCCGAAAAGTTAAAAAAAATTGAAAAAAAAAAAATTTTTGGCCCGAATCGGGACCTGGCCGGGTCGGGCCTTGTTTTGGGTGACCCGAGCCCGGACCGGAAAATCCACGGGCCGGGCCTACCCGGACCGGTCACTGACCGGGCCACTGGGTCGGGTCGGGCCTACCCGGATCGGTCACTGACCGGGCCACCGGGTCGGGCCGGGCCGGAACAGTGCCGGTCCCGGGCCGGTTCCGGGTCGGGCCACCCGGGCCGGTTCCGGGTCGGGCCACCCGGGCCGGTTCCGGGTCGGGCCACCCGGGCCGAGATTCTCGCCATTGGGAATAAATGAGCAATCAACGGAGAGGAGTGAGGGTTATGATAAGAATAGAAAGTCTAGAGACAAATGATTGAATACAAACACTAGCCTTAAAGTTTGGATTCAGTTTATTTTTACCGGAGCATCAAGCATGGCTCACCCAGAAGGAAGAGTGACACAAGAGAGGTCTCAGTCTCTCAGGTTCAACTTCAAGCAATGATTTGGGATGAAACCTCACTTTCTTTCCATTAGAGTGTGATCAAAACTCCACTTACATCTTCTCAGATAAGTGTTCGATCGGTTCTGGGGAGCCCTCGAGAATGGGGTGTCATTTTTTTGGATTCAACCTATTTATTTTAGCTCGAGCCCTCTCCCACTTCTATAAATGTTTACAATCACATGTAAGATTTAATAGGAGTGAGCAAAAAGCAAACTCAAATTGATTGACAAATTGATCAAAACCAAACCGATTTAAACGAACCGAATGAAACCAAAATCGATGAACCCATCGGAGGTTTGATTTATGATTTATACTTTTAGGTTAGAAACCAATTGAACTGAAACTGATCGACCAAAACCAACTCAAGCTATGTGGTTCAATTCTCGGTTTCACCTTTTCTAAAAACGTTAAAAAAACGAATCAATATTCGATAAAATCGAAAATGATGAAATCAAACTGATGAACACTCCTACATGGATTTAGATAGCACATCTGACTAATTCTATTAATTTTTGTTAAGTACTCCATGTGAGGCTTGTTGAAATGAGGATGCTGCTTTATAGAAATTTATATTTTATATGACATTATAAAATGAGCATAAATGTCTACAGAAATGTGTATAGTAGAAGTTTGAAATGTATATGTGACACACAAAATAGAATTACAAGTTTATTGGACTTCACGCTTTTCGGACTCCTAACTTACTTGGGTTGGATATACGGTGAACAAATTTAGTAGTTTATTGAAATTCTTGAATTGTGTTAAATGTAGGGAAATCACACCCTAAATCTGAATAATTTCAACCAAATTAATATACTCCCCCCTAACGGTTCTCATACGGATTACAATGTTTGACTGATCATAAAGTTAATTGATCCCTTTTAATAATAAGATTATTTTCAGTAAATAAAAATTAAATATTTAGAAAACTACATTAATAGATTTGTAAATTTGAAAAAAAAAATCAAATTTGATAAAAGTTGGATATATAAAGTAGGGAAAATGGAAATTAATAATTCAATCTTTTAGCGGTCTTCTTACAGTAGTCTCTTTATTCATAATTCAGGAATAACCCAACTTTGGCATCACATCTTCATTCGTTGGTCACTGACCTATGGATAACCTGTTATTACAGTAAACTCAAGCAAATATCAAGAAAGTACGAAAATGGAAAGTGTTAGGGGATAGTTGCCAGAAATAGCATCTCAATTTGAATTACAACTTGCCTTTTATAGGTGTTTACAAATGGTAACCGCGATCATCAATTATGACTAATTAATACGAAATTAAATACATAAATATTTGTACGTTCCGAGTCCGTATCTGTAATTTTTAGAAATTTCCATTTTTTGGTAATTATTTTAAAATGTCGGATACTCGTTTCCTAATGGATACACATATCAATTTTTTAAAGAAACACCCAAAAGTTACATAATAAAAATTAAAAAAATGAAAAACTCAAATTAAATTTTACCTTGCTATTATGCGGTACCGAAATAATGGATATATCCCTAATTCACTCATTTTTAATTTACTCATCTCGTCTATCTCTAATCCACTCATCTTTTATTCTTTATGTAATACACAACTAATGGACCTCTCTCTGTCTTTTTGGAAGACGATGTTATCCCTGGAAATATTAGTAGCTCCAATGGAAATATGTATTAGAATTTTTAGAATATATTTTTCTATCTTCATTATCCAAGAACTTTGAGTACTTGCACTTTTAATTTCAAAATTGTGGTTGTTTTACTTGTTCTCATTTTAAATTAATGACTTATTGACTATATTTATATTTCGAGTTGCACTAATGTATATGAGATAAAATATGAATTTATTTCTAAGTATCTTGATTATGTAAAATGTTTCAATGTCATGAATGGATAGGGGATAATATATGTATATATTTTGAAAATAAAATGTAATTTTTAATATTTATTTATAAACACACCCCTATATTTTTGAATATCTATAAATACACCTCATACCTATTAATATTTATAAATATACCCCTATATCTGTATCCTACTTTTTTTTTCTGGTTTTGTCGTATCCTCGTACCCGTTTCGCGTTTCCTCGTACCCGTATCAATGCTGCATAGGCCGTTACTTTTCTTGGTTGGCGGTCGGTCTGGTTGGCAGGCCTGACGCTCGAGTTCCCGCCCTACTGGACTGACAGGTCGGGCTGGCCTGGTGAGACGGTGGACCCAAGCTTGGACTCGCGGGTCCAAGTTAAAGGCCTGGGCCTAGTCCATTATATGGTAAAGGAGAGGATTGATGGGGTTATTGATCTATATATTGTGTTGATCTGAGTGTACCGAGAATGAGTTGTTACTATATTATTGTGTATTTATCTATATATTGAGTTCATCATATATTAATCTAAAATTTTATCTTTCTGCATTTACAAACAGAATCTCATCAAACGTTTGTTGAATGGATCATTGAATTCGTTTGTTGTGAGCCGGTTATGTGATGCATTTGAACATTCTTCATTTCAGTTAAACCGTGCAAGGACTATAGTATATTATATTTTTTTATTGTACAAAACATTGACTATTTATAGAATGAATATGGAAACATAAACAAAGGTCTTGAGTGTATGTTTTATGGTTAGTTACTTTTACTGCTTATAAGTTATAACTATCACATAATCTCTGGCAAAACACTAGTTAGATTAAATTAGATTATAGGATACATTGTACATCTGTGTATGAGGTCTTCTTGTGTACGTTTGGGAGAGATATAATTGCGCTTAAGATAGTATCTGAGATGGTAAGATATGTCCATCAGTTCCTTGGGTTGCATTCAAAAGGTATTTGCGGTCAGAAAGCAATTTGCTAGCACCGGCCAAGCGAATTAAAGGTTTTTGCAAGTCAGCAACGATGGGGCTAACCATGGGCAAATGAAGATTGAGGTGTTGGCTCCAGCCTATGGCAGGATGGAGATGAAGGAAGATGATGAGATGCTTTTGGTGGAGGTCATGGATTCCGATACATCAAGTGGGAAATTTTTGCTAGTAGGAACCATTACATCAAGTGCACGACGACCATATTAGGAGGCGGCACGAGCAACGAGCAGGCGGGGAACAGTGAAGGGTTGAACAAGAGATAATACAGATCGACAGTCTGCCCCCCTCCTTAACTGCCGCCTCGGAGCGACCGAGGTGTCAGGGTTTGAAGGATGATGTTTCAAGAAAATTGACAGGAAGGAGTTTGAAGCTTTTATTAGTTATTTTATTTTTTATGGTCTTATTTTCGAGTTATGTTTATTTACGTTGCTCTATTTTTTGTTAATGTCTTAATTTTAGATCTACAATAATGATTGACAATTCTAATGCTATTATGTCGTTAGAAAGATCTATAGGGCAAGTGATTGTTGTGTCACACCCGTGTGGTAGTTAACGATTCATATTGCTTTTCAGAGGTTATCATTTCTATGTCTAGTCGTAGAAACGATATGAATCCTCATGATATTTGTAGCACCGTCCCCAAGCATATTTACTTTTAGTAAATTATGTAATAAACCTTAAAGGATGATTTATGAAATTGCGTAAATGTAAATTTCTATTAATTCTTTTACGTGAATAGTAAATTGCATGTGGGGCCCACGTCCGGACCGGGGGGTCGCCCGATAATTCCCGAACCACATATTATATTCATCTTGGTCTAGATGACATCTATATGGTGGTGGATATTTTATTTGGGCCATAAGGAAGGCATGGAGTTGACCGGTTGGTCAAACGGGGCCCAATTACCGGTATTGGTAATTTAGCGGATAACAGCCCGGAATGAGTTTCGGAGACTCCTAAATTAATGTTGGGGAATGTACATCTATTCTAAAGGCCCATAATTATTGGGAACACGTGACATATTTTATTCGGCCCGATAAAATAAAATATGACTAAAATAGTCCGAAAAATACAACTTTCGGGGCCAATTATACACACCGCGACGTAATGGGATGACCTCCCACATAAGTGGGGGCCATCCCACGTTTTTGTGATCTGATTACCAAGGAAAGAGCTGGGAAGAAGCTCCTAGGGACAAAACCATATCCACCATGATCCTACCCCTTGTTTTATTGGTTGACTTAGAGGAGTAGGGATGATCTCTTATCCTCACACTCACTCTACACCATACGCACAAGAGGGGAGGGAGAGGGCCTTGGGATAGCTCTGCCAACAGGAACCTTAGAGGAAGCAAAAAGGAAGTGAAATCCAGGAGGAAAAGCTAGAAGAAGAGGTAAGAACACAATTTCTACTCTTCTAACTAGTTTTATTGTGTATGATTTTTGAGAAATCATATGGTGGATTAAACCATGAGTTCTACACGTTTAAAAGTGTAGAATATTGATATAAAGTGGTGGTAATTAACTTAGGAGGGTTGGCAAATCGATAGGAGTCGAAATCGCCGGAAACCGCCACTTCAAAGGAGCTAGTCGAAGTTGCAGACCACGAAAGCCGCCCGGCTTTTGCCCAGAAACCCAGTTTTCCACTTTCAATCGGCCTAGAACGGGGATTGATCGAGGAGCTTAGCAAAGGCAACTATTGTAGCACATCACGAGGTGAGGATGACTGACTATATTGCTTATAATTAGTGGGTTAATTTTATAAGATTGCCTAAAGTATTTGGATGGGATTTTTCATGGATTATTAATGATTAATAATGCCTAAATGGAAATGATATTGATATGAGTGAGTGGAGCATGATATACAAATTGAGAACAATTACGTATGATTATGTGAAATGAATGGAACGACATGTTAATGAAATTACTATGATGACATCGTGATAAAACATACTTTTACCTCATGCATGAAATCCATGAATGGTTAAAAGTGATAGTTTTGATATTGGGATTAAATTATATTTGAATTGGAAAATCAATCGGGATGAACTAATTTGTTATGACTTAAGAACTTGGCGGTTCTAAGATTATCCGACTAGTGTTGGAATACTAGTCGGGAGATTAATATAAATAAATGATGGAATTAATCCTAAGAGATAGGGTTGAAAACGAGTATGCCTTAAGTAGTCTTAAGAGATACTTTAAGGTTGGATTATATGAACACTAAGGTGTGATAAGGGTAGGCCTAAGGCTACCCAAGGAGATTGATTCTATGCATAGGATTTGCTTGAGAATTGGGTTATGAAGATAATTAGAGTTGGACTCTAGGATGACATGGAAATGTAGTTGGGCCGAGCCCATGCCATGTAATATGATTTGCATGGAAACGTAGTTGGGCCGAGCTCTTGCCATGTATATGTGATCTCCGTGGAAACGTAGTTGGGCCGAGCCCTTGCCACGAAGTTATGGTCGGTATGGAAACGTAGTTGGGCCGAGCCCTTGCCATACAAACCTTGATATGTTATATTGAGTCAGAGGATTGTATAGAAATGTAGTTGGGCCGAGCCCATGCTATACAATTGGGGCTCGAGGGGACCCCACGGGGTTATCGTGACTTGCGGTCACGGGGGAATGGGAATGATGAATTCTAAACGAATATGGGCCCACGGGCCGACTACCTGACTCTATATAAAGTAAGTACAGTTAAAAGAAAAAGGGGTAACCGAGGGTTATGGCCCATAATATAATAGTACCCTAAGTTGAGGGTCTTAGAAATTAAAACATCAATTATACTTAGTATAGTTGCTATTGTACTTGTCAAATATTTCCAAGTACTGACCTCCCCTTCACGGGGGAGGCCACCTCACAGTTTCAGGTAGAACTTGAAGGTTGCTGCCACCGCCCGTTGCTTCAGGAAGATCAAAGGAAGAGGACGTGGTTCGTGCTTGTTCCGTTTCTGTTTTGAAAACAATTTAAATAATGCTCATGGATATTGTTTTGTTTTGAATAATTATTTGGGGGCTTGTATGCCCATGTTTGCCAAGGTGTGGCATAAACACTTGTTTTAAAATGTTTCCGCTGCTGTAAATGATTATTTTACATTATGTTTGTTTATGGATGTACTATGTGTGAATGGTATTCAAGACGCCTTGTATAGTATGGATGAGTCGGATTGCGGTTGACTATTCGTACTGTACGGCGGGTTGTTGACGTGTCCGGGTAGGTCCGGGGCGTGACAATATTAATATAAACGGGTTTTCCTTTAAAAAAATGCATCAATGGACGTTTGGGTGGCATGGTATTAGACTATTACTACAATGCTACATTTTTTTATCATCAAAACAAATGACCACAGACAACTGCAGACATCGAACCAGATTTAGAGTCAATCACCTCCAAAAAAAAGAAATATAACTCGTTGATCCTATAATGGGCATAAATGAGTCAATGACGGTTAAAGCAGACCTCCCATCATCCCAATCCTAATGCAAGAGTCTTACAACAATAAAAGTAACCAACAGAAAAATAAATTGTCTAATCATGAAAAATAAATAGCATGCAAAGAGTAAAATTAAAATGCTGCCTCCAAACCCTAAACCTCCTGCACTCCACCTAGGCAATTCAGGAGGGGGACGATTTAGCGGTATTGTAGCTTCTTCCGCTCCTTGCCTCTGGTCCAGATCTGTTCCAGACCATAGCCCCACGCTTCGTCCATGACCTTTTGATCTGAACCATGAACGACATTGATGGATAGTCTACCCGGGGGTATATATCCGAGGGGTTATTACGGGGAGTAATTTAGAGAGAAGTCAGAGCAAGTAAATAAAAGTAGAGAGAGTGTGTATTCAGTGTGTTATCACTTGGTTACAAATGGGGAAAAGGGGTGCTATTTATAGTAGCAATAAATGCCGGGAAGGGACACGTGTCAAGCGCTCATTGGCCGAGGGGTCACCTCAACTGGTTGGCGCTGGCAGCCGCATGTGGCCGCATTTAATGCGGCTGTTGGATGGGACGTCTGTGCGGGGTACGTTGATCTGTACGCATGTGAGGCGGATATCTTGTCGAGTGAGATGCCTTCGGCTATAGAGCAGTAGCCGAGGGCTCTTCCACCCGATGGCACCCTGGTGCCGAGGGCTCACAGTGCCGAGGGCTACTGTTTTCGCCGTTTTCTCCCAGTTTCTTAGTTTGCTTGAGAAACCCGCTCTGTGAGAATTTGGAGCCTTCGGCCAGGGGGCCGAAGGCATCCCTGTGCGTTGTGCGGACTGCTTGGTACTCTGGGCGCTGTGATTTGGGCCTGTTGGGCCTTTTGGGCCTGTTGGGCCTTTGCTGGAGTAGTAGGAGTTTGTGGGCCGGGGGTTCCCGGGCCATATACTCCATCAGGAGTCCCTCACTCCTTTTGCCGAAAGGTACTTGAGGGAAAAGGAGTAATTTGTGCTTGGCCTTTGATGTTGTCCCGTTGTGATCTCTGAAGTTGGTGAGGAGTTGTTGCTTCTATGTCCCTGCCGAAGGCAGTCCCTCAGTTACCCACATGTCGGGACTTGAGGGCTTGCTTTGTTGTTTGTTGGAATTTCACAGATTTTGTAATTTAATGATTTTCCCGAAGGGGTCCTCCAGTCCCCCACTCCTTGAGGCACTTGTAAAGTGGTGAAAAGAAGTAGAGTAGTTACGTTGCTGTTGTGGGCCGAAGGCTGACGCTTTTCGTTTCATTTTGGGGGGATGCCTCGTTAAAAACCTCATTAGGAAAAACCCTTTGGGAAAAAATCCTAATGAGGGAAAAAGAGTGCACCGAATTCCCCCAATGATGAATCGAAAATGTCAAACCTTGGTACAAAGTGGAGAATGACGGGAATGCCGAAGGCTCTCTCCTCTGAGGGCTCCTGTGTTGATTAGCCGGAGGCTTGCTGTTGATGTCCTGGTGGCGTCGAAGGGGAGCCCCTCAATCCAGGGATCGAGGGCCTGCCAGATGAGGGCAGCAGTGAAGCTGTTACCGGGGGGTCCACTGTTTGTTGATGAGTTGGTGATGAAGATACCCGAGAGCCATGGGCCATCCGTCAATGAGGCACTCCCCGGGGGCCACCCGGTTTTGCAGTGCTGAGGGGAAAACCCCGAGGGGTGCCCTGATATGCAGCCCTAGGGATCTGAAGGAGTGATCCCGAAGGCGTGTGTAATGTGCTGTGTGGGGCACAACCCGGGGGCACTTCTGGGTGAGTGCACCCGGAGGCTATCCTTGATGAAGTGGAGTGAAGTAGAAAACCCGGGGGCTTCCAAAATATAGCCGTTGGAAATATAGCCATTGGAATATGTAACGACAGGATATAGCCGTTGGGGGGGGCATACGTGGCGTGTGATGGCTGGCTGTCCGTGGGCGGCGTCACCGGTTGGGCGAAGATGCGGTGAGTAATGATGGCGTCCATCCGGAGGCCCGGAACCCAGGCCCAAGCCCGGATTCCAGCGCCTATAAATACCCCAAGGCCAGGGCCATTTCCTCTTGTGCGATCAGTTGTTTTAGCGAAGCTCTGCCAAAAAATCTAGTGAGAGAAACTCCAGCCTTCGGTCCTAACTCAGCTTTCGAGGTCAGTGCTCCCTGCCTTTCTCCTTCTAGCATAGCTGTACTGTGCCCTTAGGTTAGGAGATAGAAAAGTTAGGAAACACTTACCGTCTACGAACCCTCGAACTAGAGTGCGAATGTCGTCCCAGAGTGATTCTCAAGATATCTCGAGGACGCCCTCGATGGAGGACGAAGGCATCTCCGACGTGGAGTCAAGCAGTGGTCAACCCTCGGATGGTGGTGATGCAGCCCTGGCCCGGGAGGTCCAGAAGGAACTCATTGCGGAGGTTGAAGTCGAGGGCTTCGAGCAGGAGTGCGATGATGAAGACTTAGCCCTCGCATGGCAGACAGCGGAGGATGAGGCTCAGAATGAGAGCTCGAAGGTTACGATTGCTGTTCTCCCCCCTCAGGGTTCCGGGGAGGCCAGTAGCTCGAGGCCGTTGGATCCGATACCTCTGAGGGCGGTTTCCGGTTTGAAGAAGAAGAAGGCCGCTACCAAGAAGAAGGAGAGGGCCGTCGATCAAGGAAAGCCCGTGGACATGCCCGAGGGGTATAGTTGGCTGAACACTGAGGCCCTCGAGATCAGGTTGAAGGCTGACAGGGCAGATCTGTACGTGACTCAGCTGCACGTGGGGCCCTCGGCCGAAGTGGTGGAGCCAGGTCCCGACGACGTGTTGTACAGGGCGCCCGAGGGGTGTATCGCTATTCACGTCCTTTCGGTTTCCATGGGACTTAGGTTCCCTCTGCACCCATTCCTCCGGGAATATTTGCGGTTTGTTGGCTTGGTCCCCTGCCAACTCACGCCCAACAGCCACTCCTACATTGCGGGGTTCCTCCAGCTCTGCAAGTCCCGAGGGGTGAAGCCCAGCCTGGATCTATTCTTCCAGAGCTTTAATTTGTGCCGGGGGGGGGGGGGGGGCACGAAAACGGCGAGGGGTACGCCAACCTGCAGCAGATTGCCCGCTTCAAACTATTCTCCGATGCTCCTTCTTCCAACAAAGGATGGAGGGAACGTTGGTGCTATGTAAAGTTGGATGAGAGCCCATTCCCGAGGGAGCTGCGTGATCGATTCCGAAGGCACGAAAAGATCAGGAGTGCCGCTCTCGAGAAAGACGGCCTAAAGCTGGCCAAGTTCCCGGAGGGGAAAAACAAGAACGTGGCGATCAAAGACTGCACCCTCGAGGAGGATTTATACACCCTCGGGTTCCGGAGGTACCGCTTCATAGGGGAGACCGATGAAAAGTACCCTCCCTTCAACAAGGCCTTCGGAGGGGCCGGAGGTAGGAGCCGAGGGCTTTAGAATTTTGTACTTAGTTTTTTTTTTTTGCTTGGATGTTATCGTCCCTTCGCTTAGACCCGTCGGACTAACCCTTTGTCTCCTTTGTGCAGGTATCCCCGTCTCTATGGTGAACGTAAAGGGCCTTGCTCGTTTGAAGAAACAGGACCCGAAGGGGTCGGGACAGGGCATCCAGAAGCCCGCCACTGCCCTCTTTAAGAAAGCCGAGGGCGATGCCGCTGCCGGCAAGAGGAAGGCAGTGACCAAGGGGTCCCCCCCGGCTACCAAAAAGCCGAAGAAGGGGGATGTCGCCGAGAAGGAGCCCCCGGTCATTATCGCTGATGAGCACCCCGCCTCCGGGGTGCAGGTGGAGAAGCTGTCGGGTGGAACGCCGGCGGGGGCAGAGGAGTTGCTGCCTGAGATCCTCCAAGTTGCGTTCCCGAGGGGTACATCTTTGGCCAGCGGCGCTGTCGACCCGGGGGCCATCCTGAGGGGTATGACCCCTGAGACGGATAGGGCTGCCCTCGGGGCCTATAATGATGCGGCCCTCGAGGACCACATTCTCCGCTCCTCCCTCTCTGTAAGTGTTTACCTGGCTTTCTCCATCTTCTCCTTTGATTATTTTGTGTGATTGCCTTTAACTGTTTTTGTCGTTGTTCTGCAGGCTTGCTTAGCCCTCGTCGAACAGGCTCGGAGGCTTCAAGAATGGCGCCTCCACAAAGCGGAGCAAGACGCCAGAATGAGGGAGTGCCTCCTCAAGAACCAAGAGGTGGTGAAGCTGGGGGCCCAGCTAGAAGAGGAGCTCCGGCAGATGAGCTTGAAATTGGAGGCTGCAGAGAAAGGCAAGGCTGATGCTGAGGCCGCTGCTGAGGCCGCTGCTAAAGAGACCGAGGACTCCAAAGCGCTAGCCGTCGCCAAGGCTCAGGAGGAGGCCGTTGAGGCCTTTGTCGCCGAGGGTTGGAGAGCCGAGGGGCGCAAGATGTGGGTGTCCTCGGTCGTGGAGGCATGCGTTGAAGAATGGGCCGAGGGCCCTGGGTGGGAATGGATGGCCCGGAAGGGCAGAGAGTACTATGAAGCCGGCGAATTCTTCACCCAGGCCCTCATCTACAGGAGGATGGCCCGGCATTTGGGCATTGAGCAAAAGGACTTCTCCCCCTCGGCGTATGGCCTTCCTCCCCTGCAGCCTGATGTCCGTGAGTCGCTCCCGGAAGGTGTTCAGAGGCCCGACCTTGAGGACACGGAGTTGAAGAATGAGGCCGAGGACGACGCTGTCGAGACCGGAGCGGAGGCATCGTCGAGGCCGGCTGCAGAGGGCGCCCCGGTGAATGATGCTGTTGTAGTTGTAGAGTGACTTTGTAAAAAATCCTTGAACATATTTCGTAATGAACAACTTTGATCCTTCGGCTTCGGCCTGTTTGTAAATTTCACACTTACCCTGTTTTTGATGAATGCATGCTGCCTCCGGGCTTTTCATATTCGAATGCGCCTTATGTTTTGAATGTATGCCTTCTCCTTTGAATGTATGTTCTCGGTATTTTTGAATGTATGTCTAGGACTTAGAATATTTTCCGATTGTAGCCTGCCCTTGGAAGCCTTCGGTAGTTGGGCACCCTCTGCTGGACATGCAACCGAGGGTTCTGTAGGAATTAGGACTTAGAAAATTTCTCTAAGTGTAGCACGGCATGGGGCCTTCGGGTGTTTGTAGTAACCCACTTCCTAGGACTTAGAAAAATTTCTGAGTGTAGGCTTTCCCTTGTGAGCCTTCGGGTATCTGTAGTAACCCAATCCATAGGACTTAGAAAAATTTCTAAGTGTGGATCTTCCCTTGTGAGCCTTCGGGAAATGGGATCCCTTCCTGATGTGTGAATCCTGGACCGAGGGCCCAATGTTCAGGACTCAGAGATTTTTTTCAAGTGTAGTATGTCATGTAGCCTTCGGCTACTGTGGAGCCCCACCTGTAATATTGAATAGGCCGGGGGCTAATTCTTTTAGGACTTAGAAGATTTTCTTGAGTGTTGATTCCTTGTGAACTGTAGCCCTCGATTGATAGGTAGCCCTCGGCAATTAGGTCCCTCGAGATGAGGGCGAAATATGTAGGACTTAGAAAATCTTCTAAGTGTAGAGTTTCCCTTGGGAGCCTTCGGGAGATGGCGTCCCTCTATGATGTATGAGTAGCTGACCGGGGGGGGGGGGGATATGCAGGACTTAGAGAATATTCTAAGTATAGAGTTTCCCTTGGGAGCCTTCGGGAGATGGCATCCCTCCTTGATGTATGAGTAGTTGACCGGGGAAAAACATGTAGGACTTAGAAAATATTCTAAGTGTGGATTTTCCCTTGGGAGCCTTCGGGAGATGGCATCCCTCCTTGATGTATGAGTAGTTGACCGGGGGGGAAAACATGTAGGACTTAGAAAATCTTCTAAGTGTAAATTTTCCCTTGGGAGCCTTCGGGTGATGGGTGCCCTCTGATTCCACACCCCATTGCTGATGCCCGGGGGCTACTCATTTAGGACAGAATACTTTTTTTTTAAGTGTTGTTGTATTGCATGGCCTTCGGCCACCATATTCCCTTGGCTGTAATATTGATTGGGCCGGGGGCCCAATCTTTAGGTATTAGAATTTTTTCAAGTGCTGCTTCCCTGTGTAGCCTTCGGGTGCCCGGGGGCTGCTCCTTCAGGACTTAGAATTTTTCTAAGCATAAATTGATGTTGAATCCTGTTGTTGTGAAGAAAGCCAATGAGGAGTGTGTGCCCTCGGCATACACTCTAAAAGTTGTAGAATTTGGCCCTTGTCATGGGGAAAGGGCCCTCGGTATTTGTGCATAACAGATGCCTTCGGCGTTTGTTTGAAGTACCGTTTAGTGGACCTTGGATAGTCCAGTCCCTTTGTATTGTTGAAGCCTTCGGTGTTTTTGTGACCGGAGGTGACCAGGTAGTGGACTTAGCCGTTTCCTGATAATATTTGTTTGAGTGGTATCCTTCGGGAAATAGGAGCCTTCAGTTACCGGAGGTGTTCCCGTGGGGAGCCCTCGGCTTGTTGTGATCTGTTGGAGTGTACTCTTTGATTTCTCGCTGAGTCTACTCCCCTTCACCCCCCCCCCCCTTTTTTTTTTTTTTTGGTTGGTGGTGAAGGGAAGGCATCAAGAAACTTGGTTTCTTGGTAAGGCTGGGCCTATTAGGAGACCATCAGAATACACCAATGGCTCTCCTCCCTCAGGTTAACCTTCCGAGTTCCGAGGGGATCGAGGGACGTTTCCTGGGCACAAGATATGGTGGTCCGTAACCTGCCTCCCCTTGGGGGATGGCGCGGAAAGCGCCTCATTTTTGAAAGTCGTCCCCTCGGCGCTAGACGTAGTCCGTGGCCTGCCACACCCTTGGGGTGGTGGCGCGGGGAGCGTTTCGGTTTGGAAGTCGAATCCTGGGCATTTCTCATACCTGTCATACCCTGGGGGTAGTGACGCGGATAGCGTTCCGTTTTTGAAAGTCGAATCCTGGGCATTTCTCATGCCTGTCACACCCTGGGGGTAGTGACGCGGAAAGCGTTTCAAGGAAGGGTTTTCATTTGCACACTAGTTGCAAATGGCCGGGGGCACTACGTGCCGCCGGCACCGATGGTGGCGCCTTCGGTATATGCGTCCTCGTGGGGTACGGCTTTTAGAAACAACACTTGGTGTTAGTTTCGATGTGTAGCCCCCGGTACTTGGTACCGAGGGGTCTTCTGTAGGAACACTTGGTGTTCTCCTTTGTTGCAGTTGATGGAGGTGTCTACCCTCGGTACTTGGTACCGAAGGGTCTTCAAGTGAAACACTTGGTGTTTCCCAATAGATGTTTGGAAGTTGATAGGAGAGCATCTCCCTGGCACTGGGTGCCGAGGGGTCTTCTGTAGGAACACTTGGTGTTCTCTTTTGTTGTAGTTGATGTAGGCGTCTACCCTCGGTACTTGGTACCGAAGGGTCTTCAAATGAAACACTTGGTGTTTCCCAACAGATGTTTGGAAGTTGAGAGGAGAGCATATCCCTGGCACTGGGTGCCGAGGGGTCTTCTTTGGAACATCTTGGTGTCTTCTGTAGGAACACTTGGTGTTCTCATCTTTTCTTTTTTGATGTTGAAGGTGGGGATGTACCCTCGGCACTGGGTGCCGAAGGGTCTTCTGTAGGTACACTTGGTGTTCTCATCTTTTCTTTTTTGATGTTGAAGGTGGGGATGTACCCTCGGCACTGGGTGCCGAAGGGAAATGAAATACATGGTGTTCCTTGTTGTTGGTGATAGGAGTTCCCTCCCTCGGTACTTGGTACCGAGGGGTCTTGACTGAAAACACGTGGTGTTTTCACTGTTTGTTGTAGGTGTTGATGGTGTCCGCCCTCGGCACTTGGTGCCGGAGGGGGTTCTTCTCGTGGTGAGGCCTGGGGCCTGTAGTCAGTATGAGGGCTTGATGTCTTGAATGTATCTTCATTCTCCGAAATTGGAGGCCTTGGGCCATAGGATAGTACATTCACTAGTTATGAGGGCTTGGCCGCTCTTACATTATTGATAAAATTTAACTAAATGGTGTACATTCCAGTGCCTAGGGACTTCTTTCCCATTGGGGCGTTTGAGCTTGTAGGTCCCGGGTTTGATGATGGCCGCTATGATGTAGGGGCCTTCGAATTTTGGTGCCATTTTTCCTCCCTCTGTTGGTTGGCTGGCTTCCCTCCTCCGGAGGACATAGTCCCCCACTTGAAATTCTCGGGTTCGAACTTTGGCGTCGATGTAGCTTTTAACTTGCCTTCGGTAGTTTTCTGCCCGGATGAAGGCCTGCTCCCGGCGTTCTGAAATGAGGTGGAGGTCGAGGGCCATGTTGCTGTCGTTGACCTCGGGGTCATACTGGATCACCCTTCGGGTAGGAAGGGTGACTTCCGTAGGAGCTTTGGCTTCAAAACCGTAGCAGAGGGAGAAGGGTGTTTCACCTGTAGCTCGCCGAGGGGTGGTGCGGTAGGCCCAAAGGATGTTGTGAAGTTCTTCTACCCAGCCACCGCCCTCGGCCTCCAGCTTCTTTTTGAGGCCCTCGAGCAAGGTCCGGTTGGCGTTCTCTACTTGCCCGTTGCCTTGAGGGTAGGCAACGGAGGAGAAGGTGTGTTTGATGCCCCATGCCTCCAGAAGGGCGCAGAAGGGGGCTGCCTCAAATTGTGTCCCATTGTCGGAGATGATCTGCTGGGGGACGCCAAACATTGTGAGGATGTTCTTGAGGACGAAGTGGCGGCACTTCGCCTCTGTGATGCTGGCGAGGGGTTCAGCCTCCACCCACTTGGTAAAATAGTCGACGGCCACAATGATGTATCTGTTGTTGGAGGTACCCCTCGGCAGAGGGCCCACAAGGTCTATCCCCCATCGAGAAAATGGGACAGAGGTGCTGATGGGGGCATAATTGACCACTGGCCTGCCGGGAGCTTTCTGGAAATGTTGACATGCGCTGCACCTCCGGGCAAGGTCAGCACAGTCCCTGGCCATGGTTGGCCAGAAGTAGATCTGGAGAATGAGCCTTCGGGACATGGAGAAGGGTCCCTGGTGAGCTGAGCAAGTGCCACTGTTTACTTCCTCCATTGCGACCTCGGCTTCATCTGGATGAAGGCACCGAAGTAGCGTGCCATTGTAAGATCGTTTGTAGAGCCTCCCATCTTCGATGGTGTAGCTAGGAGCCCTCAGCTTTGTCAGTTTAGCGCGGGTCTCATTCTCGGGTAGCTGCCCTGTGGAGATGAAGGCGATGATATCCGAGATCCAATCCTCTTGGCGTTGTTGTATGTTCATCACGGGGCTTGCATGGATGCTTGAGAGGCTGAGTTCCTCGATTTTGGAAATTTTGGAGATGTGCTCGGGGGAGTCGGCCGAGAGCTTAGATAATATGTCGGCCTCGGAGTTCTGAGCCCTCGGTATTTGAGTAAGAGAGTGTGCCTCAAATACCTTAAGCAACTCCTTGGCCGCTTCCTTGTACTGTTTCATTCTCCCCTCCTTGGCCTCATATTCTTCGGAGATTTGGCCAACGACCAACTTGGAGTCGCATTTGATGTGGATCTGCCGAGCCCTCATGTTGGCGGCCAGCCGAAGGCCACATAGGAGGGCCTCATATTCGGCCTCATTGTTGGAGACTTTGAAGGAGAAGCGGATTGCATAGTAGGCTCTGAAGCCCTCGGGAGTAATGAGGACTACCCCTCCCCCGCATGCTTTGGTCGCGGAGGAGCCGTCAGTGTAGAGGGTCCACCAGTCGTCCGAGGTAGCCGAGGGCTCCCCGTCCGTGGCTGCCCTTGCGGTACATTCCGTCACAAAGTCCGCCAGGGCTTGGCCCTTGATGGCAGGCCTTGGACGGATGTCAATGTTGTACTGACTCAAGAAGATAGCCCATTTCACCATGCGGGAGGAGCTGGTGGGGCTCCTCATGAGGGCGCCGAGGGGTTGATGGGTGAGGACCTGAACCGGGTGAGCCTGAAAGTAGTGGCCCAACTTCTTGACAGTCCAAACGATGGCTAACACCGTTTTTTCCACAGGGGAGTACCTGAGCTCGGCCTCCCTTAGAGTCTTGCTAACGTAGAAGATGGCATGTTGGATGCCGTCTTCCTCCCGGATGAGCACAGAGCTGATGGCCGCCGAGCTAACCCCCAGGTAGAGGTAGAGGGTCTCCCCAACCTTGGGTTTGGAGAGCACAGGAGGTGAAGATAGATATCTTTTGAGCTCGTCGAAAGCCTCCTGGCATTCCGGAGTCCATAGAAAGCCAGCCGTCTTCCTCATGATCTGGAAGAAGGGTAGAGATTTCTCCGCCGATTTAGATAGAAAACGGTTGAGGGCTGCCAGGCGGCCCGTCAACCGTTGGACTTCCTTCACATTGCGTGGGGGCTCCATATTGATGATGGCCTGGATCTTCTCGGGGTTGGCCTCAATACCCCTTCGGCTCACCATGTAGCCTAAGAATTTGCCCCCTTGGACGCCGAAGGTGCACTTCTTCGGGTTTAGCCGAAGGTTGAATTTTTGCATGATGGCGAAGATTTCCCGGAGGTCGTCAGCATGGCTGGAAGATTGCTTGCTCTTGACGATCATGTCGTCGACATAGGCCTCCATGGTGCGCCCTAGGACGGCTTGAATGACCCGGGCCACCATCCGGGTGTAAGTGGCCCCCGAGTTCTTTAGGCCGAAGGCCATCACTAGGTAGCAGAAGATGCCCTCGGGAGTCATGAAGGCAGTTTTTTCGGCGTCCTCCTCGTGCATGAAAATTTGATGGTACCCTCGGAAGGCATCGAGGAAGGACATGATCTCACACCCTGCGGTCTCGTCCACCAATTGATCAATGTTTGGTAGAGGGAATGGATCCATAGGGCATGCTTTGTTGAGATCGGTGTAGTCCACGCACATGCGGAAGGTAGGGGGCTTCTGTGCGAGGACTACATTCGCCAGCCATGAGGGATATTTCACCTCCTTAATGTGCTTAATGGAGAGGAGCATGGCGACCTCCTTCTTCACAAACTCCCTCCTCTCGGCGGAGAGGGGTCTTCTTCGTTGTTGTACTGCTTTTGCCGAGGGGTCCACCGAGAGGCGGTGGGTGATGACCCTTCGGCTGATTCCCGGCATGTCCTCCGGCCCCCATGCAAAGACATTGGAGTAGGCGCGGAGGGCGTCGGTGATACCGGTCTTCAAATCTTCAGGGAGCTGGGCTCCAACCTTCACGACTCTCTCCGGCTGGGCCGGATCGAGCGCAAAGTCTTCTACGTCCTCGGCCGGTTCAGCCCTCGGCCTTCTTTCCTCTTGGTCGACGGCTCCGGTGATGGTGTCAACACGGAATTCCGTCTTGCTTACCTTCTTAGTGACCTGAAGATAGCAGGCGCGGGCAATTTTTTGGTTCCCCCGGGAGTAGCCAATGCCCCCCTCGGCGGGAAACTTGAGGCAGAGATGCCTCATGGAGATGATGGCTTCGAGGTCCTCGAGGGCTGGCCGGCCGAGGATGATGTTGTGGGCGCAGTCAATGTTGACGACGACGAACTCCACCTCGAGCTGGGCTCTATGGAGCCCGTCGCCGAAGATCACCGGGAGGGTTATTACCCCCTCGGAATCAATAGTGTCGCAGGTGAAGCCGGCAAGAGGGGTCTTAATGGGCCGAAGGGACCCCCTCTCCAGATGCAGCTCTCTGAAGGTGCTGAGGTACATTACATTGACGGAGCTGCCCGTGTCAACGTAAGTTCGGTGAATGATGGTGTCGTTGATCTCCGTTCGAATCACCAAGGCATCCCTGTGAGGAGAAGAAGTAGGAGGGAGATCTGCGTTGGTGAAGGTGATGGGTTCCTCCCTCAATCGCTTTACCGGGGGCATATGAGTGACTTCCCCTACGTAAAGCGATTGAGCCCACTTCTTTCGCTGGCTGGTGGAATCGCCCCCTGTGTTGCCACCGGTGATCATGAGGATGTGGCGTTTTTTCTCCTGGTAGTGGGGGTATTCCTCCTCCTCTTCTTCCAAGTTTCTAATCTCCCTTTTCTTGCCGAGGGGGATGGTATTCGGGTTTACCCAAGCGTTCACCTTTGTATGGTGCCCTCGGGGAGGTCCCTGATGAGAAGGTCCCTCCTGCCGAGGGCTCTGGACAAACTGGGACAGGTGCCCCGCCTGTATTAATCTCTCGATGGCCGTCTTCAGTTGATGGCAGTCATCGGTCCTGTGCCCCTGGTGCCGATGGAAGCGACAGTAGGGGAACTGAGGGTTGATAGCGTGTACCTCCGGGGGTGCGCGAGAGTCGCGCTCCACGAGGCCCCTCTCCTCGGCAAAATCGAGGATGATGCTGACGGGGTGCGTCAATGGTGTCCGAGGGCGGTCCAGGAGAATGGGCTGGGCCCAAATCTTAGGGTTGCTCTTATAACCTCCCCCGGGCTTGGCTTGACCTTGCCGAGGGCGGTCATCGGAGGGTCCCGAAGTCTTGGGGCGATTTGGAGGAGCCCCCGGCCCTCGGTTATGCTTGTTGTCAGCCCTCGGGGGCTGCTGGTCCGGGTGTTGGTGATACTTCTCCACCTCCTCGGCCTCAGCATACCGGTCCCCCCGCTGCAAGGCCCTTATGTAGTCGCGGGGGGGTTCAATGATGAGGCTCCTGGAAAAGTTGCCGGTGCGGAGGACGGTTTGTAGGAGGGCCAGGAGGGTCCCGTCATCAGCACCGTCGACCTTGTCGGCCTCCGTCCTCCAGCGCTCTAGCAAATCCCGAAGGGTCTCATCCTTCTTTTGGCGTATTGTTAGGAGGTGGGAGAAGTGCTTCCTTGTGCGACGTCTCCCGGCAAATTGTGTCAAGAATCGCTGGGCGAGTTCTTGCCACGAATCAATGCAGCCCTCGGGCAGCCTGTTGAACCATTCGTATGCTGGTCCCTCTAAGGTGGAGAGGAACCAACGACACAAATATTCGTCTGACGCCCCCACCATCATCATGCTGTTCTGGTACTTGCTGTAGTGTTCCTGTGGGTCCGTTTTCCCGTTGTAGGGCTGTATGTGTTGCCCTCGGTATTTCTCCGGGATCCGGGCCGCCAATACCCTTGGGGTAAATGGCGTCCGAGTCCGGAGCTGGATGACAGGTTCCCCGGAGCCCTCGACCACCTTCTTCTGTAATTCCTCCATTTTGGCCATCATGGCCTCGTATTTGAGGTCTGAGTGAGGGGTGGAGGTGGTGGCGTGAGCTTTGTTGGACTCCATCTCGTCAAGCCGGCGTTGGAGGGCCGCAATAATCTCGTCCCGGGGGTCCCTCGGGAGGGTCTCCGCCCCCTGCGAACGAACCCGGGCCGAGTGGGCCTGGTTGATTTGGTGCCGAGCATCATCGGCATGAAGGGGTGCCTTGCCTTTGTCCCGAGGGGGACGCTCCTCGTCTGCCCTCGAAACAGATCCCCCGCTTTCCTGGGGCCTTTGGAGTGCTTTCCCCCCGAGGTGGTCTTGGACCCCTCGGCGGTCTGGCCCTCCTCCGAGCCGGTTGAGGGCAGAAGTACGGGGCCTTTCCCTGTTGTCATTATGGCGGTCCCGGGACTGAACTTCCTGGGAGGACGTATCTTGGGCCACCACCCCTTCGTCGTTTCTCACCCGAGGGGTGGGATTTCCGAAGGGGTGTGGCAGAGGGGGGAGTATGATATTTTCCCCGATCTGAGGGTGAGATGGAGCCAGGGTGAGCGTCTGGATGAAGGCGGAGAGCGCCGATTGTACGTCGATGGTGAGAACCGGGGGGGCTGACTTGGTCATCGCTCCGGTTTTTCTTCTTGGCCTCGATGCCGAGGCGGGCATCGGGGGCATTTTGTTGGATCTGAAGGCGTAGGTCGACAGCCGCCTGTTCCAGCCCAGCGATGACACCGCCCTCGGGAGCCCTGTGAGAGGCTTCGGGGGCGTTGACGTCGCCGAGGGCCAGGTTCTTGTCTTCTACGTTCTTTGAGTTGACACGTGTTGTCCTCACCATTTTGATAGAGGGCTAGTGTTTTGTGTTTGGTCGAGGGGGAGGGTTTCTTACTTGATTGTTCAACCTCTCAACGAGAGCACCAAATGATGGATAGTCTACCCGGGGGTATATATCCGAGGGGTTATTACGGGGAGTAATTTAGAGAGAAGTCAGAGCAAGTAAATAAAAGTAGAGAGAGAGTGTATTCAGTGTGTTATCACTTGGTTACAAATGGGGAAAAGGGGTGCTATTTATAGTAGCAATAAATGCCGGGCAGGGACACGTGTCAAGCGCTCATTGGCCGAGGGGTCACCTCAACTGCTTGGCGCTGGCAGCCGCATGTGGCCGCATTTAATGCGGCTGTTGGATGGGACGTCTGTGCGGGGTACGTTGATCTGTACGCATGTGAGGCGGATATCTTGTCGAGTGAGATGCCTTCGGCTATAGAGCAGTAGCCGAGGGCTCTTCCACCCGATGGCACCCTGGTGCCGAGGGCTCACAGTGCCGAGGGCTACTGTTTTCGCCGTTTTCTCCCAGTTTCTTAGTTTGCTTGAGAAACCCGCTCTGTGAGAATTTGGAGCCTTCGGCCAGGGGGCCGAAGGCATCCCTGTGCGTTGTGCGGACTGCTTGGTACTCTGGGCGCTGTGATTTGGGCCTGTTGGGCCTTTTGGGCCTGTTGGGCCTTTGCTGGAGTAGTAGGAGTTTGTGGGCCGGGGGTTCCCGGGCCATATACTCCATGAGACATCCTCGAAACTTTTCACCTGCTGCTACGGAAACACACCCTTTGATCGTCATATAGGCGTTGCGGTTTGCCGAAGAAGAGAGTCTCATGAAATGCAGACGAAAGCCACACAAAAAAGTCGCTCTTCGTTGAAGACGAAAACGGATATAAACAATCCATAAACCTATGGGAGATGGTCACCTAAAAAATTACGGAGCCTAACAATTAGTACAATGCTACATTAGTACAATAAATAAATAAATACTCACTGCGTCCCATAAAATTTTTCCCACTTTCCTTTTTGTACCGTCCCAAAAAATTCTTCCCATTTACTTCCTCCGTCCCAATTTGATTTGCAAAATTTCCATTTTTGGTTGTCCCAAAATGATTTTCCACTTTCTATTTTACGTATTTAAATAAGAATAAAGTAACAAATTTACTCATACTTTTTTTTTTCCATTAACATAAAGACATCTACTTTTAGAATGATGGACAAAAATGTAAAAAACAAACATCATTTATTGTCATTTCTTAATCCTCGTGCCGGTCTAAGTTTGCAATTCAATTCGGGACGGAGGGAGTACCATTTTTGAACAATTTATGTGGTTCACATTCATTTCACCTTTTTCTTACACAACCACAATCATACATTTCTACTTTATTCCACTTTCTTAATCTTCGTGACAAGTCAAAGTGGGAAGAATTTTATGAGACGGAGGTAGTACCGGTGAGAGGCGTGAGAATCACGTGACCATATACATTTCCTAAGAGGCGACTTTTACTACGTATCAGTTGGAACTTGGGAGGGAAGTCCATCCAGCCGTCCCCTCTCCATCCACGGCCAAGATTTATCTCAGTTGTTAAATCTACTCTTTACCAAGAAGGAAGAAGGGGAAAACCCACTTGTGAAGGGAGGAGCCGCTAGAAGAGGGGAAACAAATCCCACCAACATATATTTATATACACCCCGCCGTATATCTCCATCTCTAACTCTCTCAACAGAAAACATCAACCAAATGCTGCTTCTTCTTATTGTATAGAGAAGATCTTGCAGCAGAAGGAAGTTGTATTGCGTTTCTCTCAATTTTCCTGAAAAAGAAAACTGTTTTCTTCGTAAAGCTCAATCTTTCCCATCTAATTCTTGGTATTTTCTGCTTCAGAAGATTACCCCTCTCCTGTAATCACATCTCCACCTTTCTCCTTGATTACTGAGTGTTTTTTTGCATTCCATTGAAATAACGCCTGATCTTACTTTGTATCCTCAACCGCAGTTTTCTTTAGAGTCTTCGAAGTTATTTCCGTAGATCTATATATTGGAAAGGGTAAGTGTCACTCCACTTTGTTTCTTTCTTCGAAATAATTTTCTTTTTGTGTTCTACTATTGGAAAACTCATATAGGCATATAAACTAATTGGTGTGTTTTCTTGATTGAAGGGTACTTAATTATCTATGGATAAGTTACAGTGGGGCAATCGGAAAAGATTGAGATGCATGAAGGTGAAAGAATCGGCTTCAAACGGAAAATCAGATGGCGGTGGGAGTGCGGTGAAGAGGAAAATCACATCTAGAGTTATAGAAGCTAATGCTGTTTCTTCTCCCTCTCGTGTTAACAGGTAAAAGAAATCAAATAGGCTGCAATATGATTTTTGAATTTGATGCCTTATTTCAGTGGAAAATTTGTCTTTGTATTAGT
This sequence comes from Cuscuta europaea, assembly GCA_945859875.1. Lineage (NCBI taxonomy): Eukaryota > Viridiplantae > Streptophyta > Magnoliopsida > Solanales > Convolvulaceae > Cuscuta > Cuscuta europaea. The sequence continues at coordinate 5,570,053 of CAMAPE010000008.1, read as the reverse complement.
CTTTTCATTGAAAAGCTTTATAAAACCAGTGATTGAAAACTCAAATCTGTACATAGAATACTGTTAGTATTGTGTTTGGATGATAAAGCTGAGATCTTGATCTGTTTTTTCAGTACAAGATCTGGTCTTTTCTACAGAAATTAAATTGCATATTCTCAAGTCTTACATCAACTTCAATACCTCTCCCTCTGTTTTTTTTAAACATGGGTCAGGCTAAATGATGATACTGTTTTTTATTTTTAAATGTTTTTTAACAGTAAGATGAGAATTGGAATTTTGATAATTACCAAAAGGTACTCAGTATATAATAAGCTATTAAAAGTGTCTTCATAAATCGAATTGGTTTTAAACCTAATTAGGTCTAAAACGTTTTTCTTTCTTCTCTTTTTCAAATTTTATTGCAATCCAAATATACTTTCTTGATGGGAGAGGGTAAGGGTTGTTGGCCTAACCAAAAGGTCTAATACTGTATAGTCTATATGATCAAGATCAAGCGGTGCAATGAAAGATGACACTTGAATGCTAATCTTTTTGGGCAAATGTATTTACAGGGAGGTGGGGATGAACAAATCTAGTGGAAATGAGAATAAGAAGGCAACAACGTCATCGCCTGAGAAAGAAGACAGGTATTACACAACAAGAGGATCAGTGGGGTTGGATGAGCACAACAAGTTGTTTTTGGACTCAAGGGAAGAGAAGAAGAAGGTTGTTTGGCCAAGACTGTTAGTGACCTTATCTAGTAAAGAAAAGGAAGAAGATTTTATGGCCATGAAAGGATGTAAACTTCCGCAGAGGCCTAAGAAGAGGGCCAAGCTGATTCAAAGAACCATTCTTGTAAGTTCTTGAAGTGATCTAAAAGTAACTTACTTCCAAAGTTTTTGGGGCATTTTTATTTCTGCATTATGTATGATTTTGTTCTAAGCCTATCTTTCCTGTAGTTGGTGACTCCAGGTACATGGTTGTCAGATTTGTGCCAGGAGAGGTATGAAGTGAGGGAGAAGAAGACTTCTAAGAAGGTATGTATTTAACCAGATCCAAGTCTTGTTTTTTAAAAAGACTTTCTTTTCTTCTTCTTTTTGTTTGAATATTGAGCATTTTTGCTACTTCTGGTAACAAGGAATGATTTTTATGCAGAAGCCAAGAGGGTTAAAGGCAATGGGAAGCATGGAAAGTGACTCAGACTGAAATCTGTGAAAAGAAACGATAAGTTGCAGAGATGGGCAGAGAGGGATATATATGGATCTGAGATCCTCTTTTTGGGCAAATCTAGAGGGTTGAAGGAGCAGAAATAGTTAGTATTTCCTAAGCTCTTCATTCTCCTTTGGGAGTTTTCTACTTCTATTCACGCTAATGTTAATATTGGTTTGAAGATTCTCTCATTTCTAGTGCCTTCGTTTTAATTTTCTTTATTTAATATTGACTCGATGTTATGTCATGTTTAAAATTCGCAGCATTATGGCTCTACATAGAATTACACTTGACATTTTTTACCCCAAATTTTAGGTTAAAGTCTAAAAAGTTTTCTAAACAAATAGAAAAAATGAAAGGGTGGAAATCTTCTTTTGTTCAGTACTTTTTTGGATGAATTAAGTTATTGGATGAATTTCACACATATTAAGAAAATAAATTTATTGGGGGTAAATTTTGCTGTTTGAACATTGTATAGACACTGTTTGACACTGTTTTGATGTAGATAATTTGTCAAATAAAGAAAGTAGAGAAGTGTGAATTTAATTATTGGACTGCCCAAAAAGGAAAATAAGAATTGGGGGAGGGCAGTGAGGCTGCTTGCAAGTTGCAACCCAGGAAGTGAATAGCCAAATCTGATTTCTTCAACCCCAGTTTGCTGCAATCCATGTATAAGAAGATGCTATAGTAGGTACATGCACCCACTACCGGGGAATTAGCAGCCTTATTCACGATGACAAGTCTTACGGCACCTAGCTGCGCAAGCAGCGTACATGTACCAGAGACATGGGCCCAACAAATTAAAATCCCTAATTTTTTTATTGTGTTATACATTTTTTATTTGTACTTCATTTTTTAAAAAAAATATATCAAAATTCATTATTTTTTATAATCTTTCATATGACACCAATATATTTATTTTTAAGTTTCACCCGTAGGAGAAATTTTAGATTTTTTTTTGATAACTTGATCTAAATGCTAAAATTAAGATCTCGCGATTGAAATAATATTTTACATCTTTCAGTTATGTCTTTTTCAAAACTAGGTCTAAATTAGCCACAAATAAATTAACTCCAAATTTATTTATTTCGACATCGGAATGTGTGATTTTTAAAATCATAATTATTTACAAAAAGATTTAACAAAAAAGTATTGTGTAATAGTAAAAGGAATGCTTTAAATAAGAAAAAGCTTTGCTGGGTGTATATATTGACGGTGTTGTATTGCGGAGAAATATTGAATTGACTAAGTGAATACGTATAAACTGATGGAAATTAGATTTATTGACGGAACAGGTTGCGGTTAGCCTGATAATGGTCAATAAGCTCTACAGTTATATGTGAATCACTAATTGGGCCACGTAGGTGCCGTTTTAGGCCACGTGTATTATAACACAATGTGAGACTACAGGAACTTAATTGATTTGACACTTTTCTTTATAATACTCCCTCCGTTCGTATTATAACTTTCCGTTCGTATTATAACTTTCAATTTTCCTTTTTCGTCCGTTCGAATTAAAACTTCCACTTTCCCTTTTTGGTAAAGAATTTGTGGTTCACGACATTTCTTACACATTTCTCTCTCCTCTGCACAATTTTCCACCACACAATACCCACTATCTTAAATTGTGCGTCAAATCTATTTGGAAGTTATAATAGGAACGAAGGTAGTATGCTTCGTATAAACTGGTTTTGAAACCGGATTGGATGTGTGGAACAACTATAACAGAAGTGGATTAGAATGATCATATTGGAGCTTGGAACAAGCCCAATCTAGGTGGGTTTCGGTTCCTCCAAGATGGGAGTGGACTGGTTCAGATCAAGTTCTAGTTTTTCCCTGGATGATGATGCTTATTTGCAACATTATTGCATTAGGGGGTCCAATTACCAAATTATGATTAGTTGGAGGTCTTATTTGATATTTTCCTTTTATATCCATTGCTAGTAAGGGTATGTTTGGCACGACTAGCTGAAAAGATACTTTTGTGACTTTTTTAGTAACGAAAAGGTGATGGCTGTTTGGTAAAAAGTCGACTGTTTGATATATGCTATGTTTGGCAAGCATAAGTCTCTACCTTCTAGCTTTTGTACTGTTCAAAAAGTCTCTAAAACTTCTAGGTATATGTTTGGCATGACAATTTTTAAGATCTTTTCAAAAATTAAAAGATCTTTTTTGAGATGCTACAGGGAGTAGTATCTGAAAAAAGCCCGGGACTTCTAGTATAATTAGTCCTAAAAGCTTGTATACCAAACTGAACTCAATCAAACAACCAGCTTTTTTTCAAACAGCTACAACCTTTTTCTTTTAAGATCTTTTCAGTCACTAAAAGCTAACAGTTATTAAAAAGCTCACAAAAATATCTTTTCAGCTAGTTGTGCCAAACATACCCATAGTTCTGTTTGGTATACAAGCTGTTAGGACAAATTAATACTAAAAGTCACGGTCTTTTCACAGATGCTACTCCCCGTAACATCTCAAAAAAGATTTTTATTTTTTGAAAAGCTCTTAGAGTTTTTCATGTCACGCATGCAACTAAAAGCTTTTAGAGATTTTTTAAAAAGTACAAAATTTTAGAGACTGAGAGTTATGTCTGGACAACATGCATTAGGTCTTTCGATGCCCTACAAAGAATAGGTTGGCTGAAAACTGAAAAGTATGGGGTGCCGTCTTCCGCTTTTACTAAGGAGATGTTTACTTTGGTGTTTAATAAATGTAGATATTTGGTTACATGATGGTTATTAAGAAATATTTTATGGTTTCAAATTGGATAACCAAATACTAGAAACTAATTACGAATCTAATTTATGAAAATAGAAACTAATTACGAAAATAGATTTTTCCAAAAAAATCCGAAGCTAATTACGGAAATAGATTTTTCGAAAATAGAAACTAATTACGAAAAAAGATTTGTGACACCGTTACACAGTAGTACCGAAGTTAAAGTTTAAAAAGAGATGATGACTATTAGGTCATATGCCATCTTTCACTTGGTCTAAAATGGCACGTCATTAATTGCTGCAAATGCAATCACCACTTTTTAGGAAAGAAGGAAGAAAATACTCCCTCCATTCCAGAAAGAAGGAAGAAAATGCAATCACCACTTTTTGGATGTTCCAAAAAGTTTTGTTATTTCCATTTAAAGTAAGGAATATGTGGTTAAAATTATATCTATTCTTTCTGCACAAATTTCAATCACACAGTTTTTACTTTACTAATCAACGTGAAAGTCAACTTTGACCAACCTTTTCGGGACGGATGGAGTAGTTAAGAACCAATTAAAACATTACATTTGAACTATTCAAACATAGATAACTAGTGAAATCATAGGTGAGGTATCTAGTGATGGGCCAGTTATATTTTGTAAGTGGTCTATGGTGAACATGATAGTCTCATAGCTAGAACATGTTTGAACAATGAAGAAGTTGTTATACTTTGAGGGAAAAATTCACACTAATAATCCCAGCTATTACCGGTCTTCCATTATTAATCCCTCCCATGCATAATTCTAAATTAATACGTATTAAAGGGGTAACCATCCACAAACACTTTATTAACCTGAAGAACCCATCTTAACCGGTAATTAAAGAATCACGTGACCCACACGTGATTATCCTCTCCCTCTTATCCCAAAATCAGAGGCCAAGCCCAATTGACATCCCTGCGCGATTCTTGCATCCCTGCGCGAGAGACGAGTGAAGAGAACGAATGGGAAGGGAAGATCTTCAATTTGTTGAGTACTGAACAATCATGAATTCAGTGAATGGTTTATCTTCTTGGACCTGCAACTCGAATAGAGAGGTTGTGTGTACTTGCCATCACAAGATAGAGCCGAAATTGTGAACGGTAAAGAGCGGTCCAAACATTGGAAGAAAATTTTATGGCTGCTCGCTATGGCCTGTAAGTATCTCTGCTTTATAAACTTTTCATTAGTTTTCATTGGATGAAAATATTAGTTTTAAATAAAAACATTAGGGTTTATAATTTTGAATGCTCTGAATTATATCAAAACTATATGCTCGCTAATATTTCTTTAAACATTAGGGTTTATGCAAAACATTGAATTGTTTAGTTTTAATGATGACTCTTTCTGTCATAAGTCATTTTCAATTGAAGTAGTGCTAAACATTTTGAGTAGAATACAGATTGTAATGACAATGATGACAATGATGTGCAATATCTCGTTTTGATTGTAGAATGCAGATTGTCGTTTCTTTGAATGGTGTGAGGACACTGATGTGCAATATGATGTCCAAATAGTGAAAGATAAAGATCTACTAATTGAGCAGTTGTTGGCAGAGAAGAAGTTATTGGAAGAAAGAGTACACAAGTTGAAGATGAAGAACAAGAGGTTGGTTGTAGAAGTTGCTGATTCTCGAATGGTGGCTTCCAAAACAGCTAGAGGAGAAGCATATGCTGTTATGGTTATAATAGCATCTTGGATAGTTTTTGGGATTCTTTCTTATTTGAAGTAATGTACCATGTAATGTTAAAGTGATGTAATATTAGCAGATCTTGTGATGTAATCACTTCTTATTTGAAGAAATGTACCTTCTATGAAACTGATGTAATATTGGATCTTGTTTTGTAATGTGTATGATGAACTTCTCTTAAAGTTTTGTTATTCTGTTAAGATCATTTGAACATGGTTTAAAGTACACTCCAAAGTATTCTGAAAATTGAAAAGAACCATTCCAGTAACTTGAAAAGAACCATTCCACTTAACTTAATCATCATCACAAGTCAATTGAAAAGTTTAACAACACCAGAATTCTGAAATACAAGCACAACATCAACCACTACATCAAAGGCAGATTAACAACATCCAAAATACATCCAAACATAGAAATCCATTTAAAGCAGTCTGGGACACTTAAGTCATTACACATCATTAGGGTTTATGCAAAAAGTCATTACACATCATTCATGACACGTCATTCTTTCACACTGGTGCACTGCCATTGTTTGATGGAGCATATCCATCCCCTGAAAGCAGTCTGGGACCTCCTACTTGACCAGGTGACTACAAAAAAAAGGCCAATGATTTTCATTTAGGAGCACACCAATATAACAATTGAAAAGGGATAAGGACATTAAGTCTCACATTAAGAATGTTGTTTCCCTGACCATCAACGAACACACCAAATCCCTGAGGAACCTGCATCCAATTCATAAACACAATAAATATAACATTACTAAACAAATATACACTAAAATGCATTATGCATACCTCATTGGCTCTCCCTTTGGACCTCCCTCTGCCCCTACCTCTCATTATAAGCCTCCCACCTCTCCCAATTTGTGAATGTTGGGCAGTGGCATTTGTATACTCAGTTTCACTGGCATCCTCTGTAGAAGGTTGTGCATTCTTCCTAGGTCTCCCCCTTGGTCTTTTAGGTTCATTTGAAACACTTGAGGTTGTACTTTTGTGTTTGTCCGGGCATTTTCTTTTGTTGTGTTGAGTGGACTTACATATGCTGCAAGACATTTGTAATCCATGCTTTGTTAGCTTACCAGGTTTCTTTGGATCTTCATGAGGGTCCTTTCTCCTATTTTTCCTTGGTCTTCCAGACCCAATTTTGATAGGTGGAGGATCCAATTCAGCCTCTTTTCTTGGCCAGTGCCTTTCACCAGGGCACAGAGGGATACATCCACTATATATCTTCATGTAGGTCTCCTTCTTGTAATACTTATCCACATAGTCTTCAGGGGCATGGTGAAGAAAGAACATGCAAGCTACAGAATGACAACAAGGGACTCCTGTCAATTCCCACTTCCTACATGTGCACGTCTTTGAGATAAGATCAACGGTCATACTATCCATTCTATGGTTGACTTGGAAGACCATGATAGATGAAGGCATTGCTGCATAATTGGCTGCTTCTTCCTTTTCTTTTTCTAGCTTTGCTTGAATCCTAGGACATATAATGTGATGACTGACTTCCGTTTGTTGCCTTTTCTGAACAATCCTTTGCATTAAAGCCGTCCTAATATCTTCCATCATGAATATTAAATGCTTTGTTCTAGCATTGAGAATGTAACCATTGAATGTCTCAGTCATATTGTTGACAATTACCTCACATTTGGTATTTGTTTTAATAAAGGCCCTGCAGAATTTGGTTGGGTCATATGCTTTGATAGATTGGGTGGCTAATGGGCTCAGATTCTCCATTTCCCTTAAAGCATCATCATAATCAGCTTGATTATAAGCCTTAACCACTTTCCAGAAAGCCATCTTAAGCTCATCCCCTTTATGGTTTTTATGCCAGTTGGCATAGATGTGCCTTGCACAATGTTTGTGTTCTGCTCGAGGAAGCACTTTCTGAACTCCATTCAAAATAGCCTATCAACCAATGAACAATGTAACCTCAGATCAATCTTATAAATAACATAGTCACTAAACTATACAAAATTACAATAAGTGAAATGGAAAGAAAAATTACCCGGTGTTCATCAGAGATTATAGTAAGCTCAGAACCATCTGTTTCACCTATTGCTCTATTTAAGTGAATGAAGAACCATTCCCAGCTATCATTATTTTCCCCTTCAACCACAGCCCAGGCAAGGGGATACATCTGCTCATTTGCATCTCTTCCAACTGCGGAAAGTAAGACTCCACCCAAAAATGTTTTCAAGAAACACCCATCCACACACAACACCTTTCTACACCCTTCTAGCCAGCCTTGCTTAACACCATCAAAACACACAAAAAGTCTCTGAAAAACTTGTGGAAACACTCTTAATTCAGGATTGACTTCAAGCTGGAAATGGCTGGTAGGACTAGCAACTGATAAGGCCTCAAGATACCTCCCAAGTTTGTTGTAGTGGTCCTTCATACTACCATGAAGTTTCCTCTTAACAACCACTCTATATGCTTTGCGTATGGTTTCAATAATTTCCTTAGCTGGCCAATGGGGTCTTGATTTAAAAACTTCCAGAAATTGCTTAGCAACCCATGAAGATTTCAGTTGTTTGTTTGATTCCATGTTTCTTAGACACCTGTGCTCCCCTACAACTGATTTCACCACAAAACACCCTCTGCTACTGTCCCAGTTAGCATATATCCTGAAGGGACACCCGGGTACACATATTGCACCTATCCTTTCTTGCCTTTTCTTATCACTAACACTGAACATTAGATTTCTGCCTTGGGCTACTGCAAATCTAACCACATCATCTCTAAATTTTTCTCTACTCTCAAATTTGGTTCCTACTTTCCACTCAAGTATTTTGTAGTCAGTATGTTCATTAACAATTGGAATCCTTTCCCTCCTTCTTTTTTTAGTTCATATTGTTCTTCATCTTCATCTGGTGTTAAAGTTTCTTCTTCTGTGTCTTCATAGTCACTAATAAAAGCAGAGTCTTCCTCTATACCTTCTTGCACCCTAGCCTTACTAGATCTCTGATTTTGCCCTGGCAGTTTACCCTCACCAGCTTCTTTTTGAAGAGCAGTTGCAATCCCTAATATCTTGGCATTCCACCCCTTAACTTGATCCCTAACCTTTTGATACTCTTCATCACTGGTATCAAGATCTGACAAAACCAGACCCTCTTGTATGTTCTCTAGGTCTTCCTCTTCTGAAGTATCACCTTGGAAATCAGAATTGTCATCATTTATGTTACCTTCTTCACTTGCAGGAGTGTACTCTGGATCATCTGAGTCTTCTTCTTCATCCCATGTAAATGGGCTGTGGGGCCTGTCAGCCTGAAATGAACCTGGAGCAGTGATCTGAGGTTGTGAAGTACCCACATGAACCTTAGATCCTCCCCTAGGACTAAGTTTCTTCTTCTTATTGGATGACATTATCTCTGCACATTCATTTTGTCCCACATATTCAATTGCTTGAATTAAATCTGGCACATCAATTCCATGAATGACATAGCAGTCAACGCACTTTGTCTTTAAGACTACATCTATCATATCCCTCACTTGATCATCATGATATGCCCTTCTCAATCCCTCTTCATAGCTTAGATTAGGTACCATGTAGTAAATGGCTTCAATAGTACAATAATCCCCACATTTCTTAGCTAGTTCTTCTAACCAAAACCAACATAGTTTGTCTGCATCTACATCAAAAATTCTAAAAGTACCTCCCACGTATTGTAGTCTACCCCTACTGTCCTTCTTAAATACTCCCTCATGCCATATACGCAGTTTAACCTGAGTTTCCCCTAAAACCTAAAAGTGAAAATCAGACAACTGAGTTCCAGGAACAAAAATTAACATCAATGACAACTGTATGAACAAAGCAACAAAGACAAAAAACGAAGACATGATAGTAGACAAAAAACGAAGACAAAAAAGGAGGGAAAGGATTCCAATTTACCATTCTTCTTTCCGTGGACGTATAACCTTTCTTCAACCCCTCTTCGTTCCTCGTTCCTCAATCTGTAATGGCGACAACTTTGTTTCCCTATCCTTTGTCTTCAATTGACCTAATAGTCAGACCGTTGTTAGGTAGCCAATTTTAAGTGTTACCAGTTCAACCGGTTGCCAGTGCACTGAGAGTGTTTGTGGAAGGTTACCCCTTTAATACGTATTAATCTAGAATTACGCATGTGAGAGATTAATAATGAAAGACCGGTAATAGGTGGGATTATTAGTGTGAATTTTTCCTACTTTGAGAGCAGTCTATGGTGAACATTGTTCTCTCATAGCTAGAACACGTTTGAACAATAAACCGTAACACTCATGAAGATTTTTTTGTTTTGTTTTAGTAGCAGGGTGAACACTAATTTTTGTTTTGTTTTAGTAGTGTAACTCGCGTTTACAGAAACGTAACTCACGTTGATACAAAAGTGCAAAAATATGAAAATATATATTACTCCGTACAAAAAGTGTATGCATATAAAATACTATCCTCCGTTCCGTTTTAATCGCAAATTCGCAACATGTTGAATTTTACACTATTCGTATGCTCTACTTTGACTACATTTTACAGTATTACCTTATGAAAATTATTTTTTTTTTAAAATATTGTTCAATTCATCTCATTACAAATATTCAAAATCTGATTTTTAATTTTTTTTTTACTAATAGAATTAAGATATAATTACAGTCAAAGACGTGTGTTGACAAATGTGAAATGTTGACCGTTGCAACTAAAAAAGAATAAAGGGAGTATATTACAGAAAAAAGTGCATGAATATGAAATGCAATAAACTTATCTTATTTAGATCAGTAAAGTTTTTTTTATGATGTAACGATCCCATAGTAAATTTGCCGTGACGGAGTCAGAAAAATATGTCAATGAGATCAAATTTAGTCATCTACAATATCATAAGGTCAGATCATTTTCACACAATACTTGAGTTAAATAATTCATATATGAGTCAAACACATGTTACATTAGATGAGACCTAGAGAGTTATGTGTTTAATATACGGAGTATAACTTATACGGAATATATTATAAATTTTACGTAGCCATGAATGAATATAACTGATTTTTGGAATTAAAGAGGAGTATTATACGTCAAATTGTTTCCAACTTACACTACAAAAAAATGGCTTGTACGTGACTAGTTAGTCACGGTTCTAGTCACGGGCTAGTCACGGATTGTTTAAAAAAATAGTCACGGATACGTCTGTGACTACGTCCGTGACTACGGTTAGTCACAGATTATATCCGTGACTAACCTATTCCGGCCAACCCAATTTTGCCTCCGGCGTTTTTTTTAATTTGAAATTAGTCACGGACGAATCCGTGACCAATTCCATGACAAGATTCAAAATTAATTTTTTCTAACGCTCCAAAGTTAAAGTGTACCGATAAATCGTACAAAATTACGTAGTCACGGACACACCCGTGACTACGTCCGTGACTACATGTTTTATATATGCAGCCTCCGCTTCATTCAACAAAAGCACACGATCTATTCCAGATAGAATTTCAGATAGAATTGAAGGATGTAATCTACCCATCTTATATCATTTTCCCGGTTTATGCAGATAAGGTATGTAATTTGAATTACGTATTTTTGTATGAATTAGTTGGTTCATTTTTCGGATGTTCTTTCACCAGAGACTTCTTTCCCTCTCGTCTCTTCCACCTTCACATGTTCTCACAGTCTCTACTCTCTAGCCTCAACTAACGACCTCCGAGCAGGCTGTTTGAAGTTTCAACCTCTCCACCACCAGGCACCAGCCTCACCAACCAACACTTTTTGCAGGTAATCTCTTCACCCTTTATTCGATTTTTCACAACTTTCAGCTTTTCAGAAAAAATTAAATACGGTTTGTTGTTTACAACCCTAAAGATTCAAAATTTATGTACAAACATGGATGTCTATACATATGAATGTGTGTGAAATTGTGAATGGTTGATAGAAAGTTAGAAGTAAATATAAGGAACTCAATGTTGGAACTGTGCAAGTTAAGTGTTTGACAAATGTCCTGAAAGATATATAAATCATATTTTTTTTAGCTTCTATAGGTTGGGTCTGTTGGGATTTGGATAAATGAACTGTTCTTGCAATACTCATAGTTTATCATGCTAATTAATTTAATTTATTTCAGAATGGATGTGTTGTTTATGGCTTATAAACTTATTAGGTATAATTTTAGTTAAACTGTTAAAGTTATTAAATTAAACCTACTAAAAATTTAAAACCGTTTATAAGTTTATATAAACTTAAACTGTCAACTTTGAGCATTCGTTTATAATTTAATGTCAACTTGGTAGTCTATATTATCTAAACACAAGAAATTCATTTGGATTTTAAGTAATAATGCTGATGGTTTTGTATTAAATGATGTATTTGCATAGAAGTATAGAACGATGGCTCTCTTACATGCCTCATCCTACTGTTCTAGGATCTAAATTGATCTGTACCTTGGCGTTTATGTTAACTCGCACTACAGAGTACAAAATCAGATATTATTGATCACCAAACTCAAACCCAAGGAAACTGGCAGGCAATGTAAGTTTTTCGGTCAAAGCTACTGGCCTACAGCCTTGGCTTTTCTGCTAGCATGAACATTCAAGCTTTCCGGTAGTTCTAATTCAAATTACAATCAACTGTTTTAAGGTTTAGACTTTAGAGTATAATGTGGTAGGAAGTAGTACTTAGTTGGACAACTAAAGCAAAATGGAAGCCAGGAAGCAACTAAGTACTCCATGACAGCAAACAAAAGTTCTAAAAACAAATGAATGCAGTACAATGCCATTGGTAAGACAGAACTGCAGAAATAACATGGTAAATAACAAGAATTTTATCATACTTATGAGCATTTAAGAGGTTCAGGATACCTGCAGGAACTGTTACTTGAATACTTGCTAAGTTATTCATAATTTGATAACAAAAAATAGTTTAAAAAGTCATGACTTTGAATCTGATTCCGAAGAAATAAATCTGGATATTTATTTTTTGTCCAATGGAGAAGAAGAAATGGCTTAGCTTTCAAGGCTTTGAAGCTGATTTTGTACTTCCTATTAAACTATTAAGGAGATGTGTTGCCTCTTAACTTGTTCTAAATTTCTTTTTGTATTATGAATCCTTGATTACTGATTAGTTGACTGAACTTTTAAACTTTTGTTTACAGTTTATGTTATTTGGGATGGTGATCTATGTTGAACTTGTTAGGTTCGTTGCTTATTGAGTTGTTCAATGGAAGCTCCTATTTTTTTTATCATTTATGGCATTAAATCATTAATTATGGAAGTTGGTTTTTAAATTCTTTTACTGCATACATGGATAAACACATGGGTGAACGACTGAATTTAGGCAAAAAAATCCATGCTCCGAGTTGCCGAGTGCCGACTAGTCGTCGATTAAGCAGCCTAGGCGCTAGGCGGCCCTCTGCCGCCCGATTAGCGCCTAGCGAGTTTTAGAACATTGATTTCAACTACACCAAATTTGCCATTTTCATTTCTAAACTACAGTTTTAGGTATCTTTGTGATTTTGTCCTTGTACTATTATAAATGTACAATTGACCTTATTTAGTCTGTCGCTAGATGTTATATGTGTTTTGAAATCCAACCATATTTTGCAATTTCTTAAGATAAGAACACATATCTTCCTGCATGATTTCATTTGAACTTTAATAATTAATCACTCTCACACAAAAACCCACTTTTACTAGAATATGACTTTTAAAGTTTAAGATGGTATGACTATTGAAAATCATCTGCTATAGATATATTTTCAATTTCAAAACAGTTACGGAGTATAATAAAAAACATTTTTTGAAACAACATTGGAATATAAGATATAATAAAACTGCATTTCTTTGTTCAAATCGAACAAGCTAATGTTCGTTTTAATTTGCAGCGGCGACCCTAAACCCCAACTTGTCCTTGTCTCTCTTCTGGACTAGCGATTCCTAGCGTTGAAGAAGTCTTTGCTGCAGGTTGCATCTACTGACCTCTCTCCTATATATAGTTTTAAAATAGTCAATTGTTTTAAACCGAGGAAAATCATACTTTGTATATGTGCGTACCTAATCTTACTTTTCTTCACCAATGCTTTCGAGTGATGTTTTTTTAATTGTTCTGGTTGTAATCTCGCATCCTGACAAAAATCTATGTGTGTGTTTGTGTGTGTTTTTAGTAGAAATCAATGTATCTTGTGTTTGCATAGATTCGAATTTGTTGGACTGTTTGATCTCTCAAAGTGGTTATGAGTAGAAGTGTTGTGTTATTGATATAAAAAAGTATATAAATATGCTCTAGGTTTCTAACTTCTTCTGATGATATCACAACTGTATTAGGCATATTTAAACTTTTCAAGTAGCAGGTTACTTGTCTAAGCAAAACTTAAGTGTGTCCAACACACTTAAGTGAATTTTAAGCAAACTCACGGTTAGAAGTAATTACAAACTATTTTATATCGTTCGTTCACCTTCTAAAATATTTCTGCATATGTTCTCCTCCAAACTGTTTTTTCTTATTTGACGAGTATACTTTTCAATATCTCCTCCAATAGCAAAATTTCACTTCTAGCAACTTTCTTTGAAGTCATATGCCCGTTTTTTCTTGATATAATTCTACTCAAATTCAGTTTTCTCATCTATGTGTTAGGCTTTTTTCATGGATAAAAGTTGGATAACAGCACCTCGGCCGGTTAGTGAACTTTTGTTTGATTTTTAGTAGTAAATAAATGTATGCATGTGATCATTTTTTAGTACTGAGCTTAGATGATTTTTCATAACATGAGAAGGGTTTATTTGATCCTTTTTCTATTTTTAGTTTTAATGAATAAAACTTGAGTTTTGGTCTTTTGGGTTGATAAAGAAGAAACAACAAAGACTTATGACATGCTCCTTTAGGGATCTCATCATCTAATAACTCTGAGTTAAGTGTGTTTGCAACCACGTTGGCTTGGGCTATGGAGACGTTCGTCCCCAACTGGGAAGCCTAATACGGATCGTGGCGAGGTTCGTCCCCACGTTGGCTTGGGCTATGGAGACATTCGCCCCAAATGGAAAGCCTAATACGGACTTGAAATTGCTAAATTAACCTCGTCTTAATAGAAAAAGTTTTAAAGCCGTCGGAGCTCACGCCGGAAGGTTAAGAAATGATAACTAGAGAAAATGATGGGACAAGATGTGGCGAAGTTGGAAGTTAGGTACAAAATGTGGAAGTGGCGTAATAGTCATGGGACCAAAAGTGTACATTTTTCAATTTTCTTTTTTGGATTTTCTTCTTTGGATCTTCAAAAATATAACTATCTTTTTGTTTAATTAATTCAAAAACAATTCATTCAAATTTATATGCAATCTCTGTCTCACCCCCACCCCACACTTGCTCAGTGCCGTCGGAAATTGCTATCACAAATCGCCTCTGTAATAGCTATAAGAAAAATCTAACGTTTTTTCGCTTTTTAGATTCTTTTCGAAACATTGTTAGTGCTATCACAAATTGCTATCTTTTTGTTTTAATCCCCTTTTCGGAAGTTTACAAGTCCTATTTATAGGCTAAGGAACTAGTGTTACAAAAGAAAACCGATACAATAAATGCTATTAATTATGCATTAGTTCGAATAGGACTCTTGTAACGTCTTGGCCGTTGTGCAATGATTGTTCCTTTATTCCCACGTTCCAGCCGTTTAACTCCTGCCAGCTACCGTTCCAATGATAGCATGCCACGTCAGCCCTAGGGATATCCCAGCCTCACTAGAACTCCGCCCAGGCTCGAGGCATGCTTTCCAGCCTGGCCTGGCTGTGGGTTCCTCTCGCGGGCTTAGTCCGTAGTTAGGTCCAGTGATTATCTAGCATTGATCCCGTTAATTAGGCTAATCCCCGTAGAGGGGTTAATCCTGTCATGGGCTGGATTGTGTAATTGAGTCATGGTCGGAATCCATGGTACCATCACGAGCCTCCTACTCTCCAAAATCACGAGCCCCCCTACTCTCCCGAGCGGACTTCAAGCGGTTTCTCAAGCCCTATTTTTTCGGCTATTTAAACACTTGTCATTCTACATCACGCTCTTTCGCAATCTTCTTTTCGCTTCGACATTCGTCTTCTTGGTTGGGAGCTCTAGGCCGGACAACTCTTTTCCCCGTCTTCAAGCTTCATCAAGTCAGCTTCCCTGATGTCTTCTTCAAGTTCCGTCCCCTTACACCATGTATTCCCCGAAGTTGGGGCCTCCTTTGAACGGCCCCGCATTCCGGTGGACCTGGATGGGAGGGAAACTCACTTCTTTCTCTCTCGCGAGTATGCCCGGCAAGGCCCGGCCGTGGCTTTGTCTGATGCCGAATTTGGCGAAGCGGTGGCCCTAGCGGGCCCTAGCGTTGTCTGTTCCCGTCCCACCCCTGGACAAAATATCGTCGATTCTCCTTCCCCTCTTCATTTCGGAGTCCATCTGGCCAGTCTTCAGGTAGGCCTCCGATTCCCCCTCCATACTGCCGTTCTGAGTGTCATGGGTTACTATGGCGTGATTCCTGGCCAATTTTCCCCAACCACCCATATGTTCATAGCCGGGTTCCTTGCCCAATGCCTGCACTTGGGTATTCGTCCTTTCATTGATATGTTCCTTCACTTCTTCCATTCTGTACGACCTGGCGGTTCTGAGTCCCCATGATACCTCTCGATTTCTCAACGGGCTGGCCATCGTTTGTTCAGGGCCAAATCTTATCCCGACTCCTTCAAGGGTTGGAGGCAGAAGTGGGTATGGGTCACCCTTGTGGACGGAAGGTTGCAGTTTAAGAACAAGTGGGGGGAGGTAATTCGGAAATGGGCTATGCCTTTTCTATCAGGGGGCAATAAGGAGGCCGCCAAGATGATCGCTGATGGTGCACCATTCTTGATGGGCCATTGTAGGTGAGGACGGAGTGGTTATTCTTACCTTTTTGCCAGGTCGGCTTTGTCTGAGTTGGCGTTCATTCTTTCCTTTTTTCCCTTGAATGTCCCTTTTCTGACTTGATTTGTGTTTGATTTCAGAGGGTGAGAAGATGGCCTTCCGGCTAGAACGACTTGCGGCGAAGGCTGGTGCCACCCCTGGTCCCTTAGTTCATGCCTGGAGAATCCATACCCGGGGGAGCGTTGGGGTAACCTCGAAAAAGTCAATGGAATCCGCCCCTAGAGATAGTGCTGGGCCTCTGAATATGCCGACCGTTGACCCTCAGCCCCCCATTGATAAGGGGGTTGGGAAGAGGCTGGCACTCCGGCCTATCTCCGGACCCAAGAAGAAAGGAAAAGTTGCCATCAAGTCTTCTGAAGATGTTGTTGATGTGGATTCGGACTCAGACGCTGAGTCCCAAGGGGGATGGCAATCAGGGAGAAACCCCGGCACCTGTTCATTCTGTTCGCCTCTTGATGAAGTCTGGCTCTGTAACGTCCACAATTTTACACATTTAAAAAAAACAAATAATAATAATATAAAACTCGAAAGTAAAAGTGAAAACATAATGAACAAAAAAATCGGATTTGAAGGGGTTTTAGCTATTTAAATTACGCTCCGTCGTAAAATAATCTACTATACGTTAAAAAGTGAATTCGACCGGCTTAACCAATAAATATTTTCAGAAAAATATCTAATAGCTAAGTGGTTAGGAGGGGTCAAAGGTAGTAACCTACTTTTACCGAGTTAAATCAAAATAGTATATGGAGTTAGAATGGTCTAGAAACGTATATGTATATAATGAAAAGGTATTAACATTGTCATACGGATATACATTAATACATATGACATGTTAATGCATATTGAACAAGTGGCCATTTCTATGCACTAATGCACTCCATATGTATAATAGCATGCACTCCTAAGCCACTCGGCACACTAAAAGCATGCATGCAAAAGAGAACAAATAATATGGGCTAATATAAATACACATGCAGACATGAATTACTTGAAGAAATATTGAAAGATCGGTTGCTAAGCTAGTGTTCTCATATAACACTATGAATAACCTATGCCTTGGTGCACGTGCTTGCTATAATAAGAGAGAGAGAGAGAGAGAGAGAGAGAGAGAGAGAGAGAGAGAGAGAGAGAGAGAGAGAGAGAGAGAGAGAGAGAGAGAGAGAGAGAGAGAGAGAGAATTAATAAGATAGAAGAAATAGTGAGGTGAAGGGATTTGGGCAATCTGGAGAAAAAAAGGAGAGGCAAGAAACGGAAAAGAGGTTAAAAGGTTAGGGAAAGGGAGAATAAGGGGAAAAGCTTGTCAAAGTTTAAGGTTTGTGTTCATTCCTTCTCCTAGATATATTTTAAATTATATTGTTATTGTTTTAATTTTATTGATACATTTCAGTTTAAATATACTGTTTAGCTAAACCGTTATGTTTTAATTTGCATGTTGATCTATTAATTCTTTGAAGAATAACATTGTTTTACTTACGAATTAGAGACACGTTACATGCTATAAAATTAAGGGAATGGGTGGTAAAATGTTAAAAATAAAATATAACGATGTGGAATTATAATAGACGTTTACTTAGTTCAGCTTATAAAATGATGGTCTAATATTGAAAATGACATGTGATATGAGATTAATGTTAAAATCGAATAATAATCCTCTCCTTAATAGCACTACAATTCCACCCAAAAAATTCTCGCTCACCTAAACTTTTTATAACACCCGTCCGATTCTCATAAACTAAATCAACTGCTTCTACCTTTCACATTCATTTTGTTTCTCTTTCGATCGGTGCCTTCTACGGAGATCTACCCTTCCTAAAAAATAGACGGAATCATCTCCTTGGAAATCATCCGAAAAATAGATGGATATTCATCTAGCTGAAATCATCTCCACAAATCAGCCAAAAAAGAAATGGATATTCCTTCATTCAGATGCATTCTTCTTTCTTCATCTTCCCGAATCCTCTTAGCCGAAAGCATATTGGCCGAAGTCCATCCGATTCAAACTGAGATCGAGGCAAGTTATTCTTCTAAATCATATACTCCATTTTTTATTTTAAATTGATATCCAACTTGGAATTGTTAGGTTTGTATAACTTAGAAGATTGTTTCAGATTTTGTAAGGAAGGAAGGTGTTTGTTAAATTTCCTCAATCACGTATCACTTTCTACAATTATATTTTTCATCCTGGCTATTGTATATTGACATCACTTTCTCAATCTGATCTCTTTTTACACAATTAATATCTGAGTTTGTATTTGTTATTTTTATTGTTCATTTTTTACTTCATGGCAATATGAGAACCTTTAAAATTTAGGGATAAAAACAGTTTTGAACTTTTGATGCACAATACCTACTTCTTGACAAATTTAAGTTATTATGACCTAATAATTGCCTTCTCCAGGCTCCAATCTATATTTGTGTGATATGATCCATCAGTCCATCACACAATACTATTTTATTTCTAAGAAAGAATTTGTATTTCTTTCTTTGGCAACTTTACAGATTTTGATGGCCTTTTAATGGCCTAACAGTTTGCTAAAAGTTTTTGATAGCTTTTTGTAATCTTAAGAAAGAAATAGATGCTTATGTGCTCTGTCTGGCCTTTAAAGCTGACTTTGCAATCTATATATTACTTAGGAAGTTATATACTACGTATATCTTACAAAGTTATGCTCTTAAGAAGTTATATACATATCTTAAGGTGTTATATATGTCTCAAGAAAGAAATAGCAGCGTTTTGTAATAGCTCACTTTGCAAGCTGATTTTATGGTGTTATATACATATCTTAAGGTGTTATATATATCTCATGAAAGAAATAACAGCGTTTTGTATAGATATATCTTAATTTCTGAATACTTTAAGAATATATCGCGTGTTCTCAAAGAAGACACACGCATACTTCAAGGATACTATGATGTTTCATTCAAACTAAACTGATCGAAAAGTTAGTTTTTTCTTATACTGATTTAACCCAATAATTGAGAAGCTTTACCTTCTAAGAATAGTTTTCTGAAAAAATATGATCAGTTTGATTGTTATTTTGATCTTTTAATGTTCAATAACCATATGATCACATAATTTGACTAAATTGAGAAGTGTTTCACTCACTTTGTTTAGTTTGAGTGTTACTATTCTTTAAGTATGAGATTGACATTCAAAGTATTCCTCTGATATTGTCTCTGCTCATTTGTTTTTCTTTCCTTCTAGAATTTATTCTCAATGCCAAGGATTTTCATAAATTGATATCATCCTCTACAAAGTAGACCACACCGATTTTTAGTTTTATTTTCTTTTCGATGTATTGTTTTTTGTTATTCACTTTTTTCCGTTTTTTAGACTTTTTTCTGAATCTTAATGTACCCTAATTTTTCAAGCACACTACATTAAGTTAAGCCATTAATTATACTTTTAGGAATTTCAATTATACTTCTAGGGATTTCATAAGTATTTAAGGTGCTTTTTAAGGGTTTAAATGTACTTTGACAAAAAACCAATTTTTTAGCAAAAAACCAAATTTCCCAAAACTGTTACTTTAACATATTTCAACTTTATGTTCATATATTTCATATATTTTATATGGTTTAGAGGACTCCGCGTATACAACCATTTCAGCTACCATTTAAGCCATCTAAGCCACTTTAGGACTTCACAAATGGGCCCTTAATATGCATCAAATAAGTGTTACCATGTTCTTCCCATTTAATTGTGTACTTGAAGTTCGAGAGAAATATTAAGAAATGTATACATACACATTTATAATGATTTGTCCAAATTGTGTGTCTGCATATCTTTATGAGCTACCTTACTTATTTATTTATTAGATAAAGTCATCTAGGGTCAATAAATATTAAGATGAAATCCACATTGTAGTTGATTTCTCGAACTACTTTAAGTATGATATTCAATTCGTGTAATACAGCCACACATAAGAAATGAAGAAAATAAAAATTCATTATCCGGTAGCTTAGTGAAAAAACTATAATACAGCCACACAGTTTTGAGACCCGTTTAACTATTTTATATGGAAGTTAAGGGTAGGATTTAGTTTGATCTCATATCAAAAGCTCTTTTACCATATTTGAGTTTTAGTTGTTAGTTCATTTATTGGCCGTGTCTTAATGGACCTATGTGCACAAGTATGAATAAGTGTGGCATGTTATTAGGGCTGTGAGTGACATATTTAGTTTATAAAATCTGAAAATGATTTGAGGAAATTGAATCAAAAAACAACATATTGTTGGCATGTTGCTGCATTTTGCACTCCTGGGAGCTGTTTGTATTTTGTTTTGGAGATATTTGTCGGAGTTTATATTTATGGTACTTTAATTTTGGGAGATTGAGTTTTGTTTTTACTTGGGTTATTGCAGCTGATAAAAGGGTGGTTTGGCTGGTCAAATATTTTATGTTGAGTTGCTGATAGGAGATTCTGTTATTTGCATATCTTAGCAAATTTGTGATGCACCT
The DNA here is from genome assembly GCA_945859875.1 of Cuscuta europaea. Classification (NCBI taxonomy): domain Eukaryota; kingdom Viridiplantae; phylum Streptophyta; class Magnoliopsida; order Solanales; family Convolvulaceae; genus Cuscuta; species Cuscuta europaea. Next base: position 5,549,101 of record CAMAPE010000008.1, on the reverse strand, counting down.
AGAGTAAGGATGTCCAGGAATTGTCAATCTTTTGATCAAAATTCCAGTTGAGGACTGCACAAAAGCATCCTAATACACGGACCTGCTAATATGTTTTGGGGAATGGCATTTTTCATTGGTGGGTGATAAATTGCTTCTCACTAAAGTCTTCACTTTTAAGCTTCCCTTTGGTATATAGGGTTTCAATTAATATCTATCTTAGCTTTCTCTCATTAGAGAACTTCGAGCACATACTTTTAAATTTTGAATGATGTCTGAAACAAACGGTAGTGAGAAGTTCCTTATACTCGGGTTTAGTCTTTCTCTAAGAGATGTGAGTTTTGAGGTCTTTCATGTTTCGGTAGACAATTACCTTTAATAGAAAGCTTTGCGATGTTAATGATCGTAAAGGGAAATTGTTGGAAATCATGGGTGTTTGATGGTGACATTCCTTTTTACGCATAAATCGTTGTACGTTGCAATTTTGAAATCCAAAAAAAATATATGGCTTACAGTTCATGATACACGATGACTAAGGAAATCCAAAAAAGTTACTACCTCTGGGCTCCGTCCCCCCTAACATTAGGACAGAAGAAAGTGGCATGGTTTTTAAGAAAAGTAGAATTATGTGATTGATAATGAGTTGATAAAGTGGGAATAAAATAAGAATGAATTAAAGCCACACAAATGTTACCAAATATGGTATGAAACAATAATAAAGGGGACATCCAGAAATGAAAAAATGGGACAACTATAAAGGACGAAGGGAGTATAATTTATAAAAAGGCATTGTTCACTATGCAGTCTTCAATAATTAATAGTGTGTTTATTAAAATTCTAATAATATTTATTTATAATTTCTATCATTTGTGTGATAAATAATATTATAATTTTTGAACACATTTATAATATTTGTGTATTACATCCCGTGCAACGCACAGGTGAAATACTAGTAACTATAATGAGTTAGAGTTCAAATGGGAGCCATTTCAAACTAGTAATTAATATGCGTAGTATAAGATACAAAGAATTGAACTTGAGAATTATATGTATAAAAGTCAAATTTGACGTTACATGTTGAAACAAATTGGTACGTACGGAAATTATATATATAAATAAATAAATAAAAAACATGAGCAAGTTAGCAAGTACGAGAGTTTATTTAAATGAACACAATCTGAGATATCATTATGTTATTGGTTATTCTCTAAGTTAATTACAATTATATTATTTTGAATTGGAAAATAATAGTATGAATAATAACATGGCATATAATTTTTAAAATAAGATGGCTTTTACACGTACTGTTTTAAGTAACATGATTCATATGTGTGAAACTAAGTTGTTTCTAATCATAATAATTACTTAAAGCCAAGCATATAAATTGAAAATAAGTAAATGTTGAATATATTACAAATATATGTTCACAACATTGTAAGTCAAAAAGAAAAAGGAGTTATATTTCATCAATCTAAACTAAACTAGTGATCAAGATATAAATTATATCAATCGGAACTAATGATAATAGTTCGAAAGGAAAAATGCCATTATAAAGATTATACGAACTCATACTAAGAATTTTAAATAGATAAAGGAAAAAGGAATTTGAAACCTTGTTACTGGATTTGGATAGATTGGCATGCCAATAGGGATAGTTAATACGGCTGTAGAATTTAATCGATTAATTACGGGTCCGCAGCCACAGAGTGGACAATACCCGAATTATGACGTTAAATTATGGGTCCGCAACCACAAAGTGGACAGTACCCAAATCTTGAACTTTGATCGTTTAGGGTCCGCAGCCACAAAGTGGACAGTACCCAAATGAAAGGCCTGGCCCACACAATGGTCAGTGCTGATACTACTCAGATGGTCCGCAGCCACAGAGTGGACAGTACCAGATGAGGAATGTCCCGTTTATCCAGTCCATTAAACTAAGGAGTAGAATTTCAAAAATTTGATAAAAGAATAAAAATGGGCAAAAGATAAAATTGAGAAAATGAAAATTTAAGTGAGACAAGTAGAATGCCGAATGAAATATTGAATTACAACGAGCTATGATATAGCTGATGTGAACTTTTACTATAATATGAAGTTGTGAAAATGAGGCTGAAAGAATGGGAAGAAAATGTGAAAGCACAAATTGAGGAAATGAGTTAAAAGATATGTATATAAAAACGAAAGACGATAAGAGAATGTAAATTATATTCTGTTGAAGGATTAGAGGTTACTCATATAAGAAAATCATACTTTGAATATAGCTTTATAAGCTATAAATAAAAATTATTAGATACTCCGTATTAAGGATTTCATAATGAATTATGTTTATAAGCTAATACCGAATTGAGTTAGTTGTGATTATAAACTTTTGAGATTTCAGGAGTTGATCTTGCTTATTATTATTAACTGAAAAGCTTCTTGAAGTAAAATGTATTATTTTGAGATTTATTAGTCAAACGGGTAAAATTAAATCTGGTTAAGTTTATATTTTTCAATTTAGTATATTTGTGATGTCATTTTTAATTGTTGATTTACTATGTGATATTTGATTTTGAAATTGTATCGAGAAAGAATGAACATCACTAAGCAAGATTTTCTTAGCGCGTTAGGATTTTTGTCCTTCGCGTAGGTACCTAGTTGATATGAGGCACAAAGTTCAAGGAGGAAAGCATTTGGGAGCAATCTGTCAATCAACACAAAGTCACACTTGCATTTAGTAATGTCTCATTTTTAGTAGTTAGCTTACTAGTATAATGTAATAGCAACACTAAACAATTATGTGGCATGTATAAAATAAAGATGCTTCCGCAATTATGAACATTCACAAAATTACTTTCATTAGTTGATTTGAAAGAAAAGTATTAATGAGATATTTTAAAATAGAATAGTTAGTAGACGTTTTGGTGCTCCGGCACTGCGGGTAGCGCTCCCTGCTCAGACTTCCGGGCCAGGTAGGGGGTGTTACAGGCTCTGCCTCTCTGTTCCGCCGCACTGTGAACCCAGTATCGTTGGACCTGGCTATCACTCATCCCCTTGACAAGGAGGAGATCCGGGGTTTGTCTCCCCGGACAGCCATCCGGCGCGTCGTCCATTCTCTTTCTGATGTATGCTTTACTACTTTTATAGCTGCTCTATCTTCTTCTAATTTGCCTTTGCTCATAATCCTGGTTTTGTTATCTCCAGGCCTTCGTCTTGGCCTTCTCAGGCTCCCGCCGTCTGGATGAGGGGTAGGATGACGCTCAATCCCTGATGGCCGGCGTCAAGGAGCAAATTGCAGATCTGGAGAAGAGGCTGGGACTGGCTGTGCAGAGGGGCGAGACACTTCAGAAGAGGTTAAGCGATGTTGAAGTTGCGCACCGTGTGGTGGAGGAGGAGCTGAGGAGAAAGGCTGAGGAGGCTGGCCCGGCCGCTGTCCAAGCCTTCAAGGGGAGCGAAGAGTTTAAGGCCGAGGTGGAGCAGAAGATCCTGGGCCGAAGGGAGGAAATTGCCCTAGGCTGGTTCCAGACCCATGAGGGCGAGGCTAAGTTGGATGATGAGGGGGCACTGTGTTTCCAGTTGGGGCAATATGGGATGCAGAAGTCCTTTTATGATCTTCTTGCAAAGAAAGACTCCTCCTTCTCCGCTCAGGCCTGGGGTTTGCCGGTATTGATGACGGATCCAGAAGCCCCTGTGGAGGCCCCGGTTGCTGACCCCCTGCCTCTGAAGTTCCTCCTGCGTAATCTGGTAATTGAAAAACTCCTCCTAATGACATTTTAACATACATCTTTTCCAGACCTGCGCGCCTGTAGTGGTTTTCCACCCTTGGGGTGGCGTGTAACAGACACCTTTTACTCTGCCTTTATTTTCTTGCACATATATTATGATGACTGCTTTTTGATCATCTCTGTTGACTGCTCATTTGCTCTGTGCATCCATGTGTGTTTGAGGTTTTCGGCTCTTTCCGGGCCGGTTTCTTCCTTTTGACTTGCCGTGTCTCGGTAGTTGACCTCTGTCTTGGACCTGTAGAATTTGTATGCTCCGGGGTAGTCCTTGGATTCCTTTGCTTAGTTATATCAATTCACTTAGTTCTTTATGTATTCGGCCTTGAATTGTCGATCAAGGTCATCTTTCCTTTGTTAAGGATGATTTTACCAATCCTGGACCTACAGGCTCTTAATAGTTGAGCCAAGCTAGGTGGGCCTTACCCTAGGTTACTCAGACCCGAGTGATTAGCCTCTTGATTGGCGAAGAACGCTGGCTTCTCCGGTGCAAAGTTAATTCCATGATTTTCATCTCTTAGCCCTTTAAAATCTTAACCTTGCGAGAGGTTGTCCATTCATGTTTGAGGAAATCTGATTTTGTGTATGTATAGGGTTGTTTAACCTTTAGAAAGGTTGTTGTATTCCCGCTCTCGTCTTTTAGGAAGACTAGATTGAGCTTCTGGAATTAGATGAGTTCGGAATTTGTACTTTGTCTTATTTGCGAGTACCAATTAGGCATAGTTGAGCCCCTTTTTTTGGCCGATCCGAAGACCTTCGCAATTTATAAAGGACTTAGTAAATCAAATCATAACTTTATTGAAATTTGGAGTGAGGAATAGAGTGTTACATGCTTACTGATAGAACTTCATCAAGTGTTCAGAGTTCCACACACTATCTACCAGTTTTCCTTTAGGAGTGCATAGCTTGTAGGTTCCTGGCCCAACTATTCATTTGATTTTGTAAGGGCCTTCCCAGTTTTTGGCAAATTTGCCGCCCTCTAGAAGTTTGCTGGCCGACCTTCTTCTCAGAACCAGGTCTCCAACGTTAAATTGTCTTAGTTTGACTCTTGCATCGTGGTATTCCTTCACCCGCCTTCTATAATTCTCGGCTTTGATGAAGGCTCTGTCCCTCTTTTCTTCAATTAGATGGAGTTCGGCCATCAACATCTCCTCGTTTTTACTAGGATCATAGTCTTCCACCCTTCTGCTTGGGACTAGGGCTTCCGAAGGAGCCCGGGCCTCGAACCCATAAGTCAACGAAAACAGGGTCTCCCCAGTTGCTTTCCTTGGGGTTGTTCGGTATGCCCAAAGGATATTGTTTAGCTCGTTTACCCAAGTTGTTCCCATGTACTCTAGCTTCTTCTTTAGGCCACCAATGATCGTTCTATTCACGTTCTCCACTTGTCCATTGCATTGGGGGTAAGCGACTGACGCTCGGCTGGCCTCGACTCCCCACTGCCCGCAAAATTCTTTGAAGTGCTCTGAGTCAAATTGCTTTTCGTTATCGGTGATAATCTGCATGGGAACACCGAACCGGTAGAAGATATTCCTCCAGACGAACTTCTTGCATTGTTCTGCGGTGATTGTGGCCATTGGCTCGGCCTCAACCCACTTGGTAAAATAATCAACTGCTACTATCACGAATTTCCGACCTCCTGAACCCTGTGGAAGGGGGCCCACGAGATCTATTCCCCACCTTGCGAAGGGGATCGCAGTACTGATCGGGATATACAAGGTGGCCGGCCTGTCTGGATTTGTTTGAAATTTTTGGCAGACCTCACATTTTCGTGCGAAGTCTGCGCAGTCCCTTATCATGGTTGGCCAAAAGTATCCCTGTAAAATAGTCTTTCTGCTCAAGGTAAACGCACCTTGGTGTGATGAGCAAATCCCTTCATGTAGTTCTTTGACTATTTGTCGGGCTTGATCTGGCCTGAGACACTTCAAAAGTACCCCATTATAGCTTTTCTTGTAGAGTCTACCATCCTGGATGACGTAATTAGGGGATCGCCTTCTGACCACTTTCGCCTTCTCCTCTTTCTGGGGGGAGCGTTCCGGTCTCGGTATATTCCACCAGGTCATCTACCCAGCATCTCAGAGACTGGTAAAACCTCCAGATCTTTGGTGCCTTCGATGCTTGGTTCACTCAATTCATGTACTTGAGCTATGCGTGTGAGGTGTTCAGGAGCATCCGTTGTTATTTTCGACAGGATATCTGCCTCCGTATTTTGAGCTCACGAAACGCAAAGTAGGTCAGATTCTTCAAACTGTTTTATAATTTCCAGGGTTGTATCCCTGTACTTCCGCATGCGGGCCTCCTTGGCATCATACTCCCCCCTAAGTTGCTTGATGACCAACTTAGAGTCGCTTTTGATTTTCAGTTTTTGAAGTTTGAAGTGTCTTGCAATCCTGAGGCCGGATAACAAGGCCTCATATTCAGCCTCATTATTGGATAACGTAAATGAGTATCTTAAGGCGTGGTAGGACTTGAAACCTTCAGGGGTGGTGAGGACCACCCCTCCCCCGCAACCTTTGGATCCTGATGATGATCCATCAGTCATTAGGGTCCACCAATCTTCCTCTTCACGACGCCTTTCTTCAGCTATGTCTCTCGCGGTACATTCTACCAGGAAGTCCGCTAGTGTCTGCCCTTTTATTGCAGTTCTAGGTTGGAAACTCACCTGATATTGGCTGATTAATAAGGACCACTTTACAACTCGTGCAGTCTTGGCTGTTCGGAATAAGGTTCCCACCCTCAGGTCTGACAGCACCCTGATAGGATGAGCCTGGAAGTAATGGGCGAGTTTCTTGGCTGCTACGTAGACGGCAAGGGCAATTTTTTCCAGGGCTGGGTACCTGAGCTCGGCGCCATGGAGGACCTTACTCACATAATACACTGACCTCTGGATGATTCCTTCTTCTCGCACCAAAACAGAGCTCATTGCGCTTTGAGTTGCGCCCAAATAAAGGATCAGTGTCTCACATGGTTCAGGCTTGCTGAGTAGTAGGTCCGACTGCAGGTACTTCTTCAGTTCTTCGAATGCTTCTTGACATTCTTGGGTCCATAGAAACTCGTTGCTCTTCTTTAGGATTTTGAAAAATGGTAAGGATTTATCGGCTGACCTGGACAGGAACCTTCCCAAGGTAGCCTGTCTCCCAGTTAGGATCTGAACTCCTTTAACATTCCTTGGAGGTTCCATGTCCAGAATCGCCTTGACCTTCTCGAGGTTAGGTTCAATGCCCTGGTGTGTGACCATGAATCCCAAGAACTTCCCACCTTGAACAGCAAAAGTACACTTCTTGGGATTAAGTCAGAGACTTACCTTCTTCATGATAGTGAACACTTCTCGCAGGTCATCCGCGTGGTCATTCGCCTTTTGACTCTTCACGATCATGTCATTGACATATGCTTCCATGTTTCTTCCGAATATCGCTCGGAACACCTTGGCCACCATCCGCGTATAGGTAGCCCCAAAATTCCTCAACCTAAAGGCCATCACTAAGTAACAAAAAACTCCTTCAGGTGTGATGAACGAGGTCTTTTCTGCATCGTCGGGGTGCATGGAGATCTGATGACATCCCCGAAATGCATCCATGAAGGAGAGAAGTTCACAGTCGGCGGTTTGGTCCATGAGCTGATCTATGCTGGGAAGAGGGAAAGGATCCATCGGGCAGGCCTTGTTCAGGTCTGTATAATCTACGCACATCCTCCGGGTGGGTGGCTTGGGAGTCAAAACCATGTTGGCGATCCATTCCGGGTATTGTACTTCCCTTATATGGCCAATGCCCAGCAGCATGTTCACTTCACTCTTCACGAACTCCTTTCTGTCCAAGGATAGGTATCTCCTTTTCTGCTTCACGGGTGTCATCTTTTGATCTACATTCAGACGATGAACAGCGATGCTTGGGTTAAGCCCGAGCATATCCTCGGGGTCCCAAGCAAAAATCATCTTGAATTCTGCCAGAACCCGGACTATCTTCGCTCTCAGGTCGGCCGGGAGTCTTGCCCCAATTTTCACATGGCGTTCTGGCTGTGATGGGTCGATCCCGACCTCCTCAAGCTCTGAGGCCGGTTGGGCTCTGAGTTTCCCATCCTCATATTTAGATAGGTCCTGCTCGATGGCGTTGATCCTCACATCATTTCTCCCGTGAGCCTTGCAGGCTCTCACGTAGCAACTTCGGGCCATCTTCTGGTCTCCTCTCACCGTGCCAGTCCCAGCTGGAGTGTAGAACTTCATGCAAAGATGAGCCTGAAAAATGATGGCTCCCAGGTCTTCCAACAGAGGTCTGCCCAGGATAGCCTTGTGTACGCTCAGTATTTGGACAACAATGAAGTCCGCCTCGATCTCCCGTATGAAGGGCTCCGATCCGAGTTGGATCTTGAGGGTTATCATTCCCTCGGGCTCAATCATGTCTCCCGTAAAACCTGAGAGGGGAGTGCTTACCGGCTTGAGAGCTTCTTTCCGGAGTCCAACCTCAAGGAAGGCATCCATGTAAAGTATATTGACCGAGCTGCCATTGTCCACTAGTACTCTGTGAACAATCGCGTCCGCGACCTCCATCTTGATCACTAGTGCGTCCCTATGTGGTGGGGGACATGGGGGGAAATCATCATCTGTGAAAGTTATAGACTCAAGTTTTTTCTTTTTGTCGGCGGGAAGACGGCTGATCTCGCCGACGAACAGCTGGCAGTTCCATTTCTTTCTCTCCCCCCGTTGTATCCCCTCCCACAGGTCCGCCGTAGATCTGGTTGACGTGTGGTCGTTTCTATCTGCCGGTGTCTTCTCCTTCGTCGTCGTCTTCAAATTGGGCCCCAACCTCCATTTTCTTTGAGGACGAGGTCGGCGCGTCCTTCTCTCTATTCCAGGTAAGTTTCTTTGGTGGATGTTGTCCTTGTTGAGCTCGCTTCACAAACTGCTCCACTTGACCCTCTCGCACGAGTTTTTCTACGTAGTTCTTCAGAATGTAGCAATCGTCGGTCTGATGAGAGTCGGTTTTGTGGATTTTGCAGTATTTGTTTTTGGGGTTCTGATTATGGATGACATTGCACCCCTCAGGGGTGGCGATCAACCCCTTCTTTGTAAAACCGTCCCCAAATGTATTTATCTTTAAGCGAATAATTTATTGAACCCTATGAAATTTTTAGTGAATTTACGAAGTTGTGAATTTGTATTAATTTTTTTTCGCGTGAATAGTAAAATGCACGTGGGGCCCACATCGGGAGTGGGGACCGCCCGATATTATCGGGGCCACATATTATATTGATCTTGGACTAGATAATATGTATATGGTGGTGGATATTCTAGTTGAGCCATGACAATGGCATAGGGTTGACCGGTTGGTCAAACGGGGCCAAATTATCAGTATCGGCGATCTATCAGATAACAGCCCGAAAAGGGATTTCGGAGACTTCTAAATTAAAGTTGAGGAATGCATATTAATTCTAAGGTCCATTAAGAATTGGGAACAAGTGTTATATTTTATTTGACCCGATAAAATAAAATATACTTAAAACAGTCCGGAAAATACAACTTTCGGGGCAAAGTGTACACTTTGGGACAAATTAGGATGACCTCCCACATGGGTGGGGGCCACCCCACGAATTTGTCAACCCTTGAGGGCTGGATGAGTGCCAAGTTGGCTGAATAACAATTGAGAGGATGGGGGAGACACCCTTGACATGTAGTAGACCCCCTCCCTTCACTCATTTGTCTAAATGAGACAAAAACCACCCCTCTCACCTCACCACTTCCACCCACACGATTCAGCACCCTAGGATAGCAAGGAGGGGCTCTGAAACTCCTCATTTTCACACCCAAATTCGAGCTCAAGATAGAGGATCCAAATAGGAGTGCTTGGAGAAGGAAAAAGGTGTAGGAAAGTGTGGAAAATTGAGGTAATCACCTTGCCATAGCTTTCCCTTTATTCTTCTTCTACCATGAGGCATATTTATTATATGAAGAATCCTTGGGATGGTTCTCCATGCTCTAAGTATGGATTTATGGGTTGGAAAGTGGTTCTATGTCCAAGAACGGACTTAGAAGCCAAATCGACCGGTTTGCCGGAAAATAACCTTTATAGGTTATTTGTGTTGATATGGGTTTTGTGATGATAAAACCTTGTTAGGAACTTGATTTAAAGTATCTTTGAGCTTTGCCGGAGTTTCGTCGGAGTTGGTCAAAGTTCGCCGGAGTTGGTCAAAGTTCGCCGGAGTTGGTCAAAGTTCGTCGGAGTTGGTCAAAGTTTCATCGAGGAACGTAGAACGCGCTTAAGCTTAATTAAGGCGAGGATGACCGACTATGTTGCTTATAATCTTGGGTTAATTTCATGGGATTTCCTAAGTGAATACAAATGTGATGTGCATGGGTTGTTAATGGTAAATAATGCCTAAATAAAACTACTATTGGTTAGAAGTAGAGTATGCATGATATACAAATTTATGAATAGATTGTGTATGTTTAGATGTTATGAATATGAGTGTATGATGATTGTACCAACCATGAATTTCATTTGAGATAGTATACTTTGATACCATGAAGAGAAGCCATGAAGGTATAAAGGTGATACTTGATATTAAGGACAATCATGCATGAAGAAAGAATTATATTGAAATAAGTAAATAACTAGTATTGAAATATTAGTTGGAAATGTTAGTTGAGAAATGGATGAATTAGATCCTAAGAATTTGAATTATAAAGAATCGGTGATTATGAGCCGGGCTGAAGACCGATGTAGATAACGGTGATTATGGGCCGGGCCCTAGACCGTAGTAGATGACGGTGATTATGAGCTGGACTCTAGACCGTAGTAGATGACGGTGATTATGAGCTGGGCTCTAGACCGTAGTAGATGACGGTGATTATGAGCGGGACTCTAGACCGTAGTAGATAACGGTGATTATGAGCTGGGCTCTAGACCGTGGTAAAAATGATGAATTGATACTAAATGAACGGATTAACTAAAATGTAACAATGCTCTAGATTGAGGGCCTCAGAGATTTAAACTTCGATTATACTTAGTATAGTTGTCATTGTACTTGTCAAATGCTTCCAAGTACTGACCTCCCCTTCACGGGGGAGACCACCTCACAGTTTCAGGTAGAACTTGAAGGTTGCTACTACCAGCCGCTGTTTCAGGGAGTTTCTGAGAAGAAGACTTGGTTCGTGCTTCTTCCGTTCTTGTTTGAAAACAATATGAATAATGCTCATGGATATTATTTTCTGAATATACATTTCGGGGGGTTTGTATACCCATGTTTGCCAAGTGTGGCTTGAACACTTGTAATGTTGTTTCCGCTGTTTTAAATGAATGATTTACATTATGTTTGTTTATGCATGTTCTATGTGTGAATGATGTTCATGACGCCTTGTATAGTATGAATGAGTTGGACTGCGGTTGACTATTCGTACTGTGCGGCGGGTTGTTGACGTGTCCGGCTAGGTCCGGGGCGTGACAATTTAAATGGTATCAGAGCCTTAGTCCGTAAACATCATAATGAAGTTTCAAAATTTCTTTTTGAAAATGAATTTGAAAACCATGAGCATAAGGTTTTGTACTTATAGAACTTTTGGTACTTGAGTTGCAGTGCCTCTAATTGTTAAGATGGTACCCTTAACAATTGGTATGGTGGTGATTTAAGCCAAAGGATGTCTTTAAGTACCCGTCCGTCATTTGACATTCGATACGAGTTTAATGACTCATTCTAATTTCTTTCAGAAATGGAACCAGTTGGAAGGATCACTAGAAGGAACCCGTTGGGCCGTGCACCGGGTGGGTCCGAGCGCGGTAGCCGGGGGTCCTCTAGGGGATCAAGAGGAAGGGGCCGTGGAGGCCAACGTCAAACCGTGAGCGATGGCCACGTCGATACCGAAAGTGAGACCTATTGGTCCTATGAGGACTCAACGTACCAGCCAGGGACTGAGCCAGTTCAGACCCCGTACGAAGGAAGTGATGATGATGTGAGTGATGAGGAGGAAAGTGGCTCCTTGGCCAGGATCGAAGTGCTGCTCCAACAGTATCATCGGGAGCGCGAAGAAAAGAGGGCACGCCGAAGGCACCGTGCAGGGCAACCTTCGGGCGGGGCTGCAAGAGGGAGAAGCTATTGCGATTCTAGAACTCATGTGGAAGCGCATGGAAGTCGGGGCGATGGAGGTCCAGCGATAAGGATCTCCAAATACATCAAAGAGGCGAGGGACTTAGGGTGCAAACCGTTCGATGGGACGGGAGACATCTCGGTTGCCGCACAGTGGATCAAGAGGCTGAACGAGGCAGCCCTTGACATGCAGCTCACCCCCGATTTTAAATTGAGAATCACGGTAAGGTTACTCGAAGGGTTGGCATCCAAATGGTGGGATGGAACCAAGGGTAAGTATGGCGGAACTGTTACATGGGAGGATTTTGGACAAGAATTTTTTGCCCAGTACTACTCTGACTTCGAAGTAAATGCCAAGGTGAGGGAATACACTCTCCTAACCCAAGGTGGTAACATGACGGTGAAAGAACTTGAGAACAAGTTCAGAGACCTTGCTGATCACATACCGGAGTATGCTTGTGATGAGAACCGAATGGTGAATCATTTTTGGGAGGCCTTGGACTTGGAGATACGCGACAGGGCAACTCAATTGCCCAACATAACTTTCAGCCAATTGGTCGCCCAAGGGTTGAAAGGAGAAAAGCAATGGGAGGAGAGGAAGAAGAGAGATGCCGAAGAGGCTAAGAAAAGAATGTGGGAAAGCCATGGCCCCCAAGGTTCCAACAAGAAGGAGAACCATGGGGGAGGTGGATCGTTCAGGGCACCGGCAGCACCATCCAAGGGAAACCCGGCCACGAGCGGGCACTACTCGGGCTCACAAGCCCCAACGACGCTCAGGTGCCGGAATTGCAACAGGAACCACGCCGATAAGTGTCGTGATCCACCACGGTGCTACCAATGCGGGAGTACAGGGCATATTAAGCCAAACTGCCCTCAACTTGGTGGGAACCGGGGGTCAGGGCCAAGTGGCGCTACCACGGCAAGTAGGAACCGGGCCGGAGCATCTCATGCTAGTGTGGGCCAGGGGGGAGCGAGCACGAGCAATGCGCCGTCCGTGAATCAAGGAAGAACTCAAGCTAGAGTCTATGCTATGACGGAGGCGGATGCTCGTGCCAACCCGGACTCCGTTGCGGGTAATTCCTTAAACTCACGTATTAATTTTCGTAAACAATAGGAGTGTGGAACTGGTAAAATTATAACCCCGACGAGTTTAGTCGGGTTTGAAGGGAAAAAGGGAGGAGAATCCTCGCCCTGGGTGAAAACCGCCCGACTTTGACGAAAGCCGCCCGACTTTCGTCTTGATTTAATTGGGATAATACCACGGCAACGAAAATCGGCCGGCTTCCACCGAGAACCGCCCGTCTTTCGTCAAGATTAAATCAAAGAAAATTCTCGCAACCAAAAACCGGCCGGCTTTTGGTGAAGACCGGTCGGCTTTCGTAAACACCTCACCTGGAAGATTTCTCGCAGCTGAAAGCCGCCCGGCTTTCATGGAAGCCGCCCGGCTTTCATGGAAGCCGCCCGGCTTTCGTTAGGCCTGGGGATTCCTGCGCTGCTGAAACCCGGCCGGGTTTCGTAGAAACCGGTCGACTTTGAAATCTATTCGAAGAATAAAACTACGGCGACGAAAACCGGCCGGCTTTAGTGAAAGCCGCCCGGCTTTCGTGATATTATTCTGGGAATTTTTCTCGCAGACGAAACCCGGCCGGCTTTCGTGAAAAGCGGCCGGCTTTCACATGGATTGGTCCTAAAACGGTCCTAAAGGTTAGAAACCGGGAAATTTCGGAAGGGTATCGAACGGACCCCACCCGAAACACAACCAACATACTCTACGACTTAAGAAACGAACCTATTAATTAGATAGTGTGTCTTACATTACTTATGAATGTAGGAACACTAAAGATAAACGGGAGAGACGCAAGAATCCTTATTGATATCGGGGCGCAACGATCATTTGTGAGTGAGGCGTTCGCCAGCGGATTCAACGGACCACCTGTACCGATGACTCAAACCCTATTGGTGTCCACGCCTCTAGGGGATGATATCGAGAGAGATAGCCACTATCCATCGTGTGAGGTGGAGGTGGAGGGACAGAACTTGGCGTGTGATTTCGTACCGCTGAGTATGATCGAGTTTGATGCAATCCTCGGGATGGATTGGCTTGAGAAACATCATGCTAGGGTCGATTGCTAAACGAAGATTCTTGAACTCGAAGGCGGTGAAGGGTTGACCTTACGCTTCGAGGGAGATAGAGGCAAATCAAACAGTTGTATCATATCCGCCGTGAGGGCGAGGAATATGATGAGAAAGGGATGCCACGCATACCTAGCGTATGTGGTGGACAAAACCAAAGAAGAGATAGACATCAATGATGTGAGAGTTGTGTGCAAGTATCCGGATGTCTTCCCAAAAGACTTGCCGGGACTTCCACCCGATAGGGAGATTGAGTTCGTGATCGAGGTCGAACCCGGCACCAAGCCAATCTCTATACCGCCATACAGAATGGCACCCGCTGAACTTAACGAGTTGAAAACCCAATTGCAAGAGCTATTGGATAACGGTTGCATAAGGCCAAGTCACTCTCCGTGGGGAGCACCGGTCCTTTTCGTGAAAAAGAAAGATGGAACACTTCGAATGTGCATTGACTATCGTCAACTGAACAAGGTCACAATCAAGAATAGGTATCCCTTGCCTAGAATTGATGACTTGTTTGATCAGCTCCGAGGGGCGACGGTGTTTTCGAAAATTTACTTGAGGTCGGGGTACCACCAACAGAAAATAAAGGAAGATGACATACCGAAGAGTGCATTCCGCACAAGGTATGGTCATTTCGAGTTCCTAGTCATGTCGTTCGGGCTAACCAACGCCCCGGCGGCATTCATGGACATGATGAACCGTGTGTTCAGTGAATACTTAGATCAATTCGTGATAGTATTCATTGACGATATTTTGATATACTCCAAGAGTGAGGAGGAGCATGAAGATCATTTGAGACTTGTACTTGAACGGCTAAGGGAAAAACAACTCTTTGCCAAATTCTCTAAATGCAAGTTTTGGCTCAAAGAGATCGGGTTCCTCGGGCATGTCGTGTCAGGTTCGGGCATTGCGGTGGATAAAGCCAAGATAGAAGCCATTATGAATTGGGAGAGACCCAAGAACGTGAAAGAAATACGTAGTTTCCTCGGCTTAGTAGGATATTATCGTAAGTTTGTTGAAAAATTTTCTGTGTTGGCGTCTCCATTGACAAAGCTCACAAAGAAAGGGGCCAAGTTCATATGGAACGACAATTGTGAGAAAGGATTTCTCGAACTAAAGAAACGGCTTACAGAAGCACCAGTCCTCGCTCTACCCATACAAGGGATAGGGTACGACATATACAGTGACGCTAGCATCCAAGGGCTTGGATGTGTTCTAATGCAAAACGGTCGGGTGATTGCCTATGCTTCAAGGCAATTGAAGAAACACGAGGCAAACTACCCTACCCACGATCTGGAGTTGGGAGCGGTAGTGTTTGCACTGAAGATTTGGCGGCATTATCTCTATGGGGAGACGTGCCATATTTTCACCGATCATAAAAGCTTGAAGTATGTATTCACTCAAAAAGAGTTGAATATGAGACAAAGGAGATGGATGGAGTTGATCAAGGACTATGACTTGATCATCGACTATCATCCCGGGAAGGCCAATGTAGTAGCCGATGCACTGAGCAGGAAGAGTACATCGGGGACGTTACTCGCGTGTCTACGCTCACTAAGGGCACAAGTGGAGGTGTCCACGAGTGGGGTCCTCATTGCTAGATTCGAGGTTAGGCCTACATTGCTGAGTGAGATCAGTAGATGTCAGGCCACTGATGAAGAATGTCAGAAGATCCGTGAACGGATCCTTGAGGGACCTGTTGAGAACTTTCGGGTACGTGATGACGGTCTCTTATTGTTTAAAGGCCGTGTATGCATACCAAGGAACGAGGAGCTCCAAAAGTCTATACTGGAGGAGGCTCATTCTTCGGCGTATGCCATGCATCCAGGAGGTACTAAAATGTACCGATACTTGAAGGAAAGTTACTGGTGGTCGGGTATGAAGAGGGACATCGCAGAGTACGTGAGTCGGTGCCTTACTTGCCAACAAGTCAAGGCGGAACATCAGCACCCGGCGGGGCTTTTGCAACCACTTACCATTCCAGAATGGAAGTGGGAGCACGTGACCATGGACTTCGTGGTGGGGCTACCACGAACAGTGAACAACTATGATGCAGTATGGGTAGTGGTTGATAGGCTCACCAAGAGTGCACACTTTTTGCCTATCAACATTACTTATCCTCTTGAAAGATTGGCAAAGCTATACATGGAGGAGATTGTGAGACTGCATGGAGTTCCGATATCCATTGTCTCGGATAGGGACCCACGTTTCACATCCCGATTTTGGCCAAAATTTCAAGCATCTTTGGGTACGAAGCTAAAGTTTAGCACAACCTTTCACCCACAGACGGATGGGCAATCCGAGAGGGTGATACAGATTCTGGAAGATATGCTTAGGGCATGTGCTCTGGAGTTCCAAGGGAGTTGGGACAAGCATTTGGCTCTGATCGAGTTCGCCTATAACAACAGTTATCAGGCGAGTATTGGCATGCCTCCATACGAGGCATTGTATGGGAGGAAATGTAGAACACCGTTGTGTTGGGACGAGGTTGGCGAAGCCAAGCTCGAGGGGATTGAACTTGTCGAAATCACCAAGGCTAAGGTGAAAGTCATTCAGGATAGACTCAAGGCTGCCCAAGATCGGCAAAAGAGTTATGCTGACAAACGACGCAGGCCATTGGAGTTTGAGGTCGGTGATAAGGTCTTTCTAAGGATTTCTCCTTGGAAAGGTATCATCAGATTTATATCGAGGGGAAAGCTTAACCCCCGATACATTGGCCCATTTGAAATCCTTGAAAAGATAGGGGCCGTGGCTTACCGTATCAAATTGACGCCAGAACTTGAGAAGATACACGACGTGTTCCATGTATCGATGCTCAAGAAATACGTGCGAGATCCGTCTCATATCCTTGAGAAACCACCAGTAGAGATACGTGAAGACCTACAATATGCGGTGGAACCGGTGAAGATTGTGGGTCAACAGGTAAAGAAACTAAGGAACAAGGAGATTCCTATGGTAAAAGTCCTTTGGAGGAGTGATCGAGTCGAAGAAGAAACCTGGGAGACTGAAGTCTCAATGAGGGAGCAGTACCCTTTCCTTTTCGATTAGACACGCGGATTTCGGGGACGAAATCCCAAATAAGGGGGGGTGAACTTGTAACACCGTCCCCAAATGTATTTATCTTTAAGTGAATAATTTATTGAACCCTATGAAATTTTTAGTGAATTTACGAAGTTGTGAATTTGTATTAATTTTTTTCGCGTGAATAGTAAAATGCACGTGGGGCCCACATCGGGAGTGGGGACCGCCCGATATTATCGGGGCCACATATTATATTGATCTTGGACTAGATAATATGTATATGGTGGTGGATATTCTAGTTGAGCCATGACAATGGCATAGGGTTGACCGGTTGGTCAAACGGGGCCAAATTATCAGTATCGACGATCTATCAGATAACAGCCCGAAAAGGGATTTCGGAGACTTCTAAATTAAAGTTGAGGAATGCATATTGATTCTAAGGTCCATTAAGAATTGGGAACAAGTGTTATATTTTATTTGACCTGATAAAATAAAAAATACTTAAAACAGTCCGGAAAATACAACTTTCGGGGCAAATTGTACACTTTGGGACAAATTAGGATGACCTCCCACATGGGTGGGGGCCACCCCACGAATTTGTCAACCCTTGAGGGCAGGATGAGTGCCAAGTTGGCTGAATAACAATTGAGAGGATGGGGGAGACACCTTTGACATGTAGTAGACCCCCTCCCTTCACTCATTTGTCTAAATGAGACAAAAACCACCCCTCTCACCTCACCACTTCCACCCACACGATTCAGCACCCTAGGATAGCAAGGAGGGGCTCTGAAACTCCTCATTTTCACACCCAAATTCGAGCTCAAGATAGAGGATCCAAAGAGGAGTGCTTGGAGAAGGAAAAAGGTGTAGGAAAGTGTGGAAAATTGAGGTAATCACCTTGCCATAGCTTTCCCTTTATTCTTCTTCTACCATGAGGCATATTTATTATATGAAGAACCCTTGGGATGGTTCTCCATGCTCTAAGTATGGATTTATGGATTGGAAAGTGGTTCTATGTCCAAGAACGGACTTAGAAGCCAAATCGACCGGTTTGCCGGAAAATAACCTTTATAGGTTATTTGTGTTGATATGAGTTTTGTGATGATAAAACCTTGTTAGGAACTTGATTTAAAGTATCTTTGAGCTTCGCCGGAGTTTCGTCGGAGTTGGTCAAAGTTCGCCGGAGTTGGTCAAAGTTCGCCGGAGTTGGTCAAAGTTCCATCGAGGAACGTAGAACGCGCTTAAGCTTAATTAAGGTGAGGATGACCGACTATGTTTCTTATAATCTTTGGGTTAATTTCATGGGATTTCCTAAGTGAATACAAATGTGATGTGCATGGGTTGTTAATGGTAAATAATGCCTAAATAAAACTACTATTGGTTAGAAGTAGAGTATGCATGATATACAAATTTATGAATAGATTGTGTATGTTTAGATGTTATGAATATGAGTGTATGATGAGTGTACCAACCATGAATTTCATTTGAGATAGTATACTTTGATACCATGAAGAGAAGCCATGAAGGTATAAAGGTGATACTTGATATTAAGGACAATCATGCATGAAGAAAGAATTATATTGAAATAAGTAAATAACTAGTATTGAAATATTAGTTGGAAATGTTAGTTGAGAAATGGATGAATTAGATCCTAAGAATTTGAATTATAAAGAATCGGTGATTATGAGCCGGGCTCAAGATCGATGTAGATAACGGTGATTATGGGCTGGGCCCTAGACCGTAGTAGATGACGGTGATTATGAGATGGGCTCCAGACCGTAGTAGATGACGGTGATTATGAGCTGGGCTCTAGACCGTAGTAGATGACGGTGATTATGAGCGGGGCTCTAGACCGTAGTAGATAACGGTGATTATGAGCTGGGCTCTAGACCGTGGTAAAAAATGATGAATTGATACTAAATGAACGGATTAACTAAAATGTAACAATGCTCTAGATTGAGGGCCTCAGAGATCTAAACTTCGATTATACTTAGTATAGTTGTCATTGTACTTGTCAAATGCTTCCAAGTACTGACCTCCCCTTCACGGGGGAGGCCACCTCACAGTTTCAGGTAGAACTTGAAGGTTGCTACTACCAGCCGCTGTTTCGGGGAGTTTCTGAGAAGAAGACTTGGTTCGTGCTTCTTCCGTTCTTGTTTGAAAACAATATGAATAATGCTCATGGATATTATTTTCTGAATATACATTTCGGGGAGTTTGTATACCCATGTTTGCCAAGTGTGGCTTGAACACTTGTAATGTTGTTTCCGCTGTTTTAAATGAATGATTTACATTATGTTTGTTTATGGATGTTCTATGTGTGAATGATGTTCATGACGCCTTGTATAGTATGGATGAGTTGGACTGCGGTTGACTATTCGTACTGTACGGCGGGTTGTTGACGTGTCCGGCTAGGTCCGAGGCGTGACATTGCCAGGGGGTCACCCATCCCAAGACTACTCCCGTGCAAGCACGCTTAACTTTGGAGTTCTTGGCTAATGAACTCCCTAAAAAGGAGATGCACCTTGTTGGTATGAGTAGTACTATTAATCCGTTTAAATTAAATCTCAAGTGTTACAATCACCCCCACTTAGGAACGCAACGTCCTCGTTGCGCCCATAAACCAATCTCAATCATACTCCAGAATCTTTTCCCCTGCTAAGTACCCGCCCGATATCCAACGGATCAGCACATTGTCGCAGGGTTGCTCTGATACCATTTGTAACACCTCGGCCCCGTAGGCCCTGAGGTAGTTACTTCTGACCTCTAGTACTGTCCTCACAAACCGCCACTAACCTTTTCCGCACACTTTGTCCTCACTCTTGCGCGCCCTGAGAAACTTCTCTGGGGGTCACCCATCCCAAGACTACTCCCGTGCAAGCACGCTTAACTTTGGAGTTCTTGGCTAATGAGCTCCCTAAAAAGGAGATGCACCTTGTTGGTATGAGTAGTACTATTAATCCGTTTAAATTAAATCTCAAGTGTTACATTGTATCCTTGGGGTAGCGGGGCGTCCATGATCCGACGAATGAACGGTTCGGGAATCCTTACTTCATGGTTAGGGTTGATCCTTGCGTCCACCTCCCTTCGGAGCTCGTCCAACTTCCTCCTGAGATCGTCATTGCCCTGGCCTGCTTGCTGTCAGGGTGGGGATCATCGATTCCCGCGGCCATGCTGGTTGGTGTTGATCTCGTTTCTGAGATCTCCCCCACGCACACTTCGGCGGTGGGATGAAACAGCCACAGATGACGCTTCCACACTCAGCTCACATCGGGATGAGATCCTGTCATGCACGGAGACCTTTGCTCACCAATTCGGTCCATCACCGAGGTTCTCGGGGTCTGCCTGGAATGATGGGAACGCTGAGATCGAGATGGCGGAGAGCCCCTCCTGGAGTGCTCATCCCCCCTTCCTCCTGTCGGGGCACGGATGGAGCCCGAAGAGGTGAAGGGGACCTCGCACCCTCATTTGGGATGATGCCTTGGAAAGCAGTGGTCAGAGTCTCCACTGCCCTTTGGAACGTCGCAAAACTGGCTAAGGCCTGAGCCGGATCAATATTGGGGATACGATTCCCCGTGCGAGGCGTCTGAAACTGCGGCGGTCGTGTTGCTGCCCGCCTAGAACTTCCAACACCTTGGAGGTGATTCCTCAGATCCTCCTGTCCCGCCGTATTGTCGTGACGCCTTCGAAAATCACTCCGCCGTGACCGAGAGCCTTCGTCTTCGATCACCACTTGGTCGTGACGATTACCGCCCAGATTGCTGCCCACACGCCTGTGGCTATGCGATCCCACCATGGTTCGTCGTAGATCGATCTCTCAATGAGAGCACCAAATGATGGAGTTTAATCCAACAACAAGAGCTAAATCTATAGGAGCAGATGATAATTTGGCAGCATAAGGTAGTGTTTTATTGACCAATGTTTGGTTCCCCTTTTCGGAGGTTTACAAGTCCTATTTATAGGATAAGGAACTAGTGTTACAAAAGAAAACTAATACAATAAATGCTATTAATTATGTATTAGTTTAAATAGGACTCTTGTAACGTCTTGGCCGTTGTGCAATGATTGTTCCTTTATTCCCACGTTCCAGCCATTTAACTCCTGTCAGCTGCCATTCTAATGATAGCATGCCACGTCAGCCCTAGGGATATCTCAGCCTCACTAGAACTCCGCTCAGGCTCGAGGCGTGCTTTCCATCCTGGCCTGGCTGTGGGTTCCACTCGCGGGCTTGATCCCTAGTTAGGCTCAGTGATTATCTAGCATTGATCCCGTTAATTAGGCTATCCCCGTAGAGGGGTTAATCCCGTCATGGGCTGGATTGTGTAATTGGGCCATGATCGGAATCCATGGTACCATCATTGTTAAATTTATTAATTAAATCATGTTGTTATTCATACCTTAAAGTAGTCACTTTTTCAAAATGGAGTTTAATTTAATTGGAAAACTCTCTTGAATCAGTTAGGGGTGTTTGGGACTGATTCTGCGTTTACTTCTTTTTTTAAACAGAAACAAAATCAGAATCAGTTTTCAGAAGCTGGTCACTCACAGCTTCTAAAAAAACTAATTCTAAGAGTAAATTAGAGCACCAGAATCACTTTTACACTTTCACCCAAACACTCCAACTTATGCTTCTTCTCCCTGAAGGAGTAGAAACAGTTTTAAGAATTAGATTCAAACACCCCTTAAGATCTTTATCAAAGACATATATGCACGACGTGTGACTTGAGACTCCGGGTTTGACTGGTGGGCGTAGCTCAACTGGTAGCAAGGGAGTGCCACAAGGGTTAGGTCACGGGTTCGAATCCCGGTAACTGCGATGAGGGGTTACTATGCTAAAAATGCATAGGGCCTCTACAAGTATCGAGGACAGAGCCCCACTCTCTATCTTTCAGATTGGGATTATAATCCAATTTACATCCTCCTAACGTACCGTTCGGTCGGGGTTGGAGGGCTTCACGGATGGGGGTCATCCTTTTTTTTGAGACTACGTGTTTGGAGAGGGACAAAGAATGCCGTGTAGGTAGGGGCAAACTGGCAGAATGCTTTACCACTGAAATTTTCCAGCTAAGACATTTCCCTATCACTTCTGTTCCTGTTTTTCTTTTCCTTTTTTCATTCTTCTCTTTTTCTCTTTCCTGATTGGGAAGAGTTCTGTTACTGGGGACCTTGCGTTACTCCAATTAGGGGTTTTGGAATCGAATTTATGGTGGGGGCATATGATCAAACCAAACATTCATTCTTTGGCCACTTGAGGGCAAAGTGGAGACATAAGGTGTAACTAACTCACTAACCTTCCAACAAAATAATGGAATCATAATTTTGAAAACGGAAAAGCAAAATTGTACTACGTACTCCCTCCCTCCCCGAATAAACTTCCCAGAATTTCACAAATATTATGGAAATAAATTAATTAGGGAGTAAATTTTACCCCCGCAATTCAGGATGGCCCGAAAAGGAAAGGGTACTCCTGCGTTTGAACATTTTATTTTATTTTATTTCTTCACCTTTCCCTTTTAGATTAATCCATTGTTTTACTCCCGCATATCACTTGTCACACACCTTTTGCTTCAAAATGAGATTAAGCAATAAAATTCGTTACACATACCCGTCGAGTCCCGACCCGACAAAGTATCATAAGTTGTAAATTATTATAACTCAACTAAACATAGAGGTTAGATCAGTGTCCATTACGTACAAGTAGCTCCGTCTGACCGTCTCACTTTGAGATTTTACTTCTACACTACCATTGACGGTATTCGATCTTAAATCACTTGTTTCAAATTTCAACAATGTGATCAATTGCATTATATTTCCATGGGAACATAGTTATTCAAGCACAACTATTTGAGAGTAATGTTAAAGCAAGCTAAGCAACATCATCATTTGTCCCTCCACGATATATGTCATTCCTTAAGAAAGTAAGGATGTTTTTATCTAAACTGTAATTCTTCCCAGACCAGACCTAATCAGACCGGTTCAGACCAGACCAGATTTGGATAGTTATAAAAATTCAAAGAAACCAGACCAGATCAGTTCAGACCACACCAGACCAGACCAGCAAATTACAGTCCAAGTAAAAACATCCTTATTATGATGCACTCTTGGCATGGTATTATTGCACGTTAAAAAAGTACTAGTATATGAAAGAATCTAAATATTCGGAAACATTGCTTTGTACTTGATTAGTTCTTAGCGTAAACTACTTGCACATCAAAATATAGACCTTGATTCATTTGGAAAAAGGTTAAAAGTTTTAAGGGATTTAAAAGTTAAAAATAAAATTAAGTGTTTGAGACATAATAGTTACATAGTTTTGATAAAAGAATTCCAAATACGGAAGCAAAGTTAGTTACATTTCTCATTAAAAATAATCAAAACTAATAAACAAACATTTTCTTTTCGAACAACAAAAGATGTGTCATGTGTGTATAAAATAGTCACTAGATGTATGTTTGTGTGTAGAATGGTAGGCTTATTCGAATTTATAATGTGTACGCTTCCTTAATGAGCCGGAATCGCAAGTACCATACTCAACCCGTTTATAATAAAAAATAATGTGTCTAAACCAGATCCGATAAGCACAACAAAATATAGATTCATATCCGTTATAAAAAGTAGATCTGAATGGGACATATATCTAAAACCAACCAATTGACCAGCCCATCTACGGCTCCATGAGTATGGGTAGGGTTGTAAAAGAATCGAATCGAACCGAATAGTGAGTAATATTATTCGTATTCGTATAAATTGACGAATATTCATATTCGTATTCGGATATTATTCGAATCTTACAATAGATTCATATTCGATTCGTTTATTGTATTTGAGTATATTCATATTCGAATATTCGAATTCGAATTCGAATATTCGAATTCCAATTCAAACATTTGAAGTGTCAAAAAAAATCACCTATTCAAATTATGACTCATTTTAGGCATTTTTCAATTTTCACAAATGTCTATTAAATGAATTATTTCAAAAATTCAATTACTTCAAAACTCAATTGCTAAAGAAACACACACAAATAAAGTAAACAAAGTTAATTCAATTACTTAAACCTAGAATACGTATTACCTATTTTATATTTTAATTTTAAACAATTATATAAATTATAAATATAATAGAATATATATTCATAATTCGCAAATATACAAATCGAATATATTCGAATAACTTACGAATCGAATATATGTATATTCGTATTCATATTCGAATTTTATTCGAATAATAAAATTGATTCGTATCCGAATTCGTATTCGAATATTTCGAATTCGAATCATCAATTTCGAATTCGAATCGCGAATCGAATCAAAATTATTCAATTCGTTTACAACCCTAAGTATGGGTGTAGTCTATGTAGCACCAATATGGGTACGCGGAAATGGGTACGGGATACGACAAAACCCAAAAAGTATGATACGGATACGGGGTATATTTATAAATATGTAAAAGTTATTGGGTGAATTTATAGATTATAAAAATTATGGGGGTGTTTTTATAAAAAAGTTACATTTTTTTTGAAAATATACCTATATTATCCTTTGACCATTCATGGCATTGAAGGCTTTCACATTATCAAGATCGTTAGGAATAAGTTCATACTTTATCTCAAATACACGAGTGCATCTTGAAATATAAATATAGTCAATAAGTCATTAATTTAAAATGAGAAACAAATCAAACAATCACATTTTGCAATTAAAAGTGCAAGTATTCAAAGTTCTTGGATAACGGAGATAGAAAACAATACTCTAATAAAAAAAAACTAAAAGTTATAATACATATTTCCATTGGAGCTACTAATTTCCAGGGTACTATCGTCTTCCAAAATGACAACCTCCAAACCTGGTTCATCTATGAAAGGTTAGCAAATTCAAGTACTCGTATATCATCCATGCTCCCAAAGTTATATCCACAAACATCGAATCTCACATTTTAGTTATCGTCCATATACTTAGTTGTGTGTGAGATTAAAGCAAGGTAAAATTTAATTAGTTTTTCAATTTTTAAGGAACTTATTGGGTGTTTTTTATATAGAAAAAGTCAATACGTGTATCCGTCAAGATACGAGTATCCAAAATTTTAACATAAATACAAAAAAAGTTAGAAACTTTTAATAAATTGCAGATATAATCCAGGAGTGAGTATCTCATATGGGAAAGTTTTCGATATGTCGATACGGTACTCTAGTGAAGTATCAATGTGTTACATGGTATAGTTAATAAAATGAATGTAACGGCACCGATGGGATTTCGTAAATTTTTTAGTCCATTTTGTTAAATTTAGTTCAAAACATACAGTGTTGAATCTCAAAAAAACTGCGATTGTCTCATTGGATTCCTGGATTTGTGAATTATGCATTTAAAAGAATCTTTTACTCAATATTCATAGAGAAAAATATACTCCGTATATGAATAAGAGGCTAAAGTGTAGCTCAGTTGGTCGAGTGGTGGGAGATTTGAAACAAAGGATCAAGGATCGAATCCCCGCAGTGACCGGGTGGAGGTCACAGAACCTGAAATAAAGCTGGGCCTCTGATGCGCACGGGTGTATGGACCTACTGCCATTCTGCTGGCTGAGTCACCGTGACTAACCTCTCCACCATCCTGTCGAGTCGGGGTGGGGGGCTCCTGGGGTGGGAGATTCCACCTTTTGGAACAACAAAGAGACTAAATAATCAGCTTCAACTGGAGAAAAAGTGGCGGGCGTACTTTTAGAAAAAATAAAAGTTGTCATAAACTTGGCAACAAATTGAGATTATTGTACTGTTGTAGCTAGCTCGAATGCTAAAGAAGAATCCTATATTCCTATTCAAATCATAAACTTTACTTCGTATTTTACTTTGACCCTGTAAAAACTAAAAAGGTTACAAAAAAATTCAACATAAAAGTGGAAACATTATAATTTTTATGTAAAATTAGTACACATTTGTCTCATATCATAAGTGTCATATAAAGTTGACTAAAGTTAGAATCACTGTTCAACTCTTAATATTAAATTCTTGATTATTAATATTACACTAAAAGTTCGATTGCTATTAAAAACCAAATATAAATGTAACCGCAACAAAATTACTCCCTTTCTTCCTGAAAATTCTCCCCTATTATTTTTTTGAGACGTTTCAAAAAATTCTTCTCATTTTCCTTTTTAAAATGGTTTATGTTACTATCATTCATTTACATTTTTCTTTCTCAACCACAACCACACATTTCTATTTTATTTTTACTTTCTTAAAATCCGATCAAGCAGTAGAAACAAGAAAATATAGAAACATGTGCGTACATGTCCACCTATGACCTACCCCATTTTATACGTTATTTCAGTTATCCATCCACGTGGTCAATTTAATTCTTTTTATACACTTTTTTAGTCAAATTTTATCATATTAAATGTATTTTTCATTATTATGAAGCATTTAGGATGTTTTTACTTGCACTGTAATTTGCCGCTCCGGTATGGTCTGGTTTGGTCTGTTTATGAATGATCTGATCTGGTTTGATCTAGTCCGTTTAAGTCTTGTCTGGTCTGATCTGTTTAAGTCTGGTATGGTAAACGTCTGGTGTCTGTATATTTTATAACTACGGAAGTCAAGTCTGGTTTGATCTGGTCTGTTTAAGTTTGGTCTGGTCTGGTCTGATCTGTTTAGATCTGGTCTGGTTTGTTAAGTCTTGTATGATCTGATCTGAGACTGAAAACATTCTTATTAGTATTATATACGTACTCCGATTACATTATATATACTACGTATATAATAATAACTTAAATGCTAATATGTGAGCAATAATTTTAACTATGTAATAACATACTTTTTTATTCTTTTATTTATTAACTTTGTAATATGATATATAGAACATATGGGTACTAAGTTGCTAAATATATTAACTTTATTCTAGACCTTTTGGCGCCCCCTTTATATAAAATCGAACTACTTACATAAGAGAATTTTAACGGTTAATTAGTTTTGTTCATTTCGTGAACCAATTTAGAAGTCGGTTTTTGTTGTAAATGACTACAAAATGAATGATATTTTTCAAATGCCTAAGATTATATATTATAAATATCAATTTTGCGTCTTTTTTTATTTTAAACTATTAAGCATGTGTGATCTAATAATTATCCCTTATTCATCCTTATGGTCACACCCTACCGGCCTACCCTAAGGTTCCTAACCCATACTCTCGGTTTGGGATGATGTCTTCCTGCACTAGATTGTACCTCAAGTTTTTTTGATGGATTTTTTTTCTAAACCTATTTTAGTATACAAAAATGATGTTTTTACACACTCTTATACACACTTTTATACACACCTATGTCTGTGAAAGTTTTTTTTTGTCTGTGAACATCGATTCACAGACAATGTTTTGCACAAACAAAATATTGTCTGTGAACCGGATTCACAGACAAAAAAAAGCTTCACAAACATGGTGTGTATAAGATGTGTACAAGGATGTGTACATCAAGAATGGTTGTTTAGTATATTATACACTCATGTTTTAGGGAGTTATATTTAATAAAAAGTGAATTGAGAAAAGTGATAAAATATAATAGGTGAATGTAGGGTCGTCTTTTAGCGAGTTAAATAGATTATCTGGAACAGGGTCCACCAAAATTGGGCGCCCCAATTTTTTTTAATATTAGTATTACAATATAGTTATTATTATATAATATTAATACATAGTTATTTTAAATCATTTTTTTCCTATATGAACACTTGAACACAATTGATTTTGTTGAAATATGTGAGCTCTTAAAATATGTGATTTATTTTTATTCATATATGATGCCTCAATTTTGGGTTTGGAATCGGGGCCTCCAAATACATCAGACAACCCTCCTTGTGAATGCAGTAAAGCAACCAAATATTCATTAAAACAATATAATGACCATTTTATCTTAACTTCCCTAATAAATTGGATTCTATCGACCTGATCCCGGTCAATACGGAATGATAAAGAATGTGTCTTTTTCTTTCAGCACCAGAGTCTTTTAAAAATCAGAATTTCCGGATTATGTCAAAAGGAGGCTTGCTTATTTGATAGCTAGCTACACCCTACAGCTTAGCTACCCAGAATCTTACTTGAATTTTGGGGTTCATCGTAATAATCCTCCAAATAATAATTTTTCTATTTTGTGTTTCTTGAATTCCTTTTTTCTGGTAAAAGCTTCACATTCTCTACTTTCATTCACATTTACATTGGATAACAAGCCAAAAACAAGATCAATATCTTTCTGCAAGATTGCGGATCCGAGTCATTTAATTTAATACTCTCTCTGGTCAGAAAAGAAAGAACCCTGTTTTGTTTTTGATGCATTTAAGGATTATTTTATTTTACTGTGATGTGTGTCAGCACAGGTGGAATCTGTCACTTCCAACCAATAATTTGATTTCTTTTTCTTGATATATGAAAATCTGGGGTGGGTATTGGATGGAAGAGAGGCGGCGGCAAGAACAGTAACAGAGATGAGTAATTATTGATGATGAAGGAAAGGTGTTTGATGGGGATCCTGTTCTGCCGTCCATTGATGTGCCTCTGCAAATCATCTCCTCCTCAATCCCAGCTGAAGTTGGATAACACCCCCAGTCTCCCTTCTTCAACTGCTGTTTCTGCTGCTGGAGAATTTACAGCAAAGGTTAGTGAGGAGGTGAAGAATCTGCAAGGGGTTAATCTCCAATCTGCCATTAATGGAGGCAGTAGAAGCTGCATTAGGAAAGATCGTATTCCAAAGCAGGTGGAGATGAAAAGGAAGAAAAAGAAGAGTGTACGGTGGGTAGATTATAGCATGGGGCAAGAACTTGCTGAGATCAAGGAGTTTGAAAGCAGGTGAGTTTTTGTTGTAAATATTAGTGAGTTGAACTAGCTATGTTATTTTTGTTGTTCAACACAAATTCATTTTATTCTCGAATTTTGGGTATTGATTTCTAATTATTTTAGATTTGATTTTTGTTATTCATAAAACTTTCAATCCAGTTTCTAGATATTAGTATCACTGAATTTAATTTTTACTTGATCAATCTCGTAAATCCTTTTTTGCAAAATAATTTGGAAGGGAGGTCGAAATTATTTTTAAATACTACATTTCAAAACGCCTAATATTAGTGAAACTAGATGACCATTTATATTCAAAGGATTTAACCTTAGATTTCAATTTATGACATTTAAATGATTGAAGAGCCCACTTGTTAAGATTTTGAGGTTTGTCAAGTTGATAAGAGAAGTAGTCCAAGATCTTATATAACATTTTATTATTTTATATTGTTTCATTGTGAGACGAATACTTCATGATCTGACTACGGGAAACTGTTTTTGAGTTTTATATTCCTCTTTCTTATTTCTATTTTGTTATCTTATCTTCTATTTTTTGTTTCTTGGTTAGTCTTTCAGTTTTTGAATTCTCTATTTCATAGTATATTCTGATTTGTAAAATATTTTCTTACAAGCACATATATCTAATACCCCCTCTGCACTCATTATTGTAAGAATGTGGTTCTTATAGTAGCTCTAGATGATAATAGGTGAACTTTATTGCTTCCATTAAGCTATATTGCCTTGCTTAAATGAAATCTCAAATCTTAATATATGGAATAAGAGTTTATTGAACTTTGTTCCCATGAATTACCATTGAACACACATACTTCAAAAGTGGTGTTGTACAATGAGCTATATCCATGTAAAGGCTTAGGTCACTGCTTGTTTTATATTCATCATGTAGCATTGCTCTATTTTGACATGAACAAGCGTGCAGCGAAACAGGTGACAGTGATAACGAAGACGAAGATCGACAATGTTTTTGCTTCATTCTTTGATGTTATTAACCGGCTTCTTCTGGCTACAAACTTAGTTGGACATATTTCTGAACAGTAGTGTAGCTCATCAAGAACCAGCAATGTTTGTGATATATAGAAGAGCTGTGATATCCTTCCATGTAGGAGGCGGGTTTTATGTGAAAAATCATTCAAAGCCATTTTTTGAAGCTAAAAGCTCAACTGGGGAAGTGATTTTTCTAGATTAGCTGTTTGCTGAAGTGGAGATTTGACATCTTTCTTTGTGCACTTATTGTTAGATTTTTTTGAGTTTGAAAAATCCTTAGGCTACCTTTCATGTAAGTGGATGGTTGTTATCCTGTACAGATCAAGAGCTCAAAAGAATGGTTCATTGTGCAGTAATAAAAATGTAAAACTTTTAGTGTTCTGATGTTGTAGCAATGAAATCATTACATTACCATGTACAAACCAAGCTTTCTTACATGCAGTGAGTTGGTTACCACTGAAGTTGGAAGCTGACAAAGGTGGAATCCTGGTGGCAAAATAATTGTGAAAACCTACTCTTTAAGATTTCCATTTTGACGCAGATGAAAAAAATGAGGAGTTAATTCATCCAACCTAGTAGATACAGGGTGAGATTTGAGCGAAAATGAACTCTGAACCCACTAGAGAAATGAGTATACATCACATACATTACTTATGTTTTAGTTCCGTTGTAATTTTATTAATAAAAGGCATAAGTAGAGTATTATTTACTTCGTCCGTCCCAAAATTAAGTTTCGAATTAGCACTTTTTGGGTCAAACTTTATAAATTTCGACCATTAATAATTCATAATATACATTACTTATTTCATATAATATTAATTTTATGTACTTCATTGGAGTATACACCATATATATTATTCAAATATTAATTTATATTCGACTTTATATGTATGGATTTTTAGATATTTAGGGTCAAAAGTCCACCTAAAAGATCGTAAAAGTCAAACTGGGAACTTGGGGGACGGGGGGAGTAGGGATGGCAACGGGGCGGGTTTTGGCAGGGGTTCACTCCCCCATCCCCCGCCCGATGTCTAAAAAGTTCTGGTCATCCCCGCCTCGTCCCCATTACTCCCAGACCCGCCCCGCCCCGTCCTGTTGTCCCCCACGAGTGCCCACGGATGCCCTCATATAAATTTTATTTATCTTATTTGCACATTTTTTAATCCATTGTGTGTGTGTGTGAATAATTCTTCGATTTGATAAAATTGAAAGAGTTAAACTAGCAGATAATATTGTGTTTGATAAAAGTTATTACCGCCAATTTTTAATAATTCTTCTATTTGAACAAGTTCTATGAAGACAATAAAAGTAAACATATTCTTCCAAATTTCTCATCCATTATAATACACTTAATATATATATATATATATATATATATATATATATATATATATATATATTACATATGTATGTGTGTGTTCTGTTTACTCACTTTTAAAACTCATATAACATTTATGATACATATTTTTAGTCATTGCTTATTATTCTGTTAACCATCACTAAACACATACATTTATGTATGGCAAGCTATGTGTACATGTATGTGTTAAAATATTTATCCCACACCGGAAAGTTATAAAACAATAAAACACTATATAAGGTTTTGGGCTACTTCTCCTATCAGGTTGGCCTTTTAGGATGGCACGAGACCAACAGGTTTAAACTTCCGGCAGAAATTTCATACCCCAAAACCCTCTGATGGATATGGAGTTGGATATTGATGTACTTCCTCAGTTCGGTTATAAATGCAACATCGAATTGGGCACAAAAATTAAGACGCAAAGGAAAAGTGTTTTACTTTCCTCTTTTGCCCTTCTGTAGTCAGTAACTCACTACACGGATATAAAAGGGCTACAGTTCTACATCACACAACATAACCCTTCTCCTGCAGCCCATATTCTCGACGATCGGAAATTAAACTGAATAGACAGAAAACGCCGCCTCCTTCACCATATATACTTTTCAAACACAGACATGGACAGAAAACGCCACTTGGCCTCCTTCATCGGAAAATAAACACGGACAGAAAATGTCACCTCTTTGTTGATCTTGAACCGTCAGCCCCACTATCTTCAAGGATGTGAGACAGAGTATCCAGGACCATAAAATCCGATGTTATAGCTTGAGATAGTAAGCGGAGTGAAATCAATACCTTGGTCGCCCATGTCTTCCATTTTTGAGAATTAAATAACAAATTTGAGAATTGAATATCATATGAAGATGGTAGGGAAAGCCATATGAGTAAGTATAGATGAAATCAATGATAATGTACATATGAGGATGCTGAATACAAAAAGTAGAACATGTGGTGCGGGTGGGGGGTGGGACATGGCAGAATTAAAAGGTGTCTTAAAATCTAAAATGAGTGGTGATGAGTTGATGGGTGGTGTTTGGTGGCCTGGTGGGTGTTGAATAATTTAGGGTATAGAAGTCATTTTGGGTGTTAGTTATTTCCTAAAAAGAAATGTTGCAATTGATTTGAAACTTCCGAAAAACGAAAGTGTTGCATTTATTAAAGAACGGAGGAAGTATATCGTAAAACACTGACTGCAGCGGATATTGATGCAGAGATGCATGTTCCTCGTCTGATGGCTCTGAATTGGCCATTATTGGATAGGCAGACAATTCAGCTAGCATTAATGTTGCATGCATTTCAA
Source organism: Cuscuta europaea (assembly GCA_945859875.1). Lineage (NCBI taxonomy): Eukaryota > Viridiplantae > Streptophyta > Magnoliopsida > Solanales > Convolvulaceae > Cuscuta > Cuscuta europaea. Next base: position 5,516,671 of record CAMAPE010000008.1, on the reverse strand, counting down.
TACGAAGTCACCGCCATTCGGAGGAGCAACATGTGATCGTTTCTGCGGCGCCAATGGAGAATTATAGTCGAACAACAGCATTTGAGGGTGGGAGGCGTGCTATTCTTCGAATGAATACATAACACTCTTTTCGTGGTCGTGATCATGCCAATCATCCACCTCCTGCCCCCTATGCCTCCGCCTCCTCCGCCTCCTCCACCTCTTCCACCTCCTCCACCTCCCCCGCCTCCTCCGCCTCCTCCACCTGCTGGACCGCAGACCCCATCTCCAAGGCGGCCTCCACCAAGGTGCCTTTCAACGCCATCTACCCCTTCATTGGTGTCTGACATCTTTAGCATGATAGCGGATGCATTGATAAAAACTGAGGACGCCATTGATTGTGCCCTTTTACTTGAGGCACGAACTAAGCCTTTCCGTGATTTCTATGACTGCCACTTGCGTAATGAAAGAATAAGTGTTCTGGGTGTAGTAGTTCAGAAATTGCCTTGTGCATTCATTGTGACCGAGGAACATCAGAAACTTGTTTGGGACATCGTTCTCGTTAATGAAGAGTGCATCTCGGTTCCTCTCACTCTTTGGGAAGATTATGTCACCAGTCATGGAACTGAAATTGAACGAATTCTCAAGGAGGGGAATTACCCCCTGGTTCTCATTGAAAGGGTTGCTGTCAAGCTTTTTCAAGGCCTCACTCTGGCAACCAGGTTTGATACCCGTTTGGAAATCAATCCATCTAGTGAACGTGCGTTGTTACTGAAGAAGTGGCTTTTTGAAAATGTCCACAAAGTTGATCAAATGATGCTAGAGGTGTATGAGGACGCTCTTAGTGCTCTAGCCAAACCTCTGTCCCAGCCTCGCACGCCTGTCGCTGGGCTCGAAGCAAAATTAGATGAGGTTCCTGTTGCGTCGGTGTTGGGAAAGTTCGTTCTGATGGACACTTCAGATGATGGTTTTTACGTGGGTTGTGATTATTGCAACAGAAAGGTTTACGCCATGGAAGGGGTGACTTTTGAATGCATGTTCTGTGGGCAGAAAATTGGGAAAGCAGTTAAGAAGTTCCGTCTTGATGCTTCACTCAGTGATGGAACCTCTAGCGTTCCCGTGACTCTCTTCACAGGGGACATTCTGTCCCTGTTTGAGTTCGTGCACATGGTATCACAACCAATTCCGGTTGTGGTTTGACTGCTTGTTCAGCATCCATGATTATGGGTAGTTTGTTAAGGGTCTGTTTGGCCCATTTATACACTCCGATATTGTCCAGACCGGTTCGGGCTGAGGGGGCATGTTAAAGTATCTGTCCCACACCGGAAAGCTATAAAACAATAAAACACTTTATAAGGCTTTGGGTTACTCCTCCTATCAGGTTGACCTTTTAGGATGGAACCCTAGATCTTAACAGTATGTCTTTCTTATATACAACATATAACTTAATTAAATATGTTTATACGTTAGTTATATGTGTATATATCTGTGTGAGACAGAGAGTTTGAGTATATATTTATAACGGAGGTGGGGCGTGTAACACCAACCCCGAGCATATTTACTTTTAGTAAATTATGTAATAAACCTTGGAAGATGATTTGTAAATTTGCGTAATGATAAATTTTTATTATTTCTTTTACGTGAATAGTAAATTGCATGTGGGGTCCACAACGGGAACGGGGACCGCCCGATAATTCCCGAACCACATATTACATTCATCTTGGTCTAGATAATATGTATATGGTGGTGGATATTTTATTTGGGCCATAAGAAAGGCATGGAGTGGACCGGGTGGTCAAACGGGGCCCAATTACCAGTATTGGCAATTTAACGGATAACAACCCGAAATGAGTTTCGGAGACTCCTAAATTAATGTTGGGGAATATACATCTATTCTAAAGGCCCATAATTATTAGGAACACGTGATATATTTTATTTGGCCCGATAAAATAAAATATGATTAAAACGGGCCGAAAAATGCAACTTTCGGGACCGATTGTGCACGTCTGGACAAAAAGGGGTGACCTCCCACACAAGTGGGGGCCAACCCACGAAATTTCCAAGCTCTTGGAGGCTGGCATGAGCTAAATGGTGGCTGAAATCCATTGAAGGGATGGGGGAGACCATCTTGACACCTAAGGGACCCCTAACCTCACCCAATTGTCAACCAAGGATAAAAGTACCATCCTCCCTCCTCTCCCACTCATTGTACTCGTCCAGCACCAAGAAAAGAAGGCCAAGGATCTCTGAAAACCTCACCTTCCATAGCCAACTCGAGCTCAAGCTCAAACAAGAAAAAAGGAAGAGGTTTGGAGAAGAAGAAAGATAGAAAAAATGTGAAGAATCAAGGTAATGACTTCATACTAACTTTTCTCTACTTCTTAGCTACCCTAAGACTTATATATCATATTTAGGACCCCTAGGATTGTTCTTCATGTTTAGAAGTGTAGAACAAGGGGTTGGAAGGTAGTTCTAAGTCCAAGAACGGACTTAGAAGCCAAATGACCGGTTCGCCGGAAAATAACCTTTTAAGGGTTATTTGTGTTGACATGGGTTTCGTGATGATAAAACCTTGTTAGGAGCTTGACTAAAGTGTTTCTAAGTCTCGCCGGAGTCTCGTCGGAGTTTCGCCGGAGTTCACCGGAGTATTGCCGGAGTTCAACCTAGAAGGGTGGAGCTTCTTCAAGCAAATTCGAGGTGAGGATGGCTGACTATATTGCTTATAATTAATGAGTTAATTTCATGAGATTACCGAAGGTAATTAAAAGTGTTTTATGGATTATTAATGATTAATAATGCCTAAAAATGAAAAGACTAAATGTCTAAAGAAAAAGGAGCATGATATACAAATTTAAGAGTAAATTGTGTATGTTCATGTGTTGTGAGTATGTTGACTTGAATGTGGAATTTATTATGAAACATATGTTGAAATATACTTTTTCTCCATATTAGAATATATGAGTGATTAAAAGTGATATTTTGAATATTGAGATAAATGATATTTTCAAAGGAAAATCAGTTGGAATTGTCTATATGACTATGAGGTTAGAACTTGGTTTGTTGATATTAATTTGACTAGTATTAAGATACTAGTTGGACATTAAAATGAAATGGTGTTAAGATTGATCCTAAGGTTGGATTGTGAAATGTTATGCCTTAAGTAGTCTTAAGAGATGCTTTAAGGTAGGAAAGTATGAACTTTAAGTTATACTAGGGGTAGGCCTTAAGGGATACCCAAGATAATGTAAATATTAAATTGATCCTAAGTGTAGGATTGGCCTACGGGTGTGTTCGGTAGTCCTTGTGGATAGCCGGTTGAATTATGGAAATAGTAAGGACCATGACCCTTCCCGACTCTAGAGAGCGGGGTTGGATAGCAAGGACTTACATCGTGATCACGGGTTAGGGTGGAATCCGAATCGGAGACCTAACTAGGTTCCGGTAGCGGTAACACATAGGATAGGACCCCGAAGGGCCTTACCTTCCTACGGGATGATGGGTACGAGTCCAGGGGCGGGATGTTGGAGTCCGAACCGGGAGCCTCATGAGGTCTCGGACAGCGGTAGCAAGTCCCGTAGAAATAATAAGACCCAAGGGTTGGGTTGTGCAAATGCTAAATGAAAAGGAATATATAAGAAGGGCCGTGTGCCGACAGATGAATAAATTCACTTATTATAAAGATAATAAGTGGGAAATATAAATTGTTATTTATATTATGATATCATCCTATTTTGAGGGTCTTGGAAATTAAAACGTTGATTATACTTAGTGTAGTTGCTATTGTACTTGTCAAATATTTCCAAGTACTGACCTCCCCTTCACGGGGGAGGCCACTTCACAGTTTCAAGTAGAACTTGAAGGTTGCTACCGGCGCCCGTTGCTTCGGGGATTTTCAAGGGAGAAGACGTGGTTCGTGCTTCTTCTGTTTCCTGTTTTCAAAACAATTATAACAATGCTCATGGATACTATTTTCTCAATAATTACTTTGGAGGCTTGTATGCCTAGTTATGCCAAGTGTGGCTTGAACAATTGTATTAATGCTTCCGCTGTTTTAAATGCATGTTTTACATTATGTTTGTTTATGGATGTACTATGTGTGAGCGATATTCATGACGCCTTGTATAGTATGGATGAGTTGGACTGCGGTTGACTATTCGTACTGTACGGCGGGTTGTTGACGTGTCCGGCTAGGTCCGGGGCGTGACAGGGCGGGTGTAGTAATCCATGTCCCATGTCCCATATTTGGGCGGGGTAAAAATATCTCACTCATCTCCGCCCTCGTCCCACCCCATCCTTCCCTCGTGGGGCGGTTCCTCACGAGTCCTCGCCCTCATTGCCATCCTTAGGAGGGAGTATATAACAGTGCAATATTTTGTTTTATAAGAATGCAATATGTTCGCAATGAGAGTGTATAATAATTACTCAATTGATGTTCAATTATCATTTTAAGTTTGAAATTTATAAATAATTCTCGATGAAAAATTTGAACGTGAGACAAATGATTGTGATGCAATTGACTATAGTTATGTATTTTGTGTAATGAAGTAAACGTATTGTGCATGAAATTATCAATATCAATACAAACTCATAGTTTTTATATTCATATGGAAATTATAAAATTTATAATTTTATGAAATAAATTTTGACCAAGAACATTTACATATAATTTCATATTTGAAATAATTTTGCAATAAAAATTATAATTGGTCAAACATATTTGACCATCATTGATCAAGAAAAGTCAATGTAATCAAATTTTATGGGACAGAGGTAAGTAGTACTTGAGAAATCAAGTTGGTGTGGCATTCCTTCTAACGTTCTACAATGAGATGGTAAATATTTCAATTGATTTTATCCTTTTGTGTAATTTGCAATTTTGTTGGATCAAAGAAACTTAAAAAATATTATTTCCCTTTTTCAAAACTAAGGGCCCGTTTATTTTGGACTTAATTGAACCCTGAATCATAATTGTTGTTGATAAACATTCCTCATTTTTTATTATGCCTAAGCTTGATAATCAATTTTTGTTTGGTGCCTAGGCAGAAACCAGTGTCTAAAACCGGTGTGTAGAACTTGCTACCAATCTATTAGTTCAACTTCATCAAGGTGTGTAATTCAGTTTCCCTTTCATAAACTGTGTTCTTTGGTTGAAATTCTGATATGTCTGTTTACTTTAATTCTAAAGGTACAATTTTATGGGGTTGATGTTTCCTGTTTTTGCTTATTTGGGGTTTCATATTAGCCAATGTACACTTAAGATGTTTTTACATGAACTGTTTGATCACATCGATGAAGACTTTTTTACATACGATTCCCAGTAATTAAGTTTAAATCCACAGCTGTATTCTTTTTCTCAAAAAATATAAATCTTATCTAGATTTCCAACTTAATATTTATATAAAATAATATAAAATCCCACCAAAGTCAACAGAGAATATTTTTGTGGGGCATATATAAAAGTAATTGAAAGGTATTGCAGAAATTGGGTTAAAAAATATTTTTAAAAGTCAGCAGGATACTAAAAAGTAATTAAAAAAGTATGTGGTGCATAAATAAAAGTAATTTTGATTTATAGAAATTGACTTTAATATTCTCCGTATGTCACTATGTGTATGTCACACCTATGTGAGGCATATACCGTATAAAAGTAAGTAAAAAGTAAAAAATCAATGCACCCCAAGAAACTGACAGTTACTTTATACTATCTATTAAAAGTAAGGGAATTGGAAACTAATAATCCCACATTTTCCCAAGAATTAACCTTCAATGCAGTATTAAAAATCAATGGAGGGCGGATTAATTCATTTAAAAATCAATCCTTCTAGTCCAACTTTGGAGCAACCAAAACTACTTTGGATCCATTAAGGTTCAGAAAATTGAAATACCCACCAAAATCTAGTCTAGTGATCTGGCACAATACTGAAGTCTTGATAGACCCCTGAAGGGAGAATAAGCATTGCTACATCTTCCCTGGGCCAGTTAAACCAATTTTCCCTCCATCGCCTTTGAGAAATCGCCCAAAAGGTGTATAAGGCTGTAAGCTGGCTTCTACCTTTACAACCAAGGACCAGAGTGTCTAGCCACTGTGGACTGTTGGAAAAGCCAGAAACTTCACCTTAGTCAAAACTGTCGAGTGTTTTAAGGACATAATTTTATATTTTTAGAAATAATTACTCATAAAAAATATAAACATGAAATTATGTCCTTGGACAGGCACTCCTGGTTCAAACAAGGGACTATGACGAAGCCTAGTTGTAACTTGTAAGTAGCAAAAGCATTTCAAACTTAATATACGTATAGGTCCCTAAAGAGCACAGAAGTAAGAGTACCACCAGAGTCCATACTTTCATCTAATACATACTAGGATTTCAAGGATATGACAAACCTTGGCAAAGCAAACAACAAACTATAAATATAAGATAAAGATCTTGACACTAAAAAAACAAATTGAAATAGAGCAAAAATAAACTGCAAAAACATGGACGGGGCAGTAAATGCTACCATGGAAGCTAGGTCAACAGAGAAATAACCCATCAGGCGGAAAATTGATTGAGGCTTTATATCCCCTATAAATCCTTGAGAGAGCTTTAAGAAATCAGCAGCAGGAGATATGCAGATTTCTTGAGACACTCCCAGAAATGGATTCTTTCAGAAGCAATTCTGTGCTTACAGAGATATAAGCATGCCCAAAAGTTTACGCCTTCTTCAAATCACCAGTGAAGCACTATTGCCCGTTTTTTATATAAAGTTCATCTTGGGCTTCTCTTGTGCATGAAGATTGGAGCTAGCAACCATTTACCACTACATCTGCAGCAATCTTGCTGTTCTCTACTGATGCAACCTCCTGATTAGCACTCTTCACATCTGACTTGGCTACTGTTTCTAGAGATTTGGAGTCACCAATGTTCATTGGTGCAGCAATAGTTTCTTCCTTCACTTCAACTTCAGTTGATGTTTGAAACTTGATTTCTCCATTCACTGCTTCTTTGTTATCGTAGGTTACTTTACCCTCCCATACCTGTAGCATAGGCACACTGTCACAGATCCATTTGATACTGGGGAGTAAAAAAGGGGGAGGATAATTGGAAGGAAAAAAATAGATGAAAATGAATTATAAGCCCAAATTTATTTTGAAAGTTCATTCAAACTCATTTATTTATTTATTTGTACTATTATGTGATCATGATACATCTTACTTTCCATTTTACAAGGTAAGAACAATCATTTAAGGTAATCATGATACGCCTTCTTTGTAATTCCATGCCATTTTTTGCTTTTCCCTGGCATTTATCAGGATCCAAATATACCCTTGGTCTTGAAGACAATTACTTATAGAAGCATTCATAGTACCTGTTTCTGGAACAGCTGTTTAGCCTTCTTTTCTTGAATTCTCTTCTGGCGATCCTCATAAAATTCAAAATCATCGAGAATACACTGTTTACTTGCATGATCCTTGAAAATCTTTAGCACTTGTAGTCCTTGTTCTAGCCTAACCTGTACGATAAGGACATTGCAAGTTGATCAAAATCTTACTAGAAATGATTTTCAACATCTGCCAATACAACAAATTAGAAATGCTACCTCTTGGGTGTCCCTGCTGTTAGTTACAGGTTTGTTCTCATTGTATTCCAATGTTATGTGTTTCAACAAGCTGTTGGGAACATCTTTAACAATACGCCACTTTACTGGGAAACAGCCTATCCACTTGTCCTGTTGCCAATACTCAACCTTTTTGTTGAAATCGACTGGTCCAACCATCTCAGCAACACCAACAAACTGCCCGCTGGTATTAACCTGGATGTTAAATTAAAAATAAAAAAGGTTAATTCTTTTTAAAAAGAAATTCTTGCCCTCACTTGGATCTTAATATGCTCACCGAAAAGAGCAGGAAAATCGGGCAGCCGTCAGACTTTTGCTGAGCCTCCAGGTATGCTTCATTGAGCTTCTTGTTTCCATTAGGAGTACTTGACCAGACATTGTACTTGACAGACTTGTGGACATCATCTTCACTGTAGGACTTGATAATGAAAAACTTGGCATCATCATAAGTCACTGAAAAATCTGAACAATTGTATTGATCCATATCTGGAACCAGGCATGATTTCTCTTTGTCATCGTCATTTTCTGCAGTCAACGGGATGGTTTGACCTTTCACTGCTAGAGCAACTGGTGTGAACCCCTCCTGAGTTTTGGAGCCTTTGCCCCTTGGTCCCCTGTTCAGCTCAGTCAAACCATCCATATTATCGTTGCTATACCCATAGTAACCCCCTACTGCAGCTCTACCTCCTCTAGGCTTAAACTTGTTATCGGAAGCCAGCCAACTGCGACTGCTTGTGCGAGAATCATAACCATTTGATCCATAACCTACACTAGATCTATAGGTGTTACCATACTGGCTGTACATCTTGTTTGGATACATTCTATTAATGTATCCATTGGTCGCATTCATCCCTGATATGGGTCTCGGATGCTGCAATCCCTGCAAACAAAGACAACGCCCACAAAATAAACCAATTACGACTAGATACCAATTCAAAAACTATTGGGCAACTTTGGCACATCTTTTTATAATACCAAGTCATTATAAAAAAGGTCCATTGGATGCATATCTGAGATCTTACCATGAGATGAGGACGAAAGTTGGGATTCCTTGACTGAGGATAGACACTGTTGGACGAAGTGGTAGATACTGGCATATTAGCCTGCCCATCAGAAAATGATGATGTGTCAAACCACGGGATGGTGGAGCGCAATCCATCATAGGCAAATCTTGGATCATGATATACAGAAGATGTATAACCTCCAGGCAAGGCACCTCTTCCATTAGCATTGAGAGATGAATTCTGGTATAAAGGCTTTGGCTTTGCAGGAACTGAACCATTCGAGCCCTTTACAACACCACCATTTGCAATGTCATTCCCCTTGGCAGTTCCTTTACTGGAATCAACGGGCAAAGGCGCTGCTTGACCAGGCGCTCCAGAATTTACCGTCTCACCTTTGGTTCGGGGAGGGTACAGACCACTAGTCTGAGCCTGGAAATATGGAGTAGGATACTGGTACTGTTGAGCACCATATAGCAGATTATCTTGACCAACTGTGGGCACAGGTGATGTGGCAAGCGAATATGGAGGGTATGGAGTGTAGCCATACCCATTGTGATACATAACTGTCCCATTGTCTCCATATACAGCCTGCAATTAATAAAAACAATCAATAGGCCATAACATGTAACACACAATTTTGCATTTCAGCAATAAACGCAGTCCCTACTAGGTAGCCTTGAAAGGCTTATTCTGCTGAAATGCAACTTTTGGCTCATTTGACTGGCATGAAGTACCAAACGATTTTCTTTTCAGAAAATTGAGCATATTCAACGATTACAGTTTAGCCAAATAGTACTTACTGAAGGGGTCCTATGGTTTTAACTAAGTAATACAATACTTACGGGCATCTCAACTCCATCTTGATTAAGGTATCTTGCATAGTTATCCCACTCGCTCCCAGTCCCATCATATGCTAAAAGGAAGAAAAATTCAATCAAGCAATGAATTAAATATGGCAAATCGTAGGCGCATTACTGGTTTTGAATGAAAACTGGAAATCTAAAGCTTAGGCTCCTTCTGAATTGTTAACTTACCCCCATAGTATGCAGTGAATGGATAGCCACTTGGAAAATAGCACATTGAGGGATCAATCATATCCGGTAACAAGGGTGAGTAAGACCTTCCACTAGACTGATTCTGACCATTAGCTATACCTGCCGAGTCACCCGAAGCCTGGATATTGAGATAAAATTAATTTAGGGATCAAGTTTAACAAGTAACAATTATAAGATTCACAAATAAATATCGATCCAAGGCATATCAGAAGAACGTCACCTTCTTAGTTGGCTCAGCAATTTCCAAAGCCTTGGTCTTTGACTCCAATGACAGCTTCTGCAGCAAATCCGCAGTTTCTGTGGTGATAATTGTGAAGGACTCCATTGTCTTGTTTCAAAGGACAGACCCAAAACTAGAAAAGACCCAAATAAATCACGTTGACCTAGTTAACTCTTAACCCTTCACACCCAACCAAAAAAGAACGCTTATTGAGTAAAACATAAGTTTTACAAGATAGATATAGCAGGAAAAAAGAGTACAGAAAAGGATAAAAATACATCCGTGTACAGGTCAAAACTCGCAGGACAAAGTATATCCATGCCAAACAAGCAGAACATGTAATCAAGAATTTCATATTTCAAACAAAGCAGAAAGAAGAAGTCGAAATTAAAAGAAACAGCACAGAACGAAATTATAACAGAACGCCATGGACGTGAAAGGTCAAGGATACGATCAGCAGGGGCAGCAACTGGAGCCATATCCCGATACGTAGATAGATCGACCGCCAAACCCTAGAGAGAGAAAGCTGAGGACTGGTTGGGGTATCACAGGTGATGAGCCAGCCGCCAGAAGCAGTCGAGGAAAGAGAAACCGCAAAGCGAGGGTTTGGGTTTTTAGAGGGAGAGAAAAATTTGAGAGGGTTTTGATTTTGAGATTTGGAGAGCTGGATTTGGAAAGCCCAGCGAATCTTTCGGTTCGGCCCCTATATTTTGCCATATTCAAAGATTCAATCCCCGCAATTTCTCGAAAAGGTAGGTGAGTATGAATTTATTCATGGCTCGTGGGGTTTCTGGCATTCAAGGCTTTCAAGCATCCATACCGATACGGTGTATGGGTCCTTAGTTATTGGGTAACCCGATTAAGAAAACCGCAAATTTGGATATCTTAGTTCTCAAGTGAGTGGACTTTCGGGTAACTTCATGGACAAACTCACAACAAACCTAGGGAGTGTTTGCAATAGTTTAAAAAACGTGCTTTGGCTTTAAAAAATTAAAATTAATGTTTTTCGAGTGACAATTTTTACTTTAAAAAGTGTTTTTCAGCTTTTGGGTGAAAACTGCTTTTTACTTTCTTTATTACACAAAAAGCACTTATTTTATCAAACACTATCAACTTTTACTTTTTAAAATCACTTTTTTCTCAAACACAATCAACTTTTACTATTAATCATTTTTTTCAAAATCACTTCAAAAAGTGCTTGCTTTTTTAAGTTAAAGCATTTCCAAACACTCCCCTATTCTGGTAATTCAGTCTACATCAAAAGTCCAAAACAATAAGGATAATTGGTAGGCTTACTTCTTTTGATCTATATGCACTCCATCAAATAAAAAGGATTGCCACAACAAAAAAGAATCATTACCCAATAATTGTACCAATGAGTGACTAAACGTAGCTCAAAAGTCACACTTTTTGGCTAACACCAATAAAAAATTAACGTAAACGAAAACTATATTAAATCAATAAATCGTTTGCCACTTGGTTGACAATACAATCTGAAATAACATCAAAGCTAACCCGGTGATATGAGATAAAAACATGTGTTGGGGCTAAAACAAAAGCCATATGATTCTCGGACCATACACAAAAAAGATACATCACAATTACTCTTTGTTTCCATAATCTTCCGTAATTCATCAAGGAGTAGATTTAAATATGACTATCCTTCCCCTTTCTTGAGACCCTACACCACTGGAAGAGCATCCGTCTCGATCTTCACCCTTTGTCAACCTGCCTCAACTGCATATAAAATAGCAACCCCAAACACTCAAAGTCTTTGTCTCCTCAACAGACCATAATGCCTTTTTTAGACTCCTTAAGCCTTAATAAATTCCCATTTATCATCTCGTACAATCCACTCTCATGCTTTAATCTCCCCGGACTGATTAACAGCAACATCAACGTTTAGTTTAATGTACTCCGGCTTAGGCCGTTGCCATAAGGTCACAATGTTACTGCTCGTCGCCATTGATCTCGCCCTGTTGTTCCGTGACTCTCTCCAGCTCGCCAACACGCTCGCCGCAACATGGAGAACTCTTGTCCCCTCTTCTTTACGGTCCTTCCAAACCACATTGTTCCGCCTCTTCCAAACCATATTGGCACCCCCCTTGACCAGAGCACTTTTTCGCTGGAGCGGGAGGAGACTAGAGACCCATTGACAAATCACCCCCTATAAACTTTAATTCGAACAAACCCTCATAAAAATGAAACAGACCTTCGATCATGCAGGGAAGAATTACATTATGTTTATAATTTGACATATTCATTTCATTCAATTTTATGAATCTTAGAAGATGTTTTGTTCGTCTTATTCTTATTACTTACTACGTATTACTTATTCTTATTTTATTCAGATCAGATCAGAAAAATTCAGATCAGATCTGATGAGAAAGATTCAGATCAGATCAAATCAGAAAGATTCAGTTCAGATCAGAAAGATTCAGATCAAATCAGAAAGATTCAAATCAGATCAGAAGCATTCAGATCAGATCAGAAACATTCATATCAGAATTATTATTATTGTTATTATAATAATAATACCAATAATAATTGAAATTATTATTATTATTATCATATTATTATTATCATCATCATCATTATCATTATCATTATGATTATTATTATTATCATCATTATCATTATTATTATTATTATCATTATCATTATCATTATCGTTATCATTATCATTATTACATTTATTATTATTATATTATACTTCTTAAATAATTATAAATATAATAATAATAGTTATTATTATTATTAATTCGTTATTATAATTATTATTGATATTATTATTATATACCAGTTTAGAAAGTTCAGATCAGATCAGAAACATTTAGATCAGATCAGACAGATTCAAATCAGAAAGATTCAGATCAAACTGTATCAGATCAGAAAGATTCAAATCATATCAGATCAGATCAGACCAGAAAGATTCAGATCAGAACATATCAGATCAGAAAAATTCAGATCAGATCAGATCAGATCTTAAAAAAATCAAATTAGAAACAATCAGGTCAGATGAAGAGAACAACTTCTTACTGATGCAAAGAATGTAAAACTTGTTTTTTGAAAGAGCAAAGAATGTAAAACTTTAGACATTATTTTTTCAATGTTTATTACATTTAATACAATATGTACAAATAAAACTAACACATCAAAAATAAAATAAAATTTAGTCAAGGATAATAATGTTTATTAAATTATAAAGTTCTACAAAAGAAGTTCAAAAAAAGTTCTATAAAAGTAAAGAGAAAAACAACGTATTATCTCACATCTCTTTCTCGTGCCAATTAAGAAGAGTGTAATCTTTCACAATTTATGCTGATGAAGACAAATAGGAAGACCTTCCACAGGAATGGGCATGGGATCATATTGCACTTTCTCTTGGGGCACAAGTAAGCTCCACCTAAATCTCCTAATCAGATTGTGTAAAAAAACAAGTATCTCCAACCGAGCAAACTCTTTACCAAGGCACATTCGTGGTCCTCCTCCAAAGGGGACGTATGTGTAAGGTGGAGGTCCATCTCCTTCAAATCTCAATGGATTAAAGTTAGTCGGGTCTTGGAAAAAAATCTTATTGAGATGTGTAATCGGAGCGTTCCAGTAAAACTGTCAAAATCCACAAATCATAGACTTAGCTGCATTCAAATGATGAGTATATTATTGTTGTTATTGTTACTACTCCTTTCGCCACTACAAATGAAAGTTATGTTTATATGACACAAACAATATTGAGATAATCATAACTATTTGAAAAAAAAGACGATTACTTAAGGGTGAATAAATATTGTTATTTCCATGTGTATTCGTAAAGATAATATTCATATTCAATTCGTTGGATGCTTGTAGTGCATCGCTCTGGTTAAATCATTAACCGGGTAAAACACACAAAGTGATGAATATCTACAATATTTTCACGAATAACAGGTAGTCATTAATCTAGATATAGTCGCATGTTGCCCCATACTGCATTGTTTCTTGTCAATAACATTGCACGTGTTAGAAAATCCACAATGGCTATGTATAAACATATAAGACATTGTGTTACTTCTCCTATTCGATTAATATTTTAGAACGGAATCCCAATGCTTAATATCATGTATGGTAGTATCATGAAGAGAAAAGGGTCAAATAAGGCTTTGTACTATTACAGAATCGTCACATAAGGTCATGTACTCAATACGTCTACTTGTAAAAAGCAATCAGATGAGTCAAAACGCCCCGTTGACAACCTCCTAATCTGGATTTTAGCTTACGTCTCGTTATTTTTGCCTTGTATTTAAGCCAACCGTGACCAAATATTTCACGTCGGCCTTATAATCTATTTCAAAAAGATAGCCACACGTAGGCTAAAATCGGAATTACGAGATTGCCAATGGGTCGTTTTGACTCGCCCGGTTGCTTTTTATAAGTAAATGTATTTATATGACACTTTATTGGGTACATGACTTTATGTGATGATTCTGTAATAGTAGATGGCCTTATTTGACCCTTTTCCATATCATGAAATACTCAATTCGTATTATCTATTTGTTTAATATCATATGTGTGTATATAGAGAGATCAAAACTAGTACAGAAGCCTTTGAAAATTAAATAATCATTTTCTCGTATTATTTGGAAGTTAACAAATATTTTTTAATGGTACTTAAATGCATATGTATTTTGATGACAATAATGGTAGTGTAATTTTATAATATAATTAAGTGTGAAGACACGAGGTTCCATCCTAAAAAGTCGACCTGATCAGAGGAAAAGCCAAGATCTTAATATAGTGTTTAATTGTTTGAGAGATATCTGGTGTGGGACAACAACACCCTCCTCACGACCAGACACTTCGTCTGGATCGTGCCATTATTCATTTTTTCATTGGTTCATCATTGTCATTTTTTAGTTGTGTCATCATTTTGACTCCTTGAAATTGGTTACGACGCATATGGTATCAAAGTCAGGCCCAGTTGTGGTTTGACTACGTTTTTGGCACCCATGATTAAGGGTAGCTTGTTAAGGCTCTGTTTGACCAATTTATACATCCCGAAATTGTCCAACCCAATTCGGGTTGAGGGAGCATGTTAAAGTATTTGTCCCATACCGGAATATTATAAAACAATAATACATCATATAAGACTTTGGGCTACTTCTCTTATCAGGTTGACATTTTATGATGGAACTCTAGATTTTAACATTAAGTAAATGATACATTATATTATGATTTGGAAAAAATAATATTCAGTTGGTAATAGGGCGGTTACTTTGCGTAGAAACATGACAGGCACAATTCAGGAATAATCATTCCTGATTTTTGTTTTTGTCATTTATACATATCTATCTAACGAGAAAAACTGATATTCTCTTCAAATATATTTTGCCCCATTACATATAGTATAAGCACTCAAAGCACATAACAGATGGTGATAATAAGACTATTAGGTTATAATCGAAATGACACAATTTAAATGCTCGAACTATTGATAGTTACTTTTAAACTAAAATGGTGTGCATGTGCGCGCGCACATTGCAGTTTTAGAGAAAATGATGCTCTTCGTGGTAAATAAGAAGTCACAAAAGGGTGCATTTTTTGTTTACCACGGAGCTCATTTGTGTTTTGAAAAAACATTGTTTATAATGACAATAAAGCTCATTTTATTTACAAAAAAAAATTGGCAATTTTTGCTCCGTTAAATCCAAAATATAATGCGCCATATAAATATATTGAGTATTGTTACCTTCCAACCTTTGGGAATGTCATAACCTTCATAAGTGATGTCCTCAAGTGCCTCTCTGAAAGCTCCAAAGACAGGAGGATATAGCCTCATGACTTCAGAAACAACATTCCATGAATACTTCATCTTTTGTATGTCATTCCAATTAAGAAACTCTCCAACTTCTTTTGATGATGCAATCTCTCTTTGCTCTGGTTACTCAAAAATCACATTTAAAACAAACACATTCACTTTTTATTAATTGTCATTATGAAGGTTGCGGCAAGAAGAACAAAACATTGTCAAGAGCTATTGTACTCTTTAAAATCCGTCATTGCCTAATAAAGTTGGCTGATCAAGGTCTTATGACTTAACATCTCCTTCTAATATGACCTCTCATTAGAGACATAAAGTAAACTAGTTTTGTAATCTGCAGGGTCTTTGTAATTCTTAATCAGATAGAGATTCTCATTAAAACATACGGAGTAATTAGTTTTGGTATTATATTAAGACCTAAGCTAAGGTCCTGGTAGGTCAATGCAAATTGTGTGTGCTCATACCTTGAAGGATCTTCTCGTAAACATGAGGCAACTCCCCGAGCTTCTTTACGAGCAATGTGATAGTCACACTGGAAGTGTCATGGCCAGCAAACAAAAGCATGATTATATTGTTCACTATATGCAACTCAGACATAAAGTTCCCATCATCGTCCGGTGTGAGAAGCAAATGTGAGAGAAGATCATTGGCAATTGAAGTTCCATTCTGCCTCATCGTTTCTCTTCTCTTTTTCACAATCGTAAGAAGTTCTTCCCTAATTAGAGTAGTGGCTCTTGTTGCGCGATAAAATCTCGACCCTGGGACATTCAGGGGCAGTGATATGACTCCCTTGAGGAAAATGGTGAATAGGACCGAAAGCTTGTTTATTTGGTTTGGGTCTTCAACACTCATAAAGAAGCGACAAGCTAGTTCAAAAGTATACAACTTCACAACATGGAACACTTTCACTGTCTCATCACCTTAACACACACAAAAGATTTCAATAAATTTATGCTAGCATATACATTGATAACTATTAATTAGTCAGTTCTCTACTTCTCATCCATGTTGTGCATGTCAATTAATCTTCTAATGTCGTAATAGAATACTGTACAGATGTATATGAGTAAGAAACTTAGAGTTGAACTAACTCATGGATGGCATGATTTTTTCAACTAGTTGTTCCAAGTTCTTTGTAGATAAGTTTATTAGCCCTAATCCAATCATCCAATATTCAATAACTCTATTATAACAACAGTTCTCAAGATATTTGCTCGAAAATGTTTTAGAAAAGGAATTTACATGTCACTTTTCATAATTTACATGTCACGATCACTAATGGTCAAGACAAGGGCACCTGGTTAGAGATAAGGCATGTAGGAGAAAAACTTAAAATCATGAGATCAATCCTATTTCGTATTTTACGTTCACTTTGTTATGAAGATCGAACTGATATATAGTAGATTTCAAGTCAAGATTGAAGTGGTAAAAAACAAATGCTATATGAAAGTATGACTGAGAGGGAATAAAGTTTAGGAAGAACCCCCCTCTTTTATATAAAAATGGTCTTAACGCCAATATCGAATGTTGATTCATGTTAGTTGACCCGAAAGAGAATAAGGCTTTGGATGTTGTAATATAAGTGAGTTATATGTTAAAATTGCACCATAGGGGGAAATGGAGAAAATAAGGGGGATTCTATTTCAATTAGAGCATCCACAATTATTGGGGTTTAATGCACTAAACCCCCTCGTGATATAGAAATTTGGTACATTAGCCCAATGTGATTTGAAAAATGCGTCAAACCCCTTTGTGTTTTAATTAATAATGCACAGAACCCCTTTTATGAATAAATTTAACGCTTTGGAAATCATTTTCCTTAATATTCTGATCGAATATGCAAGTAAATATGTCAAAACATCTAAATCATACAAAAATGTTAATCATTTTTCTTTTATTTGACAATTGAATTTGTTCATAAAACAGATTTTGCGCATAATTAATTAAAACACAAAGGAGTTTGACACATTTTTTAAATCACAGGGGTTAATGCGCCGAATTTCCGTATCACATAGGGTTTGGTGCATTAAATCCACGATTATTGTAAAGTTCTTAATTCATAATAGTTGTTACTTAGCCACATTGTTAATGGACAGTTGTAATTTAATTCACAATAATACTATCACATTCATAGTTGGAGTTGCGTCAACCCCCCTTTAATTCATAATACTATAACTTTTAAATGAAATTTAAATCAGCAAAGTTAAATTCTACCATATTAACATGGAACAACTTAAAGTTAAACTAGGAGCCCGTTTAGACCCTAATGCCAAATCCTAATCCCTAATGCCAAATTACACGTGAAAATGAATTTTTAACTTTAAAGTGAGTCCCTTGAATGCTACACTACATATTAGAAAATAGAAATTATTATGCATAGGAGTAATTTATGCCTAGTGAATTTGTAATTGTCCATGTTTTAACTGAATTGACCAAGTCAAATAACTATAACTGAATCGGGTAACTGTAACATTTAACAATTTCTGAAAAACTGAATTAGTTGAATATGCGGAATTCTGAAAAAATAATATTAAAAATATACTCGGTAATACATAGTATATCAATAAAAGATTGAAATATCTAAATAGAAGTAAAATATGGCCAGAAATCACAAATAGAACTACATTATTTCAAATCCCCTAAATAAGACCATGGTTCTTAAAATCGGCCTAGGTGCCCGTCTAGGCGCCGCCTAGTTGCTAGGCAGTGGTCGGGTGCCCCGATTTCAGTTTAATCAGTGGAAAAAATCAGTAGGACTCCTAGATGGAGTAGACGATCGACTATTCCGCTAGGCGGTGGCTAAGTGGCCCAGATTATTTTTTTCCTGTATAATTTAGTTTCATATTATTTCAAAAAAAAAAAAATTGAAATGTATATAATTTTTTAGAATGTATATACACATTTTTACAGACTAAAAAACACAATTCTCTTCATGTATATATTAATTATTTTATTACTGACAACTTTTATACAAAAACATAATATCTATTGATTATACGAGTTATTCCTATTGTAAAAATATAAAAAATTATTGATAATATATTTAAAATTCATTGGAACTAAAAATAACACAAAGAAATCAAGGGAGAATTCTTAGTCAACGCCTAGGCGCCCGCCTAGGCGCTCGCGGCAAATTATATGGTGCAACCGGCGCACCATGAGGATGGTACGCCCGGTTGCAAAAACGATGCAGCATTTGTTTTTTTTTTTTTTTTTGCTTTTGATGTTAAAAATGATAATAACTTTTTTATTTTTGATCCAATTTTTATAAAATTTATATCAACATTTTTTATTTTTCATGATCTTTCAAATGAGACCAATATTGTGTATGTGATTTTAAGAAATTATCGAACTATTATATTAATGAGCATTGGATTATAAGAAAAATCGAATCTGTTTGGGAGATGATAGGTTTGTGAAATAGAAGATCGAATTTGTTTGGGAGTGGATCAGTGGCCTCAGTTACATTTGATAATACATTGAGTTACATCTTTTTATGAGTGAGTTACATCTTTTTATAAGCAAGTTACATCTTTTTATAAGCGAGTTACATCTTTTTATAAGCAAGTTACATCTTTTTATAAGCGAGTTACATATATATATACACACGAGTTGCATTTGACATGTCTTAACGCGACTTACATATATTTACACGTAAAGTTACATATTTTTACACGTAAAGTTACATATTTATACACGCGAGTTACATATTTATACACACGAGTTGCATGTGACCTGTCTGAATGCGAGTTACATATTTTTTTACGTAAAGTTACATATTGTTACATGTAGAGATACATATTTATACACACGAGTTGCATTTGACTTGACTGAACGGGAGTTACATATTTTAACACTTAAAGTTACATATTTCACACACAAATGTTAATATGTTAAAATTACATAGGCAATATTGGTCTCATTTGAAAGATCATGAAAAATAAAAAATGTTGATATAAATTTTATAAAAATCGGATCAAAAATAAAAAAAATTATTACCATTTTTTAAAAGTAGAAGGAAAAAAAAAATATAAATCTGTCCCGGTATACGGTGCTCACCGTATACCGGTTGCACAGTATACGCACTCGGCGCTCGCCTAGGCGGGCCAGGCGCTAGGCGGCCAGTCACTGCCCGATTAGCGCCTAGCTCTTTTAGAACACTGAATAGGACTAATCATGTGTGTCCTGCCCAGCCCAACCACCACCGCCGACCTTCGGCCATCGCCCAACTGCCGCCACATCAGCCGTCGGAATCCGACCAAAATTTCCAGATTGGGTTTTCTACCAGATTCACGTCGGGAGACTCGTCGGAGCTCTGCCATCGGCCCTCACCGGATTGACCCGCAACAACGGAGTGCCCTGGTTGCCCAACAGAACGAGGTGGACAATTAATTAATTAGATTAAGGGTAGAAAATTAATGTTTAGTCCTATTTGTGAAATATTTAGGTTTTAGTCCTACTTATGTAATTATGTTTCTATTTAGTCCTATTTAGTGTAATTACTATTAATAAAAGGGACAATAACTTTAATTAATACAAATCATCTTCCATAAACCAATAATAATAAGTACTTTGGAAATAACTTTTAATAATACAAACTACCTATGTATAGACCAAAACTGATACATAGCGATTTTCGATGAAAAATCAGTTATCTAAGTCATAAAAACTAGAATCAAAATATCAAATAAGTGATTGTATTTTTGAGAATCATGTATTTGACAGTTTGCTATTAGTTTTTAATGTCTTAAATGATTAGATTTCTTATCGAAAAGTGACTCTATTTTATTTTTGTTTTATATTCAAATCGTTGATATTACTAAAAATCATTTTCAAACTATGTATTGTGATTGATTTATGATGACTTTATGAGTGATAGCTAGTATTATTTAAAGTTATTTTTACCTAATAAAATAAAGAAAAGTTTATATGAAAAAATGGCTACCATCGTTTCTCTACTGCGACTTCAAACAATTCATCCAAAAAGGTAACTAAAGCCTTACTTATTTTGAAATATTCCGAAATAGGAGGAAAAAAGTTTGAAAATTTCAAAATAGAACTGCCATATTTTTATTCCCAAAATAGAAGTAATTATTGTCAAGTTTAGAAAATATTGTCATGTTGAAGCATAGTACTGCCAAAATATGACAGTAATTAGTTCTATTTTAAGAATAATAACACGATAGTACTGTTTTGTAATATACAAATGTTCTTAGTCCTATTTAGGGTAGTTTCCCGCTTATTTTGATTATTAAAAATTCAGCGCACAAAATTAAAAAAATCATGTTTGATTAAAAATTCACTAAAATGCTCTTATATAACTCTTTTTATTATCCATGATATGACCAACAAAATTATAAAATTCCATATTAATATTTTCGAAAATTCCTTTGACACACCTTTTTACTGTATACACGTTTGTATAAGCGTTAGACAATTTTTTTTATGGAAAAATTAATACTCCCTCCGGTTCTCAAAGAGCTTCACAGTTTGACTTCACACAGATTAAGAAAATAAATTTGACTTTACTGTGGAGTGCACTGTTTGGCACTGTTTGGACACTGTTTGGTACGGTTTGGCACTGTTTTGCACAATTTTGGTGTAGATAATTTGCCAAATAAGGAAATAAGAAGAAATGTGAAGTTAATTTCGTGACTTTCCGAATAGAAAAGTGGGAAGTTGTTTGTGTTGGGCGTGTCTCGAAAAAACGAAGAAATATTAATTAATAAAAATAATTAATTAATTTAAATAGCTAAAGAAAACAGAAATAAGATGGAACATAGTTTAGCCAGAGCTCGTGCTACGCACGATGTCCTTAAAACGTATTCGTCGCCTACCACGGTGGTAGGAGCGTTGCAACGACCGTTTCCCAGGATATAGTGGCTAACGAACTAACGTTTGAACACACAAACGAGAGTTCTGGCGAACGTGAACAAAGGCAGAACACTCATGAATTTTCGGAGTAGCTGGAAGTGTTTTAAGAACTAAAAACTACGTGCAGATTGCTAGTGAACGTGTAAGAACGTGTGTTTGTTGCAAAGCACCTGCCAGCTATTTATAGGGGGATTTGTTGTGTGTTAAATGTAGTGTTAATGGACCTGAACGTTGGACATCAATGACCAGTCCATTGGGCAGTGAATCGTCCATAAACTGTCCATTTAACGCAGCATTAAAAGATAAGAACGTTGGGAATTTATTGTTGTAACGGTCCAGAAGACCTCCGGGTGCGAATAGAATACCTCGAGGCCTTCTGGTGCGAACAGAATACCTCGAGACCTTCTGGTGCGACCATAACCGCTCTGTGGATTTCTGTCCAAAAGCCACCAGAAACCCTCAGGTCCAACAGACACCCTCTCAGGTTCTCTGGTCCGGACGGCATTCGTGTTCACAGTTCGCCTGCGTACACGAGTCGTGGGTTTTCTTCTCCGTTTCGGGATTTGATGGGCACCCCCCTGCGCGTAAGAGAGAGTCTTTACCTTTAGGAATCTTAACTCCTTAAAAGAGGCTTCCCTTTATAAGAGGGCGAAAAACCCTTGAGTTTTCCGGTGTGGTATAAAACACACTATAAACCCATCATTTTCCCAGTTTTTCCATTTCAACGAGTGAACTTCGAGAATCAATTTCTCATTCACCTGTTATCCGTTTTGAGTGTATCATATATCGAATTGTAGCCCTTAACAAGGACAATTCGAAACCACTTTGACCCGACCCAAATCGGAAATGGACGCCACTCAAATAATTGCCCCAAAATGACCATTTAATGCAATTTTTAACACATTTTTCCAACAGTTTGAAAACCGGAGGGAGTACGTAGTACTCCGTATTGTTTATGACTTTATGATAGACAAAATATGATACTCTAAGGTTGTTTTTACTTGGACTGTAATTCATCCCAGACCAGACCAGACTTAAATAGACCAGACCAGACCATATTTTATTATCATCATCATCATCATCATCACCACCATCGTCGTCATCATCATCATCATCATTGTTATTGTTATTATTATTAGTATTATTACTATTATTACTATTATTTTTTTAATTATAAATGAATAAAATATAATTATTTATGGATTATAATATATACTCCCTCGGTCCCCCTATTATTGTCCCATTTTTCCATTTTTGGATGTCCCTTTATTATTGTCCCATACCATATTTGGTAACATTTGTGTGGCTCTAATTCATTCTTACTTTATTTACACTTTATCAACTCATTATCAACCGCATAATTCTATTTTTCTTTAAAACCACACCACACCCTTTCGTACCAATATTAGGAGGACAGAGGGAGTATAAAAAATTAAATCTTTATGCAAAAAATATAAAAAATAAAATTTCAGACCAGATCATATTTTATTATTATTATTGTTATTGTTATTATTATTATTATTATTATCATCATCATCATCGTCACCATCGCCGTCGTCATCATCATCATTATTGTTATTGTTATTATTATTAGTATTATTAGTATTATTAGTATTATTACTATTATTACTATTATTATTTTTAATTATAAATGAATAAAAAATAAAATCATTATGCAAAAATATAAAAAATGAAATTTCAGACCAGATTAGACCAGACCAAAACAGACCAGATTAGACCAGAATAAAACAGTCTAAACCACCCATCAAAATTAATTTATGTGGATTCAGCAAAAAAAACTTCACGCGGTTATTATTCCTATTTTGATTTTTGACCAGTAGTTTTATGTTAGAAAATAGAAGAGGTTGTTGGTTGTATGAGTAGAATAAGTGATTTTAGTGAGGTGTAATGTAGATGATGTGTTTTAGAGGAGAGCTCTTGTCTCTAGAAAAGTAGTATTGTATTGATGTTTCTTGGTTTTGCTTGGTATGCAAATGAGTACAATGAGTCCTATTTATAGGAGCTAGAGGATCATTCTAGATCCTTATTAAATGCTATGATTCTAGAGTATTCTACATCTATGTCTAATTACTCTAGATTTTACATAAGAATTCTCTAGTGGAGAATTTTCTAGAATACTTTCTAGCTTTAACTCTCTAGATCATCTCTAGCCTTTTCTACATAGAACATTCTAGATAAATGCATCACTATTTAATACTCCTCCTTGATGCATTTGTCGGTGACTCCAAGCATTCTTCGCAGAAACTGGAATCTGTCTCTTGGCAGGGCCTTCGTGAAAATATCTGCCAATTTTTCTTCTGTTGGGCAGTACTTCATCTCAATATGCCCCTTTGCTTGGACATCTCTCAAGAAGTGATACTTGATATCGATGTGCTTAGTATGATTGTGCTGAATTGGATTTTTAGCCATCGCAATAGCTGACTTGTTGTCGCAAAATATTTTAGTCGCAGAACTTTGCAATTCTCTCATGTCTTCTAATATTCTTTTTAGCCATATAGCTTGGCACGCTGCTCCGGCTGCTGCAACATACTCGGCTTCGGGTAAAGATAGTGCAACAGAATCTTGCTTCTTTGATCCCCATGAGAAAATTCCCGAACCCAGCTTAAATGCGTAACCGGAGGTGCTTTTCATGTCATCTTGAGATCCAGCCCAATCACTGTCGCTATATCCAGTTAGTCGTGAGTCAGGAGTTGTTTTGTACCAAATACCATAATTGATGGTTCCTTGTAGATACCTAAGGAGTCTCTTTGCCGCTCCATAATGAGTCTCAGTTGGACTTTCCATGAACCTCGAGAGCAAACTTGTAACATACATGATGTCCGGCCTCGTAGCCGTTAAGTAGAGTAGACTCCCAATCAAACTTCGGTAATTGGTTGCATTCGTCTGCTTTGACCCATCTTCTTTCTTCAATTTTTCATTAGGAACCAGTGGAGTAACGACGGCTTTGCAGTCTTGCATTTTAAACTTCTTTAGCATGTCCTTAATATATTTTTCTTGAGATAAGAATATGCCTTCTTCTTCTTGACTTATCTCCATGCCAAGAAAGTAGTGCATTAATCCCAAGTCACTCATCTCAAAAGTGTTCATCATGTCTCTCTTAAATTCTTCAATTAATTTGGAATTATTTCCCGTGACAATTAAGTCATCAACATATAGAGAGACGATGAGAATGTCAGATTTACCTTGGGATTTGATGTATAGTGTAGCCTCGTTCTTACTCCTCCTGAACCCTTGACGGGTGAAGTATCCATCAATCTTGCTATACCACGCTCGTGGAGCTTGTTTGAGCCCGTAAAGCGCTTTCTTTAGACGAAGAATTTTTCCTTCTTCTTTGATGAATCCTTCTGGTTGCTCCACATACACTTCTTCTCGTAGCTCTCCATTTAGAAAGACTGACTTGACGTCTAGCTGATAAATTTTCCATTTCTTCTGAGCAGCAAGAGCTATGAGTGTTCTTATTGTGTCCATCCGGGCAACTGGTGCAAACGTCTCTGTGTAGTCAACTCCCGGTATTTGAGCATACCCCTTTGCAACCAGCCTTGCCTTATGCTTCTGAATTGAGCCATCGGGGTTCAGTTTTGTTTTATACACCCATTTGACTCCAATAACCTCCTTGTTATGTGGAAGATCTACCATTTCCCAAGTATCATTCTTTTCTATCATTTTGATCTCCTCCTCCATTGCTTTAATCCAAACTTTTTCTTTGGAGGCTTCGGTGTAGCTATATGGCTCCAAGGAGCAAAAGTTGCATGTTTCATAGATGTCAGTAGACTCATATAGGTCTGCTAGAGTTCTTACCCGAAGAGGTGGGGACTCTGGTGAGGAGTCGTGATTTCTTGATGTATTAGCTTCAAAAGAGGATCTTGGAGAGGATCTTGGAGTAGACGTGGGGCTTTGTTGATCGTGATTTTCCTCTTCTGGTATTTCCTCTAGTTGGACAGTAGTTGTCTTTCTTTCAACTTTTTCTGTCTCCCAATTCCAAGAGGCTTGCTCGTCAAACTCCACATCTCGACTTGTCACCAACTTCTTTGTCTCGAGATTGTAGATTCGATATCCCTTGGATTTGGAGCTATAGCCAAGGAAGATGCCCTTCTCTGTCTTGTCTTCTAATTTGTGCCTTTTAACATAGGGAACATGAATGTAGCATATGCTTCCGAAGACCTTCAAATGTTTGGCTGAAGGCTTTTGTCCCGAACATGCCTCAATAGGTGTTTTGTTTAAAACCGCCTTAGTTGGACACCGGTTTAGAATATAGACTGAAGTATATACTGCCTCTGCCCAGAACGTTTTAGGCATTCCTTTTTCAGCTAACATAGACCTTGCCATCTCCATGACTGTGCGGTTCTTCCTTTCGGATACCCCATTTTGTTGTGGAGTGTATGCTACTGTTAGTTGATGCTCTACACCTTCATCTTCACAGAACTTGTCAAATTCTTTTGAGTTGTATTCGGTACCTCGATCGCTTCTCAACTTCTTGATTTGATGACCACTCTGTTTCTCCACGAAGTTCTTGAATCTCTTGAATATTCTAAAGACTTCGGATTTTTCTTGGAAAAAATACACCCATGTCATCCTAGAGTAATCATCGATGAAGAGTATGAAGTACCTGTTCTTCGAAACTGAAGGCGTGCGCATTGGACCGCAGACATCGGTGTGGACAAGCTCTAGTATCTGTTTGGCTCTCCATGTCTTTTCTGTTGGAAATGGTTGCCTGTGCTGCTTCCCAACCATACATCCTTCACATACTCCTTCTTTTTCATCCACTAGAGGCATGTCTCTCATCATCTTCTTTTGGTGTAGTAATCTCAAGGCATTGAGATTGAAGTGCCCAAATCTTCGATGCCATAGACTCGTATCACTCAGTTGAGCCACCATCGCCTTTTGTGGATATTGCCATTGAATAGGAAAATTTCTATTATTTCCCATTTTTACTTCAGCAATTTCTTGATTATTATTCTTGTCATAAATTCGGCAAGAATTTTTCTCAAAGTGCAAGGCATATCCACTTTCCATCATTTGGCCAACACTTAGTAGATTTTGTGCAAGGCGTGGCACTAGGAGAACGTTTCTAATAAAGCGTGTACCTTTCTTTGTATCTATGACAATGGTACATTTCCCCTTTGCCTCCACCAAATCGCCATTGCCCATCTTGACCTTTTTCTTGATAGAGGTGTCTAAGTCATGGAAGATGGTCTCGTTGGATGTCATGTGATTGCTGCACCCACTATCGATGTACCACTCCTCTTCTTTTGCTTCTATGGCTGAGTGACATGCGTAGAACATGTACTCCTTCTCCTTAAAATCTTCAGAATAGTTGGCCTGATAGTTTCTTCTATCTCTGCAATCTTTTTCTTCATGCCCGAACCTCTTGCAATTTCTGCATTGTGGCTTTCCTCGATGGTAGCAATCTTTCTCTAAGTGATTAGTCTTCTTGCATATTTTGCATGGTGGAAAGTTCATCTTCCTCTCCTTATTGTTAGAATTCCCATCTTTATGTGGTTTAAAGTTTTCACCATTTCTCGAGTGATTCCTTTTAATGTTGAGCTTAGACTGGAAGACACTTTCTAATGAACTTTCGTGTCGTCTGTTTAGCCTTTGCTCACGTGCTTCTAGCGACCCCATTAATTCAGTGATGGACATTTTTGATAGATCTTTTGACTCCTCAATAGCCGAAACTACTGGATCATATTTTTCAGGGAGACTGGTCAGGACCTTCTGGATTATTCTCTCGTCGGTTATGTTTTCTCCAAGAGTTCTCATTTCATTGACTATATGTATAACCCGAGAGAAATAATCTTTTGCCATTTCAGAATCTCTCATCTTTAAATTTTCGAGCTCTCTTCTTAAACTTTGTAATCTAATAGTTCTAACTTTCTCATTTCCTTGAAATTCCTCCTTAAGAATATCCCAAGCTTCTTTTGCCGTAGTAGCACGAATTATTCTCGGGAAAATAGTATCACAAACGGATTGTTGAAGAAGATAGAGAGCTCTAGCATTTTGCTGTTTTTGTTTCTTACGTACCTCGGAAGTTGATGCGTCGTCGCTTCCTTTTTCCGGCATGATGATTCCTTCTTCAATAATATCCCAGAGATCATGTGATTCTAGGCAAGTCTTCATACGGACACTCCAATAGTCATAGCTTTCTCCATTGAACATCGGAGTTGACACCGAGAAGCTTGATGTCGCCATAATGCCCGCTTATGATCGAACAAGCTCTGATACCACTTGTTAGAAAATAGAAGAGGTTGTTGGTTGTATGAGTAGAATAAGTGATTTTAGTGAGGTGTAATGTAGATGATGTGTTTTAGAGGAGAGCTCTTGTCTCTAGAAAAGTAGTATTGTATTGATGTTTCTTGGTTTTGCTTGGTATGCAAATGAGTACAATGAGTCCTATTTATAGGAGCTAGAGGATCATTCTAGATCCTTATTAAATGCTATGATTCTAGAGTATTCTACATCTATGTCTAATTACTCTAGATTTTACATAAGAATTCTCTAGTAGAGAATTTTCTAGAATACTTTCTAGCTTTAACTCTCTAGATCATCTCTAGCCTTTTCTACATAGAACATTCTAGATAAATGCATCACTATTTAATATTTTAAAATGAGCTGTGAAGGCTGACCGTGCCAGTGAGCCTGAAGATGCTGCTGCGTGACAAAATCCATATCTTTGATGTACAGCTGCTGGAGAGCCGCCGGGCTTACGAAGTATGACATCAGCTTCTTCATCTGCTTCGCCTCCTCGCCGCCGCTAGTCGTCAGGCACACTCCCAGCAGCTTCTGCACGGAAGCCGGCCACCACGTCGCCACCAGCTTGTTCCCGTTGCTGAACAGGAACTTGTTCCCCGCCGGGCCGCTCAGCACAGCCACCGCCTCGCCCATCAAGCAAGTCTTGAACACCCCAGACTTGTATTTGCTCACTCTGTCCGCCACGAATTTCTCCGGCCTCCCTTCCCGGCTTAAGCGGAGGAACTCCAGCGATTCGCCGACCACCGGCCATCCGAAGCTGCCCGGGGGGAGATTCCGGGATATTTTCTTCTTGCTGTGGAACAAACGGGCTGTGGATAGGATGAGAATAGAGGCCAAGACGATTAGAACCCCAATCAGCATTGGATCCATAAGTTTCTGCAATTT
Organism: Cuscuta europaea; assembly: GCA_945859875.1. NCBI lineage: Eukaryota > Viridiplantae > Streptophyta > Magnoliopsida > Solanales > Convolvulaceae > Cuscuta > Cuscuta europaea. Next base: position 5,487,988 of record CAMAPE010000008.1, on the reverse strand, counting down.
CCTAATACTTCTCTTAGATGAGGACTCACTTCCGGTATGGAAGATAAGATATGGAGGAATGCGTCTCTAATCCAGGCCTATAAATAAATACTCCCTCCTTGCTCATAAAGGTTCTGAAAAAATGAAGTTTGTTGGCGTTTGCTCCCTCCTTACTCATAAGGGTATTGAAAAAATGGCATAGATATTACTCCTAGACTTTGACATAAATAAGACCATTTCTATTTTTTCCAAAAATATGACTTCAACTTAGTGCCCATCATAGGCAGACCTGCGAGCAACCGAACATCTCCTTTCATCTCTGCTTGATTTTGATAGAGTGCGCAACCGGTGGGCGTAGCTCAACTGGTAGGAAGGGAGTGCCACAAGGGTTAGGTCCCGGGTTCGAATCCCGGCAACTGCGATGAGGAGTTACTATGCTAAAAAATGCATAGGGCCTCTGCAAGTACCGGGGACAGAGCCTCACTCTCTATCTGTCAGATTGGGATTATAGTCCAACTTACATCCTCCCAACGTACTGTCCGGTCGGGGTTGGGGGGCCCTCAGGGATGGGGTGTCATCCTTTTTTTTTTTGATAGAGTGCGCACAGGCTCCTCACCGCTCCTCGCCGAACACCGTCCTGCCTGTTCAGCTGCCGCACCCCCTTCTTCTTCTTCTTCTTCTTCTACTCCTTTCTCTTCAGGGCCGGTCCTGTCGATTTTGAGGCCTATGAGCGAGATATTATCTTGGGCCTATGTTCAAGATAAAAAAGTATTCCCTCCGTCCCGAATTGAATTGCAAACTTTGACCGGCACAAGTAATAAGGAATGACAATAAATGATGCTTGCTTTTTACAATTTTGCTCATATTTCTAAAAGTAGATGTCTTTGAGTTAATGGGGAAAAAGTAAAAGTAAGGGTAAATTTGTCAATTTATTCTTATTCACATATCTAAAATAGAAAGTGAAAAATCATTTTGGGACAACCAAAAAAGGAAATTTTGCAAATCAAATTGGGACCGAGGGAGTACAGAGTAATCTCTAAATATCGATCAACGAAATAGGACCCACCACTGGTTTATTCTCTTCACCTAAATCACATTTATCTAGCTCAATTTCTATGTTTGCGGCTTCTACACCTATATCATTATTTCCAAGCATGTTATGATTTTCGTTCGCAAAAGAATTTAGCGCCGATTAAACTTGAGAAGAATTTTTGGGGTTCAGATTCTTAACAAAAACAAAATTTTCTATTGCCCCCTTCTTACTTAAGGCTGCCTTTTCTAATCTTTGTCTCTTTTTATCTTTTTCCTGACCAGATACATCCATTTTATCAACCACCTTCACAATATTAAAATGAAATAAAGGACTTCAATTTCAAAATTGCACAATACCACACAAATTTGAATTTACGAACACACTAAAAAATGCATCATATAAATCATTAATCATGCATAATTCATAAATCAAAAGAACATTGTATTTATTTTTCATAGCTAATAGATTGAGAATAATTTACTAGCTGTTGTCGGATTGTTTGAAGCCTTGATAGAAGAAGGTGTTGTAGTCGCCGGCCGCTTTTTGGGCTCCTCACCGCTGACCGCTTTGGCTAATGGCGATTTGCAGGCTTGCGGCGCTCTCTAATGTCTACTCTTGTGCGAGACGGTCAAGATCTTATTAAACCTTAGTCCTTTACTTCCTTAGATAATTGAGTGTAATTGCAACTTGGAAACCACCGTCCAAAGAAGTAATTAGGTTAGTGAGATAGGGTGATTTATGAATTGGGAGTTTGGGAGACACACGGGCTATACAAAGAGTTAAAGACAATAAATATTGTGGTAATTTTGTAATTAAAAGAATTATAAAGCGTAGAGATGTGAAGAGACTTTAACTACTCAAAGAGGCGTGCCACATGCCTTTTAACATTTGTTTTAAAATTTTTAATTTTTCAACAAAATTAAACCTTAGGCCTAATTACTTGAGCTTAAATACAAAAAAGAAGTCTACTCCCGCTATATATGAAGACAAATTTTTGGGCCTATTTTTCCATCCTATTTTTTCGGGCCTAGGGCGGTCGTCCCTGTTGCACCCCCCTAGGACCGGCCCTGTTTCTCTTCCGCGCGCAGCCGTCGCTCGAGCAGGTGCAGGGTCTTCGGTTCAGAAGCACGCCGCTAAAACTCAAATCTGCGATGCTCAACCGATGCTGCCAACTCGCCATTGTAGCCTCACTTCCCACGCCAACACAATAAAAAATCCAAACTGAATTTGAAGGATTTCGATTTTTTCTGATCTGATTCGTTCTGAGTGCTCATGTGCGGTAGGGTGCTCAAGTTCTGGTTGTTGAGGCGTGGCTGGAAGGTATGGTGTTGTTTGTGGGCTGTTACAGATGTACAAGGACGGGTGGGGAGTGGTGAGGCAGGGGTGGTTCGGGGATTTGGGTGACAGGGGAAGAAGAGATGAGACTAGGGCTGGGTGCATGGGGGAGCTTGGGGTCGGGATGGGGGATGGGGAGGTGACTGGGTGTTGATGAGGTAGCTGGGGGGTCAGACGGGGTTGGGGAGGTGGCTGGGGGCCAGGGCGGTGGTTTGTGGTGGTAGTCGGCGGCGGCTCTAGGGTGATGTGCAATGATGGGTTTGAGGGCAATCTGCAGTCTGCGGCGCCAGTCTTGAGGATGGGGTTTGGGGTGTGGTGGCTGCACGGCCTGCCGAAGTGGTTGGTTTATGGTGGTTCAATGGAAGGGACGGATAACGGCTGTCACTGGCCGGGAGAGGGGGCGGCAGTCACTGGCTAGGGGTGGCGGCAGTCACTGGCCAGGGGTGGCGGCAGTCACTGTCCAGGGGGCGACGACAGTCACTGGCCAGGGGTTGCGGCAGTCACTGACCAGGGGGCAGAGTCACTGTGACGGCGGATCACTGTGGCGGTGGAGATATTGTTGCGGTGAGTCACTGTGACCGGAGCAACGGCGACAGTGCCGATGACGGCGACAATGTTGGGGTCGGCGGTCATAGAGTTGCTGGTGCCTGCAAAGGAATATTATTAAAATAATAAATGTATGATTAAATAATAGGAATAAATGACTTTTAGTCACTTTTTTGGAAAAATTTAAAACAAGTCACATTTTTGTCTTTTTCATTCAATTTAGTAATATGAGAATAAAAAGGGCAAAGGTTTTTCACAAGTTTTAGAATGTTTGACTGATTGTTAAATTAAATAATCTCTTTCCAAATTAGATTTTTTTAGTAAATAAAATTTATATATTCATAACTTAAATTGAAATTTTTATACAATCCTAAAAGAAAAACTCCAATTTGATAAAGTTGATTATACTCCATAATACTAGTATAAAAGATTAAAAAAAGACTTTACGTTGAGCGGAGAATTGTGGAAGAGAAATTTGAATTGAACCGGGGTAGTGTTATAATTGGATAATCCATGTCCGTAAGTATTTCGTTTTTATCGAATACAAGAATTTCCTAAAAAGTGATATTCGGTTGAGTTTTTCATACCTTTTCATTTTTTCTAGAAAAACCCTACTATCGGAAAAATTTGTTTTTTCAAGCTTTGATCAGAATTGAAATTTGACCATGTCGTTTGATTAATCTCATCGAGGGAAGAAAACTGATATTTTTCGAAAGCCAACCAGCCACCGCATGCGCTGCCACATGTTGGGAGTGGGAGCACACTGTGTCACCCGCCAAACAAAAGCAGTAGATGATATGTGTCATCGCTTTCATCATCCGCCATTCATCGCCACGTAAGCATCACACAAGCAGCACCGTACCGTCTTCGGTAACGCCACATCAGCAGCCACATGTCCTCTTGCATCAACCAATGTGTCAGCGCACCGTCATCGCAACATCACCCCTGTCATTAATTGGATCCATAAGTTTATGCAATATCCTTATCCTTCACTTGGATAGGGAACAATTGATCACCACTTTTGTATTTTTTACTAAACCAGTGTGTGAAAAGTAATCTTCCGGTTAGGCTTCCTAATCTGAACCGCCATCCGAACAGAGGCGTTTAGGACCCTTCCCGGTGAATTTTTTTGAGCATGTTCTCCATCAAGTTTAGTTTATCCACAAACAATTGCAGCTAAAAATTCAATCCAGAAGGCAGTCAAATAATTTTTGGAAGATAACTGCGCCAAAATATACATATAAAAACGCAGTTATCTTTCAAAAACTATTTTACTGTCTTCCCGATTGAAGTTTTAGCTGAAATTTTGTGTGGGTAAACTAGATTTAATGAAGAATGTGTCCAAAGAATGTATATTATGTGAACTAAAACGGTATATTATGCACGTAATTGAAGGAAAATGGATATAAAAACATATGTGATGTTTTGAGTGGACAAAATGGTATTTATTGATTGTTTAAGACTCAATACACATCGTGTATAAGTTTCGGAGCAAACAGAGTACGTTTCGGCGGTCAATGGATCGTTGACCTGGGGCATACGGCGAACCGACGCCGGCCATGGGTCGCAACCGGTGCCGGTCTGGCTACGGGTTTCAGGTCCGGTTTTTGAAAAATGCGGTTTGTTGCTCGGTTTGAGGCGGGATTGATCCTGGTCATCCTATATATGTATATTTTGCATGGAATTGCATGGAATGTGATGTTTAAATACTAAGGCTTGATAGTTGGTGATTAAATGCTAAGACTTGGTTATAGTTCACCCGTGCAAACGTTTTGCCATATGTGTCCCATGTTTTGGTCTCAACCAGACACAAGGGAAGGCGTTGTAATGAATACCCTGTTTTGGGTCTACGAGCCCACGTTTTGCCATATGTGTCCCATGATTGACTATTGAATATTTCTGCTATTCATTTAATCTGTATTTTGATGTTGTTATGTATGTTTACTTACTGAGTATGGTATGAACAATGTTCATGGACGCCTTGTACAATCCAGTGAGTGTGACTCGCGGGTGACGTCGCTTGATTGTACGTTGGTTGTACACGTTCTTAGATGCGGTCTGAGGCATGACAAGTAAGTGGTATCAGAGCCATCTCAATTTCTAAACTATGTAATCAACCTCTCAAAAGAGTTTTACAAAAAGAGTTTATAAAAAATTATGAGAAATGTATTTTGGTGCATATAGAACTATTGTCACTCAAGGTTCAAGGTCTCTAGTTGTTAAGATGATACCCTTAACATTTGGTATGACGGTGATTTGGGACAATAAGTGTCTATGGTGCTTTTCCATCGATTGACATTGATAGGAGTCTAACGACTCGTCCAAATTTTCTTTCAGAAATGGAGGGAAGGCGCATGCCGATGAGAAACAATCCTACGGGATTAGTACGGCTGATAGCTTCTGTTAGAGCTAGCAGGGCGGGGTCACGGGCCTCTAGGGGAAGAGTTGGAGGTCGTGGAGGCCCTCGAGGCCAAACAGTGAACAATGGCCATGTGAGTTCAGTGTATGAAACTAACATCGGGGATTACGACTCTACCTATGTTCTCGAGACGGGACATGTGGAGACCCCATATGATGGGGGGTGATTTTCATACTGATGATGATAATGATGAGAGTGATGCCCGTTTTGCACAAATGGGGGAGGTACTCGAGTGGTACCCAAAGAAGAAACAGAGGAGAGAACCAAGACGCCAAGCTAGGCGTGCCTCCCAAGGAGGCTCAGGTCAAGGAGGTCGGGGAGCTTCAAGGTCCGTTTCGTGGACGTCCCAAGGTGGGCGTGTAGGGGAGTTCTGTGTTAGAATCTCCAAATACCTCAAGAAGGCTAGGGTCTAGGGGTGTAAGTCTTTCGACGGCACTGAAGACATTATCGTTGCTGCCGACTGGATTAAGAAGGTGAAGGATGCATCTAGAGACATGGAAATTACACGTGACGTGAAGCTAATTGTTGCTTCACGTTTGCTTGAAGGAATGGCTTCTACATGGTGGGAAAGTGTAGAAGGGGAATACCATGTGGCCGTCTCTTGGGAAAGCTTTGAACAGGAGGAGTTCTATGCTCAGTACTACTCTGACTTCGAAGTTAATGTGAAGCGGAGGGAGTATACCAACCTCTGACAAAAGGAAGGTAGTGTTGGGTGTGTTTCGGAAAATAAAGGAAATTAATTAAAATAAATTAATTAAATAAAATGACAAGAGAAAAACAAGAAAGGAGATGAAGCAGAATTAGTCAAAGCTCGTGCTACGCACGATGTCATTAAAATGTATTTGTTGCCTCCCACGGTGCTAGGAGCGTTGCAACAATCGTTTCCCAGGATACGATGACTACGAACTAATGTTTCAGCACACAAACAAGAGTTCCAGTGAACGAAGACCAAGTATGAACACATAAGGAATTTGCAGAGTAGCTGGAAGTGTTTTTAGCTCAAGAAAATGTGAGGAATGTATTGTGTGTTGTGTCTGTTGCAAACCACATGCCAGCCATTTATAGGAGGATTTGTTGTGTGTTAAATGAGGTGTTAATGGACCTGAACGTTGGACATCAATGACCAGTCCGTTGGGCATTGAATCGTCCATAAACTGTCCATTTAACGCATCATTAAAAGAGAAGAACGCTGGCATTAACTTTCGTAACGGTAGAATTGCGCGACAGAAGACCCCCCAACAGAACACCCCTTCGAGGGGTTCTGCCCGAAGCCAACAGAACACCCCTTCGAGGGGTTCTGTCCGAAGCCAACAGAACACCCCTTCGAGGGTTCTGTCCGGCCAACAGAACACCCCTTCGAGGGGTTCTGTCCGAACTCCGAAGCCAACAGAACACCCCTTCGAGGGGTTCTACGCGACGCCACCAGAACACCATACCGAGGTGTTCTGGTCGAGGCCTTCTGTCCGGAGCACTTCTGGGAAAAAATAAACGTTTCGGGAAGAAAACAAAAATTAACCGTATCTCTTAAGAAATAGATTTTTGGACAGCATTCGTGTCCGCAGGTCGCCCATGAGTCGCGGTGTTTCTTCTCCGTTTCGGGATTTGATCGGCACCCCCTGCGCGTAAGAGAGAGCCTTTACCTTTAGGAATCTTAACTCCTAAAAAGAGGCTTCCCTTTATAAGGGGGTGAAAATCCCTTGAGTTTTCCGGTGTGGGATAAAACACACTAGAAACCCATCATTTTCCCAGTTTTTCCATTTCAACGAGTGAACTTCGAGAATCAATTTCTCATTCACCCGTTATCCGTTTTGAGTATACCACATATCGAATTGTAGCCCTTCACAAGGAAAATCTGAAACCACTTTGACCCGACCCAAATCGAAAGTGGACCCCACTCAAATAATTGTCCCAAAATGACCATTTAATGCAATTTTTAACACATTTTTCCAACAGGTAGCACTGTGAAACAGTTGGAGCAAGAGTTTTCAACACCCAAATCAATTGCATAACTGGTTACATTCTCCTCATAGGCTTCAAAAAGTTTTTTCATTAGATAAAGCTGACTTTAGCATTAGGTATGTGGAATTCCACCTAGTTGGAACATCAAATGCAGTCCATATTTAGCTTCCACCCCAATTAAGTCAGATATGTCCTTAAACTTTTGAAGCCTAGCAGGAGAATTCTTAACATACTTAACTGCTTCGCTAACCATGAATATGGAAGTGTCAGCTTGCTTTAAACCATCTTGAACTTCCAATTAAGAGTCACCCAAGATAAAAGTTTTTTCTTGAAGAAGCCTACAGTTGTATCATTACTACTTGCATTATCAACAGTCACAATAAAGATGTTTTTAGCCCCCAGTCTAATAAGCAGTTCCCAAGAGCTTTACCAATGTACTCCCCTTTATGAGAAGTAACTTGGACAAAGGAAATAATCTTCTTTTGGAGATTCTACTAGTGATCAATGAAATGGTCAGTAATACACATGTAGTTGATCCTTTGTACAGAGGTCAATGTGTCAGTAGTAGTACTTACCCTTATGATGGTCTCCCTAAATACATTTTTCAGATTTATCCTCTCATCTAAGTAGATTTGGTAAATGTCCCTGGCAATGGTCCACCTAGATGGGATCTTAAACCTAGGGCAAGCTATGGACATAAAGGTTCTAAAACCCTGTCTCTCAACATACATAATAGGGAGCTCATCAATTATATGAATTTCTTCAAGAGCTCTTCTAATTGCAGTTTGGTCAAACACCCAAGTCCCTATAACCCCTGCAGGTTCTTCAGAAGGACTAACATCACTGATTGTTTGAGAGGTTAAGATTGCTTGCCTAGTCTCCTTAGCATGTGTGTTGTGAAGACAACTGAGCATGTGGTTTCTAAGAGATGAAGTGCCATGCCTTTTGGACTCAACAATATAATTTTGCACAACAGTCACATTTCCCCTTAACCAGGACTCCCTTCCCATCATAAATCTTCTCAAAGTGTTCCCATATCTTGGATCTGGATTCACCCTTTTCCTCTTTAGCCAAGAAATAACAGATGTATCAGTATCTTGAGTGGTAGTATTATTCTCTACAATGGGAGCTTCCACTGCATGTTTTTGGCTTTGAGGAGACTGAGCAGATACATGAATGGTAACATTATCTTGACCAGACACAAGAATGGTAACATTATCTTGACCATCCATCTATATAAGTAGTTAAGTACACAAGGTAGATTAGACTTCAACAGTTAAACTTCCACATTTAACCTTTTATAATGCAGAATAAGGCTAGGGTTGAGGGTCCAATTATTATTATTTTAGTTTACAAAAATGAAGTCTGGAACAATCAGTAAGCTAATTTACAGAAGATGTTAAACAACTGTCGAACTCTTCCCTACAGACTTAGAAGAATCAATTGACTTTTACTATTCCTTTGACGGTTAGAGTCACACATGTAGCTTCTTTTTTATGCAAGAAGCTTCAATTGTTTACCTTCCACACTTTACCTTTCAGAATACACAACACAACTATGCCTCAGACTTCATGCCTCCATCATCATTCTTATATGCACATATAAACATAAGTCATATACCTTTCTCATATGCATATTGAAACATAAGACAGTGAGGCTCCAATATCATTCACATATACATCTATTCAAACATAAGACATACATCTTTTAGAATTCAGAACAAACTTGAGGATTTATCATCATTCACATATGCATATTCAAACATCACACATACAACTTTCAGAATTCAGAACAACCTTGAGGCTCCATCATTATTCACATATGCATATTCAAACATGAGGCATACAACTTTCAGAATTCGGAACAAGCATGAGGCTCCATCATCATTCACATATGCATATTCAAACATAAGGCATATACATTTCAGAATTTAGAACAAGCCTGAGACTCCTTCATCATTCACATATGCATAGTCAAACATAATGCATACAACTTTCAGAATTTAGAACAAATTCGAGACTCCATCATCATTCACATATGCATATTCAAACATAAGGCAAATAGCTTTTCAGGATTTAGAACAAGTCTGAGGCTCCATCATCATTCACAAATGCATATTCAAACATAAGGCATACAACTTTGGCACACTTATAATACTTAGAGTTCACATTTCAAATACGCACAGTTTAGTACTCAGAATTCAGATATACAATACTTTATCAGTGAGGAATCAGGATTCACATTTCACCAAAAATTAGTAACAACAACAGAGTATCAAGCATGAATACATTAACATCATCATATGTCCATAGTCACTCGTCAAGTGTATAAGGGTATTAAATATGAATTACATCGTCAACATCATCATACTATCAATTTATCAAATATTCAAATACAATCATCATCTATATGAATCAATTCAAATACAATCATCATCTATATGAATCAATTAAATACAATCATCATCTATATCAAATATTCAAATACAATCATCATCTATATTCAACATCATCATTTATTGATCTAGGTCATTTGCTTCCCAAATCCAAAATACAATTACATCATTTATATGAATCAATTAAATCTTACATTAACACTGTAACACATAACAAATTCACAACAAAACCGTAGTTATAAATACCTCAGAGACGATGAGATAGACTACAATTAGGACTTAGGGAGTTAGGGTTAAGAACTTCCACGAAATAGGGTTTCAGACTTCGAACGATCGAAAAATGACTTCCACCAAATAGGGTTTCAGTGTGAGAGCTTCCAATAAATAGGAGTCTTAAGTGGGAGAACTTCAGATTTCAGAACATCACACTAACCAAAACACCAAAAACAATGGTTAGGACTGTGATTGAAGGTCAGAAGGAAATCAAAGACCGAGAGGAGAGTAAGGTGTGAAGAGTGAAGACGGAAGAGAGAGGACAGAGCGAAGAGTCAAACATAGTTCGAAGAGGCGGATATGGTTAGGTTGGTGAGCAGAGGTATAAGTATGTGTGTATGTGTGTATGTGCCCGGGTCCCAAAATGACGTCGTTTAGCATTGGATGGAATTTCAATGAACTGAAACCTAGTCCCCCTTTTTTATTCAAAGTGGCGCCCTTTTAACTGGGATTTAGAATGCATTCTATTTTATGTAATTGTGGTAGTTCGATCGCGTTATTTCTTTATTTCTATCATTTCCGGAATATGAGTGTGTGACTTGTTATAATGGATCCTATTCATAGTCCATAAAATTTGGTTATCTTACTTACTAGAGTATCTGAAACACGAGATCTATTTGAACTATGATTCAGACTTCCTATTAAGACCTCGTGCCCGGGTTCCACACATACACACACACATAATGCTAAACGACGTCGTTTTGGGATTTCGGATATTCGCGCGGATCGGGTTCGGGATTTATAAACCCTACCCGCCACCGGGTACCCGCCCATAGCTGTCCAAATTTTAGGATATGGGTTATCGGTTTAGATATCCATATCCAATCGGATATTATCTAGGGAAAAAATCGGATATATCGGGTCAGATCGAGTTTTGCTCAGCCCTACCACCGTCGACTCAGTGGCAGATCTCTTCAATGCAAGTGTGTTCATGCGAACACACAAACATATAAAAACAACGAGAATATATATGTCTAAATTAGAGTAATAATTTATTTATTACTACGTATTATTTTAAGGGGAAAACGTGTAATTTTGAACATCCAAAATATAAATTCTAGGTCCGCTACTCACTGTCGTTCACATATGTATGTGTGAACGTTTAGTCAGTGTATATGCTACATAATCTTCTACGAGTGATTTTAAAAAGGGTAATGACTGTATGCATGGCAACACTTTAAATGTACAAGAATAAGATATTGAATATCGCACCAAAACCCTCATGTTAATTTATTTACGGGTGACATATTCATTTTATTCCATTTTATGAGTGTTGCTCATGCAAAGAATGTAAAATTTTAGACATGTTTATAACATTTAATACAAAATGTACAAATAAAACTATCACAAAAATCAGAAATAAAAATAAAATTTAGTCAAGGATTATTATGTTTATTGAATTATAAAAATCTAAAAAACAAGAGAAGAACATAATACTATTTCACATATCTTTCTTGTTACATTTAGAAAGTGTGTACGCTTTCACAAGTTATGGGAATGAAGACAAATAGGAAGACCTTCAACAGGAGTGGGCATGGGATCATATTGCACTTTCTCATCTGGCACAAGTAAGCTCCACCTAAATCTCGTAATGAGATTGTGTAAAAAAATTAGTATCTCCAACCGAGCAAACTCTTTACCAATGCACATCCGCGGCCCTCCTCCAAAGGGGATATATGTGTAAGGCGGGTGGCCTCCTTCGAATCTCAATGGGTCAAAATTCATCGGGTCTTGGAAAAAACTCTTATCGAGATGTGTATTCGGAGCATCCCAATAAAACTGTAAAAATTCAAAATTATAGGTTGAACTACATTTGAATGATGATTATATTATTGCTCTTACTATTACTACTCCTTTTGCCACTACAAAAAAATATCAAGAAAATAAAAGTTATGTGGAAAAACAAGATGACTAATAATAAGGGATTAATAAGTACTCCCTCCATCCCATTAGAAGGTTTCCACTTTCCTTTTTTGGATGTCCCACATAAAGGTTCTCATTTCCATTTTATGAAACAATTAACAATCTGAAGTGACAAATTAATCATTAAATATTAAAAATAATGCATTTATAACATCACAGTTATCAATACTAACTACATTATATGATTATAATATATACCTATTAAAATTATTTCTCAAAATATACTCGAAGTACTTTATTTAATTATTGTCTAAATAACTGTGTCGTTTTGCTAAAGGAACCTTCCAACGGGACGGTGGTAGTACTACTTATTAGGAAAATTGCCCTAGATAGGACTAAAAACGCTTGTGTATTTCATAGTAGGACTATCATTTTTTTCAAAAATAAGAGTAATTATTGCCATGTTTTGGCAGTACCAGACTTTAAACGTGACAATATTTTCAAAGCTTGGCAGTAATAATTCTTATTTAGGGAATAAAAATATGAGAGTCCTATTTTAGAATACGCAAACGCTTTTACTCATATTTTGGGAATTTTCCCTTATTACTCCACCATCCCTTGTAACTTGTCATTTGTATCCGGCACGAAGAATAATAAAGTAAAAACTGTGTGGTTGAGATTTGTGTAGGAGGAGAGGGAAATAGTAAGAACTAAAAGAAAAAGTGACATATTTTTTGGGACAACTAAAAAAGGAAAGATAGACAAAATTAGTAGGGACGGAGGGAGTATTGTTTCTATGTGTGCTTGTAGGGATGATATTCATATTCAATTCGTCGGATGCTTGTAGTGTATCTCTCTGGTTAAATTATTCATTGGGTAACCCACAAAAAGTCAGAAATATCTACTATATTTTCACGAATAACAGCAGTCACAATCCTAGATATACTCGCCCGTCGCCCCACACTACTACCCTGTTTCTTGTCAATAATGTAACAAATGTTATACAATCCACAACGGCTACATATAAAAATGCAAACCAACATATACTCAGTAAAATATTGTACTACTTCTCCTATTAGGTTAATCATTTAGCACGGAATTTCAATCCCAATGACAAATAACATGTAAGGTTGTACTGTCTTTTTTTATAATTCTATTAACTATTAAATTCTATTAAAAAAAGGTTGTGCCATTAAGGCATTAACTATTAAATTTTTATTATCTATTGTTTAATAATATTATATGTGTGTATAGAGAGATTGAATCTACCACTCCATCCTACTAAAATTATCTCATCTTTCTTTTTTGGTAAAATTTGTGTGGTTCTAAATAATTCTTACTTTTTGCTTACTTTATAAATTCAATATCAATTATACAAACTCACTTTTCTTAATAATTGCACCACTTCTTCATGTATCAATGTTAGTGGGACATAGATACTAGTACACAACCATCTTTACAATTTATAGACACATATATTAGAAATAGTTGTTCTCTCACATAATTTTGAAGTTCATAAATTTATTTTAATGATACTTAAGTGAATATGTACTTTGATGATAATAAATGTACTGTAATTTTGTAGTATACTTAAGTAAGTGATTACTTTATATTTGGTTGATAACTTGATAATGGGGCGGTTACTCTATAGAGAAACAAGACGTGCATAATTGCAGGAAGGAAAATTATCATTGACCGAGTTGAGGTTTAATTTATAATCATTTACACGTCTACAACATAAAAATATACTCTTATCCCTCTTCCTATCCTTTAATGACGGCTAAATCGCTTAATTTATATTTAGAGAAAATCATAGATACAGTTCTACAATTTGTTATTGTGTTCGCGTTTAATGTTGTACTTTTATTCTATCACAAATCTGATCAGATAATTAATAAATTTGTTCATATTAAAAACTCTTCCTCCGGAAATCAAATTTAATAAAACAAAAGACAATAAGAAATGACCACACTCTAGATAGTTCGGTTTATTTCTTTCGGTTTGAAAAATGACTGAATTGAAAAAAGTTGACCAAATCATGATAAAAATAGAACCCTCTAACATCTCTAATTTTCATTTTAGACACTCTTTCTTCACAAAACAAGATCATTATACGTATAACAATAACGTGTCAAATAATATTTGACAAAATATGATCACGTTTACATGTGAATTAGTGGTAGACACTGACCTAGAAAAAATAATATTCCTGTTTTGGGTCGGTTCCGGACCCAGACTGGTTGATGCTAAAAAATTACGGAAGCCCGAGACCTATATTTCTTGCCCCGGTCTCCCATCCAATTCAGACATGTTCTCGATTTTTATTTATTTTTATATATTTTTAAATCCTATGTCTCTCTCCCCACTTCTTTTTCAACTTTTAAATGAACCTTCATCTGTTTTAAAATAATGCCCACAATGATTTCAATGCAAAACAAAAAAAACAAAGAAATCAACAGGTCCGGGATCGGGATCGACGGGTCCCTGATCCAAAAAGGGAGGCTCGAGACCTTTTTTCAGCCAGTCCGGTCTCAGTCTTGGCCTAAAACCTAATTTTCCGGTCCCTACACCTTATCCGTTGATAATGTAAATCATAAAAGTTAGTATTTCCCAAACAAATTTAAATCAGGTACAATAGCAAACCCCAAAAAATAATTTTTTTATCTAAAATATAGTTTAGAGTTAGATTCAATTAATTTCGTTTGGCTTCTCTCAATTTTGGTCAATGTTAGCATGACTTGGTCGGCATTTTTCAATTAAGTTATTTTTCAAATCCAAAGGCATAAAGGGAACTATCTAGAGCAAGGTAATTTTTTGATTTTATTAGGTTCAATTTCCGGTGAAAGAGACTTTATCAGATCTATATCTATAATTTTCTTGATAAATTTATTAATTATCAAATCACATATGTGATTGAAAATTATTCTGTCATTAAAAGAGGACATGACAAAAAATTACGAAACTATATCTACAATTTTCTCTAAACATAAATTAAAAGTTACTTAACTATCATTAAAAGATATGAGGTAAGAGTACATTTTTATAATGCGGGAGTGGGAGTGATAATACATCAAATCTCAAAGGAAGTCAATGATAATTGCTGTAGAGGAATAATCATCCCCAACCGTGTGTTGCCATCTATACATATCCATCTAACAAGACAAAATCGATATTATCTTCAATATTTCCCCCATTAAATATAGTATAAACACATAACAAATGGTGATAATAAGACTATTAGGTTATGTTGGGATCCCTCCTTAATTGGAGAGGTTCTAGAAAATTCTATAGCTTTATAGAGAAGTATAGAATTTTCCAGAACGTTCCGGAGAATCCTAGAGAAGTCTAGAACTTTCTTGAAGATTAGAGAATAGTGTGGAGTCCTCTGGAATATTCTGGAGATGTGTGAAACCTTCCATAAGCTTATGGAAAAATATGGAAGGATATAGAAGGGAGTAGAAGAGTATAGAGACTCTTAGCCAAGAGTGGAGAAGTATAAATAGGGGTAGAAGGCTTCATTCCTTACCATCCTAGCCAAGAGTGAATCTACTTCTTAGAGTGAGAAAGTTAGAGAGTCTTTTTGAGAGAGAAGAGAGATAGCTTGAGAAGTTCTTATCCTCAAACTTGAATGAGCCACCATTGAGTGAGTCAGTTTTGTAAACACATTCTTGTAATCTTACTATTCTTTTGTTTAGTGGAAGAATCTCCGAATTAGAGAATTATACTCGTGTGCTCCCATTGCTACCTTAGTTCTTAAGTGTCTATCTTAACTATAAGAAGCGGGAAAATCCGAGTTTTCCCCAACATAAATTGACACCATTTGAATGTTTGACAATTTGATAATAACTATTACACCAAAATGTTGTGTGTGCGCACATTGCAGTTTTAAAGAAAATGATGCTCTTCGTGGTAAATATGAAGTCACAAAAACGGGTGCACCTTTTATTCACAACAAAGCTCATTTGTGTTTTGAAAAAACATTGTCTACGATTACAATAAAGTTCATTTGATTCACAAAAATAACACATTTTTGGCGTCTTTTGCACTGTTAAATCTAAAATATAATACCCTATATAAATATATTGAAAATTATTACCTTCCAGCCTTTGGGAATGTCATAACCTTCATAGGTGATGTCCTCAAGTGCTTCTCTGAAAGTTCCAGGGACAGGAGGATATAGCCTCATAACTTCAGAAACAACATTCCATGAATACTTCATCTTTTGTATGTCATTCCAATTAAGAAACTGTCCAGCTTCTTTTGATGATGCAATCTCTATTTGCTCTGCTTACCCGAAAAAAGACATTTAAAATAAATGCATTTCTCATTATTTTTCAATTGTCATTATGAAGGTTGCGTCAAGAAAAATAAAACACTGTCAAGAGCTATTGTACTATTTAAAAGCCGCCATTGCCTAATAAAATGGGCAGATCAACGCCTTCTGACTTTACATATCTCGTTAGAGGAGACTAGTTTTCTGATGTGCATGTTGTTGGGTTGCGGGGATGCGGTGCCAGCAATTCTGCGAGCTTGTTTGTGCAATCGATCGTGGCACTCTGCCCCTTCTATAAGGGGGAGAACGTGCTACATTATCACTGATTGCTTTTAGTATAGCGGTAAACGCAACGATCCACACATGCTCTTTATAATTCTTAATCAGACAGAGATTCTAATTAAACTCTTATGAGCTTAAGGTTCTATATAAGAAAAGTAGTTCAAAATCATACGGCTTAAGAGATGCTTTGGTGTAATATGTATAAAAAGGATAAGAAATTGTGTGAGTTCATACCTTGAAGGACCTTTTCATAAACATGAGGCAACTCCCCAAGCTTCTTTACAAGCAGGGTGATAGTTACACTGGAAGTGTCATGGCCAGCAAACAAAAGCACAAGTATATTGTTCACTATATGCAAGTCAGACATGAAGTTCCCATCATCGTCCGGTGTGAGAAGCAAATGTGAGAGAAGATCATTGGCGGTTGAAGTTCCGTTCTGCCTCATCATTTCTCTTCTCTCTTTTAAAATCGCAAGAAGCTCTTCCTTGATAAGAGCACTGGCTCTTGTTGCATAGTAAAATCTCGTCCCCGGGACCTTAAGAGGCAGTGATATGACTCCCTTGAGCACAATGTGGAATAGGACCGAAAGCTTGTTTATCTGGTTTGGATCTTCAACACTCATAAAGAAGCGGCAAGCTAGTTCGAAAGTATACAACTTCACAACATGGAACACTTTCACTGTCTCATCACCTTAACACACACCAAAGATTCTATTTTCAATATATTTATTCTAGCATATTAAGTAGTCAAGTTCTCTACTTCTCAATCCTGTAATGTAGTAATAGAATAATGTAGGAATTTATAATAAAAGGACTTAGAGTTGAGTTAACTCATGGATGGTATCAATTTTTCAACTAGTTGGTCCAAGTTCTTTATAGTTCAATTTATGAGTCGTAATCCAATTGTTCAATATTCAAGAACTCTACTCTAACAACATTATTTCTCAAGATATTTGCTCGAAATTAGTTTAGAAAAGGAAATTAAATGTCACAATCATTTTTCATAATTTAATCCCATTACTTATGGTCAAGACAAGGGCACAAGGTTAGAGATGAAAGCAATTAGGGAATACTTGACATCAGGAGATCAATCCTATTTCATATTTTACGTTTACCTTGTTACGAAGATCGTACTAATAGTAGATTTTAGTTGAAGTGTTAAAAGGTAGGTTTTAATTTATCAATAAAAATTGTTTTGAGGTTTTGATAACTTAGAATTTCGAACTTTGGTCACCAAAGTTATGTAAATTATTAAGGGGATTGAAGTGGTAAAAAACCAAAGTTAAATGATCTTTTATTGTTTGTCCCCCTCTTTTATAGAAATGTTCTTAACGCCAATATAGAGTGTTGATTCAAGTTAGTCGATCCAAATCTCTTTCCAGAATATGGTTTTGGATATAATTTAAGTGAGTAATTTGAGTGATTTATATGTTGAAATTGTACCATATGTAAAAAGGAGCAAAGAAGGGGGAAATGTCATACTTGTCATTCGCTCTTCTATTTCAATTAGAGCACCCGTAATTATTGTCAAGTTCTTAATTTATAACACTTGTTACTTAGCCACATCATTAATGGACAATTATAACTTACTGGTACTTAACAAAAGTACTACAGAGTAGTAAATTAGTGATGTTATAGAAAGGGAATTAGAATTTATCCTTATCAGTTATCACACAAAAATCCTCCAAAAGCTTGTGTGAATCTAGCAAGTACAATATATATAATATCTGAGATTAGCTTAAAAAGATTAATAATATTATTCATATCATTAAAAGTGCGTCTTCTTTTAAGGTGCTCGTTTTCTAAGAACTTTGCAGTTAAACGTGCTTGTACGCAAGGGCAGCCCTAGGTTGCAGGGGATGGGGGCCGTAGGCCCAAGAAAATGTGAAAAAATTAGGGCCAGGTTTAGTTCTTTATAATATGTGTTGTAGGCTGAATTTTCAGGCCTAAATTAATAACTTTTGAGGTCAAATTGTTTAAGATGCTTCCGGATGGATTTTTTTGATGCAAATTTATGAACATGTTTTCTATGAACTTTAGATTATGCCCACAAAAATTCAGTTTAAAATTCATTCTAGAATCAGTTAAATAAATGATTGAAAATCACTACGCTTTTTATGCGTATTTTGGCGCAGTATTTTCCAATAATTTATTTAACTTACTTCTTAATTGAATTATAAGTTAAAAATTTCGTGGGCATAATTTACACTTGATGAAAAACATGGTCACGAATTTTCATAAAACACCACTTGGAAGCAGATTAATCTGATATGATTATTTAATTGACTTATTAATTGATTTCAGTAATAGTTGATTGTTTGATTTCTTAATTGTTGATTATCATCTATTGAGTGATGGTGTTATAACTGGTTGATTTTGTTAGACAAAAAATTCAATTGTAATTAAATTCATAATTTTAATCAATTTCAAGATGTAATAAAAATGATTAAGTCTAGATAGGATAAAGAAAAAAATGAGAAGATTAGAGAAAGCGGAAGTACGACACTAAGTAAAAAATGTTCAATGGTAAAATTTGTTTGTGTAAAGAAAATCAAAATCTGGATGTCCTCCTCAAGATGAGAACTCGGAGAAGAACAATAGTTTAGCTACCAAAAATGAGTTGATTCCTTAAATAGGACTAAAGTATTGGCAAAACGCACAAATATGACCACTATTAATTCCTTCGTAAATAAGGACCACCAATTTTATAATATTATTGGTTTAAACATAAGAAGGTTTTACAATTTTCTTATAAATGTCTTGAAATACTTAGTTTTATTTTATTATTATGCATGTTAGTTTGGACAATAAAGAGTTTTACAATTTTGTTTTAAATTAGACCCATTTTAACCCCCCCCCCCCCCCCCTCGGCCTTCAAACATAACAGACCGGCCCTGCTTGTACGAGATACTCTTAGGATGGGTTACCCTATGACGTTTCTTAGGGAGCGCATGAGTGAGGACAAAGTGTGTACTAATGACTCGTGTTAATGCGGACATGACTAGGTTTGGAGAGCATCCGGGAGTAACGACCTTGGACCTTGTGGATTCGGGTTGTTACAAGTGGTAATACAGCAACTCTGTGATAGTTTGTTGATCCAATAAATATGGTACATACGAGCACTTAGCAGAAAAAGGATTTTAGGGCTTTTTAGATTTGTTTACGGGCGCAACGAAGACGTTGTGTTCCTAAGTGAGCGTGATTGTAAATTTGTAATGTCTAAGATTACCTTAAAAATATTAATAGACTACTCATACCAAGAGAAGTGCACCTACTTTTAAGGAGTTCATCTAGTAAGAACTCTACAATTAAACGTGCTTGTACGTGAGTATTTTTAGGATGAGTTACCCTGAAAAATTTGTTACGAGTGAGGACAATGTGTGATGGTTTATTATGCATATCTAATAAATTGAATAAACAATTTATAACAATTCAACCCTGCAAACAGGTTAACTCTTCATCATAAAGTTAAATCGATCTTTTTATATACATTTACAAAATCATCACAGGTTAAATGTGTTAATTACTGCCAAATAATTTTCAATGTTTTTCACCCTTTCTTCTTCTTTTTCGGATACTAAATTGGTGTACAAAAATTAGTAATTATTAATTAATTAATTTCTATATACCAAGCCAAACTTCCATTGCTTGATTGATGGAGAGTTTGAAAAATACTCAAATTCTACATTTTCATACACAGTTTAATTACTAGAAAAATATGTGGTGTACACCTTTGGTGTACACCTTTTGTGTACACACGTCTGTCCCCAGCAGACGAGTTGTCTGTCCACAGACAATTCGTCTGTTGGGGACAGACGTGTGTACACAAAAGGTGTACACCAAGCAAAGTTGTAATTACTAAAGCACAGTTTTCTTTCATTTGATACTCAAATTAAAGCATCAAGGAGTAACGACACATCGACATTGGCTCTTGCGGCATCGGGTGTTGCAGTATATATATCATGTCGGTCTATGTGTGTCACTTCAATTTTTATCACTTAAAATAGTATACTACGTGTAAATTCAGCTCCATCAATAAATCAAACTTTCTACTGATTTATACGTATTCATTCAGTTAATTCAGTTTGTACTGCAATCCAGCATCGTCATTTTTTTGCCAAATATTTTTTGTTGAATAATTATAATTTTAAAAGTCAAACATTCTGATGCAAAAATAAATAAATTTGGAGTCTAATTTTGTTGTTGTTAATTTAGAACTATTTTTGCAAGAAATAACTGAAAGATGTAAAAAAGTATTTTAATCATAAGATCTTAATTAACCAGAAACCGGCAGACGCTCTTTCTCTCTCTAAGAGAGAAACCATAGCATAGGAGCGGCCATCTCCCCTAGATTTAGGGGTTGTTTTCTCCGCTTTCGTCTTTGACGAAGTGCGGTTTTCTTCCGCCATTCGTGAGGTTTCTTCTTCGGCAGGCCACACCGCCTATATGGCTGTCAAAGGTTGTGCACCCCTGACAAATAGGTGGAGAGTTTCGAGGATGTCGTTCATGGTTGATCTCAAAAGGTAATGGACGAAGCGTGAAGCTAGGGGCTGGAACAGATTTGGATTCGAGGGCATCCGTGTTAGGTGGCGAAAAAGGATGCTTGGTAGAGATCATGATGAATAAGAGACAAAGAGAGGAAGAAGCTACAGTATGCTGGACCGTCCCCCTCCTGAACCGTCGCCATGGAGTGCAGGAGAGTCTAGGGTTTAGAAGAAGCATTTTAATTTTACCGTTTGCTTGATATTTATTTTTCATGATCAAAATGTTTATTTTTCTATTGGTTACTTTTATTGTTGTAAGACTCTTGCATTAGGATTGGGTGATGGGAGGTCTGCTTTAACCGTCGTTGGCTCATTTAGGCCCATTATAGGATCAACGAGTCATATTGCTTTTTTGAAGGTGATTGATTCTAAGTCTGGTTGGAGGGCTGACGGTTTCTTGTGGTCCTTTTGTCGTTTTACCCCATATGTGAATGTTGTGATATCAATTTAAGCCCCCTTCTTCCAAAAAAATTCATAAGATCTTAATTTTAACACTTAAATTTATTTAACAAAAATTCTGAACATAAAAATCTCCACCAGATGAAACTTATTTTTTTTTATTTTTTTTATATGTACTATTGGTGTCATATGAGAGGTAATACAAATTAAGAATTTTGGTATAATTTTTATAAAAATTGAAGTATAAATAAAAAAGTTATAACACATTAAAGAAATCTGAGATTTTTAATAGGAATTTTTACTTGAATATTACTAAAATAAAGCCAATTTCCAAAAATGTGATCATTTTTACAAAAGGACAAAAGTGTGACTAAGAAGGTCATAAAATTGGGAAAATATTATGTCACTGTCGAATTTTTATGTCACTGCTAGATTTTTGTAACCGTCATATGTCATCATCATGTTTTTATGTCACTTTTGAATGTCACAATCAGTTATTGTGTCATTTACGAATGTCACTGCCATTTATTATGTCACTTTCGGCATTCACTACGTGTAACGTGTCACTATGACGCTGGAAAATTTTTCGGAAACTTTTTCCGCTGAAAATGAGATAGAACCCCCACCATAGTTTCCGCTCCAGAAACCGCCGCCATGCCACCACCGCGACAGCCACCCTCCCCAAGACCCCAACCCCAACCATGTCCGGCTAATCGTGACAACAAAAAACACCAATACATCCCCACAACCTACTGCCGCCGTCGCACCAATCTGTCACTGCTGTAACATTCCGCCCGACAGCATCTGGCCCACCTGGCTTACCGCCGCCGTCGATAGCTCGTAGCCTAACCTCCTCAGCCCCCAAACCGCCCTCTCCAGCCCCTGGCCCAAATCTTGTCCAAAGCCACTGCAATACCCCCAACCCTAGCCGTTCCAATTACTGGATCCGGATCTGGATCAACCGTCGGTGATGCTCCTCGCCGCCGGAGTGTAGCACGACATCTCTTAGAAACTATAACTATCACAGATCTGAACATTGACGATGACAACAGAAACGATCTGTCTACTCCATCCACGAAAGGAGATGACGACGGCCAAGGAGATGATGACAACTAGGGCATCGACCGGATCTGGAAAGGACGGCAAAGAACAGGGCGGCGACGGTGATTCTTCTGCTCTGTCCGCGGAGGGCAATGGCGAGGAAGAGACGGTCCGATTGCTCTGTCCGTAGAGGAGCTCCATGTCTTTGCGTCGCTGTATTGCTCCATCCTCAGGAGGAGTTCCATGTCATTGAGTGCACCAATAAGGAAACGAGAGGCCACTGAGCAAGATATTGAGCACACGAAGAAAGAATTAAAACGGAAGGCTTGAGTGAGATGTTTTAGCTTTGGTTAGTTTTTTGTCAAATACTGCCTCCATCCTTGATAACTTTGCCTACTTTCCTTTTTTGGTTGTCTCAAAAACTTTGTCACTTTCCCTTTTAATCAATCAATTTGTGGCTCCTGTTATTTCTCTCTCCTCTGCACAAATTTCTACCACACAATTTTTACTTTATTATTCTACGTGTCGGTCAAACATGTCAAACCTTTAAGGGAAAGAGGGAGTAGGAATTTAGTCATTATTTTGTCTCCTAAAAGTTGGGGAGTAATATTTGTGCTATTATTTCTTTTTAATATTCTTGGCCCCACATACTTTTGAATTGTCATGTACGCATAAGGCATTGTTGTGGCTGCATTTCTCTCCGTGAATAAGCCTCCAAATACCCACCGAAGAGGTGCTAGGTACCCACTTTCCAACCCACCGTTCCAAAAGGTGGAATCTCCCACCCCAGGAGCCCCCACACCTCGACCCGATAGAATTTTTGGGAGAATGTAAGTCACGGTGATCCAGTCCAACACGCAGGAACTGTAACCTCCACACGGCCGCTGCGGGTTTTGAACCTTGGTCATTGTTCCGAAATTCCCACCACTGAACCAATTGAGCTACCCGTGCGGGTTCCACTTTTCAACCCACAAATACATGGATCGTAGAATATTTGAGGGTGAAAATCTGAAATTTGGTTTTTCACCCTCCGGTTTGCAACCAGCCTAAAACTAATAAATTTATATTTTAAGGTATTTAAAGTTCACCCAGCCCCACTTTCCCTTTTTATTATCTTTTCCATTTTAACATAAAAGTTTTCTCTCTCTAGAGCAAGCCTTCGCCGCTAGGGCTTTTCTCTGCTATCTGGTATTCCGAGGAGTAGCGCTGAGAGGCGGTAGTCAGGTCAGTGAGCGGAGAAGATTGGCACGAGTCGGCGGCGGCTTGACGATTGCGACTCTACTGCTGAAGCGAGACGTTTGCTCAATCGAGGGTGTTATTGGCTAGTGGAGGTCGGTGGCTGGAGGTCTGTGGTTAGAGTTCAACAACATCTATAGGGTTGATTCTTCGATGGAAGAAATTGTTAACCAATACAAACAGATGGCAATAGGCGAGGACAACGAGGAATTGATCTTCGATGACGACGAAGGGGGAAGGCGGCGGCAGGCAAGGGCAAAGCTTTTTCAACATTAATGTTGTAAGACTTCAATTACTCACCCTCCACCTGAACCACCGCGCTTTGGGAAGAAGAAAACGTTCGACTAGATCTCCTTTATTGTGGTTAGTCAAACCGATGATTCAAAAAAAATCTACTCGATTGAGTTTTCTTTGTTGGTAGCTAGTCAAATCAATTATTCTTTTTTGTTGGCTAGGGAAGTCGAGATTCTTGATTTATTTGTTTTCTTTCTAGTTTGGACGATTTATTTTCTTTTAATTGCCTGTTGAGTAGCAAGTTCAATAGTACCATTAGATTAGTCTACATAGTTGCGAAATTAGCGAATTTGTTTGGTCTTTGGAGGCCATCCGATTCTACGTCCCATGATCGTGTAGGCTTGAGTTATTGTATTGTTTTATCTCTTGTTACTTTTATCATTAATATATTATTTTAAATTGATATGTTATATTGAGATGAATGGAGTATTGTCTTTGTTTCAAGTGAAATTTATCTAGATTGAGAAAAATATGTCTTCCATCCTATAATTTCTTCCCAGTTTGACTTGGATCTGAGATTAATAAAGTGCGAATAAAGGAGAAATATAATGTATGATTGAGTTAAGTAAGGAAAAGGTAAATGAATTTCAAACACGTAAACTTTTCAAAAAAGGAAGAAATTTATGGAAGTATTAACGTTGTTTGCAAAAAAAAAAAAAAAAAAAAAAGAATTTCACCTTTTGGGCTTTTGGCTTTAAAAAGTTGCAAAAGTGTTTTCAAGTGTAGGTGCGGACAGCCCACAAATACACATGTAGGTGCCTTCGACCTCCTTGGCCGAGGGCTCCAAATTCCACAAAACAGCTTCATTTGAGCATACGAAGCTACTGGGAGAAAACGGCAGAAATCAGGAGCCTTCGGCTCATAGGCGCCCTCGGCATGAGGATAGCCTTCGGCTACACCGAGCCTTCGGCTAAACAGAGCCTTCAGCCACAGGGGAGCCTTCGGCAACAGCGTAAACATCGAAGATTTCCTTTGGGGACAGACAACCACCGCATTTAATGCGGCGTCACATCCACCCACCGCATTTAATGTGGTGCACATGCATATGTCGGTGCCACCCCGATTGAGGTGACCCTTCGGCCGTCAGATTGTTGACACGTGTACTCTCATCGCATTTATGACTGCTATAAATAGCAGCCCTTATTCATCTTGTAAAAGACGCTGAGTTCATTTAATACATTTGACTCTCTCTCTTATTTGTTTGCTCTGACTTCTCTCTAGTTATTCTTCGCAATAACCATCGGATAAGCTACCTCCGGGTACACTATCCATCAAAACTGTTTTTTACTTTTTCTATTATACAATAAACACATATTTTACTAAACACTATTAACTTTTGGTTTTCAAAATAAATTTTTGCTCAAACATTATCAATTTTTCCTGTCAAATACTTTTTCCAAAATCATTTTAAAAAGTGATTTTTTTAAGCAACAACAATTGCAAAAAATTGCTCTTTTTTAAATTCGCATGCTTATTATTCTTATTTCGGCCAGTTTCTAAATTAGCTATGAACACTGACCGTGCCAGTGAGTGTGAAGATGCTGTTGCGTGACAAAA
This sequence comes from Cuscuta europaea, assembly GCA_945859875.1. Lineage (NCBI taxonomy): Eukaryota > Viridiplantae > Streptophyta > Magnoliopsida > Solanales > Convolvulaceae > Cuscuta > Cuscuta europaea. The sequence goes on along the minus strand of CAMAPE010000008.1, from coordinate 5,462,561 downwards.
TCCATTTTTTTAATGTAGAGATGCTGGATAGCAGCCGGGCTTAAGAAGTATGATATCAGCTTCTTCATCTGCTTCGCTTCCTCACCGTTACTGGTTGACAGGCATACTCCGAACAGCTTCTGTATGGCGACCGGCCACCACGACGCCACCAGCTTGCTCCCGTTGCTGAACAGGAATTTGTTCCCGGCCTGGCCGCTCAGCACAACCACCGCCTCGCCCATCAAGCTAGTCTTGAATACCCTCGACTTGTATTTGCTCACTCTGTCCGCCACGAATTTCTCCGGCCTCCCTTCCCGGCTTAAGCGGACGAACTCCACCGATTCGCCGATCACCGGCCATCCGAGGCTGCCCGGAGGAAGATTCCAGGATCTTTTCTTCTTGCTGGGGATAAAACGGGCGGTGGATAGGATGAGAATAGAGGCCAAGACTATTAGAACCCCTATCAAGGTTGGATCCATAAGTGTACGACCGCTTCTAAGAATTTCATCCCAACATGGAGGAAGCATAGCGGAGAAGATATAGAGGCATTCAGGCATGGAGACTGGAGAGTACTACTTCACCTATAAATAGGAAGCTTATTCTGCCACAAACATTTTTTTGTCCATGCGAAAACCAGTTCTCTTCACAAAATGTCAATCAAATTGAACAATTTTTATCATTCTTTTGTGTGTGCAAAAACAAGTTCTCTTCCCAAAACGCTGATCACATTGTCTGTACACAGACAATTTGACAGGCGTGTAAAATGACGTGTACACTTTTCCAAGTACAAATAGCATTTTCGTTAAAAGAAAGACACTTTTTCATGAAACACTAGTTTGATGATTGGATGAAAAGCCCTTCTCACACTAACACTTCTCCTTCTTTAATTGTAAAAATAAATATGAACAATTACAAATGAACAATGCCTAATAGCTAATGACGCAAAGATGTAAACTCGATTGCATATATGTCGGTTTTATGGGGACCAACACCACACTTTGATGTATGAGACGTACTTGATTGGGGATTAACGGTGGACCTGTTGGCACCACGATGTAGTGCAGCCCCTCATGTTCATCCACCGCTCAGTAGGGGTGGATGAACTATATAGTAATGTGCCAAATGAAGAGTGTAAATCTCCTTACAACAATTTTGTTTTAAGGGCATGATTGTTTGGATAGAATCTTTAGTTTTCATGTGAGCATTATTGTTGTCCACATCTATTCGTATTACCTCGCCTCATTCAACTTGCAGCCTGTTTGCTCATTTGGAAACACTAGAATTGGATGAATGGATTGAATTGAATAAGTTCCGTTTAAAGCGATTGAATTGAATGATTTTTTTTTGTACCCGGTAGGCAAACAACCAAAATCAGTGGGACAAATCCCGGGAAACATTTGTCGGGTATTATTAAAAATAAGAAGAAATTACATAAAGAGGGAGACTATACCAATACCTCTTCCAAAAATTAAATAAACTTTCTAAAAGAAGGAAAATTAAAGAAATCAAGAGTAATAGCTATTTTGACCGGCCCTGGTAATAAGTACAGATCAGTTCATGACATAAATTAGGCCAACGACACTCCAACAAGTAAATGCGCAGGTTCATTCCCTAATCCCTTCACGCTTAACATGTCGGAAGCCAATTATTAATAGAATATATTTTTAAGAGAAAAGTACAGAAGAAACGTACATTTGATTTGGGTCATTTTCAGATAAGGGCATGTGTTTCATTTTCTAACAAAGTGGGGCATGTGTTTCATTTTCTAACAAAGTGAGGCATGTGTGATGGAGTATATGGGTCTAGGTCCCAGGACCCACATACTCAGAAGAACAGAAAATGCAAGCTACCAAGCGGTGCCCTCGTCGGCCAGAGAACTCCCGTCAGCCGAAGAGGGACCAACTCAGAAGATAGTCCTGAAGCCAGGGAACTTAGGTGTCCCCGTCGGCCGTGCCCTCGTCGGACGTGCCCTCATCGGCCATGCCCTCGTCGGCCACGAAAGCCTCACAGAACTAGATTTTACACTTAATCATTTCTACACACATTGTATTCGGCCCAATAGCGGTCCAGTTGTAAATGGGCCTCCCAAGCCCAAGGCTTGGGAGCCCAGCCCGTATTTTTCCTATAAATACTTCCTCTAGAGGTAGTTGTAGGGGTTACAAAATCATTCTATTGAAGCATTTATTTGCACTTCTCTCTCTAGCTCTCATTTCTCTCTAGATATATACTCTATCATTTGGTGCTTTCATTGAGAGCTAGAACAATCAAGTTAGCACCCTTCGTTGCTACCAAGCACAGCTAACCACTGATCATGGGAAGAACCAAGTCAAACCGCAACCTCGTCAGCAAGGCCATCCCTGAGGATCAGGAGACCAGGGAGCGTGAGGAGGACGCCACGGCCGACCAGGTCGGAGGAGGGGACGTCTTCCAGGAGGCCATCAACCTCACAACGGACCTGCACAACCAGCTCAACGGCGGCGGCCCTGATGCCCGCATCGGCCTGGACAAGAAGCGCGCAGAGAAGACAGACCACGCCCCGGCCCAGCCTATGGCCGCGGCTTCTCCGTCTGTGGATCCACAGGTTCAGGCCGCGTTGTCGGTCATCATCGCCAGCTTGGCTCAGAACTCCACCGTCCTCAGCGCACTCTTGCCAAGGACTGGGGGGAACGTCACTCCACCTCCTCAGCCCCAACCGTTGGCCACCAGGTTAGGCAACGATGAGGGGGTGATAGCCCAGGACACAGCGTCGTCCCACTCCCACCCTGCTTCCCCTCTTCGGCCTGGACAGACCCCAGCGCTTGGAAAAGCCTCTGCCTTCAACAGGCTGGGTGACACGAGCCGTCATCCGGTTTCGGAGAGGATGGCGGGACGGATTGGTGAGCGTCGGCCTGGCTTGCCAAGGGAAAGCTTGGGGTCTGTGTCCCGGACAGCGGACCAGCCCCACCTAAACAAAGGCAAAGGAAATCTGCACGAAGACGACGTGCGCCACCAGATCAACGCGGCCCACGAGGTGCGCATGCAGAACCAGCAGGGCGCCACTGCGGCTGCCAGGGACCCTCGGGACGAGGTTATCGCCCAGTTAGAGAGGAGGCTGGCCCAGATGGAGGCCATACAATCGGCGAACATTCCCATGGTCGGCGCCTCCAACGATCCTGGCCTCAATGCTCTCATGAACAAGGTTAGCGCCCTTGAGAGGGAGTTGGCCGAAGGACGAGGTGACCCCGTCATCCAGGTCAGGACCAGGACTCCCTTCACTAACAAGGTGCTCTCGGCTCCCATCCCGGATAAGTACAGGGGAAACGCCATCAAGTCCTACGACGGCCGATCAGACCCCCAGGAGCACTTTAGCCGCTACCAGAACAACATGCTGATGGTGAACGCGTCGGATGAATATCTCTGTCGTTGGTTCCTCTCCACTCTTGAGGGGCCGGTGTACGAGTGGTTCAACGTGCTTCCCGAGGGAAGTATATGGCAGGACCTTGCCCAGCGCTTCCTCACCCACTTTGCCGGGAGGAAGCGTGCGAAGAAGTATTTCACCCATCTCCTCTCCGTCAAGCAGCAACATGACGAACCTCTTCGGTCATTCATTGATCAGTGGACGAGGGAGACCGAAGAGGTCGAGGGGGCCGATGAGCGCACCCTCCTCGTCCTCTACCAGGGAGCCCTCCGCAGCTCCCCGTATGCCAGGAGCCTCATCACCGACCCTCTAAGGTCATATGCAAAGGCGCTTCAGCGCGGGAGCTTGTACGCTGATGCCAATGAGCTCCACAACCACAAAAAAGACGGAGGCCACCCCTCCAAGAAGACAAATCCTTCGCCGGTCCCGGGAGCATCCTCGGCCGGCCAGGGTGCCCAGGGTCGTCACGGCTCTGGTGGACAAAGCAAGAAGGACCGCCATTGGCGGCCGAGGTTGGAACGGCCGGGGGTCCCCCTCACACACCCGGTAAGCACCATCCTCGACTATGCCGAGAAGCATGGCCTCATTGAACAAGCTCCTCGGCCGACGGAGGAAGTCCTTGCCATCCAGCAAGGCGGCACCTACTGCCGGTTCCACAAGAACTCCTCACACAACACTGACGACTGCATCACGCTGAAGAAAGTCATCGAGCGCCTTATTCGTCAGGGGGAACTCTCCCAATTTGTTAAAGGTGGCCCGTGCAAAAATACGTGGGTGAACACCGGCAAACCTGGGGGCGAACCCTCCATGAAGAAGCGGGAGATCGGTAGGCTCAGCGACGACGAAGATTTTGAGGAGCCTCTACCAAAGAAGAACCATATTCACCTCATCGTAGGTGGGAATACCGGGGGGGGGACTCCGTCACCCAGAGGAAGAAATGGGCCCAATCCCTTTACATTGGGGAGGTGTCCCACGTCCCCCCCAGCCTAAGAAGCAACGAACGGAGGCGATCACCTTCACCGACAAGGATCTGCCTCCGGGTATGGAGTCACACAGGGACGCCCTCGTCATCCGGTGTGAGATCGGTGACTCCATCAACCACTGCACTTACATCAATACGGGGAGCTCCGTCAACGTGATGTACCTAGACACATTCAAGCAGCTGAAGCTGGACAAAGCTCTGCTGAAGCCGATCAAGACACCGTTGTCCGGCTTCACCGGGGACTCTATCGACGCCGAAGGCACGATAGTCCTCCCTGTGGAGGTCGGCGACGGCTCCTGTTGGTCCCAGTTATACTGGATACAGTCTAGAGGGGGGGTGAATAGACTGTATTGGTTTTTAGCTTTTTAAGCTAAGTACCAGATTTACAGAATAGCCTGTTCTGTTGAAAGAACAGACTGGCAGCGGATGGGGTTCTGGTAGGGAGTTCTGTTAGCCTCAGAGAAGCAATAGGCAGTAGGCCTTTTGTTAACTCGTAGAACAAGTTCTGCTGAACACAGATACCAAGTCCAAGGAGTTATACAGTTCTAACTAAGTGCAAGTATTAAAAGCAGTAAGTAAACGACACCAGGGATTTTTATAGTGGTTCAAGGAACAACTCGTTCCTCTAATCCACTGTTCCACTAAGCTGTAAAAACTGCCGTTTACAAAGCCTTAGTCCTAGTACTTAAGAAGCACTCCACGTCTTCTTCAAGCCTAGATGTGTCCTGGGATGCACTGCCTGGCTTCCTTTAACACTGGTCCTTTCACTGAGTTTCCTTGAAGTATCACCACTTCACTACTCCAGTTATTTGGACGTCCTTCTTGTAGCAAGAAGAGTTTCTGTTGAAACAGGGGTTCCTCCAACTAGCTTCGTTACAAAAGATTTGTATGTGATGAGCTTGAAGAGTTGAAGAACACTTGGAACTTTGCTTGAGTTGGAAAGAGTATTTTTCCAACTTCTGCCTTCTCTTGTAGAAGATAATGAGTTTGAATCTCAAGGAGGCTTTTTGCTTTTCAGAGTTTGAATATCTTGCTTGTGGTTAGCAAAAGTTGCAATGTAATCTTGGCAAAGTTATAGCAAAGTTATCCGGTTGTTCTTCGTAGTGTATCTTTTATACTGAGGTTGTCTTCCCGTTGGATGAGTAGGAGGACAACTGCATTTAATGCGCGATCAGTTGACTTGACTAGTAGAGCCCGATAAAGTTGGCGGGTTACTATTTTGGGATAAAGTATTCCTGACATTGCGGCCAATCATCTGCAATTACTCTACGTAGCATGGGGTGCATTAAATGAGCATTTAATGCATGCACTGTAGCTTTTCCGTTTCATACTCCTAGCCGTTGAAGGAATCTTTTAGTTGACTTCCCGGTTCTTTGAAATTCTTCTAAGTGTCAGACCTTCTGGCGTCTTTGTCTGAGAGTAGAACAGAGGAGGTCTGGAGCACTTCTGTTGGGAGTATCCAACAGAGACCCAGAAGGGTTTCTGTCAGAGTTAAGACTAACAGAGATCCTGAGGACTTCTGTTCGGGAGCAGAGAACCAAAGGTCCTCTGTTTCAATAATGCCTTAAGAGGCACTTCTGCTCTTGAAGTCCTTCTGCTCTTGAAGCCCTTCTGCTCTTGAAGGTCTTCTGTCAAGTCGATTACTCTAAGAACTTTACAAAGGAAAATTCTAATACATAATATCTAAAGGGGTACTCTAAAGTCCTAATTAATCTAGCATCATCAAAATCTAATTACAATTATTCCTTACAGCTCCCACCGCGCCAAAATTGACATGGAGTTCATGGTGGTCAACCTTCAGTGCGCCCACAACCTGATTTGGGGGCGGCCAGCACTGGAGGACCTGGAGGCCATCATCTCCATGAAACACTTATGCTTGAAGTTCCCCACCAGTGGCAGCATCGGCTACGCGAGAGGAAATCAGAGGATAGCCAGGGCATGCTACCTCAAGCTAACTAGGTCGGCCGAAAGGGAAGGCCAAAGGATAGACACCATCACAGCGACCGTTGCCAAGGATGAGGAGCGACCGCATGCTGAACCGGCCGAAGAGGTCGAGGAGGTCCCCCTGGATATCTCTCGGTCGGAGCGGGACCTCAAAATTGGGAAGCAACTCCCACAGGACCAGCGAGACGCCATCCTCCTCGTCCTACGGCCATACACCGTCATCTTCGCGTGGGGCCCGGACGACATGCCAGGCATCAGCCGAAAGGTGATCACCCACCGGCTGACCGTCGATCCGGCCTCTGCGCCTGTCAAGGATAAGCGACGCTACTTGTCCGCCGACAGGCGAGACTTCGTCAATGGGGGAGGTCACCATGCTCCTCTCAATCAACCACATCAAGGAGGTGAAGTACCCGACGTGGCTAGCTAACGTCGTCCTCACCCAAAAACCGCCGACATTCACAATGTGTGTTGATTACACTGACCTGAATAAGGAGGTGAAGTACCCGTTCCCTCTCCCCAACATTGATCAGTTGGTGGACGAGACGGCGGGATGCGAGTTGATGTTCCTTGACGCCTTCAGAGGGTACCACCAGATTTTCATGCATGAAGATGACGTTGAGAAGACGGCCTTCATGACCCCGGAGGGAATTTTTTGGTACCTCGTCATGGCTTTCGGACTCAAAAACTCTGCCGCCGCCTATACCAGGATGGTGTCTAAGATCTTCAGAACAGTCCTCGGCCGGACGATGGAGGCATACGTCGATGACATGATTGTCAAAAGCAGGCGAGCCAACACACATGCTGATGACCTCCGGGAAATTTTTGAAATCATGAAGGAGTTCAAACTCCGCCTCAACCCCAAGAAGTGCGCCTTTGGCGTCCAAGGAGGCAAATTCCTCGGCTACATGGTCAGCCGGAGAGGCATTGAAATAAACCCGGAGACGATACAGGCTATCATCAACATGGAGCCGCCCCGTAACGTTAAGGAGGTACAACGGCTCACGGAGCGCCTGGCGGCCCTGAGCCATTTCCTCTCCAAGTCAGCTGAAAGGTCACTCCCTTTCTTCCAGATCATGCGCAAAGCAAACAGCTTCAAGTGGACGACGGAGTGCCAGGAAGCATTTGAAGAGCTGAAGAGGTACCTTTCGTCCCCGCCGGTGATCTCCAAGCCCAATGCAGGCGAAACCCTCTTCTTATATTTAGGGGTGAGCACGTCGGTTATCAGCTCCGTGCTCATCCGCGAGGACGAAGGGGTGCAGAAGGCCATATTTTACATTAGCAAAACACTCAGGGAGGCCGAGCTCAGGTACTCCCCCATCGAGAAGACGGTGCTAGCCATCGTCCACACGGTGAAAAAGCTGGGGCACTACTTCCAGGCCCACGTCGTCCACGTACTGACCCAGCAGCCCCTTGGTGCGCTCATGAGGAGCCCCACTAGCTCCTCGAGGATGGTGAAATGAGCGATCTTCCTCAGCCAATTCCAAATTGAGATCAAGCCAAGGCCATCTATCAAAGGGCAAGCCTTGGCCGACTTTGTCACCGAATGCACAGCGAGGGAGACGACCACTACTACCCCCGGGCCAGAGCCAGATGACACGTGGATCCTCTTCACCGACGGCTCGTCGTCCGCGAAATCATGCGGGAGCGGCGGCGTCCTCATCTCCCCTCAAGGATTCAGAGCTTACTATGCCATCCGCTTCAACTTCAGGGTGTCCAACAATGAAGCCGAGTATGAGGCCCTTTTCAGCGGACTCAGACTTGCTGCTGGCCTCAGAGCCAAGCACGTCACAATCAGGTGCGACTCCAAGCTGGTAGTGGGCCAGGTTGAGGGTACGTACGAAGCAAAGGAAGGCCGGATGAAGCAGTACAAACAGGCAGTAGAGGAGTTGCTGAAGGCGTTCGAAACCCACGAGATCACACAGATCCCAGCCCCATCTTGTGCATCCAACAGCAGCCGGAGGACTGGATTTCCGACATCACCACCTTCATCACCACGGGGGAGCTACCGCAAGACGAGGAGAGGGCCAAGCTTGCCAAGCTCAGGGACCCAAGCTACACTATTGAAGATGGAAAGCTCTACAAACGATCCTACAGTGGCACTCTCCTCTGATGCCTACACCAGGACGAGGCCGAAGTGGCCATGGAGGAAGTTCACTGCGGTGTTTGCTCCTCGCACCAGGGCCCTTTCAGTATGTCCCGGCGTCTCGTCGTCCAGGGCTATTTCTGGCCGACGATGGCGCGGGATTGTGCAGATCTTGCCAGGAAATGTACCACGTGCCAGGTGCTCCGGAAGGCCCCTGGTCGGCCAGCCGTCAACTATGCCCCCGTCAGCACTGCCATTCCATTCTCAAGGTGGGGGATTGACCTGGTCGGCCCACTACCCAGAGCTGCTGGCAACAACCGCTACATCATCGTCGCAGTCGACTACTTCACCAAGTGGGTCGAAGCGGAACCTTTGGCCAGCATCACAGGGGCGAGATGTCAGAAGTTCGTCTATAAGAACGTCATTACCCGCTTCGGCGTCCCCCAAGAGATCATATCTGACAATGGCACCCAGTTCGAAGCGGCACCCTTCAGGAGCTCCTTCGAGAGTGGGGAATAAAGCACCGTTTCTCCTCCGTTGCCTACCCTCAGGGCAACGGGCAGGTTGAGAACGCCAACAGAACTATAATGGAGGGGCTGAAGAAGAAGCTCCAGGACGCAGGAGGAAGTTGGGTCGATGAGCTCCCCATCATCCTATGGTGCTATCACACTACGCCAAGGAGGGCAACAGGTGAGACACCTTTTGCCCTGTGCTATGGCTTTGAAGCAAAGGCACCCACGGAAGTCGCCATTCCCAGCCGACGGGTGGAGCAGTATGACCCGAGGTCAACGAGGAGAACATGAAGATCGACCTCCACCTGGGCGAAGAGAGACGCGAACAAGCATTCATCCGAGCGGAGAACTACTGGCATCAAGTGAAATCATACTATGACGCCAAGGTACGTTCCCGGGAATTCCAAGTGGGAGACTACGTCCTCCGCCGAAGGGAAGCAAGTCAGCTGGTGGAAGGGGCAAGCTAGCCTTAAAGTATGAAGGTCCCTACATCGTCAGTGCCGTGGTGAAACCCGACACCTACAAGCTTAAACGCCCAAACGGGACCAATGTACCACGAACGTGGAATGTACACCATCTGATGAAGTTTTATCAATAATCCGAAGGAGGTGCAGCCGGCGAAGCCCTCACCCCTTGACAGGTTATTGATTGAACACCAACCCCGGCCTTGAGCCACTTATGAATAAAAATCATGTTCCCTTTGATTTCTTGGGATTTGAGTAAAACATTAACGGGCGCCCTCATCGGCCACCTTAGAGCGAAAGGCTCAGGCATGGTCGATGTGGCGCTTTGCATCTGCAGCCTTAGAGCGAAAGGCTCAGGTATGCTCCATTGTATTTTGTATCAGCGAAAGGTTTAGGCCCAGCTGAAAGAGCACGTCGTACCGGCCCCTCAGAGCGAAACGCTCAGGCAGGGCCGACGATGTCCCCAGGACGATGGGCCCGCAAACGGCCTGCGTCTTGAAATGGGAAGTTCACCGCGTCGTCCACGCGCCTGATCGCAGGACGACAGGCCTGAAATCATGGCCGAGGTGACAAAATCCCCAAACTCAGGGTTGGGCAACGGCAGCCGTTGGAAACCAACCAAAAGTCTAGCCCGCGTCATAAATAGGCGACGGGACCCCCCTGAGGTCATGGACGTTATAAACGAATTACAAACCGGCCGGAGGACTATCGACCCCTTCGGCCGAAGCCTGAAAGAAGGACACTCCCTGAAATAGGGAACAAAAAAAAAGAGGGAAGCCGAGGACCGTGCGCACTTGCCGGCCTCGAGCAGTAAAAATAAACCCCCACAAATACAGCCACACATTTGGCTAAGTACATATCAGTTTAATACAAAGGTAACACTGCCAACAGGTAACTCGGATGAAGCGGCCACCCGCTACGAGGAAAGTGTCAACGACGGGGCATGCACCTATCAAATCCTAACCAAGTGGTTGGGTGAAACGAGGGTGGTAACCTTCATCGGCCATGACTGCCTGAAGTGCCAACACTTAGCATGTAAACCAATAGTCCCAACTTGACACTCAACACAATCCTGGAGTTGAACACCGGAATGGAGGCCCAGGACGAAGCGGGCACTAAAACACCCGCGGGAAAATTGAACACATTGATGGCAACCCTTACCGGCCACAACATTCTTGCCGGCCGTTAAAGGCGTTAAAACGTAGGCGGCTGCCTAAGTTGATTTTTTTTGAAAAAAGTTGCCTAAGTGATTTTCAAACACTTAGAAAAAAACTGAAAAAAGTTGCCTAAGTGAATTTCAAACACTTAGAGAATTTTTTGGAAAAAGCAAATGCGAAGGAAAAGGCAAGCACCCGGGTACGCAACACACGGGTACCTTCATCGGCCACACCGCCCAAATTGGCCGACAACGGTACTAAGAAGAGAAAACTACAGGGCCCAACACTTAGAGAAATCTCCAAAGTATTGGATAACGAGGGGACAACCTCAAGACGAAGCGGGTACCCAAACACTTGCAGGTTCCCGTCTCGGCCCCACCAACGGCCGGTAGTTATCTATGTTCTGGTTTGACACTTAGACAAATTTCAAAGTTGAAATAATGAAGGCAACAAACAAAAACATTTAAAGCTGAAGGGGACAAAAGCAATCCATTCAATCAAAAGGTCAAGTCCCATAGGGGAGCGCTTCGGCCATCACACTCAGACGGAAAAGGTCAGGTACCCTTATCGGCTACGACTACAGAAATCAGATGTGACTTCCTGTTTAGACAGGGGGCATAAGAACACAGGGCCGACGAGATCACCAAGTGTGGTATTTGGTTCAACACTTAGAAAATTTTCCAAAGTCTCAGGCAAAAGTGAAAGGGGGCGTGATGCCAAGACGACGCAGACACCCACTCACTTGAAGCCTTGATACTTAGAAAATTACCTAAGTCCCAATTCCAAACACTTAGACAAATTTTGAAAAATTTGAGAAGACAAGTAAAGGGAGAACAAGACGACGAGAAGACAGAATAAGGCCGGAAACATATTTCATTCATAAAGTCATTACATGGGAGGGCGCTTCGGCCATTACATTCAGACGGTAAACAAAAAACTACTAATTACAAAGCAGAATCAGTTATGGACGATCAGGCCTCCTGAGCGCCCTCTCGGCAGCATGACCCGGAACGTCCTGGTCAACGACGAACTCGGCACCATCCTCGGCCTCAGCATCCAAGCCGGCCTCTACAGCGGAAGTGGCGATGTCGGCCAAGACATCATCTTCACCATAGTCTGGTTCGCCGAGGCCAGAACTATCTATTGGAGCCTGTCTGTCACAAAGGGCAAGTTTAATCTACTCCTCCGGATCCTTCATCAGCTTGGGAAGCTGTAGGTTCCGCCTGGCCCACCCCCGATTATAGTTCAGGGCTTTGAAAGCGCGACTCAGCCGCCGATAAAGGAGCCTCTGCATCCGATGCTGGCCCATGTTGTAGTACACGGACATCTCGCGCTCAAAATATTCTTGGCCGGCAGGGGAGTTCTGCCCCCAGTCCTCGAGCTTGGCCGCTACGACCTCATAGCACCAGGGCAAGTGCTCGTCGGCTTTCCAGCCTTCGGCCAAGAACTTCTCCACAGCACCATCAGCGGCCTTCACCGCTGCAGCCTCGGCTTCGGCCTTGGCCCTCTCGGCATCATCGGCCGACGACGCTCAGTCTCACGGGCGTCCCTCTCTTTGGCAAGTTTGGCCAGGGCCTCGTCCTTGGCCGCATCGGCCTCATCGGCTCTCTTTTGCAAGGCAGCGAAGTCCTCTCGCAGCCTCCCCAAGCAGCTCATGGCCTCATCGGCCGAGGTTGCCTTCTGCTCAAACTCTCTCAAACGGGCAATCTCTCGTTGCTGCCTCTTGTTGCTCTCCATGAGCATGAAGGCACCCTGCAACACAAAACACTATCAGACAAGTTCGCAAAAACATCAAAGGAAAACGACAAAGCTAAGGACGAAAGGATTTACCTGGACGACAAGGTCCATCCCACCGTCGTATATCTTGACATCGCCGAGCTTGTCAAGATAAACCCGGTCCTTGGCCGGAATGGCCTGAGAGAGCACACTATGGCCGTCAACGCCATCGTTGAAGACCCCCCGTCCTTGGGGTACTCAACCTCCATTTTATAAGTGGCCGTGGCCACCTCCTTGCCGCACCGCTTCGGACGGGAATCCTGAGCGAGGGGGGGGGGGGGGGGTTGAGAAACATCCCCGGAGAGACCAGAGGTGAGATCCACGAGGGCAGCAGCAGCACCGGATCCTCCTTCGTCCACAATCCAGACGGTCAGAGCGCCAACCTCATCGGCAACGGCGGAAGACGAAGCCTTCTTGGACTTCTTGGCGGGTTGCATGCCGGCCTCAGTCAGCTTCTTCTGAGAATCATCCGTCGGCCGCTTTTTCTTCGGTGGGGGGGTGGCTTCTTCGTCACATCACCACCCGCAGCTGCTTTCGCCGCGGCCTCCTTGGCGGCCAGTTCCGCCTTCGCCTTCGCAACGGCCTTGTTCATCACTGACCGGCGATCCATTACAAAATCTACACAACAAAGAAACAAGTTAGCAAAGTAAAAGAACAAAACAAAACGAGGACGCCGTAGGAAGTATTACCATCAGCTTCGGCAGGGACGCCCAGATCGGGGTCGTCGGCCTCCTCGAAGGTAGTGGTCATCTTCGGCCACAGTTGGACATCATCCTCCTTGTCACCATACACGAAGTATCTGAAGAAGCCGATAGCGGTCATCTTGTACTCCGTGATGTAATCATTCACAGTCCTCGGTCCTCCCTCAAGGAACGCCTCCACCTGAGCATCTAGGATCGAACTCTTCGGCGGGTCATGAAGATTGAACCTCCCATCATGGCCGACGGAGGGGAATTCAGTACCACCCTCGCCCAGGGACACGAAGACAAATTTGCTCTTCCAACCATGTATGGATGAAGGCAAGTCCGTGAAAGTCCCTTTCTTCGGCAGCTGCTGCAGAGTGGCGTAGCAGGCGCAATTTTATGGCTCCCTCGGCCAATCTGATAAAGGTTCATGAATAGGGTCGTTGTCGGCCTATAACCTAATTCAGCACAGCGGAGGAGGAACCCCACAATCAACGAGTAGCTGTTAGGGGTCAGCAAGGCCGGAGGGAGCCCCACCATGTCTAAGTATTCCTTGATGAAGGGGTGAAGGGGAAACCTTAGCCCCTTGGCGAAGCTCATCGGATACACTCCGAAGTATCCCGGCGGCGGATTGAGCACATGGTCCGTCGGCCTAGGCGCCCTAACCCTCCCAAACGGCCCACGTACATCTGTGCGACCAAATAATCAGCAGCGCTGCTCTCCGGCTTGATAAGGAAAATGTTGGTAAGGTCCAGGTAAGAGAAACTCGGGCCCTTCTTCGGCCGCCTGTTCCTCTTCGGCCGCGGTACCCCCTTCACAGCAGACACCGGCTTCGGGCACAGAATGGTAGTAGAGGCAGACGCCTCGTCCATTACGCGGGAGACCCCTGCGTCCTCACCCTCAGATGACGAGCCTGACCCTTCGTCCTCATCCTCCTCGTCCACATTATCTTCAGACTTATACGGGCTCAAGTGTTCAATCTCCTCGGCACACTCTTCGATCACGTCGTAGTCAAGAGACTTGACGGAGGGCTCGTCGTCATACGGGTAATACTCCTTGTTCAAGGTTTTCATCTTAACAACTCCTAAGGCACTAAGGGGATCTACTTTAGATCTAAAGTGTTTTTGTGACTAACACTGGATCAAAGCCTAGAGGGAGCAAAATATGTAAGAGATCGAAGAAAAGATTAAGGAACTGACCTTGAAGTCTAACGACGCTAGAAAAATTAATCCCGATTTTAAAAAGTCTCCGAAAAATTAAAAGAAAAATATTGGGAGATGCGTCTCGTCAAGGAGATCAACAAACTCTTTATTTTTTGTTTCCACCCACCATATCTCCAGAAAGTCCACCAGAAAGTTGATATTAGCGAATTTGTTTTTAAAAGATAATCCAAATAAAGCTGAAAAATCCAAAGAGAATGATAGTTTGTTGATCTCCTTGATGTGGGGCACCTCCCAGTATTTTTCTTTTAATTTTTCGAAGACTTTTTAAAATCGAAGTTAATTTTTCTAACAGCATTAGACGCCATGGCCCTGCTATGATAACGGAATTGAAACACATGCCCCACTTTGTTAGAAAATGAAACACATGCCCCTATCTGAAAATGGCTCAAACCACATATACAGTTTTTGTACGTTTCCCTATTTTTAATTTAAAAGGGGGGTTACTTAGCTTTTAATTTTTTTTTATTGTAATTGATTTTTTGAAGAGTTGTAAAATTTATTTTCTATATGCTCTAGAAATTATTATATTATTTATTATATTATATTATATCTACTATTACTATTTTCATATTTTCGTGTCCATGTCTCAAATATCAGCAGTTATATTTACTTTCACGTCAAATTTTGATTTACTTAAGAAATTAATTCCACTTTTGATCCTACATACAAGTTTTATGTCATTTTCATATTTTGTCTATGTGTTTCACTTTATCCACGTTTAACCACCGGAAACATTGCCGAAAGGACCATATATGGGCAAAACACAATAGTCATGTATCAAAAGTGGTCAAAGACGTGGAACAATCGTGGAATTGGTGTGATACTCGTAAGACTAAAAATGAAATTTATTCTTCTTTATGTGTATTCTTATCAAAATTTGTTTAACTAATTTTTTCTAGCTTGTAAAAAATGTGTTATAAATTTATATTTGAAATAATTCTTTATAAATTTATTTTGAAACATATTTTTTTAATTATATTACTAACTACTTTTGATTTGTAATATTATAACTAGTACTGAATAATTATTTTGTAGTTTTTACTATGACGTGAAAGAAAAAACAATACTCAAGAGTTTCAAAGAGAAAACTTATAAAAAAGATCAAGTTATGTAATCTTTTGCGGGTTCTAGACTCTAGTGATAGGTATGAGAGTAAAAATCACCCCTTCAGCTTTGAATATATATTTTTTGTTGGGGGGCATCAAAAGTCCGGAAGACGGCCCTCAAAGGTTTGCACGTTTGGTGCATTAAACCCATGGGGAGATATATATTTCCTGTGTCTGTAAATTATCTTCCAAAGTGAGTTTTGCATGAGAATTAAGAAAGTGAAAATTGTGTAGTGGAGAGTTGTGCAGTAAAGAAAGAAATGTTCAGGAATGTGCTATTAACCACAAATTCTTTGCCCAAAAAGAAAAAGAGAAACCATTTTGGGACATACGAAAAAAAAGAGAATTTGGAAGATATATTTAAAACACAGGGAAAAGTATACTGTTTTCAATTTTCAACTGTGTCAGAGCATCAAATGCTACAATGTTTCTGTGCAGATGAGCATGAGAAAGATAGACATAAAAGAATACATCCATGACATTTGTGTTTCCTTATTTCCACGGTCTGATATATTTTGGTAAGTTTTTTTAAACAATGATAACCACAATTTCTACATATAGAGAGTGTGATTGACATTATACATAAAACTTAACAAAAACCTATATGATAGTTTAAATTAGGAGAGTTATATTCTACTTGTTAATTTTTATGTGTAATCTGTGTCATAACATATGAGATGTTCTCATAAACATTCATGCTTTTTTTACATTGGAGATTTACTCCGTATTTACTCTGATATTCCCTATGATTTACTTCGTATTTACTCCGTGTCCTATTCTTTTCACAAAGGATGTGATGTTACTCTGTATCTTTTTGACTAATAAACCCAAGCATTAGCGGTATGCCTTTCTGCCTTAGTGCACATATATGGAAGAAGCACCACCGTACAAAGTCGGCCACATTCTATAGAAAGTTGACTCATAGTTCTTCTTTTTTCTACGGTTCATTTCTTCCATTCGCAAGCTTAGCTAGTTTGCACGATCAATTTATTTGATGCTGACTCTTTTAGTGGGAATTTTTGTCCAAAAATATTTTACTTTTATATTTGTGTTGCACGGAAACGTAAAAAATCCTGAGGAAACTGAAAACGCTATCTTTAGTAAAAATACAACTATTAAGCTACGTAGCACCGATACGGGTACACCGAAATGGTCAAATGGGTACAGGGATACGACGAAACCAAAAAAGTAGGATACGGATACGAGGTATATTTATAAATATTAAAAGTTCTGGAGGTGTATTTCTAAATATTAAAAATTATGCGGGTATATATATAAATATTAAAAATCACAAGTTTTTTTTTAAATATATATACATTATCAAGATAGTTAGTGATGGAGACTATGGCCCGGGAACCCCCGGCCCACAGACTCCTACTACTCCAATGAAGGCCCAACATGCCCAAATCACAGCGCCCAGAGTACCAAGCAGCCCACAATGCGCACCAAGGGTGCCTTCGACTCCCTGGCCGAAGGCTCTAATTCTCACAGGAGGGTCAAAACAGGAAAACAAGGTTACTGGGAAGAACGGCGAAAATCAGTAGCCCTCGGCACTAAGGGGGTCCCCGGTACTCAGAGCCCTCGGCTAGTCCTCTACAGCCGAGGGCACCTTTTCCGACATGATATCCGCTCCACATGCGTCACATCCAACAGCCGCATTTAATGCGGTCACATGCGGTTGCCAGCGCCAGCCAGTTGAGGTGACCCCTCGGCCAATGGACGCTTCACACGTGTCCCTGTCTGGCATTTATTGCTACTATAAATAGCACTCCATATCCCCATTTGTAACCAAGACGCAAGACGCAAAAAAACGCTGAACACTTTCTAATATACTTCCTCTCTCTATACTCATTTGCTCTGACTTCTCTCTAGTTATTCCCCGTAATAACCCCTCGGATAAGCTACCCCGGGTACTCTATCCATCAGTTAGAAATAAATTCATATTTTATCTCATTTACACACTAGTGTATCTTGAAATATAAATATAGTCAATAAGTCATTAACTTGAATAGAAATTGCTCTAAATAGGAGCAAAAACGTTTTGAAATTCCAAAATATGAGTATGATGTTTTTTATAATTCTCTGAGTAGAAGTAATTTGTCAAGTTTGGAAAAAAGCCATGTTTAAAGCCTAGTAATGCCAAACTTGGCATAAATTTACTCATGTTCAAGGAATAAAAACATGATAGTCCTATTTGGAATTTCAAAACTTTTTTACTCTTATTTAGGAAATTCTCTCTAATTTGAAATGAGAAACAAGTCAAGCAACCACAACTTTGAAATTAAAAATGTAAGTACTCAAAGTTTTTGGATAATGAAGATAGAAAATATACTCTAATAAAAAATAAAAAAGTTCTAGTCCCTCCGTCCCGAAAAGGTTCGCCAAATTGACTTTTCTTGGTGAATAACAATCAACTTTGGCCAATAATATTTTTTAATACGTGATTATTTAAAATATGAAAATTATACCAAAATATTCTTTATTCAAAATATTTTCATAAAAGTATAAATTTATAAATTATATACAAATATAATAACTAAAATCATTGTCCAAAGTTTGTCACCATTGATCAAGAAAAGTCAATTTGGCGAACCTTTTCGGGACGGAGGCAGTAATACATATTTCCACCGGAGTTACTAATTTTCAGGGATAACATCATCTTCCAAAAAGTCAGCCTCCAATTTTGATTCATCTATGGAAAGGTTGGCAAACAAAAGTACTCCTATATCCCCACCAACGCCCTACATTTTACTTGTCATCCATGTTGGTGATTTTAGTGTCACCGGCCGTTTTTTGTAATTGGAAATGACATGAGTGCCAATGAGGATTAGAACCGTATTATAATACAAGTTAGGAGGTGTGGAGTGCACACTTGTACATAAGAACGAGTTCTATTCCAAAGTGTCTATGGCAGTGGAACTCGAGGTAGAACACTCACTAGACCAACTCTGTGGTTCTAGATCGAGGTCTAGAGCGGTTGGGCAGTTTCGTGCAGTTTTTCCAAAAACTGTCACAGTTATTCCAGAACGTGTTGCAACTGCCCAGGACGTGTAATATGGTTATATATCACCATATTTCGTACATAGAAGGAGGAAGAAAGATATCCAATATATCTTCATCATTTTTGGCATTCAACTTAAGATATCAATCCATATACTCACTATTTTGGCTTTAGTTCTTGTGCCTAAATTCTAGAGTGTCCTTAAGGATTATCCTAGATTGAATTTCTTGTAACCCAAACATAGGGGAGAAATATCAATTCGGAAAGTGAACTTACACGATCCTTAAGCAATCCAAGTACTCGATTATCACCCCCTACGTGAAATACTCCAACAATCGAATTGATATTTTCTTTGTGATAATCATGAGTACCGTGGAAGAGATGACATCCAAGTTCAACAAATTGGACAAGTTTCAAGGGAACGATTTCCGTAGATGGCAAAAGAAGATGCACTTCCTCCTCACCCACTTTGAATGTTGTGTACGTGTTAAGCACTCTGATGCCAGAAGTGATGGAGGACGAAACCTTGGAACAAACTAGGAGGCGTAACAAGTGGGAGAACGATGACTACATATGTAGAGGCCACATTCTTAACGGTATGTCCGATGCGTTATTTGATATTTACCAAAATGTTGAGAGTGCGAAGGAATTGTGGAATTCTCTTGAGTCAAAATACATCGCCAAGGATGCTTCTAGTAAGAAATTCTTGGTGAGTGATTTTAATAATTTTAAAATGGTTGACTCAAGGTCGGTTATGGAACAATACAATGAACTCCTTCGTGTTCTTGGTCAATTTAAACTCCACAAGATAGGTGTTGATGATTCCTATGCCGTGTCAAGTATAATTGACAAACTTCCACCCTCTTGGAAGGATTTTAAACGTTCTTTAAAACATCAAGATGAGGAATTGTCATTGGTTCAACTTGGGAGTCACTTGCACATTGAGGAGTCTCTTCGTGCGCAAGAGAATGACCAAATTATGGGCGAAGTTGAATGTAGACTGGCTCATGTTCACTTGGTTGAGGATAATAAATCTAACCCGAAAGATAAGGGGACAGACAAAAAGCGCAAGTATGCAGACCATGACAAACCCAACAAGAAACCGAAAGGTTTTGTTTGTTGGAGGTGTCAAAAGGTTGGACATGTCAAGCGTGATTGCCGTGTGAAACTGAACAAGAATGGCGCTGGAACGAGTGGTAGTGGACAGGAACGGTCTAAGGACCCGGTTCCACGGAAAGGAGGTCAGTTCCTGACTAACATTGATAATTCTGTCCAGAATTATGTATCACTCATTCCAGAATCTTTTTATGTACAGGATGATGACTGTGCATGGTGGATTGACTCGGGGGCTACGAGCCATGTGTGTAAGGATAAAGGATGGTTTGAAGACCTAGAACCAGTGGAGGTCAGTTCCTTCTTACGCATGGGAGACGAGTCAATGGTGCCTATCTTGGGAAAGGGTGTAGTTGTTTTAGAATTTGCTTCTAGAAAAACAATTACGTTGTTTGATGTTTTGTATGTAACGAAGGTTCGAAATAATCTTGTTTCGGGAAGTATGTTAAATAATTTGGGGTTCAAACAAGTGATTGAATCCGATAAATATATTCTGTTCAAGGGTGGTGTGTTTGTTGGTTTTGGATATTTATCAAATCGCATGTTTCATTTGAATGTTGTGAATAAATTAATTTCAAATGATAATTCTGTTTTTGTGGCATCTTCCATGAATGATTGTATGATTTGGCATGCTAGATTAGCTCACGTTAATTTTAAAAAAATGCATGAGATGTCTAAAGATGGTTTAATTCCGGCTTTTGATATTAATGATGATAAGTGTAGGACTTGCATGCTTACTAAGATCACAAAACAACCGCTTCCTAATGTTGATAGGAATTCGGGTATTTTGGATCTTGTACATAGTGATCTATGTGACTTTCACTCAACTCCTTCCCTTGGCAATAAAAAGTATGTTGTTACTTTTATTGAGGATTCAACTCGGTTTTGTTATGTGTTTTTATTACACACTAAGGATGAAGCTTTAGAGAAATTTAAAGTGTATAAAACCGAGGTTGAATTGCAATTGGGTAATCCGATTAAATGTCTTAGGACTGATCGGGGAGGAGAATATATGGATCCCCATTATTTTCAATCTGTTGGAATCATTCATGAGACCACGACTCTGTATACACCACAACAAAATGGTGTGGCCGAACGGAAAAATCGAGTGTCAAAGGAAATGGTTAATTCCATGCTTTCCTACTCGGGTTTGAGTGAAGGGTTTTGGGGAGAGGCCATGATCACGGCCTGCTATGTTCTAAATAGGGTTCCAAATAAAAGGAACAAGATAACCCCATATGAGCTTTGGTACAAGAAAGCGCCGAATTTGAAATATTTTCGGGTTTGGGGTTGTAGGGCGGTTGTAAAATTGCCCGAGCCCAAAAGGAAAACTTTGGGGGAAAGGGGAGTTGATTGCATATTCATAGGGTATGCTGAACATTCCAAGACTTATAGGTTTTATGTAATAGAACCTAATGATGCGGTAGCGGTTAACACCGTGATTGAGTCTCGGGATGTGATCTTTGATGAGATGGGATTTTCATCAATTCAAAGACCAAAGAAACTATTTCCAAGAACTAGTGAGGTGCAAGTTCCAGAATGTTTGGATGGTGCTTTGAATCCCGAAGCACCACAAATAAGGGAAAGCAAACGAGACCGCATCGTGAAAGTCTTTGGTCCCGATTTTCATTTGTATTTAGTGGAAGGTTCAAGGGATGAAGTGGGGGTACAATATTCACATTTTTACCAAGTTGAGGATGATCCAAAGTCCTTTAAAGAGGCAATGGAGTCCCGAGATGTTTCCTTTTGGAAGGAGGCAATTGATGATGAAATGTCATCAATTATGGAGAACAACACTTGGGTGTTGTCGGATTTGCCACCGGGTTCTAAACCCTTAGGTTGCAAATGGATCTTCAAAAAGAAGATGAAAGTGGATGGAACTGTTGACAGGTTCAAAGCTCGGTTGGTCATTCAAGGTTTTAGACAAAAACCCGGAATTGACTATTTTGATACGTATGCGCCGGTTGCTCGAATTACAACCATTAGGTTGTTAATTGCTTTGGCGGCTATACACAATCTGATTATACATCAGATGGATGTCAAGACGGCATTTTTAAATGGTGATCTTGATGAGGAAGTTTACATGAAACAACCAGAAGGTTTTGTTATGCCGCGAAATGAGCATAAGGTTTGCAAACTTGTCAAATCATTGTATGGGCTGAAACAAGCACCCAAAAAATGGCATCAAAAGTTTGATGAAGTTATTTTGTCCAATGGTTTTAGTTTAAACCAATCGGACAAGTGTGTCTATAGCCGATTTGATGCCTTAAAGGCGGGTGTGATCATATGTCTCTATGTTGATGACATGCTGATTTTTGGAACTGACCAAAATCAGGTTGATGAAACCAAAATGTTGTTATCATCAAGGTTTTTCATGAAGGACATGGGGGAGGCGGATGTGATCCTTGGTATAAGGATTAAACGGGTAAACAAAGGGATTGCTTTGACACAAGCTCATTATGTTGATAATATTCTCAAAAGGTTTAATTATAGTGATTGTTCACCCGTTGGTACTCCCATGGACCCTAGTGTGAAGTTGATGCCTAATAAAGGAAAGACGGTTTCACAACTTGAGTACTCTCAAGCTATTGGTAGTTTGATGTATGCCATGACAAGCACTAGGCCGGATATTGCTTATGTCGTGGGTAGGTTGAGCCGTTATACTAGTAATCCTAGTACTCAACATTGGCAAGCAATGAAGAGAGTGTTCAAGTATTTAAAGGGAACCATGGATTATGGTTTGTGTTACTTTGAGTATCCTTCGGTTTTAGAAGGATATTCGGATGCAAGTTGGATATCCAATGTAGAGGATCATTCTTCTAGAAGTGGTTGGGTATTTTTGCTTGGGGGAGGTACCATTTCTTGGGCATCCAAGAAGCAAACTTGTATCACAAGTTCAACAATGGAATCTGAGTTTGTTGCGTTGGATATCACCGATAAAGAGGCGGAGTGGTTAAGAAATTTAATATTTGAGATTCCATTGTGGAGGAAGCCGATTGCACCTATTTCTATCCATTGTGATAGTGCTGCCACTTTGGCTAAGGCGTATAGTCATGTTTATAATGGCAAGTCTAGACACTTAGGTGTTAGACATAGTATGATTAGAGAACTAATCATGAATGGTGTAATTTCGGTGGAATTTGTAAGATCGCAACATAACTTGGCGGACCACTTGACCAAAAGTTTGGCCCGGGACTTAGTGCACAAGTCTGTTATAGGGATGGGTTTAAAGTCCATTTAATCCTTAATGGTGAGACACCCAATTCCCATCTAATACAACGTTAGAGGCTGAATTCAATGCGGAAAGCTCACACTTAATGGATTGGAACACACAATGAAAATCATCCCAAGGTGTGTGTTCAGACCTGTAGTAGGGAGGCTTAATTTATTTCTTAATAATTCCTTTGATAAAGTGTAAGCAGGTACACGAGTAAAGGAATTACCTATATGATCGTGAAGTGTAGCCGCACTTCAAAAAGCATAGGACTTGGCTTTTATACGATCATGAATGGGATTAGGAAACACAGCTTTATAATTGTGTCAAGTTGTATTCTAGTTGAGTATAGAAACTTGTATGTATTTTATCTTGAGGTATTCAAATGGGTTGAAGGGTTCAATCCGTAGGACACCCTGATTCTCGAATATTTTGAATGTGTAAAATACTAAGATGGAAATTCAATCGTATAGACATTTCCATTTATGTGCAAGTTTTGGTTTGTGAACTTTGTTATGTCATTTCATGGGTTACACTAAAATGGGGGAGGATTGTTGGTGATTTTAGTGTCACCGGCCGTTTTGTGTAATTGGAAATGACATGAGTGCCAATGAGGATTAGAACCGTGTTCTAATACAAGCTAGGAGGTGTGGAGTGCACACTTGTACATAAGAACGAGTTCTATTCCAAAGTGTCTACGGCAGTGGAACTCAAGGTAGAACACTTAGTAGACCAACTCTGTGATTCTAGACCGAGGTCTAGAGCGGTTGGGCAGTTTCGTGCAGTTTTTCCAAAAACTGTCACAGTTATTCCAGAACGTGTTGCAACTGCCCAGGACGTGTAATATGATTATATATCACCATATTTCGTACAGAGAAGGAGGAGGAAAGATATCCAATATATCTTCATCATTTTTGGCATTCAACTTAAGATATCAATCCATATACTCACTATTTTTGCTCTAGTTCTTGTGCCTAAGTTCTAGAGTGTCCTTAAGGATCATCCTAGATTGAATTTCTTGTAACCCAGACATAGGGGAGAAATATCAATTCGGAAAGTGAACTTACATGATCCTTAAGCAATCCAAGTACTCGATTATCACCCCCTACGTGAAATACCCCAACAATCCATATACTAAATTGTGTGCAAGATTAAAGCAGGGTAATTTTCTTCATTTTTAAGAATTTTATTATGTAAATTATGGATGTTTCTTATTAAATAAAGTTGATACGTGTATACGTCAGAATACGGGTATTCAAAATTTTAAAATATTACCAAAAAAGTTAATAAATTAGGCATACAGCTCGGGAACGTACGGTACGGGTATCCTAGATTATCTGATACGGGAACGTTTCTGATACGTCGATACGTTACTTTAGTGAAGTATCTGTGTCATACACGGTTGGCGAAATTCGATAAAAAATTAGTATAATAAAATGGGATTTGTCCAGCAATATTATTATTAAAATTAAGCTTTTAGGAAAAAAAGACAACTAATCTTTAAACTTGCGAAATAAAGGACTAGAGAACATTAAACTTATTAAATCTATCTATATATAAAAAGAGGTGGAATTCAGATCATTTTGCCCGCTCAAAAATTTCACAATCAAGGCAAAAATGGTACTCCCTCCGTTCCAATTTGATTTGCAAAATTTCCTTTTTTGGTTGTCCCAAAATGATTTTCCACTTTTTATTTTAGGTACGTAAATAAGAATAAAGTGACAAATTGACCCTTACTTTTACTTTTTCCCCATTAACTTAAAAGAATCTACTTTTAGAAAGATGGACAAAAGTGTAAAAAGCAAGCATCATTGATTCTCATTTCTTAATCCTTGAACCGGTCAAAGTTTGTAATTCAATTCGGGACGGAGGGAGTATTTTGCTAAAAGTTACAACGGCCCGATGGTCATTCCATATTGATGATAGTTGTCGATGTTACAGTGTCGTTCATTCCTAAGGAGTCGCCGTTCGGACTGTTGGGTGCTTGGTCTTCCAAATTCAAAAATATACTAACGTATAGGTCTTGGGCCTCTTGGCAAAGCATCGTGGAGGAGGCAAAGCATTGGGTGTGGAGGAGGTGAAGGACTGCCGCAACCACCGGAGCCAGTGACGGATCCAGGAAACTTGGTTATTGGGGGCAAAATCCGCAGGACACAAACATTTATTGGAAGTTCTATTCATCTAACTTACATTTAAGTGCATATTGGTAAGTAAGATTTTGTACCGTTTAAAAAGGAGTGCGTATACCGTGCAACCGGTATACGGTGAGCACCGTATACCGGGACGGATTTATATTTTTTTTTTTCCTTTTGCTTTTAAAAAATGGTAATAACTTTTTTATTTTTGATCCGATTTTTATAAAATTTATATCAACATTTTTTATTTTTCATGATCTTTCAAATGAGACCAATATTGCCTATGTAATTTTAACATATTAACATTTGTGTGTGAAATATCTAACTTTAAGTGTTACAATATGTAACTCACGTTCAGTCAAGTCAAATGCAACTCGTGTGTATAAATATGTATCTCTACGTGTAACAATATGTAATTTTACGTAAAAAAATACTTCCTCCGTCTCTTTTTAGTTGCAACATTCCCCTTTTCACGTTTTCCAACGCATAACTTTGACCATCATTATATTTAATTCCGTATTAGAAAAAATAAAATAAAAATCAGATTATAAAATTTAGTAATGAGATGAATTTAACAATATTTTTCAAAAAAAATAATTCACATACATTAATAAATAAAATGTAGTCAAAGTAGAGTACATGAATAGTGCATATATTCCAATGTTGCAACTAATGTGATACGGAGGATAGTATGTAACTCGCATTCAGACAGGTCACATGAAACTCGTGTGTATAAATATGTAACTCACGTGTATAAATATGTAATTTTACGTGTAAAAATATGTAATTTTACGTGTAAATATATGTAAGTCGCGTTCAGACATGTCAAATGCAACTCGTGTGTATATATATATGTACCTCGCTTATAAAAAGATGTAACTTGCTTATAAAAAGATGTAACTTGCTTATAAAAAGATGTAACTTGCTTATAAAAAGATGTAACTCACTCATAAAAAGATGTAACTCAATGTATTATCAAATGTAACTGAGGCCACTGATCCACTCCCAAACAAATTCGATCTTCTATTTCACAAACTTATCATCTCCCAAACAGATTCGATTTTTCTTATAATCCAATACTCATTAATATAAAAGTTCGATAATTTCTTAAAATTACATACACAATATTGGTCTCATTTGAAAGATCATGAAAAATAAAAAATGTTGATATAAATTTTATAAAAATCGGATCAAAAATAAAAAAGTTATTATCATTTTTAACATCAAAAGCAAAAAAAAAAAAGAAAAACACTACGTCGTTTTTGCAACCGGGCGCACCATGAGCCTCATGGTGCGCCGGTTGCACCATATAATTTTCCTTTAAAAAGTGTTTAAAAGTTTCTAGTTGTATGTTTGACATGCCAAATTTAAGAGTTTTTTTTTTAAAAAAAAAGATCTTTCGTGAAATGCTACAGTGAGTAGTAGCATATGAGAAAAGTCTGTAACTTTTAGCATTAGTTAGTCCCAACAACTTGTATATCAAATAGAATTAAATCAAACAGTTCATTTTTATCAAACAACTACTACATTTTTCATTTAAGATTTTTTCCGTCATTAAAAGATAACGATTACAAAAAAGCACATAAAAATATCTTTATCACTATCGTACGAAACATACCCTAAATTATTTCTACATACAATCTTAACTTTTTTATAATCGGTATTTTTTTCAAGTATTTCATTATCAATTTCACTACCTTATGGAGTTATGGCTATATTTTATGAACCCACTTTTATCATTACCGAACTATTTCATCCTAAATAAATACATTATTATTGAATCCATCTACAACAACAATATTTTTATTTTATTATTTTAGTCAAGAATAATAGTTAATACTTAATAGCACTAAAATCCTTACTTAGAAAGTATACTGATGGATTATAGGGTATCCAAAGTATATAAAAATTGAGAGATTTGAGCTAATGTGAGGAAGAAGATGAATGAATAGTGAATTGTGAAATTGAGACTTATGTTCTAGGGTTAGAAATGGCTCCCAGAGGAGTATAAATAGGAAATAATGGGTCGGGCCGCTAATATGGGCCCGGTAGCCCAACTACATAAAAGACTAATCTAGTACATAGTTTACATACAAATGACATATAAGCAGTACAATAATACAAATGATATCCGTAAGATGTGTGTGGGCCGCTGTCCGGGCCCAATAGTCATGAGACCCGGGGGTCCGAGTCTATATACTCTATCATATACAATTACAGTAGTTTTGTTATAAAACGCATGACTATTAGGTTAATAAAAACTTCATATTCCAATATTAATTTTTTAAATGAAAATGAGAATAAAAAGAAATTTATTATCTTTCCAATGAGCTTCACTTATTTTAATTTCGTACCTTATTTTAATTGACTCAAGATTTATAAAAAAATATATATCTTTTTAATCCACTTAGTTGATTTAGCACACTTCGGTCATCCATATCATGAAATAATTATTAATGGGGGCAAGAACAAAAACTTAATGGAGGCAAGTTCTTTCTAAAACCTTATTGAATTGGGGACATGTGCCCCCACTCCTATAGGCATAGATCTGCCCCTGACTTGAGCGACATCAATGGAGGGCCATAGACGGTGGCGATGACCGCACTGACCGATTGAGACCGCTCGTGACCAAGAGAAATTAACAGAGCTTACGCCGAAATTAACAAAGCAGGGGGAACTGGCAAAATCAAATGAGTGAAGGGAGTGGAGGCAGTTTCGAGGGGATTCCAGCTCCATGATGAAGAAGACGATAAGGTTTCTTCGACCCAGAGCTTCAGGTATCAAGACCTAATTGGTTATGTATACACATTTATGATTGACATTCTGATAACTACACGTATAATCAACTGATAACCCTTAAAGCATCTCCAATGCTACTGATGGAGTATATGGGTCTGGACCTCAGGGCCCACATACTCGGAAGAACAGAAGGTACCACAAACGCCTGATGGGACCCTCGTCGGCCAGATGACCCTCATCGGCCAAGAAGAAGTCTACTCAGAATGTGATCCAGAAGCCAGGAAGAGCCGGTGACCTCGTCGGCCGGGTCTTCATCGGCCACGCCCTCGTCGGCCGTGCCTTCATCGGCCATAGATGGCCTCCAGAATAGGACTTTATACTTGATCTTTCCTATGTATCTTGTATCCGGCCCATTAGTGGCCCTATTGTAAATGGGCCTTCCAAGCCCAAGACTTGGGAGCCCAGCCCTAATTTTTCCTATCAATACTCCCTCTGGGAGTAGTTGTAGGGGTTCAGAATTCATTAATACAAAGCAAATATACTACTTCTCTCTCTAGCTTTCACTTCTCTCTAGACTTATAGTCTATCATTTGGTGCTTTCATTGAGAGCTAGAACAATCAAGTTAGCCTCCTTCGTCACTACCAAGCACAGCTATTTCATAATGGGAAGAACTAAGTCAAACCGCAACCTCCTCAGCAAGGCCATCCCTGAGACATAGGAGAACCAAGAGCACGAGGAGGACGCTACGGCCGACAAGGCCGCCGGGGGAGATGTCTTCCAGGAAGCCATCGACCTCGCAGGAGACCTACATAACAAGCTCAACGGCGGCGCCCTTGACGCCCGCATTGGCTTGGACAAAAAGCGTGCGGAGAAAGGTGACAACACCTCAGCGCAACCGGCCTCTCCCGCTGTTGACCCTCAACTCTAGGCCGCACTCTCGGCCATCATCGCCAGCTTGGCCCAGAACCCCACCGTCCTTAGCGCACTCATGCCAAGGACAGGGGAGAAAACGACGACGCCTCCTCAGCCCCAACCATTGGCCGTCAGGCTAGGCAACGATGAGGGGGTGGTGCCCCAGGACACGACGTCGTCCCACTCCCACCCTGCTTCCCCTCTTCGAGCTGGACCGACCCCAGCGCGTGGAAAAGCCTCAGCCTTTAACAGGCTAGGTGACACGTGCCGTCGGCCTGCTTCAGAGAGGATGGCAAAGCGGATTGGGCAGCGTGAGCCTGGCTCACCCAAGGAAAGCTTGGGGTCGGTATCCCGGACAGTGGATCGGCCCCGCCTGGACAAAGGCAAGGGGAAACTGCATGAGGATGATGTCCGTCATCAAATCAACACGGCTCATGCAGCCTGTTTGCAATGGGCCGCCATGGCCGCCAAGGACCCCAGGGACGAGGTCATCGCCCAACTCGAGCGGAGGCTCGCCCAGATGGAGGCCAAACAGCTGGCCGCCACGCCCACCGGCAACTCATCCAGAGATCCCGGCTTCAACGCCCTTCTGAACAAGGTGACTATCCTTGAAAGGGAGTTGGCCAAAGGACGAGGGGACCCCATCATCCAGGTCTGGACGAGGACCCCCTCCACCGCCAGGGTACTCTCGGCCCCTATCCCCTAGAAGTGCCGGGGAAATGCCATCAAGCCCTATGACGGCCGCTCCGACCTCCAGGAGCACTTCAGACGCTACCAGAACAACATGCTGATGGTGAACGCATCAGATGAATACATCTGCCGTTGGTTCCTTTCTACTCTTGAAGGGCCAGCGTATAAGTGGTTCAACACACTCCCCGAGGGGAGCATAGACTCGTGGCAAGACCATGCTCAGCGCTTCCTCACTCACTTTGCCGGAAGGAAGCGCGCGAAGAAATACTTTACCCATCTTCTCTCCGTCAAGCAGCAGCATGACGAATCACTCCGGTCATTCATCGTACTCTTCCAGGGGGCCTTCCGCAGCACCCCATATGCAAGGAGCCTCATCACTGACCCTCCGAGGTCTTATCTGAAGGCGCTTCAGCGAGGGAACTTATACGTTGACGCCGACGAGCTTCACAGCCACAAGAAAGACGGAGGGCACCCCTCCAAGAAGACAAATGTTGTGCCAGCTGCAGGCGCACCCTCGACCAGGGACCGAGGTCAGGGAGGACAAGGCCGCCATGGATCGAGCGGAAAGAACAAAGACCACATATGGCGGCCGAGGATGGAGAGGCCGAAGACACCACTTACCCACTCGGTAAGCACCATCCTCGATTACGCCGAGGAGCACGGCCTCATTGAGCGAGATCCTCGGCCGGCAAAGGAGATCTACGTCGTCTATCAGGGCGGCACCTACTGCTGTTATCACCGGAACACCTCCCACAACACAGACGATTGTGTCACTCTGAAGAGGCACATCGAGAAGCTGATTCGCCAGGGGGAACTTTCCCAGTTTGTTAAAGGTGGCCCACGCAAAAACACGTGGGTAAACACCGGCAAACATGGGGGCGAACCCTCTACGAAGAAGCGTGAGATCGGTAGGCTCAGCGATGACGACGAAGACTTCGAAGAGCCCCCTCCGAAGAAGAACCACATAAACCTCATTATGGGGGTAACACTGGGGGATTCGGCCACTCAGAGGAAGAAATGGGCCCAATCCCTTTACATCGGGGAGGTGTCCCACGCTCCCCCCAGCCGAAGAAACAACGGGCGGAGGCGATCACCTTCACCGACAAGGATCTGCCTCCCGGGCTCGCATCACACAGGGACGCCCTCGTCATCCGGTGCGAAATAGGTGACTCCATCATCCACCGCACCTACATCGACACAGGGAGCTCCGTCAACGTCATGTACCTTGACACATTCAGGCAGCTGAAGCTGGACAGAGCGCTGCTCAAGCCGATACGGACACCGTTGTCCGGCTTCACCGGGGACTCTATCAACACCGAGGGCACGATAGTCCTCCCCGTGGAGGTCGGCGACGGCTCCCATCGCATCACGATCGACATGGAATTCATGGTGGTCAACCTCGAGTGCGCCCACAACTTGATATGGGGGTGTCCAGCACTAGAGGATTTGGAAGCCATCATCTCCATGAAACATCTATGTCTGAAGTTCCCCACTAACGGCGGTATCGGCTACGCCCGAGGGAACCAGAAGATAGCACTGGCGTGCTACCTAAAACTGAACAAGCCAGCAGCCAGCGCCGGGCAGAGAATTGACACCATCACGGCCGCCGTCTCCAAGGATGAGGAAAGGCCGCGTGCTGAGCCAGCCGAGGAGGTCGAGGAGGTCCCCTTGGATATCTCCCGATCGGAGCGGGTCTTGAAAATCGGGAAACAACTCCCACAGGATCAACGTGAAGGCATCCTCAGCGTTCTGCGGTCATATGCCATCATTTTTGCATGGGGGGCGGACGACATGCCTAGCATCAGCCGACAAGTGATCACTCATCGGCTGTCAATCGATCCCGCCTCCACGTCGATCAAGCAAAAGCGGCGCTACCTCTCGTTCGACAGACGTGACTTCGTCAAGGGGGGAAGTTTCCATGCTCCTCTTCATCAACCACATTAAAGAGGTGAATTACCCCACCTGGTTGGCCAACGTCGTCCTCGCGCCAAAGCCGCCTACGTTCAGAATGTGCGTTGATTACACTGACCTGAACAAGGCATGCCCCATGGACTCGTTCCCTCTCCCCAACATTGATCAACTGGTGGACGAGACGGCGGGGTGCGAGTTGATGTCATTCCTTGACGCCTTCAGGGGGTACCATTAGATATTCATGCATGAAGATGACGCCGAGAAGACGGCCTTCATGACCCAAGAGGGAATTTCCTGCTACCTCGTCATGGCCTTTGGGCTCAAGAACTCAGGCGCCACATACACCAGAATGGTAGCCAAAGTCTTCAGAGCAGTCCTCGGCCGGACGATGGAGGCATATGTCGAAGACATGATCGTGAAGAGCAGGCAATCCGTTAGCCACGCCAACGAACTCCGGGAAATTTTTGAGATAATGAAGAAGTTCCAGCTCCGCCTAAATCCGAAGAAGTGCACCTTCGGCTTCCAGAGGGTAAGTTCCTCGGTTACATGGTCATCCGAAGGGGCATTGAGATCAACCCAGAGAAGATACAGGCCATTGTCAACATGGAGCCACCGCGAAATGTGAAGGAGGTACAACGGCTGACGGGACGCCTTGCGGCCTTGAACCGTTTCCTCTTAAAATCGACTGAAAGGTCTCTCCCTTTCTTTCAGATCATGCGCAAGGCAAATGGCTTCAGATGGACGACGGAGTGCCAGCAAGCATTTTAGGAGCTGAAGCGGTACTTATCGTCCCCGCCCGTGCTCTCCAAACCTAAAGCCGGTGAAACCCTTTTCCTATACTTAGGAGTGAGCACTTCGGCCGTCAGCTCTGTGCTCATCCGCGAGGACGATGGGGTACAAAAGGCAATCTTCTACACAAACAAGGCATTGCGGGAGGCCGAGCTCAGGTACTCTCCCATCGAGAAGACGGTACTGGCCATCGTCCACACAGTGAAGAAACTAGGGCACTACTTCCAGGCCCACGCCGTCCATGTCCTAACTCAGCAACCCCTCAGCGCACTCATGCGGAGCCCCACCAGTTCCTCACGGATGGTGAAGTGGGCGATCTTCCTCGGCCAGTTCCAAATACAGATCAAACCAAGGCCATCCATTAAGGGGCAGGCCTTGGCCGACTTCGTCATCGAATGTACAGCCAAGGAGACGACCGCTACCACACCAGGACCAGAGCCAGACGAAGCATGGACCCTCTGTACTAATGGTTCATCAGCCACCAAAGCTTGTGGTGGCGTCGTCGTCCTCATTTCTCCTGAAGGGTTCAGAGCCTACTATGCTATCCGCTTCAACTTCAGAGTATCCAACAATGAAACCGAGTATGAGGCCCTCCTCAGCGGGCTCAGACTTGTCGTCGGCCTCAAAGCGCGGCACATCAAAATCAGATGCGACTCCAAGCTAGTGGTGGGCCAGATCGAGGGCTCATACGAGGCTAAAGAAGGGAGGATGAGGCAGTACAAGCAGGCGGCCGAGGAGTTGCTCAAAGCATTCGAAACCCATGAGATCACCCAGATCCCAAGGGCAGAGAATGTTGAGGCCGACATCCTCTCCAAACTCAGCTCATAAACTCCAGAGCTCATCTCCAAGATAGCCAAGGTTGAAGAGCTGAGCATGTCCAGCATCCATGTCAGCCCGGTCATGTGCATCCAACAGCGGTCGGAGGACTGGATTACCGACATCGTGACGTTCATCACCTCGGGAGAATTGCCCCAGGACGAGGATAGGGCCAAGCTAGCCAAACTCAGGGCCCCGAGCTACACCATCGAGGATGGGAAACTTTATAAAAGATCCTACAACGGCACTCTCCTCCGATGTTTGCACCCAGATGAGGCCGAAGTGGCCATGGAGGAAGTCCACTTTGGTGTCTGCTCCTCGCACCAGGGCCGCTTCAGCATGTCCCGACATCTCGTCGTCCAAGGCTATTTCTGGCCGACGATGGCGCGGGATTGCGCCAATCTTGCAAGAAAGTGTACCGCATGCCAGGTCCTTCAAAAAGCCCCTGGTCGGCCAGCCGTCAACTACGCCCCGGTCAGCACAGTGATCCCATTCTCGAGGTGGGGCATTGACCTGGTCGGCCCCTGCCCAGAGCCGCCGGCAACAACCGATAAATCATCGTCGCCATAGACTACTTCACCAAATGGGTTGAGGCGGAACCTTTGGCCAGCATCACAGGGGTCAGGTGTCAGAAATTCGTCCACAAAAACATCCTCACCCGCTTCGGCGTCCCTCAGGAGATCATATCCGACAACGGTACCCAGTTCGAGGCCGCACCCTTTCAAGAGCTCCTCTAGGAGTGGGGAATCAAGCATCGTTTCTCCTCCGTGGCCTATCCTCAAGGCAACGGGCAGGTCGAGAACGCCAACAGAACCATCCTGGAGGGCCTGAAGAAGAACTCCAGGACGCAGGGGCAGTTGGGCCGATGAGCTCCCCAATATCTTATGGTGCTACCGTACTACGCCGAGGAGGGAAACGGGTGATACACCCTTTGCCCTTTGCTATGGCTTTTAAGCAAAGGCCCCCACAGAGGTTACCATACCTAGCCGACGAGTGGAGCACTATGAGCCTGAGGCCAATGAAGAAAACATGAAGATCGACCTCCACCTGATCGAAGAATAACGAGAGTAGGCCTTCATCTGGGCAGAGAACTACCGGCGTCAAGTAAAATCATAGTATGACGCCAAGGTACGCTCCCGGGAATTTCAGGTGGGGGACTACGTCCTTTGCCGAAGAGAGGCGAGCAATCCGACAGAAGGTGGCAAGTTGGTACTCAAGTACGAGGGCCCCTACATCATCAGTGTCGTAGTCAAACCTAACACCTACAAACTAAAACACCCAAATGGGTCTAATATACCACGAACGTGGAATGTACATCACTTAGTGAAATTCTATCAATAATCCGGGGACGGTGCAGTTGGCAAAGCCCTCACCTTCCCACGGATTGTTGGTCGGACGCCACCCTCGGCCTCGAGCCACTTATTAATAAAAGTTGTTTCTTACTTCTCTAAAAGATCAGAAACGTACTATACACTGACCCCTCAGAGCGAAGATGCTCAGGAAAGGTCAACATAGCACATCGTTCCGGCCCCTCAAAGCGAAAATGCTTAGGAAAGGCCGACGGTGTCCCCAAGACGAAGGGCCCGCAAAGAGCCCACGTCTTGAAATGGGAAGCTCACTGCGTCGTCTATCCGCGAAATCAGCAGGACGACGGGTCTGAAATCATGGCCGAGGTGACAAAAATCTCCCAACTCAAGGATGAGAAACGGCAGTCGTCGGTAACCGACCAAAAGCCTTAGCCCGCGTCATAAATAGGCGACGGGGCCTCCTTGAGATCCCAGGACGATCCAGTAGGACTCCTTACCGGTCGAGGGACTATCGACCCCCTTGGCCGAAGCCTGAAAGAAGGACACCCACTCCTCGCTCAAATGAGTAGAGAAAAAAAAACAAAAGAGGGACAGCCGATGAGCCGCGCACTTGCCGGCCTGAAGCGATATCCCCAAAAAATAAAAGAGGGACAGCCGAAGAGCCGCGCACTTGCTGGCTTGAAGCGATATCCCCAAAAATAAAAGAGGGACAGTCGAAGGGTTGCGCACTTGCCGGCCTGAAGCGATATCCCCAAAAAATAAAAGAGGGAAGTCGATGAGCCACGCACTCGCCGACTTCGAGCAATAAAAAATAAAATCCCCAAAATTGTTTAAGTACATATCAAGCAAAGCATTACGTATTACTGACGAAAGCTCCCAAAAAAAACTTGGACAAAATCACCAAGGTAAACTCCTGGGGCTGAAAAGGGGCACCACATGGCCGGCATCAAATAACCCAAAGGGGAAGCCGTCATCAGCTACTCACAATGGAAGCAATCGCCCAAGTGTGTTCAAACACTTAAAAAAAATTCTAAGTATTTGGAGATATCCCTGAGTACCACCCAGAGCGGCCGATGAGGACAAAGGTCCCCAACACTTGGAACGATCCCCAAAACTTTCTAAGCGGGACGCTCAGAGAAGTCCACAACAGTGTGACGTCAAGCGTCACAAACACGAAGCAGACATTCCCCCTCAGCCGAGCAAAGGACAGGTCCTCTCATCGGCTACAACTACAAGAATCAGGCTTGGGTTCTGGTGTAAACACTTGGAAAAATTACATGTGTAACAAAAGAAATGAGGAATGACACGAGACGAAGATTACATGGTGGCCGAAAAGAACACAGGACCGATGAGAACACCTCGGCGGGGGAAGCTATTCCGCACTGGCCGTATTGGCTGACGAAGGAACTACTTGGTTTGACACTTGGAAAATTCTCCAAGTGTGACATTCAAATTGACACTTAGAAAATTTTCCAAAGTATGAACAAAAGAAAAGGGGGGTGTAATGCAAAGACGACGCGGACACTCACTCAGTTGAAGTCTTGGTACTTAGAAACAATATCCTAAAGTTCCTGCTAAGTGCAAGGGGTATTCCTCATAGACGAAACGTACTCACCCAAGCTACCCGCTTCGGCCGGAGCCAGGTAGCAACCGAAGACGATAATTACCCAAGTCCCAATTTCAACATAGAAAAATTTTGTAAAGCTTGAGAACAAACGCAAAAGGGAAAACAAGACGAGGAGGACACACAATAAAGCCAGAAATGATGGATATTTTTCATTCATATGAGAAGTCATTACATCAGGAGGGCTCAATGGCCATTACAAAAAAGGCATTATAAACACCTGCCTAGCTAAACTACATAACGAGAAGTCAATCGATCAGCTCCCCGAGGCGACTTCATCAGCAACCAGCCCCACATCGGCTTGCCCAGAAGCAACTTCATTGCCCTCTTCCGGCCTTGCATTTCCACTCGCCTCGGCTGCTGAGGAGACAGCGGTGTCGGCTAAAGCGTCATCATCGGACCAATCAGGCTCACCGATGGAGGAACTGAGTATCGGATCTTGCCTCTCGAACGGGGGGAGCTTCGCTTCGGCCTCCGGGTCTTTCATCAGCCTCGGAAGCTTCAAGTTCTTCTTAGCCCATTTCTGGGTGAATTTCAGTTTCTTGAAAGCCCGATGCAGCCTTCGGTAGATCAACCGTTGCATCCTCTGTTGGCCCATGTCGTAGTAAACAGCCATTTCACGGGCAAAGCATTCCTGACCAGCAGGGCAATTCTGGCCCCGGTCTTCAAGCCGGTCCGCCACAACCTCGTAGCACCAGGGCCGACGATCTTCGGCCTTCCAACCTTTGGCCAGGAACCTCTCAATAGCGCCGTCAACGACTTTCTCAGCGGCCCTCTCAGATTCAGCCTGAGCTCTCGCGGCGTCCTCGGCCCGAAGCAGGGCCTCATCACGGCTTCTCAAGGCTTCATCCCTGGCCCTCAAAGTGTCGACCCTGTCGACGCCACCTGCCGGTAGGCCCACTCGGCATCATCAACACCCTTCTGCAGTGCCTTCACCTCCTCCCAAAGCCGATCCAGGCAGGCCATGGCCTCCTCGGCCGAAGCAGCCTTTTTCTCGGCCTCCTTCAAACGGGCAATCTCTTGCTTTTGCCGCTTATGGCTCTCCATCAGCATAAGGGCACCCTGCAACAAAAAAGGAAAAGAGAAGAGTTAGGACGCGTCGAAAAGTCGTGACACAAAAAAGATGTAATGTACAAGTAACTTACGTGGACGATGAGGTCCATCCCGCCGTCGTAGATCCTGATGGGGCCTAGTTTCTTCAAGTAAGCCCGATCCTCAACCGGGATAGCTTGGGCCAGAACATCATGGCCGTCAATGGCGTCGTTGAAGACGCCACCCTTCACAGGGTACTCAACCTCGAGTTTGTAGGTCCCAACGGTCAGCTCCTTGCCGACCCACTGTTTACGGGGCTCTTGGCCGACAGGCGCGGCTGGGACAGAGCCGTCGACGAGGGGACCGAAACTGCATCAACAACGGCTACGGCATTTGAGCTCCCGGCATCATCATCCGGTATGGTCAGACCGTCGGCACCAGCATCGGCCAGAGGGGAAGCCCTCCTCGACTTCTTGGACTGCATACCGGCCTCGGTTAGCTTCCTATGGTCGTCATCCACGGGCCGTTTCTTCTTCGGCTGCGTGGGTGGCTTCTTTGCTGCGTCAGAGCTCGGCTAGGCGCCACTCGCAGTGGCCATCTATGCGGCCTCTTTGGCTGCCATTTCCTCCTTTGCCT
The DNA here is from genome assembly GCA_945859875.1 of Cuscuta europaea. NCBI lineage: Eukaryota > Viridiplantae > Streptophyta > Magnoliopsida > Solanales > Convolvulaceae > Cuscuta > Cuscuta europaea. The sequence continues at coordinate 5,425,335 of CAMAPE010000008.1, read as the reverse complement.
TAGCTTTGGCTAGGGCCATGACGGGTCTGCGATCCATGACGAAGTCTGCACAACGAGGAAAACAAAAACAGTTAGCAAAAACAAAAGTAAATATGGACGAAGACGCCAGGGAGGGTATTACCATCAGCGTCAGCCGACACACCCAAATCTGGGCCATCGGCCTCCTCAAACGTGGTGGTCATCCTCGGCCACAGCTCTGTATCGCTCTCCTTGTCGTCGTACACATAATACATCATGAAGCCGAGGCGGTCATCTTATACTCCGTGATGTAATCTTTCACGCTCCTCGGTCCTCCTTTCAGAAATGCCGCCACCTGGGCATCCAAGATATTGCTCTTCGGCACAGCGTGAAGGTTGAACCTACCGTCATGACCGACTGAGGGAAACTCTGTGCCGTCCTCACCCAACGACACGAAGACGAACTTGCTCTTCCAACCATGAATGGACGAAGGGAGGTCAGTAAAACTCCTCTTCTTCGGCAGCTGTTGAAGATTGGTGTAGCCGGCACAATTCTTGTGACTCCCTCGGCCAATCTGGTATAAATTCATGAAAAGGGCCGTCGTCGGCCTAAAGTCTAACTCATCGCAACGGAGGAGGAAACTGACGATGAGTGAGTAGCTGTTCGGGGTCAACAAGGCCAGAGGGAGACCCACCATGTCCAGATATTCCGTAATGAACGGGTGGAGGGGAAACCTAAGCCCCTTTTCAAAACTCATGGGGTATACTCCAAAATACCCCGGGGGAGGATTCAACACATGATACGTCGGCCCGAGTGTCCTAACCCTCCCATACGGCCCCACGTACATCCGGGCCACCAAGTAGTCAGTCGTGCTGCTCTCCGGCTTGATCAGATAGAGGTTCGTGAGGTCTAGGTAGGAGTAACCTCGACCCTTCTTCGGCCGACGCTTTCTCGTTGGGGCAGCTCCCTTCACAGCAGAAACCGGCTTCGGGCAAGGAATTGCAACCGAGGTAGACGCTCCGTCCACAGCACGGGAAACCACTACGTCCTCACCGTCAGACGACGAGGCGGTCTCTTCGTCCTCGCCTTCACTACCCTCTTGCTCCCCTGTTTTGAAGAAGCTCAGCTCCTCTTGCTCCTCACAACACTCCTGTAGTCATAGGATTTAACAGAGGGCTCATCATTATAAGGGTAGTACTCATCGTCCAAGGGCTTCATCATAACAACTAACTAAAGCCTAGGGGTTTTTACTTTGGATCTAAGGGTGGTTTTTCACTAACAGCGGATCAAAGGTGAAAAGAAACAAAGTATACAGAGAATTGGAGAAAAGTTCAACGAACTGACCTTTGAAGTTTTGAAGATCAGAGGAATACACGGAAAGGCTTTCTCTCTCTAGAAAATTTGACAGCACTTCGTTATCTCAGGAATGCAATGAGAAACCTCTTCGGAGGGAGGGGGTATTTATAGACCTCCCCCCCCCCCCCCCCCCAACAGTCACTACACGTGGCAACCTCCCGTTGGCCACACGAACGACCACCACTCCCAAGGCCTACTGGGCTGGCACCGGTTCAGAAGACGGGTCAGGCCCACTTCTGCAGTATCAGCCCATCGCTAACATCCGAACAGGCAACGCCCGCAATGGCCAACCACTCAACGGCCACGATAAGAACGCGCGCCTACATCGACCTCAACACAGAACTTCAAAAGTGTAAGTATCTTCTCAAGATATGACCATATCGGCTCGAACAGAAACCCCACGCCATTGGCCTTGCGCAAAACCCTGATGATAATTTCTTGAAAGCGACCTGCGTCCAAGGGTTCTCCCACAGGATTACCTTGGTCAGGAAATCGCCAAGGAATTGAATTCAGGGGAACGCAAGAGTCCGCTTCGGCCCGGGCAAACCCTTTACTCTTTCACCCCTCACCTACTCTTCGGCCTGAAGCAGTGGGGGACTGGGGGACTACACCGCCCTTTGAAAATCAGGACAAAATCAAACAAATCCAAAAATATACAAAATCTACAACTACAACATCAGATATGCACCACAGCGTCCATAACCGGCCGCAGCAAAGTAAGCAAAAAGAATTCCCTCCAAAGATGCAACACCTAAGATCGCGGCGCACTCAACGACTTTGACCCCGCATACTCCACTCTCGGCCAGAAATTAAGACAGGAACTTATCGTTCTCAAAACATGGACACCAAGCTGCGAACACACAGAATGAGCCACAGCGGCCGAATAAAGCAAGCACCCTCACCGGCTACCTAGGGGAAGAAGGACACTCATCGCCCTCGAACGGGGAATGACCACAATAGTCTCTTTGGCCATGGGCACAATGTTCAATCATCAACGGCCAGGAGTAGAGAAACATCGCCTTCATCGGCCACTCATCGCTCACAACGGCCGAAGCAGGGAAAACCCCATAACGGTCCCACAACGGCCAGAAAACGTCAAAAACGGGAAATCTACTCCCCCTCACTTCGTCTACATCTCAGCTCAGATAGTGCGGGACTCTTGATGGAGTATATGAGCCTAGATCCCAGAGCCCACATACTCAGAAGAACAAAAAGTACCACGACCGCCTGATGGTACCCTCGTCAGCCAAATGATCCTCATCGGCCAAAAAGAAGTCTACTCAGAACGTGATCCAGAAGCCAGGAAGAGCCGGTGACCTCGTCAGCCGAGTCTTCGTCGAACACGCCCTCATCAGCCACAGATGACCTCCAGAATAGGACTTTATACTTGATCTTTCCTATGTACCTTGTATCCGGCCCATTAGTGGTCATATTGTAAATGAGCCTCCCAAGCCCAAGACTTGGGAGCAGAGCCTTAATTTTTCCTATAAATATTCCCTCTGAGAATAGTTGTAAGGGTTCACAATTCATTAATATAAAACAAATATACTACTTCTCTCTCTAGCTCTCACTTCTATCTAGACTTATAATCTATCAGCCACATTGTGCACTGTGCACATATGGAATTAGAAATAGCCAGATTAATATTAATAAATAAACTTTTTATCACCTTATTTGAATTATTTTTTGCAGTTTTGATAAGTTTGCTCCACAATATCAAGGAAACCGTCTAAATGTTGACATTGCAGTTGAAGGGAAAGTTTACCAAAATTGTATAAAATCATTCAAATAAGGAGAGATAATTTATTAGCTAACATTTATGTGGTTATTTTTCATGCCATATGTGCACACTATTGTATATAGTAGACTTGGTCCGAAAAATCGAAAACCGGGTCAAATCATACCGAACTGTTGCCAAATAAAACCGAACCGCTAACAAACCGAAACTGAATGTAAAAAACCAAACCGAACCGTAGTTGTTTGGTTCGGTTTTGGGTTTTACCCTTCAAAACCGAACCGAATAAACCGAACTAGTTAAAATAAACAAAGTAAAATTTAATTGTCCATTATTAAGCGTTAATCGTAACTAATCCTAATATCATTAATAATTTTTGATGTTCTTGTGCTACAGAAATAATGTTTGTTATGCTTAGTTTAATGATAATGTAGCTATAATGATAATATGTTTTTGCTTGTTATTTGTATTAATTAACTTTTATTATTATTTAACTTAAAAAATCGTATTGATGAAACAATAAATATTTATGTCAACTATATCACATATAACGTATATACTTATGAACTTTTTTTTGAACTTAGACAAACAATGTAAATTAATACTCCCTCTGGTTCTTATTTAAGTTCCCAGTTTGACTTCACACATATTAAAAAAATGGATTTGACTTTACTGTGAAATGCACTATTTGGACACTGTTTGGAACTGTTATAAGAGACGAAGAAAATATTACTTATTGCTTATTCCTATTTTATTCAGATCAGATCAAAAAAAATCAGATCAATATAGAAAAATTCAAATCTAGTGAGAAACATTCAGATTAGAAAATTCATAGCAAATTAGAATCATTGTTATTATCATATTATTATTAAATAGTTATTATTATAATAATAATAACAGTTATTATTATTATGATTTTATTATAATTATTATTAATATTATTAGTGTAATTTTTGTTTTGTATGTTGGGTCAGTAATGTTACTGAAATAATTTCTTGATATGCATTATGTCATCCTGTAAACTCATTTCCTTCTCCAAAAACTCCAATAACTTCATGCGAACTCTTATATTTTTCAAAATGTTAGAGCTAATGGGCATACTTTTTGCAAGGTTGAATAGAGGAAGTTGTAAAAGAAGCTGACAAGAGTGGAAAATGCTTCTCTGTACATCAGATGCTAAGATCTCTTTGTTCTCATACAGGAAGTTGTAAAAGAAGGTGAAAAGAGTAAAAAATGCAGCCACACTAGCTATGCGGGAAATTCACTTGAAATTATCAAGTTATTGGCAATCTGATTTCTATTTCATGCTCGTGTAGATCACTCTCATGTTAGTGATCAGCTTCAGATCCTCCCTGTCTTTATGTGTTCTGTGAAACTTATCTTACCTATTCATGCTGGTTTTCATTATTCATGCACCTGATTTATCTGTGTGATTCATGCTCGTTGTAAAATAATTAAAACACATGGTGATTGAACGCTTTTTCTAAATCACAATACATTTCTTTAAGGACGAATTTAATCAGCGTGAGAAAAGAAAGTTATCTGCATAATTAAAATAGAAAGTGGTGAAAATCAAGAAAGGTTCACGGCAGAGACTAATTGCCAAGGGACAGATGTGGAATCCAACGCAATCTCTTCAGACAGGTTCAAAGGAAACTTGTTTAGGTGTCATCGGTTCAAGAACATAAATGTGGGCCACAACGCGGATAGTCCATCTTCAAAACAATAACAAGAAAGACTTGAAAGACAAGGTGGCCAGCGATTGAATATAGCTTATGATTATTTTGTTAAGTACAGCTGTTATCAGAGCGGCACTTGACCGTCCATAAGCACGCTGAATGCAGACTAGAGAGCACAGTAATATGAAATTACTTCCCAATGCTCGAATACAAACTCGGAATTGCGATCCACAAAGCTTCCAGGCTGATCTTTCATGAAAAAAGCTGTTTTTATTTAGATTTATTCTGTGCCAAAACTATCAGCAAATTGACTTCGCTGATAGTTAAAAAGGGCATGTTACTTCTTGGATAAAAAGACTACAGCAATCTTCATATTTGAAACAATCAGGACAAGAAAGCCGCTTTAACTAAAAAAAAACTATCAGCTATACTTTCTGGAAGATGGCAAGTCAGAATATCAATAAGCCTCGTAAGTTTGATCAGAGAAGTAAAAACCTCTCACTCATCTAATCGAATCATCATTCATGCCACCTTAAGAACAAGTCTGTATTTGGACAGCGGGGTATGTAAAAGGGAGGTGTTGAATGGAAAAGATTTGCAGTATGAACTAGTATTTAAGGTTTTAAAGAGACGTTCATCCGAGGAAAAAATCTGATTAGTTTAAAAAGAACGAATCTTCAAAGAAAACCGAGGCCTCAGAGATCTTGGTGGAAAAATATCATCATGTGGAATTTCCAATCAAGAGTAGCAAATATTTTATAACATCAACGGCCATCAATGCTGGACCTTTCAAAAGAGTTGGAATAAAAAATATTTGGATTAAATTTCATGGGGAGTCAGAAGTAGCTGGTTGTTGTAATCAAGTTGAATTCATAGGGAATCCGTCTGATTTTTTCATCATCCTGCCCAAATCCTTTAACTCCAAAAATATAAAACAAAAAACATAACATCCCATATCTATTCACCTGAATCCCTATTAAAAATGATAGGATTCGGATCCCAAGAGGGACACATAAATAGAAGACTGAACATTCACAGTTTTGAATTTGTTATCGTATGAGGTAGATCAGCAAAGTACAGCGCTGTAAAAAATTTAGTTCCCTTCCAATGAATTAATCATTCACCTAAACATTTTCCCAGAAAAAAACGATTGTTGGAAGATCATGAATGCACACGTTTTATGATCGGTAAAACGCGCGCCAGAATCTCACTACCGTTTTCATTTTGGCAACGTACAGCGCTTGAAACGCCATAGACAAAGCGTTTAAGAGACTCTAATTTGTTGCCATAACACCAAATTAAAGAAGAAAATCCATTTAAAACAATATGACACGAACGTAAATCAATAGAACGACACTCTAGCTAAAGCATGTGAAATCTAGATCAACAGAGGTTGTATGAACAATGAGAACTTCGTATATTAATACCAGAAATTTCATGGCGCTGGCCACAGCATTAGTTAGTGAATGAAGGGAACCCTGAATTGTGTGAATTGAAGCTGCGTAGCACGTCACTATATAGGGCCTAACACACCAGTTAGGGCTTCGTCCATTCGCCCATAATACTTGGCCCATTGGCTTTAAAATACACTACACTTTCTTGGTAAGTTTTGGCAAGTAATACTTGGCCCAAAGGTTTATATAAAAAAAATTCTTCTCTACTTCTCACTTTGTAAGATACATTTTTCTTCTTCGATTGTTTTACAATTACAAATACTCTCTTAAATTGAATTTTATTTCCTTTTTACTTTCTTGCTATATCTTTTTATTTATCACTTTATTTTTGTGGATTCATCTTACTTTTGGAGGTTCGATTTTAAAACAACCATTTATTCTTTATTTCATCAAAATCTGCATCAAACTCACATATACAACGTATCTTACATCATAGGGCAGAGATAGTACTAACAATACAGCATACATTTCTCCGATAATCGGGTTTTTTGTTTGACCGCACTAGGATGTACTTGGATTTATTATCCATAGTTTAATTGATATCTTTGAAATTTAAAATCAATTTTATTGTTACTCATGTGTAAGATGATTAGGGATAAAACAATAAATCTCAATAGATATTTGAGTCATCTTATTAATTGTAAGAGCCCAACATAATGGAAGAGGTATATAAATCAGTTGGGTTGAACTAGGAGTAAAATGGTATAAAATGTTAGTAATTCAATGTTAGGTTTACTTAACATTAACAAGTAGGCTTGTTATGTTTTTAATTTAACTGATTTTAGTCTCGGACCAAACTAGATTAAACTTAAAAAGACCTGACCTGGCTAGATTAGACCACAACATGCCAAACTTTGACGATTGTAAAATACATATAGAACATATATCTCCTGAATCAAACGAATTCAGACTAGATCAGACCACACAAGACGAGATTTAATCGACCTGACAAAAAAATTACTCAAATGGAAAAACATCCTTAGTGGTCAAGGTCTATTATTGAAAATGAATCATTTTCTAGTCTATTTTTGAAAAAGAACTTTGGAAAGAGGAAAATGTGATATCAATTTTATTTTTTAGAACTCCCTTCATCTCATAAAATTCTTCCAGGTTTGACTGTATCGGAGTTTAAGAGAGTGAGAATAAAGTGAAATTGTATGGTTATAGTTGAGTAAGAAAAATGTAAATGAATATTTTCATACAAAACTTTCTAAAAGGGAAATTATAAGACTTTTTGGGGACATTCCAAAAAGGTAAGTGGGGAGAATTTTAAGGGAGAGGGAGTGTTAGTTAGGCCGTGAAGTAAAGATGTTTTTACTTGGACTGAAATTTGCTGATATGGTCCATTTAAGTCCGATCTGGTATGGTATGAATTGGTCTTGTCTGTAATTGTTTGGTCTCTTTGTATTTTATAACTATGGAAGTATGGTTTAGTTTGTTTAAGCCTGGTCTGGTATGGTCTGATCTGTTCAAATTTGGTCTGGTATGGTCTGTGAATGAAAAGGATCCAAGTTAAAACATCTTAAAGCACACAGAATACAATAGGGAGAATACAAACACGATTTGCAGTTTGTCGAATGAAAGCAAAGGAAATGCTATCAAACTCATACATCAATGTGAGTGACCTCCACTCGTTTAAATAGTTTAGATGTCCTCCATGGCTCGAAGCCCGATTAATGGAACGTAAGGATAAAATAGAAGTTTACTCACGCTATATATAAAGAAAAAAAATTGGACCTATTTTTTCGGGCCTAGAGCGGTCGCCCCTCTTGCCCCCTCCCCACCCACCCACCCCACCCCCCAGAACCAGCTTGCGTGTAGTTTAAAGACATTATCAAGGTATTCCTTTGCCACATAGTGGCATGATAAGGGTGGGTGAGCAAAATAAAATGGGCATACTTGCCAAGTCTGTCAACCATTACAAGTATGTCGTCTTTATTTTGAGATTTAGGGAGCTTTCTATGAAATCCATGGATATGTCTGATGGAGTATATGGCACAGGAACCCCCGGCCCATAGACTCCCACTACTATAGCAGAGGCTCAATAGGCCCAGGAAGCACAGCAGGCCCAAATCACAGCGCCCCAAGTGCCAAACAACCCACGACGGACACTGGGGTGCCTTCGGCCCCTGGCAGAAGGCTCATGAACTTACAGTACATCTTCTTTTAAGCACTCAAATTGTCTGGGAGAAAGTGGCGAAAACAGTAGCCCTCGGCACCTAGAGCACTCGGCACCTAGAGGCCCCCGGGATGAAGAGCCTTCAGCCAATCATCTACGGCCGAAGGCATCTCCTCGACAGAATCTCCCACCCACATACGCTAGATCAACATACCGAGTACAAATGTCACATCCAACCACCGCATTTAATGCGGCCACATGCGAGTGCCAGTGCCACCCCGTTGAGGTGACCCCTCGACCACCAGAATGATGACACGTGTCCCTATCTGGCATTTATTACTACTATAAATAGCACCCCTTTCCCCATTTGTAATCCATGCTCAATACGCTCAATACTTTCTCAGCAATACATATTATCTCTCTTACTTTTGCTCTGACTACTCTCTAGTTACTCCGCTCAGTGACACCTCGGATAGATACCCCCCGGATACACTTATCCATCAATGTCCTTCCATATAGTTTCAGAAATATGTAGAGATTGTAATAAGCCTGTCGGCTTAAACGGGAGGGGTTTATTTATTTGACAAATGCTGAAAGTTGATACTCATTCCTTAACATTCATCTTCATCTTTTTCTAATAAAATATTGTTTTGAGCATGTGATAAGTTGCTTGAATTCCTGAATGACCCTTAATGGCAAATCCATGTACTTCCCATACAATGGGCCATGAAAATAATTATACGTTTGGGCCTTACATTTATGACCAGGAAAGTAGCTTTCGTCACAGTAAAAACATAGGTTTTTTCCCCTTCTTTCTTCAATTTCTTCAATATCAGCACCTGTCATATTCCTTCTTCTTGGATTTGGTAAGCCTCTGTTCTCTCTTGCCACGGTAATGGGATTGGGTAACAAATCTCTTGCATTGTTGGAACTATTATTGTTGTAATAAGACACCCCATTCTTATCTTCGGTTCTATATGTTGGCCTCTCCATTTCTCCTTTTCCCCATTTTTTAAAGCATTTAAATGGTTCTCTTGCAATCTGGCATATTCCATGGCTTGCATCGAGGTCCGAGGTTTGAAGGCCTTAACAAAGTGCTTGATAGTGGGATTGAGTCCCCCAATGATACTATCTAAGAAAAATTCTTCAGGTAATCTTTCAGTTCTCTGTAACATCAAACTTCTCAATTGTTCAAAACTATCCAAGTATTGATCTAAAGATTCTAGCTGCTGCAGTTTATTAAATTCCTCAGTGATTGTACTCCCTAACTCTTCATTGAATCCATCACACATGTCAATCACAAACTGTTCCCAAGATACTCTTCTATGCACCGAATGTAACCGGTGAACCAGGATTCAGCACGACCACTCAAATACAAAGAAGCTAAGTCTACATTATGATAGTTCTCAACAACACAAAGATCAAAATACTTGGCACATTTTTGTATCCATTGACGAGGATTATTCCCGGAGAAGCTGGGGAACTTAATTTTGGGCGAAAATCCAAAAGATTTAGCATGATTACCTGAAATTGGATGAGAATTCCCTTGTGCAAACTGGATTACAGGGGAAGTCATGCGTAGAGAGTGATGTTCGTTATCTTCCACGCTTTTGTTTTGCAATAACGACAACAATGCATCCAATTTCTGATTTGTTTCCTCAAATTCTTCTCATTCAGAAGGTTTTGTTCTTCGAGCTACAAACAATCCCAAGAATAATCCCAAGAATCTCAACTTCCTTTGGCAAATAACTACCCTTCCATGACCGCACAACTTGATGATTTTCTCCCTTTTGTTGTCTTTTTGTTCAATTCTTGGCTGAAACTATTATACATTCATGTGAATCTTTTTTTGCTAGCAAAACATTAATGACCTCATAGTCAACTAATGCTTATGAAGATCATCCACACTAAGCATGTATGTGTGAAACCTTTTCAATGAGATTGATTCTTACACAATACATATGTGTTATTATTATAAAAAATGTGAATTTTAAAAGAGGAACGTGTTTTTATTCAAACAGTTTTAACAAAACATTATCTTCAAGCCTCATTTAAAATATATTTCTACGATAATGTTTCATAGACTTGTTTGAAAATCATTCAGATCTAATATATGTTTGAATCTCCAAAGAGGGTGTGAAAGAGAGAGGAAAAAGAGAGGGAACAAGTGGAAAATTCATGTGAGTAGGAAAGGGGTAAGGAGTAAAAAGGTAAAAATGAGAGGGTAGAACTAGAAAAGAGAATGATAGGGGAGGTTATCAACACATTGGATTTCTCTTGTGGTATTCTCTAGGGTATTCAAGATGTTTTTACTTAGCCTGTAATTTGCTGAACTGGCCTGGTCTTTTTAAGTCTGGTCTGGTCTATTTAAGTCTAGTCTGAACTGGTGTGGTAAATGTCTGGTTTCTGTGTATTTTATAACTATGGAAGTCAATTCTAGTCTGATCTGTTTATGTCTGGTCTGACCTGGTCCATTTAAGTCTGATCTGTTTAAATCTGGTCTGAGACTAAACACAGTCTAAATAAAAACATCCTCAGATATACATTTAGCCTCATTAAGGTCTCTGTTACTTGAGATGATCCATGATTTTATTGCAAAATGTGATGAGATAATTCTTTCTAATGCACTTGAGTTATGCTAGAGGTACAAAAACTTTTACAAAAAGTTTTACAAAAGGGGTAGGTGGCATCATCACATTATTTAACACATCACATCACATTTACAACACTTTTACATCAATGGTAATTAGAATAGTCACATCACTTGTTTGTAAGTTTTTGGGAAACTATCAAATAAGCCCCCGTACTATACCGAAAAAGTCGATTAGGCCCTCGTACTTTACAAACACTCAATTAAGTCTTTGAACTATTAAAAAACGTTCAATTAAGCCCTTTTGGTGGGTAAGTAACCGATTTCCCGGTTAAACGACGGCGATGGCGACGATGACCTCGAACCCCAGCAACGGCGGCTTCCGGGAAACAGGTTACATTTAACCGAGAAACCGGTTACTTACCGACCGAAAGGGCTTAATTGAACGTTTTTTAATAGTTCGAAGACTTAATTGAGTGTTTGTAAAGTACGCGGGCCTAATTGACTTTTTCGATATAGTACGAGGGCTTATTTGATAGTTTTCCCTAAGTTTTTTTGTAAGTGTGTTTGTACTTCTAACAAATTTCAATGCACTTTTGGAATAGATTAGAGCTATTGTTAAAGAAGTGTATTTATTCCGTGTCTTCAATGTTTCTAATATTGTATTGTCTGAAATTCATATGCACCGTGTAAAATATCCACATAAGAAAGTATACGCCCTGAATCTAGTGGGCCCAAGGTGTGTATAATTAGGACAGGATCACAAGAAATAGAACACGCGTAATGGGACCGACCAACTGCCATAACAACAACATCCAAGCCTTAATCCCAAAAGAATTTGGGGTCGGTTAACATGAATCGATCTATGATATTGATGTCAAAAAGAGAAGGCGGACAAGAAAAGGAAAAAAAGTAAGATAAAATGAATAAAATAAAGATACATAAATATAAGATAACAATAACACAAGAATATAACCAAGATAAAAGAAAAATAAATAAAAGAGCATAAAAAAGCTAGAAGATAAAAATAACATAAGAATATAAAAAGATAAGGAAGATAAACGATAAAAGAAACAAGAGAGGAAAGGTAGACAAGACATCAATCGTCCACATAGATGTGGACCCTCCACTTTGCTCTCTCCAAAGCCATACTCTCATCCAACCCAAGAAAACGCATATCAGTTCTGATTACTCCAATCCAAGTCTGTTTGGATCTTCCTCTCCCTCTCTTCTCTAACTCTTCTCCCCACCCTCAAGTCGTCTAACAGGTGCATCACCCGGTATTCTATGCACATGTCAAACCACCGCAAACGAGACTCCTGCATCTTATCTTCTATAGGTGTTACTCCCACCTTTTGTCTGATTACCTCATTCATCAGGCGGTCTTTTCTAGTATGTCCACACATCCAACGCAACATACACATCTCTGTCACACTCATCTTTTGAATGTGGCATTGCTTCACCGCCCAACACTCCACGCCATACATTAATTCCGGCCTAATTGTTGTACGATAATATCCAACCCAAGAAGACGCATATCAGTTCTGATTACTCTAATCCAAGTATGTTTGGATCTTCCCCTCCCTCTCTTCTCTGACTCTTCTCCCCACCCCTCAAGTCGTCTAACAGGTGCATCACTCGTTATTCTATGCACATGCCCAAACCACCGCAAACGAGACTCCTGCATCTTATCTTCTATAGGTGTTACTCCCACCTTTTGTTTGATTACCTCATTCCTCAGGCGGTCTTTTCTGGTATGTCCACACATCTAACGCAACATACACATCTCTGTCACACTCATCTTTTGAATGTGGCAAGTGACATTGTTTCACCGCCCAACACACTACGTCATACATTAATGCCGGCCTAATTGCTGTACGATAAAATTTACCTTAAAAAGATGAGTAACAACAAGAGATTTCACTACAAGCACCCAAAAAAGATATATAAAAATTTCAATAAACAATGACACTTACACTTGAAATTCTTTTATAACAATGAGAAACACAATCGTGGTCCGAGTAAAAGCTGAAAAGGAGTGCCTATATTGAACATGTTTGATTTTGAGGGTTCAACATTAAACTGACTGCCATAATAGCAAGGAAAATTTTCAATAAAAGCACCCAAAAAAGATATATAAAAATTTCAATAAACAACAAGACATTATGACACTTACACTTGAAATTCTTTTATAACAATGAGAAACACAATCTTGGTCCGAGTAAAAGCTGAAAAGGAGTGCCTATATTGAACATGTTTGATTTTGAGGGTTCAACATTAAAAAAGCTTCAGCCTTTGGCTTCCATACACGAAGGAGCCGGTCATAGAATGAGCATGTGGCCACTACTGCATTCGTCTTTTCCCCTTCTATGCATAAAGATCCCTTTTGCCAATCTGCTCCGTACGCAAGTGAAGCATGTTCTTTGTATGTTTCAATTACTTTAGGTTCATCACCTTTTACATCAACAACACTAAACCCATTGTGCATACATGCTATTAAAACTAAGTCAGGTGTAGTGGGATGAAACTTGATTCTCCACACTCCACCGCCCAAAGATATTGATCGCTGACATATAGGCCTCGACATTGATCTCACATCCCATATCCTGAGATGTTCATCGTAGCTACCTGTGAGCAAGGCATTGGGATCATTTGGGTTCTTTGTGATGCAACAGATGCCCATTGTGTGGGTTTTTATGTTCTTGAAAATTGGAGACTTAGATGTATCGTGACGCAAATCCCAGCAACAGAATTTGCAGTCATCTGAGCCAGAGTACACAAGTTGTGGTTGATGAATGTCAAAGGAGGTAGTCCAAACCTCAAAATCGTGTGCTGTCCATTCTTGGGTTTTTAGTTGAGACTCGTGGAGTGAAAGTATTGAGATTGAACCGTCTGATAGGCCGACAGTGATGGATGTCCCTAAAGGGTTCCAATCTACACTTAGGCACATGGAAGAACTAACATGATCATGAGCGATCTCTTCCAAATAATTCCCTGCAATGACCAGATTTTATTGACATTTATATTTCCTTTCGTGAAAGCTTGCACTTTTGCTATTTGTCAATCAGATGGACATTTTCTAAACAATTATGTGAAAAAAACGCACCATTTATATATAACATGAAGGAGAGGTTTTAACAAGACTTGAAACTAACTGTAAAAGGAAACTACAGTGTCACACTGATTACTGTTGCTAAGCTTTGTTTAGACATTTGAACTCTACTCATTTCATTTTAACAATAATACAGGAGAGGTTTATTAGTGTGCTATTGTGTATGAGAATTGGGAACCTCAGAACCTTGGAGGCTTGCAGGTTAAGAAGGAACGCTTCAAGGGTTTGTAAATGTTACAATGAAATAGATGGAATTTATTTCCGAAGTGTTCTTTGCCATCAAGTCAAAGCCATTGCCGAGTTATTTAGTTTCACTCTTGCGTAATTTTATTCAGTTTAATTAATAGAACAAAATTAAAACCTTTCCTCTGACACCCCCCAGCTCTCTCTTGGAAAACATATAGAGTTTGAAAAAATCACTTTAGCTCAATTGAAATGCTTGATTAGCAGAATATAAAAGAACAACTGGACAAATACCCATGACTTATTTAAAAATGCGGATACAATTCTGTTGAAATCTATAAAAGCATAGTCTTTAAACATCATTCAAAATCTATATTGAGGACACACCCCCCTAAGAGAAGAGAATTTGCTACTCATATCATTTTTTGCAGTAGAAGCTACTTGTTTCCTCTTTGCACAAAGCAATCATCCCATGCTATTACACAGTAACATAGTCGAGTAAAAGCTCATTTCTTTGTGTTTTACCCCTGAAGATGTAAAAAAAAACATACCTTGGACCTCTGATCCACCAGAAGAACATTCAAGCCGGTGCACTCGGACAAAACCATCAGCATCAGCTTGGGCAAGCAAAGGGCTCGAATTTCCACCATCAGGACTCCATCTTATGTCAAAAATACCTGTTCTTTCCGCTCTGAACATCAAATCGAGACGACCCTCTTCAACATTGACATCAAAGAGGCTTATACTACCAGAACGACTCGGATGATCTCCCTCTTGCAGTGTGTACGTGGAGGCTGCTAAGACATGTTGAAAAGACTCTTGTGGGCAGAACTCTACAGCATCTGCATTGCCATCAAGATAGCAGTGTGCAACTTCCATGCCTGAAATTTAGGAATGCAGATATTTTATTATGCAAAACTTTGAACAGATGTGGACGTGTCTGGTGCTAGGGCTGCACGCAGGGAACAAAGAGTGTTACTTTTAGTAGTAGTAGTACTACTACTATTGTTGTTGTTGTTGTTGTTAGGAGTACTGTATTACTTTCTTACCAAGCTCAGCTTTAAGACTAGTATACACATAGTATTTTACTATTTTTGTAAACAAATGTCTAATCATATTAGGTACCAGAAATAATATTTCCATGAGAAGAAATAAAGGTAAAACCAACTAATGTAGACATGTGTAGAGTAGCCAAAATAAATCATTGCTTTCCCCTTTGTTTTCTTAATTAATAAATTGCAAACCGAAGGCCAGAAAACACCACCTCCTAAAAGTTTCCTTATCAATTCTCAGTTCTCACCCTCTTTTAGCAATTTAACAACAATAGGAATATCAATAAATAGTTCTCATGCACTAGGACCTAGTCTTCTACAGAGGCTTAACCCCACCCACTAAGTAAAGACCATAGGAAAAGATGAATTAAACCCTAGAATCAACCTTAAAAGACTGCAAGAACTGATTAAAAGTCATTGTAAAATGAAGGATATTTCCTCTCAGACCTCATGAACAGTCATTATTCTACAAAAAACATCTCACAGAACCAAAAACAAATCCATCCAACATAAATTATACTCCATACTCCTCTTCAGTAAATCCGATAAACATGTACTCTAATCTAAGTAGCACCGGACGGAAAAGGGGAGGGAAACTCCAATCTCAATACATCAAGATATGGGTACAAGAAGGAAACGTCAAACTAAAAATTAAAATTTTACTGATAAAAACAAATCATTATTTAGGTAAGAAAAACAATTTTACTAATCTAATAACTTCATTAGTAATATCTGCAAACCAACAAAAGCACTACAGCACTACGCCACTACTCAAATCAAATTAGACAAGGAAATCAAGTAATCTGTAATAAACATAGAGAATCTAATCAACTCACAACAATTGACAACGATGATTCTAAACCATTAAACTAATCGATATAAGAATTATATTAGCAGGATAGCAGATTAGCAGGATACCAGGAGTCCAAGAACGGAGGAATGGCAGTCGGCAAGGCGAAGGGTAGGGTTGAAAGGGAAGGAAGGGGATGCGATTCTGGAAAGAATGGAAATCGCAGGTCGGCAGGAATCAGAATCGCAGGTAGCCAGGTCTGGTCCACAGTCCACTGAGAAGGGTCAGGGTCGAGCGCCGGTCGGGAGGACGGAGTTCGTCGCTGCGTGCCTAGACTGCCTGCGTGCTGCGTGCCTAGACTGCCTGCGTGCTGCGTGCCTAGACTGCCTGCGGGCTGCGTCGGTCTTCGAGGGTTAGACCATCGTGTACAGGACAAGGGGAGTCGGGGTGAGCAATGAGAGATCCTAGTCCTAGTTCTAGTCCTAGACCTTCGTAGGATCATATGCTAATCGAAAGGGGTGAGTTAGTAGGAGTCCAAAATGTTAAAAATAACATTTTTGGACTCCTAATTTCATACATTGGTGGGTTAAAAAGGGTATTAAAAGTAGGGCTGAGTAAAAAAATATTGAAATTTCGGTATACCACATTTACCATACCGAAAAATACTTGATTTATCAAAGATTTAGGTATACCAACATTTTCGGTATGATATGGTACCATACTGAATTACTTTATTTTCAAAACATATTGGTATATGTTTTGAAAATAAAAGGTATACATGTATATCGTTATACCGAAACTACTATTCAAATATATTTTTTCCAAATTATAAAAATGACTAAATACACAACATCCTATTATATTAGGGATAATGATTTTATATTCATGTTTGAATAATTTTTTTCTAAGAGATCACTATTGATTTAAGTATATCTTTATTGTTTAAGTTATTTTAGAAGTACTGCGTTAATTTTTAATATGTCGCATGTTGAACTGTTTAAATATACGAATCATAGTTATTGTTCAATAATGAATGTGACATCAATTGATTATTAATTTTATTTTATAACATTTTAATAATGAACTAAATATGCTGCTAGTAACACATATTTTGTATATTTTGTTAGTCTATGATAATTTATTGTATTGAGAGAGTCATGCATTGCAATTTATCGATATCGTACCGTTACCGAATCAAAACTTCGGTATACCGAAACTTTGATATACCGAAATGCGGTATATCGAAACTTCGGTAAGGGAACGGTATATAAATTTTATATATCGAAAGTTTTGGTACGACAAAGGTATGAGAGAAAATATTCGGTATGTCGTACCGAATCACCCCTAATTAAAAGTGGGTATGGGAAAGGATGAGGTTAAATATAGAGGTGTTTTGACAGCCAAAAAATAAATGAAAAAGAAAAGAAAGTGGCAGCGCCAGCTCCTGGGCAGTGCATATGGTTAGCCGACGTCATGATGTCCTCACTCAGATGTCATCAATATCCCAAATTGTTTAAAACTTTTAAAACTTTTTTATTTGTTCTCCAAATTTTTCAAAACATATACTACCTCCGTCCCATAATTTACTTCCAAAATAAAGTGGCACACGGATTAAGAAAGTGAGAATTGTGTGGTGGAGAGTTGTGCAGAGGAGAGGGAAATGCTGTGAACCACAAATTCTTTGCCAAAAAAGGAAAGGGAAGTTCTTTTTGGGACGGACGAAAAGGAAAAGTTGGAAGTATTTTCGGGGACGGAGGGAGTATCAAAATTCATGAATTTTTATGATCTTCCATATGACATCAATATGTGATAGATAAAATGGGAAAATTTTGAAGTTTTAACTGTTGGAGTTTACTTGAGCAAAAAGGAAAGCGAAACACAAATTTTCAATTCATGGAGCCTTCACAAAAAACAGAATATTCCATAATCGAACTTTACTTAAACTTAGTTCATTTTTGTTAACCGAAAAACGTTAAAAAAGTTAATGAAAAATATTTATTTTTACATCGAAATGTGTATTTTTTAGTTTGTAATTATTCAATGAAAAAATTAAAAGTAAAACATTACTTATAATACTGTAATTAATGTTTTAATAAATTGATATGTAGAAATATGCAGAGTGTATTTTTTTGACGGTGCACGAATGTAGAAAAAACAATATTGACAAAATCTAAACCTTGTTTTCATATGGACGGAGTCCAAATTCAACAATTTGGACTCTTGACCACCATGAAAGAGGCAATAGTATCATAGGTACTTTAAAAATGTCGTTGTAACTAGGAGTGAGCATTCGGTCGGTCGGTCAAATAACCGACCGATAACCGAATAACCGACCAATATTTTTTACTCTAATAACCGACCGATAACCGACCGACAACATTACAAAAACCGACCGAAAATTGTCATTCAGTTTCGGTCGGTAACCGAATAACCGAATAACCGACCCTATTTCAAAAGCATATTATTTTCAAAATTATGAAAGTTGTAGACAACACATTAATAAATAAAATAATAAATACCAAAATAGATTTAACATGTTTAAATGTAAATAAAAGTACAAAGCACACTTACATATGCACTAATGATGCATCACCCACATATATCTTTTTCAATCAGGAGACAAAATAAAAAATGTCAGGTTAGCAAATAATTAAGCTATTAACTTCTTAAACATTTAACTCCAAACCACCAAACCGATCTAACGAGGTCAAGGGTTGAGGGCTCCAGAGCATTCGACTATTGGGTTTCATAGGTGGACTTCAATAAGTGTGGTCTGGACTTCATACTATGGACTTCAATAAAACTTCTTTTCCTTAAAAAAACTTATATATTTTGGACAGTTATTGGTGACCGACCGATAACCGATAAATATAACCGAATAAAAACCGAATAACCGAATAACCGATTCTTTTTAATTTATTATAACCGAAAACCGACCGATAGCCGTTTTTTTCGGTCGGTTCAGTCATCGGTTTTCGGTCAGGTCGGTTAAATCGGTTATTTGCTCACCCCTACTTGTAACTTTGTTGCTATATGTGTAAGTGCCATGGGATATATACCATTATTTGATCTTCTATTATTTAAAATTTCAACCAAAATTTGATCTTCTACTGGATTTACACCATTATTTGAAAATGTAAATCAATACTCTCTCCGTCCCTATTAATTAATTATTTTAGATGAGCAATGAACAATCAACCTCGCGTGCCCGCCCGAGCTATGCGCCCTTAACCGAAGCAGAGCGCAACAATGAAAATTCGAATTGGGTGTCACCTCACATGGTTGCTAAGTAAGTAACTATGAACTTTACATAATATCAAATAATTTTATCTAATGTCAAATAATCTAACCAAAACGGATATAAAAAAATATCATTAATTTTTTGAAGCGATCAACAAGTGCTCGACCAAATCAAAAGCATAATTGGTGGACACTTTCTTGGCAACTGGGCTACGTACACGGATGTTGATCCCAAGGTCCGTGAACTTTGGTGGAACCTGTTCAAGGTAAACAAAATGAATTTTCCATGCGTCATTGTAGTAACCTAAAATTTGACAAATGATAAATTAATTTATTTTTTTTAATAAAGGCCCGGTTTCGCTGGACTGAAGAACAAGGCCCCGCTATTCTAAGGGCGTATAACGCCAGAGTTTCAAACTGGTTTCGTCCCACTTTTAAGCGTGCCCGAGCCAGTGGGGTAAGGCCTCAATGGTGTTCGGATGAGGTATGGGAAAACCTCGTCCGCCACTGGTCTTCGGATCCAACTTTCTTGGCTAGAAGCGAAGCAGGGAAGAAAAATCGGATGTCCGAGAAGGCATTAACGACACAATGGCACGGAGGCCGCAAACCTCAGAGTAAACATAAGGAAGCTCTTGTAAGTCTTATTCAAATAAACCTTACACCATTTTAACCCTTCATTTTTTCCATTCATTATGGATTTTAAGTCTTTTTCAAACCATGTAGGCGGGGCCTCAGAAGAAGAGGGTCTCTATCCTCAAGGTCATCAAACTCTGTTGGACGAAGAACGGTGATGTGTCGGAAGCCGATCTGCCACCCCGCCTTGCTGAAATCAAAGTACGTAACATAAATTTTATTATTCAAATCGAAGTACGTAACATAAATTTTATTATTTCAAATCGAAGTAAATATCATTTCAATAATTTTTGTACATGCTTGTAGACGAAGTATAACGCAAATGTTGAGAAGAAGCGGGTGGAATTAGGCTTGACCCAGGAGGATGAGATCGATTCAGATGTGGAAGATGATGCGATCCTTGAGGCAGCTGAGGTATACAAGGGTCGGCTTCCGTGCCTGGGGGCTGAGGGGCAACGGATTTTGTACGACCACAACAACAGTGGAGCTTCATCATCTTCTCGATCAAGGCGGGGAGAGGATCTACGCATCGCCTAATTGCAACGAGAATTGGAGGAGCACCAGCGGGCGTTAGAACAACAACGGAAGAAGGATGAAGAAACAAGGGCCCGGTTGGAAGCGATGGAACAGATTGTTGCCGTATCAGCCTCCGCCTCAGCCTCTTCCTCGGCCGTACATGTTGCACGTTGAGCAGACTCCTCAAGTTCCGCACATGGGTCATATGGGTTATCATTCTAACCCCGGATATGGTAGCATGCCTGCAATGGGGCCGACATTCGGATCTCTGTCGTCTGATTTCTTCAATCAATTTCAGTCATCCGGTGGAGGCAGCCGAGGAGGTACCTGACCCTTAGACCCCGTGGATGCTGGAGAGGATCATCATCTAGATTATGATTATAATGATGATAATGATGATCCTAATTTTTATCATAATGGAGTCCGACGGCGGAGCATGTAATTATACATTTTTTAAGTTTAACATTTCATATTAGTTTTATAATTTCAGTCTGTAATAACATTTTTTATGTTTAACATTGTATGGATTTTATTTTTCATTTAATGTTCTAATTGCTTTAAAGAAAATTTAAAATAATTTTTTTTTAAATGGATTTAAAAAAAAAACTTTAGTCACGGACTAAATCCGTGACTATTTTTTTTGTCCGGAACTCTTTTCTAAATTCAAAATCTATTTATTTTTTTAAAATAATAGTCACGGATACATGTCCGTGACTAATACAAATTTAGAAAATTTAAACCGCGGGCTTTTGCAAATTTGAAAATTTTAAAACTTAGTCACGGATCGGTTCGTGACTAATATGCCCGAATTAAAAAAATACACGTAGTCACGGACATGTCCGTGACTAAGATAAAAAAAAAAAATTAAACGTAGTCACGGACCGTGTCCGTGACTAATTCTTGACCGGAATTACTACTCCGGCACGTTAGTCACGGATACGGTCCGTGACTACGTTTAATTTAATTTTTTTAATCTTAGTTACGTGGAATTAGTCTCGGACCTAGTCTAGGACAAAATCCGTGACTAACATAGTTAGTCACAGATTTTTTACACTGGGATCCGTGATAGGAGTTGTACAACTTTGATTTTATGTGTATATATTTGGACACTTGGACCGTTACTTTAATTTGTTAACTTGCATTGTTACTTCGTTAACTTTCTTCTAATACAATTTAATACTCCACTTGAAAATGGTTAAAGTTTAATGAGTCAAACCATTAAAAAAAAAGTTTAATGAGTCAGATTTTAATGAGTCGTGGATGGATTGGATTTTAATTTAATACCCCGTAGATAAAAAAAACACATCAATGGATTGTTTTACATCCATCCATTATAAATTTATAATCTAAAATTATTTTCTCAAATAATCCATTTATCACTCATAAATCAACTCCAAAACTTTAAAAATATTAATTTTGAATGGAGAATAAAATAGTCTAAGATTAAATGAGCAAAGCATGAAGACACTTTTTAATAAGCTTTTAGAGATAATTTTTCTAATTAAATTCCATGTTCGTAATGTTTTTGTGCACATTAAAAGTTTTTTCCTTAAACATTTGCTACCTCTGTCCCAAAAAGATTGACCAAATTGACTTTTGTTGGTCAATGACTTTAAAGTTTAGACAATGATTTTAGATAGGAGTATTACATTTGGGCGTGCTATATAAATTTTATACTTTTATGAAAGAATTTTTAATAAAAAATATGCTCATATAATTTTCATACTCTCTCCGTCTCGCTAATATTGTCTCATTTTACTTTTCCGGGAAGCCCCGCTAAAATTGTCTCATACCAAATTTGGTAAAATTTGTGTGGCTCTAAATCATTCTTACTTTATTTTTACTTTATCAATTAATATTGACCACGTAATCCCATTTTTTTAATAACCGGGCCACTCCCTTTTGTCCCAATATTAGTGGGAGGTAGGTATTATATTAAATAATTTTATACTAAAAATTATCGTTGATCAAACTTTACCACCATTGATCAAGAAAAGTGAATTTAACAAATCTTTTTGGGACAAAGGGAGTACTAGATACTCCCTCCGAATTTTGAAGTTGCTGCACTTTTTGTTTTTGATGTATTTATAAGTTTCTTACGTTTCCCCCTTTTGTAAGTTTTTCCTTTCAAAATATTCAATTATTCTTACCTTTTCTATTTTTTATCTTTTTTTCTATATTTTCCACCATCTCTACTACTTTTCCCACACTATTCGTTATCTATACTATTTCATCCTTAAATAATGTGCATGAACTTATTGTAGTGAACTTTTAAATACAGGGGGAGTATATTTTAATCTTATTAATTTTTTTGTGTGTGAAATGAGAAAAAAAAGTCTAACCCTTCTTCGGATTTGCATATCTTATTGTGGTATTTTATTAACATTCACACCCTTTTTTTTGTGTGTGAATGTTAAATATTGTATTGATTGATAACTATAACTGTCAACAGGTCAACTTTTAAAAGTCATTGAATTCACTCAAGATACAAGACACATATTTTCTAACAAAAAATACATCGAGCACTTTCCTAATTGCGCAAGAACTAGTACACTCATACACCCAATTGAACACTGGTTAGTGGTTACTCATGACCAAATATTAATTTTGAAAATGTATTTTACATAAAAATTATCCTACAACGGTTGTACCGTGTACATCCGGGCTTTTTTAGGCTTCTGCGCTTCTTGGTTTCACACCGATGATTTTGTACATACTCACTTCTTCGATCTGGCTTCACACCGGACTTCACACCTGCTTCTTCGATCTCACTTGGCTTCCTCAATCTGATTTTGCACCAGGCAGACTGCTCCTCGTCGCCGCTCTGTTCTCCTCAAGCACGAACACCCTTCCGCTGCGCAAGAGACGGCAGCTCCTGGGGATCTTCTTTGTTGGATGGTGCTGCAAGAAGAAGAAATACGGAGACGACAAATTGAGCGATGATCTGATTTAGGAGACTGAGTTTGAGTTCGATATATTGCTAAGTGGAGTCATACTTCTTTGTTGACAAATCTCGAATGAGTTTATATTAAACTCAAATGAGTATACGCTTAAAAGAAATGAATATACACAAATGAATATTGAGCATATTAGAAATGAGTTTTATGTTAAACTCAAATGAGTATAAAGCTCAAAATGAATGAGCATACACAAATGGGCTTTTGAATTTTTTATACTCATTTTGTAAGTTATGGTTGCTGATCATTTGGTACCGCTTTATGCTCATTCTAAAATGTTGCACATTTCAAATGTATCATCCTACATTAGATTCACATATTGAAATTAATTAGAATTGATTATAGATATAATTTAATAACTTTTTATAAGCGAAAAAATAATAAAAATAAAGGGAATTGGAAGATATGAAGCAAAAAACACTGATGCTCATTCTTAGGCAAAAAACACTAATACTCAAAAGAACATGCTTGATGTTCAACAAAATTGCGTTAATGCTCATTCAAGAGAAGCCGTGCTTTTCACCAAAATTACAAAATTGTCATCGGCTCTACGGCTTGAACCGTATAGCCGGTTGTATGATATACACTTCCACCGTCTCCGGTGCATCATACATATGGCCTAATCCCATTGGAAAGACATTCCACATAAGCCATCTCATTAAAAAAAAAATTGTATAGTGACCTTACAAAATTAAAAATCTTGAAAGCCGTATACCCTTGTCCAGAACCCCAACCATTTTTATCGTCGCCGTTTCATTTTCGGTCTTCCTTCTAATAGGCAAACATGTCAAATAATGCAATCGAAAATCTCTGACTCTTGGTGTATAGTCTCGACGTCGGATGTCGGAACTAAGATTAGATAAAACTTTGAACATATAAGTTTCCTTTATCTTTTATGTTTTCTCTTGCTCCATATATTCCTTTCATATTAAACTAATCATTGATATAACTTGTTAGTCAGATATGTTAGCCCTAATTTTCATTTCTCATTATGAAGTTATTCGTTGTCAACATTATGGAATTAGATATTTATTTCTTAGTTAAAGCTTCAGATTTGTTTCAAGCTGCAAGTTCTCGGACTACACTTCCAGGTTGGTTGAATTTAACCTACACCTCCAGTCGTTCCAGGTTTCTGCAACTTAATTGCTACTCAAGTGAAAATAAGATAAGATAATCCCTACTATGTGCTTAATATCAACCATCAACTCTTATGTTTTTCATATTAGATTTTAACTAGACATAAATATTTTTTCCATGTTATTGTCTTTGTAGGAATGGAATTGAGATGGTAGAAGCTTAATTTTTTTTAACATTAGGTTCGTTATGGCAAATTTGTTTCCAATTTTGGCTTTTGATGACCTTACTATTGTGAGTGATTTTTTTTGATGATATACATGTCTATGAATATGTTTTTACTTTAAGGATGTTAGTCATGTTACTCGGATATCTTTTAGATTCCCCCCACTGCAATTTTGTTTTAGACGGAAAAGGCTCTTCTTGGCACTGCTGTAAAGCAGAATCAAATGACATAGTGAACTTGTAATTCATAGGTGATCATAGGGTCTCTTTTGCAAGTATAATTTGAAGTAGATCTGAGACAATGACTTGGATTAGGGTCTTTAGAAAGAATCAACCATGTGAATTGGCTCTAGAAGTTGTTCTTGAGAAGGAATGTGTCAAACCATGATTAAAATATAGTCTTCAATTATTAAGCATTATCTTCTTTTGATAAGGCATATATATTTTGTACCAATCTCTTTGTTTAGAAAGCTGGTAAAGTTTTTATTGATGAATTTTTTATGTCTGCTTCAATGTTATCTTCTTTTTCCTTCTCTTACCCATGGGTTATTGATTTATTAAAATAAGTTTCAATGTCTTGTTACACCTTGAATTTTGTCCCCCATCATCAACCTCTCTATTTTTTATATGAAGTCCAC
Source organism: Cuscuta europaea (assembly GCA_945859875.1). Taxonomy (NCBI): domain Eukaryota; kingdom Viridiplantae; phylum Streptophyta; class Magnoliopsida; order Solanales; family Convolvulaceae; genus Cuscuta; species Cuscuta europaea. The sequence continues at coordinate 5,400,024 of CAMAPE010000008.1, read as the reverse complement.
ATATAATGCGTCATCCTCTGAATCAATGTTCTCAAGAATGCAAATTTGTTGTTTCAAACTTTAACTACCAATTTAGGAATCTTTCGTCTTGAACCTTGCAAGTTGCAACACTCCGCCAACATAGAAAGTGAGAAAGGGTACCCTAACGCTAGAGTTTAGCAATTGCAGATTTGCTGTCATTATTTTTTCAGGACTCTTTTGAGATCCCCAAGGATTAGAGTACTAGAAATAGAGGTACATAAATGGGAAATCAGAGAGGTCAACTAATCCTGAGGGTCTGGATCAATTTTATAAACAGGTGCTTACAAGCCTAGGTAACACCGAAACGGAAAACTGGAAACGAGAAACGCCGAAAACACGATTTCCAAAAACTACAGGAAACGAAACATCGGGGAAACTCGTAAATATAAAAATGTAGGAATTTATTTATAAATAAATAAATATATATGATGAAATACATACGTATAGACATGTCAGACAATATTAATTTATCCTAAATAATAATAACTCTCCATATTGAAATGTTTAATTAATCAATAATTAACCCATAGCATAACATAAAACACAACATCAGCACATTAATTATAAAGTAAACAATTCACCAAAATAATTAAGTACATGCTAGCCACCAACACAAATTACACCTTTAATGGACACCACATCATCACTTAATTTCAATTTGGTTTTTTATCCCCCACCCACTACATACGAAGTCTCAACTCTCAAATCCCACCACCGACCCAGAAGAGAAGTTAACTAGCAATCTAGGAGTCCAAGTCGCAAAAGTAGAAAGAGTTAAAAGTCACAAGCTGCTGAAGACAACAACCTGCTGATGAGTGAAGATGAGGACGTTTGTTGAAGCCGACGAACTGGTGGAAAAGATTAGGGCTGAAGACAAGAGGTTTAATTCTACCTAGGTGTGATTTGTTTGGGCTCCTAGTTTTTTTGTGCAGAAGGCATGTGGATCGTTTCAATGTAAAAAGGCATCCCCTAATGCTTGTGATGCCACCGATGTTATTGTTGCCTTTACTGATACTGTGGTTGCCACTATTGAAGCTTTTGATACCGCTGATATTGTTGTTACCTCTACTGATATGGTTGATACTTTGGTTGCTAGTGCTGATTTTGATGCTCAAAACTATATTGCTGGCCCCTTAAACAGGTTTCTGATGCCCCTCCTATTGTTGATAGTCCAAATGAAGCTCCCTCTGATAGTTGTGCTTTACTGGATATTGGTACCGGTTCAGTAACTTCGATTAGGGATGGACCCCTGGTGGCTATCTGTAATAAGGTGGTAACCGAATGTCCATCCCTACATGACGAACCCAGCTCAAACGAATTCTCGTGACCCATCTGCCAATGATTACTTTGAGGCAACAACAGAACATGTGGATCTATCTATTTATCCCCAAAAGAGTCCAAAACAGTGATCCTAGAACAGTCCAATGATGATACCATATATGAGGACACACATTCTTCTAATTTTACTTTTTCAGGCACTATAGCTAATCCTCATGACTTAGAGGATCACCTAGAAGGATTTAAGCGAGACAATCCCCCTGAAGTGGAGATCTGCCACGAAGGTTTTACAGAGGTAACCAGAAGAAGGACAAAAAACAATAGCCCAACCAAATGCCAAAACACAGCCCAACAGGACATACAACTATTATATCAGGTTGGATGTGCTTCTCACCCGATGGTCACTAGAAGTCACTCTAATAAACCTCAAAATGCATCAGATTATTTCATTTACCCGGTCGATAAGAGGTTAGACTCACCGCACAAATTGGCTGAATCCCTCAAGCTTTACAAATCATCTCGCCCACAAGCAAAAACCTACCAGCCATATCTTCGGAATGTGATCAAATTCCACAACAGATACAACAAGAATATCTCATTTCAACTGCAAATTATTTTTATTTTCATTGTACATTTCGCTTTCCATGTATGCTTTTACGCTATCTTTTGTTTCATTAATTAATTATTAATAAAATAGGGAAGTGTTCCCCGGCGCTCCCCCACATCGAGTGGCTTATTCTGGGAAACAAAAATAAAGAAAAAAGGCGTCCCCCGATTCCTAATTTAAGTTTCTGTTTTTTATCAACATAGTTCCCCCAAAGCTCTATTTTTTGGGGGAAACAAGTTTCCCAATTTCTAAAAATTAAGAAACGGGTCCGACACGCGTATCGTGCGTTTCAGCCGTTCGGAAACGTTAGTGCATTTCTGATACATGGAAACTTCAACCTTCCAGCATTTCCGTGCATCCTAGTTACAAACTCATCTTGGCAACTTAGTCCTGAGGGTTTGGGTCAACTGTTTGGCATCATCTCATTGGTACCTTGGTTAATCGAAAGACACAATGTTATCAATTTATAAAATTGCATAGTGATCCCTATGGTGTCACGTCTCGGGCCTACCCGAATACGTCAACAACTCACCGTACAGTACGAATAGTCAACCGCAGTCCAACACATCCATACTATACAAGACGTCTGGAATATCATTCACACATAGTACATCCATAAACAAACATAATGTAAAATATTCATTAAAGCAGCGGAAACATTTATACAAGTGTTCAAGCCCAACTTGGAAAACTTAGGCATGCAAACCCCCAAATAATTATTAAGAAAAATAATATCCATGAGCATTAATGTAATTGTTTTTAAAACAGAAACGGAGGAAGCACGAACCACTTCTTCTCTCCTAGATTTCCCCGAAGCAACGGGCGATGGTAGCAACCTTCAACTTCTACCTGAAACTGTGAGGTGGCCTCCCCTGTGAAGGGGAGGTCAGTACTTTGAAGCATTTGAAAAGTACAATGACAACTACACTGTATATAATCAATGTTTCAATTTCTAATACCCTCAATCTAGGGTGATATTATATTATAGGCCGTAACCCTCAGTTACCCTGTTTGGAAATATATTTACCTTATATATAAAGTCAAGTAGTCGGCCCGTAGGCTCATGTTCATTTAAAACGCCCATACTCATCCCACACGACTACTAGTCACGATTGTCATATATTTTATAGTAAATTATTACGCCGTACTAGGACTTTACCCTAACGCGTTACTTCACTATTTCGGGACTACGTTCGCTCATTATAATTACACCGTGCTAGAGCCTCGCTCGTAGACTCTCGTAATCACATTTCATCGTGCTAGAGCCTGACTCTTAGTCACTCTACATTGTGCTAGAGCCTCGCTCATATTCACTCTACATTGTGCTAGAGCCTCGCTCGTAGTCACTTTACATTGTGCTAGAGCCTCCCTCGAGTCTGGCTCTTAGTCACGTTACTAAGTCTTTAAGCAATTTCTATGCCTAGACTCCTTTCACTTTGAGTAGCATTTAAGGCCTACCCCTAACATATCTTACAGCTCGTACAAATCGACCTTAAAGTATCTCTTAAGACTACTTAAGGCATCACTATTCACAATCCAATCTCTTAGGATTAATTCCATCATTATACATATTAATCTCCCGGCTAGTATTTTAATACTAGTCGGATAATCTTAGAATAACCAAGTTCTTAATTCATAGTCCAGTGATTCATTTCAAATGATTTTCCAATCCAAATATAATTTAATCTCAATATAAAAAATATCACTTTTATCCATTCATGAATTTTTTACATGAAGTAAAAGTATATTTTATCACAATATTTGATAGTTAATTCCTACTATCATGCCATCATTTTCATAACACATAATCATACACAATTTCTCCTAAATTTGTATATCATGCTTCACATACTCATAAACAATAGTATTTTCATTTAGGCATTATTAATCATTAATAATCCAAGAAAATCACATTTAATTAACTTAGGTAATCTTATGAAATTAACTCACTAATTATAAGCAATATAGTCAGCCATCCTCACCTTGTGATGTGGTACAATAATTGCCTTTGTTAAGCCCTCGATCAATCCCCGTTCTAGGCCGATTGAAAGTGAAATTTCTGGACAGCAGCCAAAAGCCGGGCGGCTTTTGCAAAAGTTGGGCGGCTTTCGGGCCTGCAACTCGAAAACAGTCCCCAACAATGGCGGTTTTCTGGCTGTTTCGACTCCTATCGATTCCACAACTCTTCTAAGTTAAATATCTCCACTCAATAACAATATTCTACACTTTTAAACGTGCAGAACATCATGTTTAATCCACCATATGATTTCTTAAAAACCATACACAATAAAACTAGTTAATGAACAATAGTTGTGTTCTTACCTCAAAGCCTAGCTTTTCTCTTTGGATTTCCCTTCCCTCTAGCTTTCTCCTAGCTTGAGCTTTGTGAGAAGCTTCCCTAGAGTTCTCTCTCTATTGTTTTGGTCGAGTGGTTGCAAAGGATAGGGGGAAATATCTCAATGCAATCAATCCAAAAATAATGTAGAGGATAGGGTCATGGGGTGTAGTTTCTTGTCCCTAGGAGACTTCCTCCTCTCTATGTTCGCACAAGCCACATTTCCTTGTCTCCAAATCATTATTTAGAGTATACAATACATGTAGGAAAGATCCCAGTTGGGTGTAGGAAGTTCCTCCTAATTATTATCGCTGTTTCTGGCGGGTTGGGTCAAAATAACACTCGGGTTGCCCAATCATTTTCCTCAACCTTAGTTGGCATATTATTGGGCTTCTATAATTATTATGATGACCCAACTAAATATTTGGTAGCCCATTCTCAATATTATGGGCCCGATAAATAATTTAATTAATCATTTATTAATTAATTACATCATTCTTTTACACGAAATCATTCGCTAGAAAAATTCAAATACATACTCAATTTTAAATTCAAGTTGTGGATCGTTGCGCTTACCGCTACACTTAAAGCAATCGCTGATAGTATAGCATGCTCCTCCCCCTTTATAGCACAAGCGAAGTGCCACACGGTTCGATTGCACCGGCAGGCTGGCAGATTGCTGGCACCGCATACCCGTCGCCCAACAATCTCCCCCCAGCATCTGCCAGCCTTCAACTGCGCAGCATGCTGTTGCCGGGGGTCGAACTCGTGACCTTGGCTCTGATACCACTTGTGGATCGTTGCGCTTACCGCTACACTAAAAGTAATCGCTGATAGTGTAGCATGCTCCTCCACCTTTATAGCACAAGCGAAGCGCCACGCGGTTCGATTGCACCGGCAGGCTGGCAGATTGCTGGCACCGCATACCCGCGACCCAACACAACTACATCCGGGTGCGGTGTCACATATGGAATGTACGCCCTTTCCCCCATTCAACACTCAGCCTCCCTGTCTTCCCCATTTCAATTTCCGGTCTTCACTTCGAAGAGCAAACATGGCAGATTAGAATTCCGACTGAAACTCCTCCGGACGTGCGTGTATAATCTCTAGAATTGATCGACGTTCAATGAATATGCAGCATTTGTCTTTTGTCAGGATACAAGTGGTCGTTTAATTTCGGGGTATGACCTCTACTTGAACTTGTCTGTTTCCCTTCTTGTTTAAGTCTTAGTCTTGCATCATTTTATCATTGTTGATCCGCTTTGGTTGATGCTATCATTGATTTTCCGAATGACTGCTTATATTTTGTCGAAAAGTGACCATTTAACGACGTCCAAAGAACCATATGTAATAACTTCAAACAGACCACCTCGACTCATGCAATTGTAATGTTTGGTAGTTGTAATGGCTGGGAAATATGTAGAGTGTAACTATGATTTCAGTTGTAGTTGAACATTTTGTCTGCTTTTGGTCTCTATAATATAATTCTCATCTTTATATTTTGTTACAATTGTGTACCCAGTACTTGGTCTCATGTTAGCTTTATGTAATGTGTTAAGGTTAACCCTCTAATATTGTTTCATCTTTTGATTTGGTCTCTATAATGTACTCATTTGGTTCTCCGAAATGAAAATTTTATATTTATTTTAATTTACCTGGATTTGGGATGAATGCTTTGTAAGTGTTGGTTGTTAATTTGTGCATTGAATTTTAAAAACTATTGGGAGTAAGTGGGTAACCATTGAAGGATCCCATATTTCATCCTCTCTCAGTGTGATGTTGAAAACATTACAATCTTGCTTGTACTGTAATTGAGCTTTATTGACACACACACACACACACACACACACACATATATATATATATATATAGGGAAGAGATCAAATAAAAAGAGGTTCTCCCGTGAAAAGTGCGAACAATTGCACTTTTTCTTCACCGCGTTGCACTTTTGCATGTTTCTGTTGCACTTTTTCGCGATTGCAAAAAACTTCATTTTAATTACGAAAATGCCACCGCGTTTTTGATCGAATTTAGTTCATTTTTAGCTCATTTTGAGCCATTAGATCTCAAAATGAATGCACGAGATTAATTCTGACTTTGCATGGGAAGATCTCTTTGTATTTGAACCCTCCCCTATATATATATATATATATATATATATATATATATATATATATATATGGGAAAATTTACAGGTCTAGCACCTCCAGGTCCGAACGCCGTTCGAACACTGCCGTTTGGTGCGGTTTCCGGCGGAATTTTTTGATGAAATTTTTTGAGCATGTTTATTATCAAGTCTAGTTTATCCATACCAAATTTCAGCTCAAATTTCGATCGGGAAGGCAGTCAAATAATTCGTTGAAGTTAACTGCGTTTTTCTATGTATAATTTGGTGCAGTTAACTTCAACGAATTATTTGACTGCTTTCGTGATCGAATTTTGAGCTGAAATTTGGTATGGATAAACTAGACTTGATGAGGAACAAACACACAAAATTTCATCAAAAAATTCCGCCGGGAACCGCCCCAAATGGCGGTGTTCGGACGGCGTTCGGACCGGGAGGTGCTGGACAGGAGAATGACTCTCTCTCTCTCTCTACACACACACACACACACACACACACACACACACACACACACACACACACACACATATATATATATATATATATATATATATATATATATATATAGGATCAAATGAGAACAATGCTGAACGTGAGAACACCACATTTACCTCAATGTGATGCACAATGAGGCTCGTCCAATGCACTTTTTCGTGTTCAACTTAATATTTACCAAAATGCCACCCTAATGATTTATATTGGGTTGTTTTAAGAAAAGTCAAAATGTACACCAAAAGGGCTCTATTGTGTATCACATTGGGTTAAACGTGAGTGTTCTCATGTTCTCACGTTAAGCATCGTTCTCATTGGAACCACACACTATGCGCGCGCGCACACACACATATATCAAACATTATTTCTTAGAATGTGAAGTTGATACCGTAGCTTAAATTGTATGAGTCCGTGTAGTTGATTAAGGCTCCATGACCTCCATCTGGTTATGCATTCTCGCTAATAATGTTGAGATGTGTGATATTAGCTGAATTCAAGGGTGGATTCAGGCCGGGTCGGGTCCGGGTCGGGGCTAGGCCCGGACGGGCCGGCGGGTCTGAATAGGTGGACCCGGGACCGGCCCGGGTAGCCACCGGGTCCGGGCCGAGCCTTGGGCTTGGTTATTTTTTTTGCTTACCTATCTATCCCTGACCCCCCTCACCCCCACCCCCAAACCCCCCAAACCCCTCCTAAACATCAAGCCCAACCCAAACCGAGGCCAAACAAATGAAAAAAAACCAAAAAAAATCAATTTGGCCCGAACCGGGTCCGGGCCGGGCCGGGCCTTGTTTTGGGTGACCCGGTCACTGACCGGGCCACCGGTTCGGGCCGGGCCGAAACAGCGCCGGTTCCGGGTCGGGCCACCGACCCGAGTCCACCAATAGCTGAATTTCAACATTTTCTGGCAAATCACCCATGCATGAACCCTTAGTTGCCTGTTTTTGTGTTTCTGAATTTTAGCACTTTCAAGGAAATCACCCTTGTTGAATTTCAGCACTTTCAGACCAATTATATGTTGCTCATATACATGTAGACAACATAAACATTCTTGACTTAACATATACATGTATGCACACACACACACACACACACATTATTGTCAATCTATATTGTTTGACCAGAAAATATCAAAGCTACAAACACATGTGTTAGGGACCTGAACACTACCAAGAATTAGAGCCTTATTAAGTCATTTTAGTTTTGTTCAATAATAGGGTTTAGGCCCTACAACTTATTAGAAGTGGGCTGGCCCATTAGAAATAGAATAAATAAGGGTGAGTGAGGATTAGATGGGGGCAGAACTTGGGATCAGGACTGGGATATTGGGAGTGAGAGACCACTTGAAGAGTCTCAAACCTTTCCTTTCGTGACTTTCTGTATTCCTTCACTAAATTTTCATTAATAAACTACTACTTTCTTCTTGGATTCTTCAATTACTTATCATTGGTATCAAAACCATTGACAAAAGCCTTACCTGCGCATGGTCTTGACCCGATTGAGAATGGAGCAACGTGTGGAAAATCTGGAAAACACCCTAGCGGAAGTGAGAACTGCCGTGAATGAACTGCTTGGCTTGCGTGAGACCGTGGCCGAATTGAAGAATATCATGTTACAGGGTGACCACCATAAGAGAAGAGGACGATCAACCACAAACCGGCGTCGCCATACTTCAGCAAGCATGAGCTCCTCTAGTTCTGAAGGTAAATCTCATGAAACTCACTCAGTTTCACGCAGCCCTTATCAGAAGAGAATCAGCGACCATGTATATACTGGAAGAAAGGTCGATTTACCACTTTTTAGTGGAGACGATGCTTATGGATGGCTGATTAGGGTTGAGCGCTATTTCAAACTCAACCATGTGGCAGAAGAGGATAAAGTAGAAATAATCTTGATAGCCATGGCCGGAAAAGCTCTGAACTGGTACCAATGGTGGGATGAACAGACTGATGACCATTCTTGGGTTAACTTCAAAGATGCTTTGTTCCGGCGTTTTCAACCCGCCTTAGTGCAGAATCCGTTTGGTCCTATGCTCAGTATTAGGCAAACTGGTTCTGTAATGGAATACCGGGATCACTTTGAAATGGTTGTAGCTCCTCTCAAACTTGCTGACCAAGGGATGTTAAAAGGAGTGTTTCTCAATGGCCTTAAAAAAGAAATTAGCACGGAACTGAAGTTGCACCAGACCAGTGGGTTAACTGAACTGATGGACAAGGCTTTGTTGTTGGAGCAGAAGAATAAGGTGTGGACAGGGAAAAAAAATAAAGAAGAAGACAACATAGGTTGGAAGGAACAGGGAGGAAAAATGGTTAGACCCTGGAACTGGGTAGACGCAACAAAGGGAAGAACACCTGCGTTAAATCCGGAGAGAACACTTTCAGAGAACAAACTGGAGGAATCGCCAAAACCGAGTAAGACATGGGAAGGTGGCCAAAGGTTGACACAAGCAGACTTAGAAGAAAGAAGCAAGAAGGGCTTATGCTTCAAATGTGGAAACAAATGGGGCAAAGAGCATGTTTGTGGAATGAAACATTATCAATTGATCTTGAGGGAAGAGCCAGAAGAAGAGGAGGGCACAGTGGATCAATTTTATGAGCGGGATGGAGCTGAAAACTTGCGGGAACCTAATGCAAAATCAGTCTCTTATCATCCACCTTGAGGACAAGGTGGAAGTTAAAGGGGGGAGTGATGTTAGGGACCTGAACACTACCAAGAATTAGAGCCTTATTAAGTCGTTTTAGTTTTGCTCAATAATAGGGTTTAGGCCCTACAACTTATTAGAAGTGGGCTGGCCCATTAGAAATAGAATAAATAAGGGTGAGTGGGGATTAGATGGGGGGGCAGAACTTGTGATCAGGACTGGGATATTGGGAGTGAGAGACCACTCGAAGAGTCTCAAACCTTTCCTTTCGTGACTTTCTGTATTCCTTCACTAAATTTTCATTAATAAACTACTACTTTCTTCTTGAATTCTTCAGTTACTTATCAACATGCAATTTTTTTTCCAGAATATGTATTCCAATACATAATACAGACACCATATCCCTAATTCAAGTGACAATTACATACAAAAATTAAATAAAATTGCCTCATAATTCAGTCAAAACACATAAATCATCCTGCAGAATCACCAATTCAAATTTAAGCTAACAACGAGCATATTGCCTTGAGATTCGCAAGTCTAAACTTAAGCTAACGATAAGCCACCAGTCTTATAAATGCACCGTCCTTTACTTCCTTGTATTACACAGGTCATTATAACCATTCCTACCACAACAAACACTTACAAAAGTAGTTAATGATCTAAAACCCCTCTTTCTTCAATTTGAGCTTTCAGTGCAACTCTTAACTCACTAACTTCGCGAAGAACATTGATCATTTGCTCTCTTAATTTCGAAACCAGCCTTTTCACCTTCTTATACCCCAATTTGGAAACATTTCTGTTCACTTTCTTCTTTTCAAGCAAAGAATCTGCATCCTCCTTCCTACAACAAACTATTAAACGAAAACATCAAAACATTTCATCCTTATTTATGAACATGATATCCAATTTTTTTACAAATTAATGTAATACCCATAAATTCTAACCACAACCATTTTAATCCCTCAATTGATTACATTTAGCATATCACGAGTATAATATCTTAGTATAAGAGGAACTTATTTACCTAACAATGGTTTTCTTTAGTATTTAGGACACATTTGACTTTTCAAAGAGCATAAAGTTCTGTATTTCTGTATGTTCTGTGTGTTTCCTCCGTGTCAATGATGATACAAGGCTAGAGAAAGGCTTACATTAGAATGAACATATGTGTTAAACTTTGGATGTTATAAAATGATAATAAGTTTTCGTTGATTAGTTTTGGAATCATAGATGGTCAATAAACCAAATAACTACAAAATGATCACATTTATAATTAGATGGGTAAATAAGAGTTATTTTGGTGATTTTTTGTGTTGAATATAATAATATAGTTTGAATGATTTTTCGAGCTTGCAGTGTCACTTTTTGTTAGTACGGAGTATATCAAAATAAGAGTTATTTTGGTGATTTTTTGCATAACTTGACGAAGTTAGAATACCTAATGCGGACTACGAAGATCGATGAATTCATAAATAAAATAACTTCAATTTGACTATTTTGGTAGTAGTAGGAAATTACTGAGAATAGTTGATCTTAGAATTTTCATTGATATACAGTTGACAATTCTCAGTTAAAGTAGGAGGATAATATTCCTACTAATAGTTGTAGTTGCATCCTTACTTGATCCCACTTAAAATGACTACTAAATGTGTAGGTAGATGTAGTAAATACCTTTATAGAAGTTGAGGTGGAGTGCTTCACTTTTTTCTTAATCATCTTTGGACCACCCTCTTTGTCATTCAATTATATATATAAACATTATTTGTATCCTTTTTATTTTATCATTTTTATGTATATTCATCTCTTTTTATATTATCCTTTTATAATAACTTATCTTTTTTATTTTTATTTTCTTTCTTTTCCTTTTGGTGGTGATATCATGTATCGATTCATGTTAGCCGACCCCAATATCTTTTGGGACTAAGGCTTGGATGTTGTTGTTGTTGTGAAGAAAAAAATCGAGAAAAAAATCCAAACGAGTTATAAACCATTATAGTTTAAAAGATTGTTGATGTGTAACCCAAAGACTTAAGTTATCTTCTCTTCTTTCTCTTCAAATTATATGCGCCTGTTTTATTGCTCATTTCAAACTTGGGGTGTTCGAATTTAAATAAAAAAGAAATTGATTTTGCTCTTCGCACTGGAAGCTGCTCAGTTTTTGTGGGTTTTGGTGAAGGTTTTGTGCAAGAGTATAAGACATTTGGAAAGATAAGTTGCATGTTGGGCAGTACACTCAGCAAAAGAATGTGTTAGGTCCCTGTTTTTTACTACAAAATATATGGAAATGAAGCTTTAGAATGTATGAGGAAGGCTTTCATTGAAGAAGAAAGTTTACAGAATGATATAAAAGGTAGCGTAGAACTTTCACTCTCACTAATGATAGGCACAGAGAATAATCTCAGGCATGTGGGAAAGCTGTCCAATCCATTCCCTTAAAGACATATTTATAGGTGTGTGGTTTTACAATGATTGGACCCTTATTTCAAGGTGACCCATATATTCTATACAATATTAAATACAACAAGAGGCTTATAATAAACATTGATCACAACATAAATATCTCTAACAAAATGCAATAAGAAAACAAAAACTAATCAAATTGAGACTACCTACAAATGTATACTCCATATACTTTGGGCAAGAAGTTTAGGAGGGAACATTTAAAGAAAAAAAGAATGGAAAGAAGAGCTAGTAAAGGAAGAGACCAAGAAAATAAAGAAAGGAGACTAAATTCCATATATTAGTCCTCCTTTTCCATTAATAATCTCTTATTAAGGTTAGTATTATAATATGACTTTTATTAGAGTGTCATTTTCAATTAATTAAAGATAAGAGTATTTAATCATAATAAACACTAATATCGGTATTGTATAATACTTTATGGCGCTATTTATAGTTAATTAAAGATAACAATATTTGACTAATACTTCAAACGCTTTCAAAAACATCCCTAGCTTCCTCTATGTGTTTTCTTTCATATAACGTATAAGCTAAACAACATTTCCAATAAAAACCCAAAAGTAAACCTGGACTAGTTCAAATTGGTTGTTTTCTTTTATGTAGAAAATTTACTTTAAATGTATGTGAAGTACATTGATCAGGTCATACTGCATTTATGCAAGACATGGTAAAACCTTAATATTAGTTTACTCTTAATCAATTAAAAGTACATTTTAATTTAGTTCAAAGTCATGCATATTGTTTCTTTCATTAATGGAGTACATTGGCTTTGTTCTTAATCTTGAGGTCCCAATTATATTTATGATTTGGAAGAATGATTAGTATTACTTCAAAGGATTGACACATGATACACCTCCCAGTTCTTAGAGTGTTCTTGTTGCTCTTTTCTATTTAAAGCTGATGCTTTTGACCTTGTGCAGTGTTTGAATCTAACAAAAAAGCAGTAAAACGTTAGCTACAGAGGGTATACTTAGATCCAAATGTCAGTTATGATTTTTGTTGCTAAATATATTATAAGGTTATATATGTTCTTACTCTTAATCCACGTTAGCTACAGAGGGTATACTTAGATCCAAATGTCAGCTATAAGGTATACTTTTCCACTGGGTTTTGTTACCTGGTAAGGTTTTTAATGATGCAACGATGCATATAAATTTTAATGATCAAAGTTAGGATCAAATAAAAACAGACGTAATGAAAAATGTTTATCATGAGATTGTACTCATTTTCCCGGTCAAATTTTTTTTCCCACGGAATTTTTGTTACTTGATAGAGTTTTGGCAACAAGACACATACATAATTCTATCTACAACTTAGTACAAAGGAGAGTGTTGAAACAAAATTCTATGTAGTGTATTATCGTTGATATAAAATATGTAATAAGGTCATTATATGTAAACTATGTATTATGGGCCATGGACCCATCCTTGTAAACCATACTTTCTCCCTATTTAAAGGGCATATGATAATGAAGCTATACCTAATCATTCTCCCTGCAACATGTGCATATTATTACTCCCTCCGTCCCTAAAAGGATTGCTAAGTTTGACCGGCATGTAGAATAATAAAGCAAAACCTGTGTGGTAGATATTTGTGCAGAGGAGAGAAAAATAACATGAATCACAAATTGATTGATTAATAAGGAAATCTCCAATAGATCCATAACATCTCGCGAGTGTTATTTAAGGAATTGCAAACCATAACATCTATTTGAGGAATTACCATCTCAAATAGATCCATAACATCTCGCGAGTGTGCATATAGTAGTAGATAAAAATAGAGAAAATCTAACTATAGAAGTAGACACATCAAATATTATAGTGCTTGACCAGTCCGGGAAAAAAATAAACGTTTCGGGAAGAAAACAAAAATTAACCGTATCTCTTGAGAGATAGATTTTTGGACGGCATTCGTGTCCGCAGGTCGCCCGCGCACACGAGTCGCGGATTTTCTTCTCCGTTTCGGGATTTGATCGGCACCCCCCCTGCGCGTAAGAGAGAGCCTTTCCCTTTAGGAATCTTAACTCCTTAAAAGAGGCTTCCCTTTAAAAGGGGGTGAAAATCCCTTGAGTTTTTCGGTGTGGGATAAAACACACTAGAAACTCATCATTTTCCCAGTTTTTCCATTTCAACGAGCGAACTTCGAGAATCAATTTCTCATTCACCCGTTATCCGTTTTGAGCGTACCATATATCGAGTTGTAGCCCTTAACAAGGACAATCCGAAACCACTTTGACCCGACCCAAATCGGAAGCGGACCCCACTCAAATAATTGCCCCAAAATGACCATTTAATGCAATTTTTAACACATTTTTCCAACAATTGTTTCAAACTACCATTGAGCTTCAAGTGCTACAATTTTACTTGTGTGATATGTTCTGTTATAGGTACAGACAGACATATGTAGAGTCATACAGACAATCATATAACTTACACAGACAATGCATATCCCCATATGACATATTCTCACACAAAGCACAAATAAATTGATATTTGTGTATTGTTCAAAATCCAAGCACTAAATGGATTCCAAAACATGCTAAACAAAACAATCTTGCTTCACCCTCCAAATAAACATCATCAACTATATTTACACACTAAAAATTTCAAGGATAGAGGACCATACCTTTCGGCCATTGAAGAAAGTGGGGTTCGCATCATTCTTTGTCAAAGGATTCTACGCCGTGGGGGGTCGATTAAACAGCACCGGTTGCACGGGACGACTGGCTGGGGAAGAATGCCGGTTGCACCGCCTATTGCAGCGCCGCCGGATGGGAGGACGAACGCCGTCGGGTTGGTGGGCCGGTTGACGAGGACGAATCGCCTCTGGTGAGGGCTTGGCAGAGGGTAGCCGGTTGCAGAGATGAAGGGGAAGGGGAAGGGATGCGTGAAGTTGGGGAAGGTTTTTTTTAAAAAATCGAGTGTGGTTGGAATGGGGAAAGGGGTAAATTATTTTTGGGAGTATTTATAGTGTGTAGGTGTGTGTAAAAAATGTGTAACAAGAGCATTTTTGATGATATTATGTGCAACTATTGGGAAGACCTTTTCCTCTAAACTGGAAGAGTATCGCAATCTGTATGTTGTTCAACAGAAAAATTCTAAAGGTACACACTTTTTGGTGTACACACTTTTTACACATGTCTGTGTAAGGTTTTTTTTATGTCTGTACAGACATAACGTATTTTTAAAATATGTTATGTCTGTACAGACATAAAAAAACCTTACACAGACATGTGTAAAAAGTGTGTAGACCAAAAGTGTGTGCCACAAGTCCAACTCTGTTCAACATCCCTTAAAGGGAGTCTGATATACCCACGATCTAGTGTTATTGGTGTCACTTGAGCAGATTAATATTATATATTATTCCCCCTTATAAATTTGACAACTTCACTTCTTATGTTATCCCAAAAACTTTGTCACTTTCCTTATTAATCAATCAATTTGTGATTCATGTTATTTTTCTCTCCTCTGCACAAATATCTACCACACAGGTTTTGCTTTATTATTCTACATGCCGGTCAAACTTAGCAATCCTTTTAGGGACGGAGGGAGTAATAATATGCACATGTTGAAGGGAGAATGATTAGGTATAGCTTCATTATCATATGCCCTTTAAATAGGGAGAAAGTATGGTTTACAAGGATGGGTCCATGGCCCATAATACATAGTTTACATATAATGACCTTATTACATATTTTATATCAACGATAATACACTACATAGAATTTTGTTTCAACACTCTCCTTTGTACTAAGTTGTAGATAGAATTATGTATGTGTCTTGTTGCCATTTCAAAACTCTATCAAGTAACAAAAATTCCGTGGGAAAAAAAATTTGACCGGGAAAATGAGTACAATCTCATGATAAACATTTTTCATTACGTCTGTTTTTATTTGATCCTAACTTTGATCATTAAAATTTATATGCATCGTTGCATCATTAAAAACCTTACCAGGTAACAAAACCCAGTGGAAAAAATAAAACTTGGTTAAACGAAAAGAGTGTAACGTAATCTAGTTGGGGTACTCCCCCTCAAGTCTACATTTACCCTTAATATTTATATTAATCAAGAATGTTTGCAATGTGTGCATTTCAGTAGTGGGTAGGGTGCTGGGGGCTGGGGCGTGGGGATGGGGTCAGGGAGGGACAGGGTTAGTGGGCGGTCAATGGCACCGCCGGCAGGTGGTAATGTTGGGGGACAAATTTGCCGGAAAAAATCATCGAAAGTCTTATCGACGGTCATACACGGCGTCAGTGACACGAGTGGTGGCGATAGTGACACGGGCGGTGACCACAGTGATGCGGACGGTGACTATAGCGACACCGACAGTGGCCACAGTGACACGGACGGTGACCATAGTGAAATTAAAATTGGATAATAACATTTTTATCAGGTAGTGACACTGTTTTCAAAATATATCACTTTCTTAGTCACATTTTTGTCTTTTTGTAAAAATGATCGCATTTTTGGAAATATGCTTTAATGTAGTAATATTCAAAGAAAAGCCCACTTTTAAATACATTCAAAAAAGAAAAAAGTAACAAATATTAACATATGGAGGTAGTGTGTTTTAGGAAAATGTTGTTTGTACACATAAGTTATACACATTTTATGTACACATCCTCTAATTATCTTGT
The DNA here is from genome assembly GCA_945859875.1 of Cuscuta europaea. Lineage (NCBI taxonomy): Eukaryota > Viridiplantae > Streptophyta > Magnoliopsida > Solanales > Convolvulaceae > Cuscuta > Cuscuta europaea. The sequence goes on along the minus strand of CAMAPE010000008.1, from coordinate 5,383,428 downwards.
AAACATGTAACTTGTTCAGAAACTGTCTATGTACATATCCAACTAGAACTAGAAGTAAGTTAGAATCAGGGATGGACTCGGGTCCGGGCCTAGGCCCGGGCGGGCCGGCGGTTCAGGAATGGTGGACCCGGGACCGGCCCGGATCCGGACCGGACCTCCGATTTTTTTTTTTTTTTTTGCTTTCCTAACCCCCCCTCACCCCCACCCTCCCAAACCCCCCCAAACCCATCCTACCCATCAAGCCCAACCCGGGTGGAACCCAAAAAAAAAAATCAATTTGGCCCGGGCCCGGGCCCGACCCGGCCGGGCCGGTTCACCAAATTTGAGACCCGAGCCCGGACCCGCAATACCCCCCGGGCCTAGGCCCGACCCGGACCCGGACCCGAGAACCGGGCCGGTCCCGGTCCCGCACAGTAGTGGGCCGGTCCACGGGCCGGGTGGCCTGACCCGAGTCCAACCATAGTCAGAATATATTTAAGAATTAAGAGTATATTTGTACCATTTCAAATGTCCTACGATCACAAATGGGCTCCTAACTGACGGTCTTTCAGCCTTTCTTTCTTATCTGTGCCAGTAAATACAGAACTGTAATTTCTTTCCGATGTAATCTTTACTGCCATCGCTATAGTAGTAGTAATTACCTGATTGTTCTCCTCCCTTTCTTATTCTCTTCGACATACTCAGTATAAATTAGATCAGATACTCCGTAATGGTATGTGCCCGTACTTCTCCTCAATTTCTATTGCCGGCGTGCTCGTCATAATCCGATCACACCGTTCCGGGAAAACGGAACACTACTATTGTGAATAACAGGCAGGAAAATGAGGCTGCCGATGGTGGATTGCCGGGGATTGATCGATTTCTGCAGGGCTTTCGAGCAGCACAAGAACAGGTCCCGATTCCAATCCAGCAAGAACAAGCAATCACAAGACAAGATTCCTTTGTGCTCAGATCACTCCCCGATGGCGGCCCTTGATTTGGTATTGCTCATCTTGGTTCTCGGATCTCTGGGTTTTCTCCTAATCCCCTATTTCACTTCCGTGTTCGCCGAGGCTTTTCCGATCATCTGCGAAATCGTTCTGGAGTGTATCAACGAAACCCCCGTGGAGTATTTCGTAGGTGTTGTGGCGGCTCTATCGGGAGTTCTGGTAGTGATCGTGGCATGGGAGGTCGTCGATTTGCGGTCGAGGAAGTGCGGGAAACAGAACTGTCAAGGATTGAGGAAAGCGGTGGAGTTTGATATCCAGCTAGAGTCAGAGGAGTGCCTCAAATATCTCCCGCCTGAGGCATCCTTCAATGGGAACGCCTTTTACAATTACGGCGTGAAGCCATTGGAGCTCGGGCAAGACCGCAAGGAGCTGGAGGCTGAGCTCAAGCGGATGGCGCCGCCGAATGGCCGCACTGTGCTCATCTTCCGGGCACCCTGTGGCTGCCCTGCAGGTAGATTGGAGGTTTGGGGCAATAAGAAAATCCGTAGGGTTAAGAAATGAATTTACAGTCTCCCAGAATTATATATTTATACAAGCTATGTTATTATTGCTCTCCAAAGATCCATTCATATACGATGAATAAAGTAGTATGAGATATTAGTCAATCTTTTCATATCATCATCATATACGATATGCATACAAATAAGATCTTTTGATAACGCTGTAACAACAAATGCACAGATGATTTTGTATAGTACACCTAATCCTTCCTGCCCTCTTATGTGTGTTCTTTATTTCCTCAGGTCATTTTATTGTTGCTCTGTTAAATAGTTATGCTATGGTTAGTTAAAACTAATGCTGCTTCCATTGAGCTTTGTTAGGGAAAAGTGTAATTTTTTCTTTGTAACTTTCAGAAGCATTTTTTTTTTTTCCAAAAAAGATTGGTTATGCTTCTATAAGTGGTTATGTTTGTAACATTCAGAAGCATTTTTTTTCAACAACAAAATGTTCTACTACACCTCCTCTCATTAAGAGTGATTCACTTCACAGTGGGAGTTTTGCATAAATTCATAGTGGGAACTATTTTTAGACAATTAGTTACATATCACTATGTTTTCCTGCCACCTACCCGCACGGGTAGCTCAGTTGGTCGAGTGGTGGGAGATTTGGAACAATGGACCAAGGTTCGAATCCCCGCAGCGACCGGGTGGAGGTCACAGAACCTGAAATAAGGCTGGGCCTCTGGTGCGCACGGGTGTATGAGCCTACTGCCATTCTGCTGACTGAGTCACCGTGACTAACCTCCCCACCATCCTGTCGGGTCGGGGTGGGGGGCTCCTGGGGTGGGAGATTCCACCTTTTGGAACAATGTTTTCCTGCCACCTACCCCAACTGCCCAACATAATTAGGATGTAGGATTGCAGGTGATGATATGAGGTACGTTAGCTTATGCGTTTTGTTTATATTTGTCATTGCACCTAACCAAAGATAAAGACCAACTACACATTAGTTAATCTGAAGTTATTGGAGTGACACAAATCAGTGTAGTTAATCCAATACAGTCTACGTGCAAAACTGCAAAAGCTTAACTTCTATAAGCTAGTAAACTACATTTTTATAAATCTGTACCTTATACTTTCATAAGTGGTTTCTGTGGCTTGAGTCAATGACCTCAAAATGACATGCTATAAGCTTTATCATTAACCGTTGCAGGAGTAGTAGAGTTTATAATAGCGAGCTTCAAAGAATCACTTTGATATGGTCTTCTAAAAGAGCTAGGTGGCAGACTGGAGGGTATTTTCCGGGGTAGACAGGTTGAGTATCGGTGGGGGGTTCAATTTGAATACAGAAAACCTTAGCGACCATTTGAAGGCCAACAACCTAGGTGATACTTCGCGGGGAATTTAAGATAGAGAAATATACTCCAATCTTTTCATTTTTACTCCTAGTAATTCCTTTTTACAGATAGAATGAGTAATGTTGTAGAGGTGGTGAATGTGGTGAAAAAAAGGGAAAGAAAAACAGGAAAAGGTGAAACGAGGGAGATTGAAGATGGAAAAGTACTAATGTGTAAGTAGTTCCGTATTGCTGTACCGAAAATGGGAGTGAAGCAAGTCATAATAAACCTTCCTTGAAAGGAAAATATAGAAAGGAAAAGTGAATGGAACTAGTATCTGCTTTTGAAGCCTAATAGGAAAGTGTCTAGTGACTAGAAGGATCCATCTTACTTTTTACTTACCTCAATAACTACCACCACATCTGATCCATTCAGAAGTTCAGAACTGAATCACTTGCAGAAACATTTGTAGAGGAGGAGATATAGTAACTGACTAAAACAACTTGTTCTATTATTATTTGGTTCCCACTCCTATTGATGTCACTCAGCAATGTCGCTTGTGCTATAGCTGGGTAACTTTCTCTTCTCAACCAAGGTATCTTGAGATGGTGGTGGGAGATGATATAAAGGTTAAGTTTGTTCTCAATTTATGTAATTATATGTGTATTAAAATATTGATATTGTTAAAACATATCCACCTAAAATACTATAGATACAGGCATACAGCCATACAGGTTGTCCCATGGATTGTTACAACAAGTTCACAACACTCCTGCTCAATATTAAGCCTTTGCCTGATAACCTAGAAGTTCAGACTTCAGAAGAAAGACATGCTAATGATAGAATTACAGAAGAAATGAAGCACTTCTCTTGTTTGGTAAAGAAGCCAAATAGTGGGGGAGAGCGTTGTTTGGTACTGTTTTTCCCATTCTACCCTCTTAGTATTTACATATAGCATTAGTAATAGGTCCTTTTATGCACATAAAATAAATACAGTTTGCATCTATTCATTCTTCAATTCCATAATGTCTCATATACCAAACAAACTTACAATTTTCCTATTTCTCTCTTCTCTCTCTTACCTTTTCTCTCTTCTCCATTTCTTTCCAGACCAAAACAAAGCATAAGATCAAATGGTTTGTCATCAGAAGCATTCCTTACTTTTAAAGCATTGCTATAGCTAGGAAAATAACTTAAGTTCTGCGCCTCTGCCATATTCTATGCTTCTAACTGAGCAAGCATTGGTGGGTGAGGCATAAACATTATACTTGATAGTTCTTTCGTTTCTCTTTTGTTCCATTTACAAAAGAACTGCTGGTACTGCTTCCTTATTTCCCTTTGAAGACTAATTTATAGCAAGTGTGTGTGTTAATTCACACAAGTGTATGGAAACTTTCCTCTCCCTTTATCTGTTTGTAGCAAACTTTGATATGCCAGCTCCAGAACGTTCTTCCACTCTATCTACGCTGTTTCTTTTATAGCGGCAACATAACAAAAAGTGTCTATACAATTTACATTCTTATCCGCTGAGGTCAATGGATATTACTACCAATTCAGGACCCGAAAGATAGATTAATTATCAATTCGGGACCTGAAAGATAAAATGCATCGATATAGGACCTGAATGATGAAAAACTATCAATTTAGGACCTGAATGATTGAAAACTATTAATCTAGGACCTAAGTTGTCACAATTTTTTTTATTAATTTTTTTTAAATATTATTTCGTTTTATTAAACTAATAAACTTTTGTGAAGAAAAGTTTATCAAAAATTAGTAATGGAATTAATAAAAAATTAAGTAAATCAAAACCTATGAAACGTTAGGTCCTAAATTGATAGTTTTCCATCATTCGGGTCCTATACTGATACGTTTCATCTTTCGGGTCCTGAATTGATAATTAATCTATCTTTCGGGTCCTGAATTGATAAAATTTCTTAATAATAATAGTAATAACACTATAATAACTTTTAAAAGATAGCGATCCCCTCAAAGAGTAGCCCATATATCCACTTTTGCATACAGATTCCAAACCCATTTGTAATAAATCAGAATATAAATACGAATACAAATCAATTTTTTCGTTCAAATGTGTTTCAAATACAATACAAATAATTATGTATTTGATTTGAAGAATAAAACTAGAGTTGTTTGATTTTGATATATACAACAACTTATTTCACACATTATAAGTATAATTTCTAATATGTGTGTGTTAGAGTTTATTTCAAAAAGTTTGAAATAGATTTATACGAGTATTTATTAATCATAAAATTAATTTCTAATACGTATTAAATCATAGCATGCATTTACAACATAAAAAATACGGAGTATAAGAAAAGTTATTTTAGAGTGATTGATGGATAGTGTACCCGGGGGTAGCTTATCCGAGAGGTTATTAGTTATTACGGTGAATAACCTAGAGAGAAGTCGGAGCAAGTAAGTAAGAGAGAGAGTCAAATGTATTAAATGAACTCGTTGTGCTTTACAAGGTGAACAAGGACTGTTATTTATAGCATCTATAAATGCGATGAGAGTACACATGTCAACAATCTAACGGCCGAGGGGTCACCTCAATCGGGGGTGGCACCGACATATGCATGTGCACCGCATTAAATGAGGTGGGTGGATGTGATGCCGTATTAAATGCGGTGGTTGACTGTCTCTAAAAGGAATCTTCGTCGATAGTTCTGTTGCCGAAGGTATCGTGTGGCCGTAGGCATTGTGTGGCCGAAGGCATCGGGGGGGGGGGGGGGGGGGGGGGGGGGCGAAGGCATTGTGTCACGCCCCGGACCTATCCGGACACGTCAACAACCCGCCGTACAATACGAATAGTCAACCGCAGTCTAACTCATCCATATTATACAAGGCGTCTCGAATATCATTCACACATAAGTCATCCATAAACATACATAATAAGTAATTGAATACGCAGCGGAAAACATAGTTTGAAAACAAATGCCACATGGGGCAAACACGAGCACGTAGACTCCATAATGAAAAACAATATCCATGAGCATGTTTAAATTGTTTAAAAACAGAATGGAGGAAGCGCGAACCACGTCTTCCCTCTGAGATGATCGCCCGATCAACAAGCACAGGTAGCAAGCTCTAGCCTCAATCTGAAATGGTGGTGGGACCCCCCCCCCCCCCCCCCGAAAGGGGGTCAGTACTCTATACGGCTATAAAGTACTGGTGTGGATGGCATCTAATAGATTTACAACAAGTATTTCAAACACAAGACCCTCAAATAGGGTGATAATATAATCTAGGCCGTAACCCCAAGTTACCCTTTTTCAAAGTATACTTACTTTATATATAAAGTCAAGTAGTCGGCCCGTGACCCAAAGTTCATTTACAAAACATAACCCAAACCCCGTGACCCCTAGTCACGGTAATACATAGGGTTCAACCCTAACACACATGTTTGCATTTCTCGAGTCCAACTCGACTACATCACCATGCACCTCAATCACAAGTCAATTACTCCACCAATCTCCGACGTCATGTTCACTCATGCAATTCTAGAGCATCGGGCTCAAGTACATCTCCTTACATGGGCTGAACCAAATCCTTATGTCTACCCAATGCAATTCAAGAGCATCGGGCTCAAGTACATCCATCTCCTTACATTGGCATAGACCCCAATTCATAAGCACTCGTTATGCCTAGAATTGTAATATCAATAATCTATTTCGGGACATCCTTACGGACTGCCTCATCATGATCTTACATCATATCACATAAATTTAGTCACTTGCATCACAATCAAGTACATCAATTACAATCAAATCCTTAGATTCAATTCCTTAACAATTACAACAATCATTAACTAGTATTTCAATACTATTAAGATTATTCTTATCCATCATATATTCCATTTGCATTTCCCTACATATTTAGAGATATGTAGCAGCAACTTAATCATTCAATGTAATACATAAATAATCATTTATGTATCTACACAATTCACACATGAGTAAAAATGCCTATTTCACACAATAGTTCATTTAACTCCATTTTTATCAATACATTTCCAAATCATTTCCCATTTCATTCCTTGGAAACTATATCAATATTTCATCAATAATTTATCATCATAACCCATGAAAAACATGATTTAGCCATTTAGGTAATCTCATGCTTAACCTACAAGTTGTAAGCAACTAGATGTCGATCCTCACATCAAATGAGCTTTAAATTGTTCCTTCTCAACCCAATGCTCAAGCTTCGGCCAAGGGGGTTTGAGAATTGATTCGTTGCCTATAAATGAGTGTTAAACACCCTTCTCAAGGTGCTATCTCCACTCATAGCCGAAGACACGAAAACAGCCCCTAGAACGGGTGTTTTCCGGCGAATTTGTTCCCTAACCTTTCAAGGTTTTGTCTAGGTTAGTATCTAACCTTTCCAACGAATAAAATCACTTCATAACAACATTATATACACCTCAACCAGTGTACAATAGTTCCTCAATCATTTATATGATTTAGACAATAGAAAGGAAGGTTTTGGATTCAAACTTACTTTGAATACAAAAATCGTATTCTGCGAGTGATGGAGTATATGGCCCAGGAACCCCCAACCCATAGACTCCTACTATCCTGATGGAGGCCCAATAGGCCCAGGGAGCACAGCAGGCCAAAAACACAGCGCCCCAAGTACTGAGCAACCCACGTAGCACACTGGGTGTGCCTTCGGCCCCCTGGCCGAAGGCTCCAATTCTCACAGGATGGCCAACTCAAGCAAACAAAGTCACTGGGAGAACGACGAAAATCAGTAGCCCTCGGCACCTAGAGCCCTCGGCACTAAGGAGGTCCCCGGTACTCAGAGCCCTCGGCTAATCACCTGCAGCCGAGGGCACCTTTCTCGAAACAATATCCTCTCCACATGCGCCTGAATCACCGTACCAAGTACGACGTCACATCCAACAGCCGCATTAAATGCGGCCACATGCGACTGCCAGCGCCAGCCAGTTGATGTGACCCCTCGGCCACTAGATGCTTGACACGTGTCCCTATATGGCATTTATTACTACTATAGATAGCGCCCCTTTTCCCCATTTGTAATCCAAGCAAAATACACTCACTACTTTCTCAGCAATACACACTCTCTCTCTTACTTATGCTCTGACCTCTCTCTAGCTATTTCCCGCAATAACCCCTCAGATACATACCCCCGGGTAGACTATCCATCAGCGAGGTTGTGTTTTGTTCAAACGAATTAGAGGCCTTAAACTATTCCAATTGACGCAAACCTCACCTCTATGGATTTCTTATCTTGAGAGGTTTCTTTTGGAACCTCACACGCCTCAATTGGATGTGTATTTCTCAAGATACGAAGTAAACAGTGAGCTCCATGAACTGGAATGAATTCCTGCGACCAGCTCTCCTTCTTCTTCTTTTTCTTGGGTTGTGCGGATCCTCTCTCTTCCTTATCTTTTTAGTTCGAATGAGGGGTGAGGGGGAGTTATTTGGAAGCTCTCAAAAGGTTATCCTAACATGTGGTTCACAAAAATAATTGGTAGGGTGTTTGATTCCAATCAAACATGGGATGGTCCTCCTCTTTTATTTCTTTTTGTATTGTTTGAGCTCTCAACTCCATTGGTCCGCTCCATTTATGTGCTCTAACTTATTCTACCTGTTTTGCAGGTGCTAGGAAGGTGACAGGATTAGAGTGATGCATGCCTTCAGTAGGAGCCGCCAAGGGGTGACGCATTTTGTTCCACAATGGGGAGATGCCTCGTTAAAAACCTCATTAGGAAAAAACCCTGTGGGAAAAAATCCTAATGAGAGAAAAAGAGTACACCGGATGCCCCCAGAATGAAGCAAAAGGAATGCACCCTTCGGCCTAGATTGTTGAGCGGTGGTTGTGTCCGTCTCCTGAGGGGATATCCAAGACCAGCCTTAGATCCTGCATGAAAAAGCTGAGGAGCCTGTAAGGATCCCTCGTTATCAAATAAAGGTGACGGAGGTGTGCAAGGCCAGGTGGGCCTGTGTGAGAGCCCCTGACACCAAATACAGATGCCGAGGGGATGGAGGCCGAGGGGCCTGAATGATAGCCCCTGGCATCAAATAAAGATGCCGGAGGGATGAAGGCCGAGGGGCCTGTGTGATGGCCCCCGACATCAAATAAAGATGCTGAAGGGATGAAGGCCGATGGGCCTGTATGATAGCCCTTGGCATAAAATAAAGATGCCGGAGGGATGAAGGCTAGGGCGAGGGGCCTGTGTGATGGCCCCCGACATCAAATAAAGATGCCGGAATGATGAAGGCCGAGAACCTGTATGATAGCCCCTGGCATCAAATAAAGATGCCGAAGGGATGAAGGCCGAGGGCCTGTATGATAGCCCCGACGTCAAATAAAGATGCCGAAGGGGCGAAGGCTGAGGGGCCTGTATGATGGCCCCCGACATCAAATATTTGATGTCGGAGAGATGTAAGGCCGAGGGCCATTGTGATGTGGAATCATGCTGAGGCCGAGGGCCGTTGGTGATGTAGAATCACGCTTAGGTCAAGGGCCGTTCGTGATGTAGAGTCACGCTGAGGCTGAGGGCCATTCGTGATGTGAAATCATGCTAAGGCCAAAAACGTTGTGACGTAGAGTCATGCTAAGGCCGAGGGCCGCTGTGATGTTGAGGCCGAAGGCCGTTGTGATGTGGAATCACGTTGAGTTCGAGGGCCGTTGGTGATGTAGAATCATGTTGAGGTCGATGGTTGTTCGTGATGTAGAGTCTTGCTGAGGCCGAGGGTCGTTCGTGATGTGAAATCACGCTAAAGCCAAAACCGTTGTGACGTAGAGTCACGCTGAGGCCGAGGGCCGTTGTGATGTTGAGGCCGAGGGCCGTTGTAGTGTAGAAACACGTTGAGGTCGAGGGCCGTTCGTGATGTAGAGTCTCGTTGAGGCCGAGGGCCATTATGACGTTGAGGCCGAGGGCCGTTGTGATGTAGAATCACGTTGAGGTCGAGGGTCGTTCGTGATGTAGAATCACGTTGAGGTTGAGGGCCGTTCGTGATGTAGAGTCATGCTGAGGCCGAGGATCGTTTGTGACGTTGAGGCCGAGGGCCGTTGTGATGTGGAATCACGCTGAGGCTGAGGGCCGTTGGTGATGTAGAATCACGTTGAGGTCGAGGGTCGTTCGTGATGTAGAGTCACGCTGAGGCCGAGGGCCGTTTGTGATGTGAAATCACGCTAAGGCCAAAACCATTGTGACGTAGAGTCATGCTGAGGCCGAGGGCCGTTGTGATGTTGAGACCGAGGGACGTTGTGATGTGGAATCATGTTGAGGCCAAGGGCCGTTGGTGATGTAGAATCACGTTGAGGCCGAGGGCCGTTCATGATGTATAATCAGGTTGAGGCCGAGGGCCATTTTGTGATGTAGACTCATGTTGAGGTCGAGGGCCATTCCTTGATAGTTCCGGGAGGCCGCATGTTAGTCCTCCGGGTGTATGTTCCTTCTTTCAGGCTACGGCCGAGGGGGTTGTTTCCTCGCCTCGGCCGAAAGGGGTCCAAGTGATCCGTCCGGGGGTTCGTCTGTTAGTCCCCCAGCGCTAGGTCGTCCCTTGATCGTGTCAGGAGGTCGTATGTTAGTCCTCCTGATGTGTGTTCCTTCTTTCAGGCTTCGGCCGAGGGGGTTGCTTCCCGGCCTCGGCCGGAAGGGGGTCCAAGTGATCCGTCCAGGGGTTCGTCTTTTAGTCCCGCGGCGCTGAACCGTCCCTTATCCTTGGTGGGTCACGTCGTCTATTTACGGCACAGGCTAGGCTTGGTCGGTTTCCGACGACTGCCTTTTCACCCCTAAGTGTGGGGATTTCGTCACCTCAGCCATTCTTTCAGGCTTGTCACCGTGCGTTGCGCGCCGGTGACATGGTGAGCGTCCCTCTCCAAAAACGCGGGCCTTTTGCAGGCCCCTCGTCTTTATACATCATCGGCCATACCTGGGCATTTGGACTCAAAGGGGCCGATAAGATGTCTGGGTTGTGCGGTAGTTTACTTAAATCCATAGAAATAAGCGGAATACAAGGGGTGCGTTGTTTTGACAACGGCTTTGTTAAGATAAGTGGCTCGAGGCCGAGGGCTCTAGGTCGAGGGGATGATAATGTGCCTCGAGGTCGAGGGCTCGAGACTGAGACCGAGGCCGAGGGCGAAGAACATGATTTAGCGGAGGTGGCGCTTCGTCAGCTGGGGCTCCTCGAATTCGTCGTCATCGCTGAACCTCCCAATTTCACGTTTCTTCGCTGAGGTGTCCCCTTCTTTCTTATCGGTGTTCTCCCCGACGTTTTTCCTTGGGGCATGTTTTATGAACTGGTGGAGCTCACCCCGTTGAATCAAGAGCTCAATGGCTTTCTTTAGCGAGACACAATCGTCAGTATCGTGGGAGGTGCTTCTGTGGTAACGACAATAAGTGCCACCCTGGTGGACGGCGTAGATCTCTCTCGCCGACCGAGGGTCCTTCGGGAAAAGGTCCTTCTCTTCCGCATAGTTGAGGATAATGCTCACCGGGTGCGTGAGAGGAGTCCTCGGCATGTCCAGCTGAGGGCGCCATTGGCGGTCGTTCCGGCCCTGCTGGGTGTGGCTTACATGGTCTCGGCCCCCGACCGAGGGTGCATTCGGGGCCGACGTGTTGTTTGTCTTCTTCGAGGGCTGGCCTCCGTCCTTCTTGAAGGAGTGGAGGTCATCGGCGTCGGCGTATAGGCTCCCCCGCTGGAGTGCTTTGAGGTATGATCTTGGGGGGGGGGGGGTCGGTGATGAGGCTCCGTGCATAGGGGCTGCTACGGAGAACCCCCTGGAAGAGGATGAGGAGGGTACGCTCATCGGCGCCCTCGACCTCGTCTGTCTCCTTCATCCACCAGTCAATGATGGACCGAAGTGTTTCGTCAGGCTGTTGCTTGACGGAGAGGAGGTGGGAGAAGTGCTTTTTCGCGCGCTTCCTTCCGGCGAAATGGGTGAGGAAGCATTGGGCAAGATCTTGCCATGAGTCTATGCTTCCCTCGAGAAACGCGTTGAACCATTCGTACGTCGGTCCCTCGAGAGTGGAGAGGAACCAACGGCATAAATATTCGTCAAATGCATTGACCATCAGCATGTTGTTTTGATATCGGTTGAAATGTTCCTGGGGGTCGGTGCGGCCGTCATACGGCTTCATAGTGCTTCCCCGGTATTTCTCGGGTATTGGGACCGAGAGCACCCTGGTGGTGAAGGGGGTCTTGGTCCTGACCTGGATGATGGGGTCACCACGCCCCTCAGCGAATTCCCTCTCCAGAGCACTAAGTTTGTTCATGAGGGCGTCAAAGTCGGCATTCCCCGATGAGTTGGCCGTATGAGTGGCAGCCAGTTGTCTTGCTTCCATCTCAGCGAGCCTTCTTTCAAGTTGGGCGATGATTTCGTTCTGAGGGTCCTCGACGGCCGTGGTGGCGTCGGGGGCCTGGTTACGAGCCGCATTGATGTGGTGGCATGCGTCCTCCTCGTGTAGCTTGCCTTTGCCTTTGTCAAGAAGGGGTCGATCCGCTGTCCGGGATACGGACCCAAAGCTCTCCCTCGGTGAGACAGGCTCACGTTGATCCATCCGTCCCGCCAGCCTCTCCAATGCTGGCCGACGGTGCGCATCCCCTAACCTATTGAAGGTCGAAGGTCTACGCACTGGGGCCGGTCCAGCTCGGGGAGGGGAAGCAGGATCGGAGCGGGAGGTCATGTCCTGAGCCCTGACCCCCTCATCGTTGCATACATTCATGACCAACAGATGAGGAGGGGGCGGAGAGAAAGGGACGATGTTCCCCTCGACATGGGCTGGGGGCGGTACCAGAGTTCCGAAGGCTCCGGGATTCTGGGTGAGCGTGTGGATGAAGGCAGATAGGACCGATTGTATATCGGCAGTGAGGACCGGGGGGGCTCACATGAATCTCACCCCGATCTTTCCTTTGGGCCTCGATGCCGAGGCAGGCATCGAGAACGTTCTCTTGGAGCTGAAGGGGCAGGTCTGCAGTGGCCTGCACTATTTCGGCGAGGGCTCCGCCTTCGGGAGCTTTGTTGGAGACCTCAGCAGTGTCAATTCCGAAGGCTTTGTTGGAGGCTTCGGCCTTGGATTGCGCACGAGTCGCTCTTCCCATTTTGATGTGTGTTTTTGTTTTTCCGAAGGGGAGGGTTTCTTATTTGATTATTAGACCTCTCAATGAGAGCACCAAATGATGGATAGTGTACCCGGGGGTAGCTTATCTGAGGGGTTATTACGGTGAATAACCTAGAGACAAGTCGGAGCAAGTAAGTAAGAGAGAGAGAGTCAAATGTATTAAATGAACTCGTTGTGCTTTACAAGGTGAATAAGGACTGCTATTTATAGCAGCTATAAATGCGATGAGAGTACACGTGTCAACAATCTAACGGCCGAGGGGTCACCTCAATCGGGGTGGCACCGACATATGCATGTGCACCGCATTAAATGCGGTGGGTGTATGTGACGCCGTATTAAATGCGGTGGTTGGCTGTCTCTAAAAGGAATCTTCGTCGATAGTTCTGTTGCCGAAGGTATCGTGTGGCCGAAGGCATTGTGTGGCCGAAGGCATCGAGGGGCCGAAGGCATCGGGTGGCCGAAGGCATTGTGTGGCCGAAGGTATCGGGTGGCCGAAGGCATCGGGTGCTGAAGGCATTGTGTGGTCGAAGGCACCATGTGGCCGAAGGCATCGTGTGGCCGAAGGCATGTCTCCCAGAATTTGGAGGACCATATTAAGATGTCTCCCATAATTTGGAGCCCTCGGCCATAGGGCCGAAGGCATCCACGCTTGGGCCGCTACGTTTGGGCTTTGTGTGCTCATCGGGCTTGATGGGCCTGTGTAGAAGAAGCAGGAGTCTGTGGGCCGGGGTGTCCCGGGCCATATACCCCATCAGTGATATTTGACTAATATTTAACCTATGCTCAAATTGATTCGATATTTGTATATGATTCGTTAACTATTCGTATTGTTAAACAAATACAAACACAAATTGAAATTAATATTCGTTTCATATTTGAATTCGAATTCGTATTCGAAAAAATTAAACAAATACAAATACAAAATCTTATTATTCGACTCGATTCGGTTCGTTTACCACGTTAGCACCGTCCTAGCATTGGCATAAGAGAGAATATCATGAAGCACCACAACCGTTGATGCTGCCACCATCACTACTAAAACACTAAACCTTAAACTGTAGTTAGAACTTAAATCCAAAAAGTGCTAACATGTCAAAAAATATGCAAACTACTTCTTGGTAAACAAATCAGAAACGTGTGTTGTTAATTGTTAAGTAATAAAGCAAGTAGAGGCAAACATAGGCATTGAGTCGTAGTAATTGGACATTTTCCCTAACATAAACGTAGATGAAGGGACAATTGCATTATTTGCATAAGAATTAAATCGCGGAAAAGAAGACTTTAATTTATTTTACAGAGGAAGAGGGTGTAATCATAGTTCAATTTGTCAATTGTCCAATTTTGTTTGTCTTTGTTAGAAGAGCTTAAGGTTTGAAACTATGGGTTAATGTTTGAATATACGAAATTGGACTTACAATTACTCTTCTATCATTTATCTATCCATTCACAAATATAAATAAAGGTCCTAAAAACTCAACTAAACTACTTGCATCCTTACTATCTCCCTCGATTGCTCTCTTTCATCTTACTTCCACACAATAATGGAAAGCTTGATTTTCCTTGCTTCATTTGTAGAGTTTTGCTTCGTGTACACATCGGGTGGTTACACGGTGGCTTACACACCCGAGTGTAATATCTTTGCACACACACTTCCCTTGATTAAACCCAAGTGTGATTGTCTTTTCACATACAACATTTTTAGTAATGCAATAATAATGACAGTTTAATGAAAGTTTTGGCATTATGAAGAGTAATAATGCCATTTTCTGGGTATTTTCAGAAAAAAATGGCATTTTTACAAAGAATGACAGAATTTTCACCGACCGGAGGTAGTGGTGTTGGGAGGCGGTGGAAAGGTATCCATTTTTATGGGTTTTTACTATTTTTTTTTTTTTTGAAAAAAATCATACATTTTTTTAAATATTTTATTAATTTGGGGGTTTTCCTTCAATATTACTAAGTTTAAACTAATTTCCAAAAAAGTGACCACATTTACATTTAGACAAAAATGTGACTAAGATGCTTATTAATGTCATTGTCGGATGTCATTGTTGCCGCCATCGGCCCATCACTCATGTCACTGCCGCCGTGTCACTTATGCCGCCATTGTCCGGGTCACGGCCACCGTGACACGACTACATTGACATCCACCACTACCTCCGACTAGTGATCGTTGTCTATCACAGTGACGTCGCCACAGTGACACCGAATTTTTCAGTGACGTCGCCCACCGGAAGATACTCCGGCGCCGCCGCCTTCATCAGTGTAACTGCCAGAAAGTTTTTCGGCGCCCCACCACCACCAACAACACTATGGCCTGCCACCGCCATCCCGTCCCTAGCCACCGCCGCTGCCCCATCCAACATCACCGCCCTTGTCCCATCCAAAACCACCACCGCTACCCCATCCCAGCCCCCAGCCACCCTCAAACCACCACCCCTGCCACCACCCCTGCCCCATCCCTGCCCCATCCCATTCCCCAGCCACCCCTCACACTATGGTCCAGAATCTTTCTCCGTCTCCGACGAATTCCAGCCCCCTCTAGACGCCCCATATCTGCATAACACCATCCCAATCGTTTTCCATGGCATCTGTTCACAGTTGAAGCAATAGTGTTAGTACCCAATTGTGATAAGATTTTGATGATGCCGCTATACTGAACACGTGTACATTGTGTCTAATCTTGTTCTAGTATTTACGTGACAAATTAAATGTACAACTTTTGAGTCTAAGAAATATTACCGGAAAAGTAAAAATGCAATAAGGTAAATTTTCTTTACCTTAATAGGATATTTGAATCCTACCGGCAAATACTATTTGACTCAAAGATTATTCGTATGTCACATTTTTAGATAAAAGAAAGTAGAAGTATCAAGTGAATGATTGAGAGACAAACATTGACCGGCATTTATTGCCAAATACGTACTGGGTCCGAAGTCATGGGACTGCAGTTTGAAGTGAAGGTCCAACGGCTAAATAATACGAGACAAGGAGATGAGCCCGCATTAAAGCTCCAGCACAAGAAGACAAATGTACAATTTGTCCTTCCCAGAGTTTCAACGTCAGAGATTAATCCATCCTAACCAACGGATGAGATTAATTCAAAGGAGATGCCTATAAATATAGGCTGAAACGAAAGTTTCTAACCAAGCGTTTTGAGCATCCAAAGAGAGAATTTCTATCATGAACATTTACGAGATATCTAGAAAAAGAGAAAGTGCTATTCCATACTTTACTCTCTACTTGGACTCACGCTTCACTAAACTTCCAGTTTACAAAGCTTTTCATTGCTAAATCATAGAAGTTTAGTTCCTAGTTGGAGGTTAGAACTTTCTTGTAACAAATCACATATTGTTGTAAACACTTAGGAGAACAGTTGTTCGGATCCTACAATGTAAGTAGATAGATAGAGTACCTTTTGATCCCCACTGGTTCATTAGAGAAAAGTCTAAGGACTGAGTAACTTTGAGTGGTGCTATACTCATCGTGAAAAACCTTCAATCTAGGCCTAAGTGTTGTAAAGGCTAGATTGGCACTAAGTGTATTGGGCTTAATACTTTAGTGAAATCCATCTAAAAGAGGGTGGGACTGGACGTAGGAGGATTACACCACCTCTGAACAAGGATATATCGTGTGTTGAAATCATTTCAGTCAACAAAGCACACACCAAACACTTCTCACATAAAGATTGTAGTCTGTCGGCAGAATCCTAAGCAGTTGTCTTAATTGACCCAACTGCTTATTCTACTGCTTAATTACTCACTTTCTTTGAGACCGGATTCACACCTATAACGTGCACCAACAACATCTAAAAGGATCACTCTTTCAGTTCCCTGAAATTCATTTTCTAAGTACAGCAGGTGCCTCAGCAGTTCCCTGGAATCCACCCAACTGCTGAGCCCTCTGCTCACATATACTTGTTTCAAGTCACTGTCTCAAACATCACCAGATTGTCAAATACCTCATCAAGAAGTTTGCTTAACCCTACAAGCCTTTGACCCGAGCAGGTGCCTCAGCAGTTCCCTGCTCTTAGCCACCTGCTAAGCCAACTGCTAGCATTCTAAGCCAAACACTCTCCAAGTTAGAAAGTGGCTACAACACTCATTACTCAAAGGGTAAAGACTTCCGCTGTGCATCTATTAATCTCTCAAAAGATTATAGATCAACTCATCTAGAGGGAAAACTTTCAAAAGTCGAAAAAGATTTAAAAGTCTATTCAACCCCCCTAGACTTTTACCCTATCTGGGACCAACAAGTGATATCAGAGCGGAGTGTTCCTAGAGTCATTTATTGACTAGTTTGAACTAAAGATCCAAAGCCACTTCCCCTCCCAAACACTTTCTAAACAATGGACAGTCAACTGGCCAAAAACATCCTATTCAACTTAAACAAATTTGATGATTGGAGAATCAGGATGAAGGCACATTTCAGTGCCTTACATGATGAGATGCTGGAAGTAATCACTACTGGACCTATGAGGATAATGAAGGTCAGCACATACAAAACTGATGACCAGGAGGATGTGTACATTCTCAAGCCCAAACTAGAATGGACAACTGAGGACAGAAAGAGAAATAACCTTGATAACATTGCCAAGGATATTCTCTTTAAATCTGTTGATGAATCCATATTTCCCAGGATTAGGAAATGTGAAACTGCAAAAGATGTTTGGGATGAGCTCACAAAAATTGGAGCTGGTGATGAACAAGAGAAGGACAATAAGCTAACCATGGCCCTCAAGAAACTTGAGGACTTCAAAATGCTGCAAAATGAGTCCATCCATGAGATGGAATCCAGGTTCCTAAAGATCACAGCAGAGGTCTCAGACCTAAGGAAAGATCTACCTCAAAAAGAGATTTCCCTTAAAGTCTTGAGAGGCCTGCCCTCTAAATGGGACATGAAGGTGACAGCTATGAGAGATAGCAGAGATCTAAGAATCTTATCAACTGATAAGCTCTTCAGTGATCTCAAAGCCTATGAATTTGAGATGAAGGAAATAAAAGAAGAAAAGGAAGATGAACCCAAGACACTAGCTCTAGTGTCTGAGCCTGGCCCTTCAAGATCCAGTGAAAAATCCCTCAACAACCTCCTTACTGATGACCAGTTTGCCATGTTTGTAAGGAAGTTTAAAAGGTTCATGAAGAAGGAGGGAACTGCTCCAAAAAACCATACAATCTGCCACCCAGGAGACAAGGGAGACCTCAAACCAGTGAGGAAACTGTCCTGTGCTACAACTGTAGACAACCAGGACATTACAAAAATGAATGCCCTCTGCCCTTAGCCCAGAAATATCAAGGGCAGCAGGGGAATGGTTACAAAGCTGGTTACAAGAAGGACTTCAAAGGCAAAAGACAAGCCTTTGTTAGTGAAAAGAAAAAGGAGGAACCCCAATCTGAAGATGAAAGCAGCTCAAGTGATGAAAGCTCTTCATCTGAGAGCTCAGAGGAAGCACTTCTATGCCTAGGATCCTGGCAGGTGGGTGAAGATGGCAGCAGTTGTCTCACTGCAGAAAGCAACAGGTGGCTCAGTGAATCTTCCACCAGCTCAAGTGAAAATAATGCAAGCAGCTCTCCCAAATGCTTAATGGCCAAGGACCACTACAACGATGTCGATGTAACATCCTGCTCCTCCTATAGCTCTAGTGATTCTGGACCAAACAATATAACACTGGAATCTTTATTACAAGATTTCCAGAAAGTCCAAAATCACCACGTTCTCTTAAATGCTGAAAATGATAGACTCAAACTAGACATTAAGGCAATTCATTCCAAATTACTAGATGCCTTAAGGAAAAATGATGTCTTAGAAAAAGAGAACAAAGAGCTGAGAAACTCCAGCACAAATAGTAAAGACTCTCACCCTACTGCTGAAGTTACTCTAAAAAGGAAGAAAAGAGGTCTTGGTTACTCATCCCCCACCAGACTCACTCAAAACATTACATCTACAAGCAATACTTCATACACAAGAAAGCTCACTTATCAAAAACCCCATCCCCCAAATGTTCCCAAAAGAAGGAACCAATCTGCTCCCAAACCAAAATCCAAACCCATGTATAAATCAACACCTCCTCACCATCTAAACCAAAGAACCTGTTGGCAACCAATCAATAAGACCAACCACAGCAAAAATACCAAGCAGACTCCTCAAATAAATAATCCACTTCCCACCTCAAGGAGGAAAAGGATTAACAAGTATATAGTCATCCCTTTTGATTACAACACCTCAAATGGCTATAGACCAATCTGCTTAGAACTCAATGGTTCTAGATGGGCATGGATGCCTAAACTTGTACAAGGGAAGTCACCCACTAACCTGTGGGCTACTGCTCAACATTAATTTATACAGGACGGTGCCGGAGCAGCTGAAACTCAAACATGGTACATAGATTCAGGCTGCTCCAGGCACATGACGGGCAGCAGGCGGCTCCTGTCAAACTATACAGCAAGGGAAGGACCCAAGGTAACATTTGGGAATGTGGAAAAACAAGGAGAAACCAAAGGAGCAGGAGACCTATCAATTAATGGACTTACAATCCAAAACATATCATATGTTAAGGGTTTAAAGTTCAATCTCATAAGCACAAGCCAGCTCTGTGACAATGGCTACAATGTTACATTCTCCAAAGACACCTGCTTGATCAGAGATGTCAAAAATGACAAACTTGTGCTCACTGGTAGAAGGAAGAAGGACATGTATATTGTCGATTGGAGTTCTACAAAGGAAGGAATCTGCTTAGTAACAAAGGCAGATTCAAACTTAAGTTGGGAATGGCACAACAAATTAAGCCATCTAAACTTCAACAAACTGTCCAGAAAAGGTTTGGTGAAGGGACTCCCTGAAATCAACTTCAAAAAGGATCACCTCTGTGATGCTCGTCAAAAAGGGAAACAAACCAAGGTATCATTCAAATCAAAAGAAGTTGAAGCATCAACTAGGCCCTTAAGCCTTCTACACCTTGACTTGTTTGGACCAGATGAACCAACAAGCTTAAGTGGTAGAAGGTACACCCTGGTTGTAGTTGATGATTATTCTAGATACACTTGGACCATATTTCTAAAGAAGAAGAATGAAACAGAGAAGAAACTGCCTGAATTGATGAGGCTAATTCAAAATGAGAAAAGTCTCTCAATCCAGAAGATCAGGTCAGATAGAGGTACTGAATTTCTCAACTCAATCATAATCCAGTACTGTGAAGAAAATGGAATCCATCATCAAACCTCAGCAGCAAGAACACCTCAACAAAATGGTGTTGCTGAAAGAAGAAACCGAACTCTCAAGGAAGCAGGAAAGACAATCTTAGAAGCAGCTGGATTACCCAAAAGATTTTGGGCAGAAGCAATCAACACTGTTTGCTACACTCAAAATAGAAGTCTTATTAATAAGACTCACAAGAAGACACCATATGAGCTATGGAAAGAAAGGAAGCCTAATGTCAGTCATTTCCATGTGTTTGGATCCAAATGCTTTATCCTAAACAATGGAAAAGACTATCTCAAGCCTTTTGATCCCAAATCTGATGAAGGGATCTTCCTGGGCTACTCAACAACTAGCAAGGCATTCCGAATTCTCAACAAAATAACTCTGGTGGTAGAAGAATCAATCCATGTGGTATTTGAAAATCACCCCATTGCTCAAGTAAAAGAAAAAGGTGAGTCATCAAAATCAAGGGACACTGAAAAGGCTCCAAGCTGCCTTCCAAATAATAGTGTTAAAAAGGATGAAAATGCAATTGACTCAAAAGGTAGCCGACTGTCAGCAGTTGACTCAAATGGCAACCAACTGCCAGCAGTTGACTCAACTGACAGCCCACTGCCAGCAGATGACTCGCCAAAAGACAACCTTCCAAGCATTCATGACATTCCCAATCTTCCTACTCTACCAGACAATAGTGAAGAGGAAGAAGAGGAGGATGATGAACAACAAGTCCGATCCAAAACAACCACATCTGATGTTAGATGGTTGATCAAACATCCTCCTCACCAAATCATTGGAAATATCAATACAGGGGTTCGTACCAGATCAGCAATTCAGAGAGAAGCACTATTCACATGCTTCATCTCTCAAATTGAACCCAAGAAAGTTGAAGAAGCCCTACTAGACTCAGACTGGATACAAGCCATGCAAGAGGAACTCAATCAATTTGAGAGAAACAATGTATGGGAGCTTGTATCCAGACCCTATCATCAACATGTGATAGGAACTAAATGGGTGTTCAGGAACAAAATGGATGAGGAAGGCACCATAATCAAGAACAAGACAAGATTGGTAGCCAAAGGCTACTGCCAGGAAGAAGGTATAGATTTTGATGAAACCTTTGCTCCTGTTGCCAGATTGGAAGCTATAAGAATATTCTTGGCCTATGTTGCTCATAAGAAATTCACAGTCTATCAAATGGATGTGAAAAGTACCTTCCTGAATGGTCTACTAGAAGAGGAGGTCTATGTGGAGCAACCTCCTGGTTTTGAAATCAATAGAGAGAAGGATCAGGTCTACAAATTACACAAGGCTCTTTATGGACTCAAGCAAGCCCCAAGAGCATGGTATGACACTCTCTCCGAATACTTAGTGAATAATGGATTCACTAAGGGAAAAGTAGACAAAACTCTGTTCAAAATAGAAGAAGGTCCCCACATACTGCTTGTTCAAATCTATGTTGATGACATAATTTTTGGAAGCTCAAATCAAGCACTATGTGAAAATTTCTCAACTCTCATGCAAAGCAAATTTGAAATGAGCATGATGGGAGAATTGAACTATTTTTTAGGACTACAAGTAAAGCAGACTCCACAAGGTATCTTCATCAACCAAGCCAAATACACAAGAGATCTCATGAAAAAGTTCAAAGTTGAGAACAAGTCTACAGTAAAAATACCCATGAATACATCCCAAGGTTTGAGTAAGGATGAAGATGGCAAAGATATTGATCCTACACTCTATAGAGGGTTAATTGGCTCCTTGTTATATCTCACCACTAGTAGGCCAGACATATCCTACTCAGTTGGTGTATGTGCAAGGTTTCAATCAAAGTCTAAAGAAAGCCATCTCCTAGCTGCAAAGAAAATACTGAGGTATCTAAAAGGCAATCCTAACTCTGGATTATGGTACCCAACAAATGGAGGTTTTAACCTCTATGGATATTCAGACTCTGACTTTGCCGGGTGCAAAATTGATAGAAAAAGTACATCAGGTACCTGTCAATTAATTGGTGGAAGACTTGTCTCTTGGTTCAGCAAGAAACAAAATTCAATTGCTACTAGCACTGCTGAAGCTGAATACATAGCTGCAGGCAGTTGCTGTGCTCAAATCCTATGGATGAAACAACAATTGAAGGATTATGGAGAAGAAACAAAGGAAAGTAGCATTTTGTGTGATAATACAAGTGCTATAGCTATCACTCATAATCCAGTATTTCACTCAAGAACCAAACACATTGAGATCAGACATCACTTTATCCGAGAACATGTTGAAAAGAAGACCATCAAGCTAGAGTACATTCCCACTGAGAAGCAGTTGGCTGACATATTCACCAAGCCATTGAATGAAGCTAGATTCAATGAACTAAGACAGGAGCTTGGAATGCTAGATGATCTAGATCAAGTGATGGAATAGCCCTACACCCATTCAGAGGGAACATAACTCCATAATCTAGGGGGAATTCCTAGCCACCTGTTGAGAGGGAATTTTTGTGAAGTACTCTGGAGTAGGCACCTGCTAAAGGTAGCTTACTCAAAACATCAAAGGAATGAAGCATCAAGGTCCAAATAAGTCACTATCAGGATATCAAGATCAAAAGGAGTCAAAATTCACAAAATTGGCTCAGCAGTTGACTGCATCATAGCAAGCAGTGGGCTCAGCGGGCGACTGGCCACTAGCCCACTGCTACTGGTAAAAAGAAAGAATATACATACTCTCTCAACAAGGAAGAAAACAGCTAGAAAGGGAAGGAAAACTAATGGAGGTAAAAATCCTGGCTCAATATTTCGTACAGGTAACTGCCAGCAGGTGACTGCCTCTGGAGCAGGCCCCTGCTTCAGACCAGCAGTTGGCTCAATTTCTGACAAATGTACAAGGAATCTCAGCCCACGACTTATATCATCTTGATCACCTCATATCAAGGATTCCAGAAAGATGCCTATTGTTCTCAGAAATCATCAAAAATCTACTCAGAAATGAGCCCCCTGCTACCAGTGTGAACACAGTTAATGCTGAAAGGCCAGCCGTATTCTCCAACGGCTATATTCCAACGGCTAGTTTCCGATAGCCTATAAATACTCCCTCCGTACAAACCCTTCACACTTTTCACTTTACAATCTCTTTCAACCTATTCTAAAGCTCTCAAAATCTCTGTTCACATTCTTAAAAGCTCTCTCTCATACACCACCAACGCAAATCCTTCCTTTCCCCACATACACAGAAATGGCCTCACTCATCCAAATAGCCAAGTCAATCTTTACTGGATCAATCCTCAACATTCCTAAAGTCATTGAAAGAGCAGAAAACAAAGACCTAATGAGGGAACTGCTCACGAAACTTGAGACCACCGGACTGCTAAGGATGGCCACCTACGCATATCCTTGCTTCTACCCCGAGGTAGTGGCAGAGTACTACACCAACTCCACTCCTGGGACACTGAAATCCGTGGTGATGGGATTCAAGGTCGAAATAACGGAAGAAGACATCAGAAATCTGCTCTCTCTACCTGGAGAAGAGGCTCCAACTGTAGAAGATCTCAACCTCAATGAAGATAACTTTAAAAAAACAGTCTTCATCCCAAGGGCTCAACACCTAAACACATTGAAAGTCAAAAAGAAGATGATGGTTCTAGAATACGCCATCCTCCTAAACATTCTCTACAAGTGTGTCGACACAAGAACTACAGCCCTGGATGAAGTCAATGCACAAAGAGCCAAGCCATTGACGGAAATCATCTCAGGAGTACCATTCAACTGGTCACGGTACGTCCACAATGAACTCCTAAAATACATAAAGAAAGTTCACACAGGAAAGGGAGAAGACGGTACCCTACCACTACTGGGATATGGGTTTATGATAGGGGAACTGCTCAAATGGAAAGGAATTGTAGGATCCATCAAGGAAGAAACAACATGGAGAAAATTTCTCTATCAAATTTCAAAGGCAGGGGCTCCACAAATTCAGAGAATAGAGGACTCCTTCATCTCCAACGAGCCCCTTCAAATCACCTTTGACAGGATCAAAACCAAGACTGACAAGAAGAAAAATCAAAGAAACCAAGAACAGCAACAAGAAATCTACAGGCCGAAATGGAAGAAGCTGCTTCTTCCTTTCACCCAAGTCAAGAAGAAGCAGTGGCCTCCCTTCTTGCCCTGATCAACGAAGAAGTAGTAGTCACCCCGTTAGCAATCATTCAAGAAGAAGAAACAAAGATGTCTGGTGCTTCCTCAAACGCAAGTAATGATTCTCAAACTCCTCTCTCTATACTCCTTCCCAAGATCACAAAAGGGATCAGCAAGAGGAGCAGTTGGCTCTCCAAGCAACAGAGCAGATCACTCAACCCAATGAGCAGGTGGCTCCCTCTGAAGCTGAGCAGGCCCCTCCATCTCCAGCAGTGGCCTCACGTTACTTAACTCCATTAGAGCAGTTGGATGAAGAATTTGCCAGAGTCAAGGCATGGAGATCATGGAAGCTGTCCAGGGCTCTACATCAAGTTGAAACGATCGCCCACTTCATTGCAGAGGAAGACTTTGTAGTAGATTGGCTTGAAACTGATGACATGGCAGATGCAACACGGCTACTCAAAATCAACCAAGTCTATGCAATCAAAAGGAAGCAGCTCACTGCCAAAGATGCCATTGACGAATCCAGTAATGATGATCTAGATGATGATGATGCTGACGATGCACCAAAGGGACCTCCTAGCTCAAGATGTAAGCAAATCATACATTCCTCCTCTTCAAGTGATTTAGATCTGAGGCAAGCTCTTGAGAAATCCAGAATGGAAACTCAACGAGGAGGAGAGTCCTCCAAAGCACCCCAAGAGTAGTTGGCAGCTACTCTCCCACAAGGAACCCAACTGCTGGACCTCAACTTGGAACCTCACCAAGAAGCAAACACAGAATATGCAACTACAACTTCAGAGAACGCCAAACATCAAATTGTAACTGATGGAGCTGAAGACACACCAACACTAGCAGAGGTCTTCATCAATGAACGAAGAGCCACAATCAAATTTGTCAGCAATGCCGAACTAAGACTCCACAAGCGCCTGATCAAAATGCAAAGGCATTTTGATAAACTTCTAGAAACCAGATTTGCAGAAGTTCACTGCCACATCAAGAGCAATCTCATGATCCAACAAGTGTTCAACTCAGAACAAAAGGCCCAGCTAAAGATGCAGATTTCCCAACAGCCTGCCCAGCTAGAAGACATCCACAACGAACTATCAGCTCAAAGAGCTAAGGACTGGGAACTTGAGCTACAGATTCAGACCCTACTCAAGCAACTACACGATCAGGAGCAAGCAGGAGCACCTCTACATTCTCTGCCACCGAACATCGAAAAGGCTCTCCAACAAATCATTGCACATGAGGCCTACATCAATACTCAACAAGGTCAGGCAGAAGCAATCCAGAGAGGCCTTCAGGACCTTCAAGCTCTATGTTTAGAGCTAGAAGGACAACTTCAAGCACTCTAGCAACCAACAAGTCCAATCCAGCCCTCTGCCCAAGTAGAAGCAGAGCCCTCTGCACAGGTACTTTCTAACTCTACCTTACCAACTGTAAGGAATAAATGTATTTAGATTTTGATGATGCTAGGTTAATTAGAATTTGAAAGTACCCCATTAGAAATTGTGTATTAGAATTTCTTTTGTAAGTTTTAGCCTAGTCTGTCTGCCTGAGTTCCGCTTTGCCTCTACCAGAGTTGCTCCCAGAGTTGCTCACCAGAGAAGCCATCAGAAATTGGTCATCAGAAAGATACCAGAGTTGGCAACAGAGACGGACTTCAGAGATTGGACCAGAGAACCTCTTTAGACTCTGCTAAACCCACCAGATTCCGGAAGCCTTTCCAACGGTCGTTAAACTAACGGGAAATCCCCTAACGGTTACGAACCTTTCAACGGAAACATGGTACTGTACACGCATTAAATGCACATTTAATGCTGTACGTACGAAGAGATATTTAAAGCTGATGATTGACCATGCGAGTATCTTTACGCCCCCAAAATAGCAAGTCGAAGGTCCAACCGGTCAAGTCAACAGTACATGCAATTAATGAAGCTGTCTTCTACACTCCAACGGGAAGACTGCTCCCAGTATATATGATACACTCTGAAGAACTAAGAGGATAACTTTGCGAAAACAACCTTCTTGAGATTCAAACTTCATTCTTAGACAAGAAAAGGCTCCAGTTGGAAGATATACTTTTCTATCCTTCATCCAACTAGCAAACTGCAAAGTTACTCAGTTCTTCAACACTTCGAAAGCTTCATATACTCATCCTTTGTGAAGAAGCAACGTTGGAGAAAACTGATTTTATATCAAACACTTCTTGAAAAAGAAGGGACGTCTCAAACTAGCTGGAGTAAGTGAAGTGGGGATACTTCAAGAGACTCAGTGAAACGAGACCAGCCATCAGGAAGCAGGACTGCATCCCGGGTGGCAACTAGACTTGAAGAAGACGAGGAGTGCTTCTTAAGCTCTAGGGACTAAGGCGTTGTAAACTGTTGTTTTTGCAAGCTTAGTGGAACAGTGGACTAGAGGAACAAGTTGTTCCTTGAACCACTATAAAAACCCCGGTGTCATTTACTTTAAGCTTTTAATTCCTGCACTTAAGATTCTACTGACTAACTCTTCAGGTTGGACTCTGTGTCCAGCAGATCTTCCTTCAGAGTTATCAGAAAGGCATTTTGCCTTAGCTTTCTTCTAGAGGCTACCCGGACAGAAACTTATCCGCTGCCTGGCCTAGTTCTGCCATCAGAACTTGACCATCTCTGTCACCAGATTTGGACCATCTCTGATAAGTCAGACTTGACTTAGAGAAAAGTTTAAATTCCTAAACAGTCTATTCACCCCCCCTCTAGACTGTTTCCATTACAAACGGGACCAACAAGTGGTATCAGAGCCTCCTTGTTCTTGTAATCTTTTAGGTTACCTACTAAACAAGAGATCCACTTGTTTTAGCCTCTTTAATCTCATATTATGGATAACACTCTTTCAAAGAATCTTATGTTCTCAGTAACAAAGTTTGATGACTGGAGGATCCGCATGAAAGCTCACCTCTGCGCACTCCATGATGAAATGTGGGAAGTTCTTGATGCAGGGCCTTTCACGGAGTTCACCAAGGTCAACCCTGAATACATCACTGGTAGTGGTCAACCCCAGATGATCACCAAACTGCGCCATGAATGGTCCAATGAAGAGAGGAGGAAGTACAACCTTGACAACATTGCCAAGGATATCCTCTACAAAGCCATTGATGACAAGTAATTCACAAGGATCAAGAAGTGCGAATCTGCCAAGGAAATCTGGGATACTCTTACCCTGATAGGAGCTGGAGATGAGCAAGAAAAGGACAACAAACTTACCATTGCCATGAAGAAGTTTGAAGATTTCAAACTTCTACCCAAAGAATGCATAGCTGAGATGTATGCACGCTTGCTCACCCTCACTGCTGAGATATCAGAACTTGGGAAGGAACTTACTCCCAAGGAGATCAACTTGAAGGTTCTCAGAGGTTTACCTTCACCATGGAAGATGAAGGTCACTGCCATGAGAGATAGCAAGGATCTCAGAACCTACAACACTGAGAAACTCATCTCTGATCTCAAGTCTTATGAGTTTGAGATGAATGAAGAAGAGAAAGAAGAAGTTGAGGACAGAACAACTACTGCCCTCACTGCCAGCACCTCTCAGGTAAATAATTTTGACCCTTCTATTCTTTTAACTGACGAGTATATGGCGGCTTTTGCTAGGAAGTTCAGGAAATTCTTGAAGCCGAAGGATAGAAGAAGTCCACACTCTAGCAGAAAGCCACACCAGAAGTCCAAACCATCAGAAAGTAGTGGAGAGCTTCTCTGCTACAACTGCAGACAACCAGGGCACTTCAAAGCCAACTGTCCACACCCATAGTCTCCAAAAGGCAAGGCCAGGAAGGAGAAAAGAAATATGAGCACCGAAGAAGGAAAGCACTCATGACTGAACAACCAGAGAAGGACCCCCTCTCTGAGACAGAGTCCAGCTCGGAATCAGAATCTGATGAAGCATTCTGTTGCCTAGATACAGAGACTGAAGACCTATGCCTTATGGGTCAATCTGATGATGAGGTATCTTCTACTTCCAACTCTAGTTTTTCCTCGGTAGGCAGAGCCTTTGATTCTGATTCAATGTCAGAATTTTGGGAAGAGTTTCAAGCCATTCAAACCACTTATTCTTCTGTTAAAGAAGAAAACAATAAGCTTAAGGTTGAAGTTCTTAACTTAAGAAAGGAGGTTGAGATCAAAATCAATCTTCTAATTAAGGAAAGAGATCAGCTGGAAGCTGAAAATGTTTCTCTTCTAAAGAGAATAAGAGAGATAGAGCCTCTTGAGATTAAGTACAAAGCTTACCAGAAGGCCCAGTCTTCCATGGAAAAGATTGTACTTGATCAACAAATTGGCACTGGTTTTGGTCTTGGTTATGGCTCAACAGAATCAGGTGAGCCTTCTGTAATGCCTAGCACCAGAGTTGCTAAGGCAGACAAGGTCATAGTGCCACTGATTTCTAGCCCCATTTGTCAGGCTGGTGTATCTGGCACCAAGGTTATTCATGAGAATGTCAGACCAGAAAAGGAAAAGATAAAGGTTCAACAGAAACCCATTTTAAAAATTAATGAACCTGGTAGAAAACCTAACAACAGAAAAGGTTTTCTGAACACCAAAAATCAAATTCAAACCCATTGCTGGAAACCTCTCTACTGGCCCTTTGAATCTAATTCACATGGATTTATTTGGACCAGTGGAAACTCCAAGTGTTGGTGGCAAGAGATACACCTTAGTCATGGTGGATGACTACTCCAGATTCACATGGACTATCTTTCTAACCAAGAAAAATGAAACTCTGC
This sequence comes from Cuscuta europaea, assembly GCA_945859875.1. NCBI lineage: Eukaryota > Viridiplantae > Streptophyta > Magnoliopsida > Solanales > Convolvulaceae > Cuscuta > Cuscuta europaea. Next base: position 5,354,465 of record CAMAPE010000008.1, on the reverse strand, counting down.
AGAAACTGCCATCTCTGCTAAAGCTACTTCAGAATGAGCAGAATCAGAAAGTCAAAGCCATCAGATCAGACAGAGGAACAGAGTTCGTCAACAAGGTCATACAGGAATTCTGTGACCAGAATGGTACAATGCATCAACTCTCTGCAGCCAGAACTCCTCAACAGAATGGAGTTGCAGAAAGAAGAAATAGAACCTTGAAGGAAGCTGCAAGGACCATGATTGCTGAATCGGGTCTACCTTACAGATACTGGGCTGAAGCAATCAATACTGCATGCTACACCCAGAACAGGAGCATGATTCACAAAACTCATCAGAAAACTCCCTATGAATTATGGAAAGGACGAAAACCCAACATCAGCTACTTTCATGCATTTGGATGCAAATGTTATATACTCAACAATGGGAAGGATCACCTCAAGGTGTTTCAAGAAAAAGCTGATGAAGGAACATTCTTAGGCTACTCTGGCACCAGCAAAGCCTACAGAATACTCAACAAAAGAACTCTACTTGTTGAAGAATCTATTCATGTCAAGTTTGATGATCTCAACTCTGTTGAGAGCATAACTGAAAACTTGGAGAAAGCAAATCTAGAAGAATCACCAGAACTGGATCCACCAGAGACGGATATACCAGAGTTGCTAACTAACTCTGCCATACCAATACACCATCAGAATCCCATCCTACAAGGCAAAGATAGTGATGAAGAATCAGAAGGAGAACAAGAGAATCCAAGACAACCCTTATCTGAACCTGATTTGACTTGGTTAAGAGATCATCCTCCTAATCAAGTAATTGGACAAATCAGAAGTGGAGTCCAGACCAGATCTGCTACATCAAGGAGAGAAGCAATGCTTACCTGCTACATATCTCAAATGGAACCTATGACTGTGGAGGAAACTCTTGCAGACTCAGACTAGATCAATGCTATGCAAGAAGAGCTTACTCAGTTTGAAAGGAACAAAGTATGGGAACTTGTTCCTAGACTAAAGCACCAGAATGTCATTGGAACCAAATAGGTATTCAAGAACAAAACAGATGGAGATGGCAACATTGTAAGAAATAAAGCTAGGCTGGTAGCCAAGGGATACTGCCAAGAAGAAGGAATTGATTTTGATGAAACCTTTGCACCAGTTGCCAGACTTGAAGCCATCAGAATCTTTCTAGCCTATGCTGCTTACAACAACATCAAGGTCTACCAGATGGATGTCAAGAGTGCATTTCTGAATGGAGATCTTGAAGAGGAAGTTTATGTGGAACAACCACCAGGTTTTGTCATTCCTACTCAATCTTCTTGTGTCTACAAGCTTAAAAAGGCCCTCTATGGTCTTAAGCAAGCTCCCAGAGCCTGGTATGACACATTGTCCCTTTTCCTAGTGAACCATGGGTTTACTAAAGGAAAGGTTGACAAAACTCTATTTCAAATCTCTGTTGCTAATCATATTCTGTTAGTACAAATATATGTTGATGATATTATATTTGGTAGTACTAATCGAGAAATGTGCAAGAAATTTTCTCAAGTGATGCAGAGTCAATTTGAAATGAGTATGATGGGAGAACTCAGTTACTTCCTAGGACTTCAAGTCAAACAAGTTCCAGAAGGGATCTTTATCAACCAAGGGAAGTATACCAGAGATCTGATCAAGAAGTTTGGAGTGGAAGGCAAATCCTCAGTAAAGATTCCCATGAACACATCACAAGGGATTGGTCCGGATGATGAAGGAAAAGATGTGGATGCAACAACATACAGAGGGATCATAGGATCTCTGCTGTACCTAACTGCAAGCAGACCAGATACCTCATTCTCTGTTGGAATCTGTGCCAGATACCAATCAAAGCCCAAGCAAAGCCATCTAAGTGCTGCAAAGAGAATCATCAGATACATCAAAGGGAATCCAAATGCAGGCCTATGGTATCCAAAGGGAGGTAACTTTGAACTAATTGGTTATTCTGACTCAGATTTTGCAGGTTGTAGACTAGACAGAAAGAGCACCTCTGGTCACTGCCAATTGCTAGGAGGAAGGCTTGTTTCCTGGTTTAGCAAGAAGCAGAACTCAATCTCAACAAGCACAGCTGAAGCTGAGTACATTGCAGCTGGGAGTTGCTGTGCTCAGTTACTCTGGATGAAGCAACAGTTGAAGGACTATGGAATTCAAGCAAAAGAGATCAAGTTGTTGTGTGACAACACCAGTGCCATTGCTATTTCTCAGAATCCAGTTCTTCACTCCAGGACAAAGCATATTGAAATCAGACATCACTTCATCAGAGATCATGTTGAGAAGAAGCATATCTGTATGGAGCATGTGCCTACAGAAGACCAACTTGCAGACATCCTAACCAAGCCTTTACCTGAGGCAAGGTTTAACAAGCTAAGGGAAGAACTGGGAATGATGGATGATCTTCCCAGAGATGCATGAACCAGAGATTCACTGAACCAGACCTGCTTTCTTCTGCACCAGAAACTCAGATCAGAGAACCCCTATCTCTGTTCATCAGAATCTCACATCAGAGAACCTCCCCTTCTCTGACCAGAGATCCCTATCAGAAAGACAACAGATACGGATGTGGACTTAGCAATATTTCGAGGTACGGGCAAGACCTAATTAACTGAAACGGTCTTTTACCAAAATACCCCTGATCGTTACTCTTCTAACGGAAACGTTTTCCGCCCGCATTCCATTAAATGCTACCTCGAAACTGCCAATATACCAAACGTCCACTATTCCTAACCCCTTTATATCCACCGTCTTCAACCTAAATCCCTACTGTAACTTCATCTCTCTCTTAAACTGCTCTTGCACTCAAAGCTTTCAGATCCTAAACTTTTCAATCCCCAGAACTTTTCTTAACCGTCACTCAGAATGAACTTCCTTAGCATCAACGATCTTTCTAAGGAAGAAGCTAAAACCCTCATCGCCAACGTTGTCTCCGGCATGAAGGTTGACATGTCGTCTCTACCACTACTGGCAGAAAACCAGAAGAGGATGACCAAGATCATCCAAGGAATGACTGACTCACAACTTTCAAAAGTTGTTGCTCATCCCTATGAGCACTTCAGCATCAAGGACGTGGCTGAGTTCTACCTCAACGCCACCATCTCCAAGACCGGAGTTCATTCCTCAGTGCAGGGTCAACGCATTTTTCTGAATGCAGACGCACTTAATGAGTTCTTTGGAGTTCAACTTGACTCCCAAGACCCAGAAGCCAACAACCTTCTTGCTCTTGACTCAGTGGAAGTCTCCACTGAAGGATTTGTTCAGACATACTGTCGTCCGGAGGCTGCCAACCTGGACAAACTGTACATGAAGAAATTCCTGCTGAAGAAGGACTTTGAGAAACTGGTCAGCATTCTGCACCGGTGCTTATGGTGCAAAACTGCTTCAACTGACGAGATCAACAAAAACAATGCCAAGGCAATCTTTGCAGTTCACCATGGCATGAACATCAATTGGGGCGAGGTAATTTTTTGCTCCCTAACTGAGTTCATCAAGAAGAAAGACTCTGAAACAGGTCTTTTCTCAACCAAGATGGGACATGGGCTTCTCATCTCTGCCATTCTTGCTGCCAAAGGAGTTCAACTCAGGGATACCATCCCAGTTGATCACTCCAAGACAATCTTTCTCACAGCCTCCTCAAAGTTCAACATAGCCATCTTCTCTGAGCTTAAGAGAGAGGAAAGGCTGGAGAAGAAAAGGGAAGAACAGGCTGCTAAGGCCAAACCTGCTCCTAAGAAAGTTACCAAGAAGCCCAAACAACCTGAGCAGTCACAGGTTGTAAGGGAAGTCAGACAGAAGAAGAAAAGTGACAATCTGTCACTACCAGAGAAGGAAGCAACAGAAGAGGTTGCACCAGAGTTGCCCTCCCCAAAGGCAATCAGAAAAACTCCTGCCAGAAAGCTGAAGCAGAAGAGAAGAAGAAAGATGGTTGTGCAGAGTGGTGACTCTGACAACTCAAGCACTCAACCAAGGCAGAAGAAGAGGAAGACTAAAGTCATCTCACCTGCCAAGGAATCAACAGTTCAGGGGGAACTTGCACCAGGATCTGGAACCCTACCAGAGGCTGACCCAGAATCTGCACCAGAGTTGCCAAACTCTGCTCTCTCACCAGAGCATGAAGCCACACCAGAGATGGACCAAGAAACTGACTTCAGAATCATTCTGCAGAAGCAGTTTGACAGAGTCCTAGCTTGGAGAAGATGGAGAATGGGACCTCTCCAACAAATCATTCAGTACTTTGACGCCTATGAAGAAGAAGAAGCTGTTGTTCTTCACTGGGTAGGCACAGATGATGTGTCAAAATGCTTCAACCTCACCTTTCTGATCTCTGTCCTACAAAAGAAGAAAGACAGATATCAAGGTAAAGTTCCAACATCTGACCTATCTCCAGAAAGGCATGTCAAAGCCTTGGAAGAAGAAGAAATGGAAGAGTTTGATGCATGGCTGATGGAGAAGAAAAGAAAAGAATCAATGATCAAATTTCGCCATAGTGCTCTTGAGGAAGGAGAACCCTCCACAGCAAATGACATTGCTCTTACCATGGAGAAGCTGATAAGGAATGGAGAGAATCCATGTTCTCTGAGATTGTCCTTGAGGTAATTCCTACACCCCCTCCTTCCCCTCCCAAATCTCCTATTACTCAACCCTCACCCTCCAAATCTCCATCTAAACCTTCATCCCCACCTCACCAGAAAACCCCTTCACCTCACCAGAAAACCCCTTCACCAGACCAGAAAACCTCAACCTCCACCAGAACTCCATCTCACCAGAAACCCAACTCCAGACCCACTTCACCCTGCAAACAACCCTCTAATACCAGAAATCGATCACCTTCACACCCACCATCTCCCTCACACCAATCAACTCCTCAACCCATAATCCCCTTTCCCCAGAATTCACCTCCTCAGAACTCCTTACCACCATCCAAATCTGCCTCACCTCAGAGATCCTCACATCACTCAGCAGCCTCCACACCAAAGAAGAAACCAATCTTCAGGGTCCCCTATTCATCTAGTGACAATGATGGATTTCTCACCTCCTCCATTGCTGCTGATGAAACCTCCAAAAGGAGAAGGACACCTCCCAGAGTTCCTTCCCCTCCACCATCCAATAGAGCTCCTCCATTACCCAAAGGCAGAGGTTTAGAGATGCCTGGATTTACTTCTGAAGAACCCCAGATCCCCTTCAACCAGTTTGTGAAATCTGCTGAAGCATTTGGTGGTATATTGGTTCATGATCTGAGCAATATCATTGAATTGAATGACAAGCAACATGAAGAGTTTACCCATACCAACCTGCAAATCACTATAGGGTTTCAACATTTGACAGATAAAGTTGCTGCACTGACAGAAAATCTGCACAACTTCATGCATTCTTCTACTTTAAGAATTGATTCTGTCTCCAGAGATGTTAGTGGTCTCAACTCTGTTCTCCACTCTCACTCTCAAGCTCTGCTTGCCCAGAATCAGACAATCAACAAGATCTCAGATTCTGTTCACAATCTCCAAAAATCTGCTGATAGTTCCTCCCAGAAGCTCAATATCTTACACTCCCTCTGCAAGGAACATCAAGAGCAAGGCCTGGCTCTCCTCAAGTCTGACAAGGAAAGGTACCAGAAGATGGTGCTCCTAGAAGTCAGCACTAGGGACCTTCAATCTGCAGTAGACAAGCAACAGAGCCTGATTGAAGGACTTGCCTCTGTCACTCAAACTCTACCAGAGACCCTTGATGAAATCAGAGATGCACAAGCCTCTGAGTTCTCAAAGATTGAACTTCTCCTTGGTGATCTTTGTGATGCCAAAAAGGGGGAAGATACCAGAGAAGAAGGACCCAGCACCAGAGCCCTCTCTTTCAGAGATCCTTCCTCGGTTGATCCTACTCCATATTTTGATGCAACTAGGAAGAAAAGGCTAGCTGCTACAGGTACCAGACCCCCACCTCCTCCTCCTAGAAGCTCAAAGCAAAAGACTCCATCTTTCTCATTCAATGATTGGATGAAGAGTGGTCTGTCAAGGCCAGACAGAGTTCAATTTGAACAGATGAGGAAACCGATGACTCCTCTTCAAAGAGAGAATCTGTTCATGGACAGTGATGGACTTGTCCAGATCAACCATGGTGGTTCAATCCAAGAAGCTGAGATGTGGTATGGTATGAAGATTCTCAATGGCAAGAATTCTGCAGAAGCTGTCAGAAACTATTTGGACTGCAAACTTGCACCCCATTGGGCTGATTATCAGAATCCGAGGGATCTAGCCTCAATCAGAGCAAAGGTAAATGCTGAACTAGAGAGGATTGACAGAGCAGGACCACAGGTAGATGAAGAAGATCTCTAACTCTCTATCTCTGACTCTGTAATGCTTTACTTTCCCTATCAGATTAATAAGATACCAACTCTGCCTCTCTTTTTGCTTGGCTTATTCAAATATATGTTCTTATTTACTTTCATGTGTGTATTCTGTTATCGTATTTGTTTTTATTATCTGATTGTATCGTACTTTTACTATTCTCCTATGCTAAGTTGCCCACCAAGACTCTAATGAAAAGTTTTAAACTTTATTTTTTTTTATGGTGAAAGGCACTTCTCTGGAAATAGTTAAAGGGTTTTGGCATCATCAAAAAGGGGGAAATTGTAAGGAATAAATGTATTTAGATTTTGATGATGCTAGGTTAATTAGAATTTGAAAGTACCCCATTAGAAATTGTGTATTAGAATTTCTTTTGTAAGTTTTAGCCTAGTTTGTCTGCCTGAGTTCCGCTTTGCCTCTACCAGAGTTGCTCCCAGAGTTGCTCACCAGAGAAGCCATCAGAAACTGGTCATCAGAAAGATACCAGAGTTGGCAACAGAGACGGACTTCAGAGATTGGACCAGAGAACCTCTTTAGACTCTGCTAAACCCACCAGATTCCGGAAGCCTTTCCAACGGTCGTTAAACTAACGGTAAATCCCCTAACGGTTACGAACCTTTCAACGGAAACATGGTACTGTACACGCATTAAATGTACATTTAATGTTGTACGTACGAAGAGATATTTAAAGCTGATGATTGACCATGCGAGTATCTTTACGCCCCCAAAATAGCAAGTTGAAGGTCCAACCGATCAAGTCAACAATACATGCAATTAATGAAGCTGTCTTCTACACTCCAACGGGAAGACTGCTCCCAGTATATATGATACACTCTGAAGAACTAAGAGGATAACTTTGCGAAAACAACCTTCTTGAGATTCAAACTTCATTCTTAGACAAGAAAAGGCTCCAGTTGGAAGATATACTTTTCTATCCTTCATCCAACTAGCAAACTGCAAAGTTACTCAGTTCTTCAACACTTCGAAAGCTTCATATACTCATCCTTTGTGAAGAAGCAACGTTGGAGAAAACTGATTTTATATCAAACACTTCTTGAAAAAGAAGGGACGTCTCAAACTAGCTGGAGTAAGTGAAGTGGGGATACTTCAAGAGACTCAGTGAAACGAGACCAGCCATCAGGAAGCAGGACTGCATCCCGGGTGGCAACTAGACTTGAAGAAGACGAGGAGTGCTTCTTAAGCTCTAGGGACTAAGGCGTTGTAAACTGTTGTTTTTGCAAGCTTAGTGGAACAGTGGACTAGAGGAACAAGTTGTTCCTTGAACCACTATAAAAACCCCGGTGTCATTTACTTTAAGCTTTTAATTCCTGCACTTAAGATTCTACTGACTAACTCTTCAGGTTGGACTCTGTGTCCAGCAGATCTTCCTTCAGAGTTATCAGAAAGGCATTTTGCCTTAGCTTTCTTCTAGAGGCTACCCGGACAGAAACTTATCCGCTGCCTGGCCTAGTTCTGCCATCAGAACTTGACCATCTCTGTCACCAGATTTGGACCATCTCTGATAAGTCAGACTTGACTTAGAGAAAAGTTTAAATTCCTAAACAGTCTATTCACCCCCCCTCTAGACTGTTTCCATTACAAACGGGACCAACACCAACTAACCTGGAGCATGCCCTTCAAACAATCCAGGTGCATGAGAAGTACCTACACTATCTCAAGACCAAGGAGCTGCCTGCAATGCTAAATCTCTCCAAGAAGTTGGTCGCCAAACAAATGGAGCACTCGGAAGCAATAGGGAAGACTAGAGAAGATGTTGCTGATCATCTAGGCAGGCTACATGCAGCTACTCAAGAAGCCCTTCAAAAGCAAGGAGATGAACTCAAGACACTAGGCTTACACCAACAAGCAACAACTCAACAACTTCACAAGATTGACCAAGAAATTAAATAAGAAGTCAAGGTAGATGTCATTGATCTTCGAAACTTGGTTACTTCCCTTGCCATTGAAGTCAATGACCTCCATCCAACAAGAACAAGACAAATTGAGGTTGACTCTGACCCAGAGATCGAAGCCCTATTCAAAGAAAGTCAGACCCCTGCTGATGCCAAAAAGGGGGAAAACACAACACAAGCAGGCACCTCTTCTACAAGGTCTCTGGCAGCCAAGAAAGCAGTCGAAACCAGGAAGAAGAACAAGCTCTACAAGGAAGAAGCAGAAATCAGAAGAAGAAAAGCAGAAGAGGCCAAAGCCAAGGAAGAAGCCAAGAAGAAACAAGAAGAAGACAAGCAAGAGTAGGATATATCTTAAAGTCTGAAACTGACTATAAATTATTGTACTCAAGAAATAGAACAATGTACAAAACTTCAAAGACAACCAATAAAAATGTTTGTTACTTGTGTTGTATAGTTTTGGCATCATCAAAAAGGGGGAAATTGTTAGTACCCAATTTTGATAAGATTTTGATGATGCCACTATACTGAACACGTGTACATTGTGTTTAATTTTGTTCTAGTATTTACGTGACAAATTAAATGTACAACTTTTGAGTCTAAGAAATATTACCGGAAAAGTAAAAATGCAATAAGGTAAATTTTCTTTACCTTAATAGGATATTTGAATCCTACCGGCAAATACTATTTGACTCAAAGATTATTCGTATGTCACATTTTTAGATAAAAGAAAGTAGAAGTATCAAGTGAATGATTGAGATACAAACATTGACCGGCATTTATTGCCAAATACGGACTGGGTCCGAAGTCATGGGACTGCAGTTTGAAGTGAAGGTCCAGCGGCTAAATAATACGAGACAAGGAGATGAGCCCGCATTAAAGCTCCAGCACAAGAAGACAAATGTACAATTTGTCCTTGCCAGAGTTTCAACGTCAGAGATTAATCCATCCTAACCAACGGGTGAGATTAATTCAAAGGAGATGCCTATAAATATAGGCTGAAACGAAAGTTTCTAACCAAGCGTTTTGAGCATCCAAAGAGAGAATTTCTATCACGAGCATTTACGAGATATCTAGCAAAAGAGAAAATGCTATTCCATACTTTACTCTCTGCTTGGACTCATGCTTCACTAAACTTCCAGTTTACAAAGCTTTTCATTGCTAAATCATAGAAGTTTAGTTCCTAGTTGGAGGTTAGAACTTTCTTGTAACAAATCACATATTGTTGTAAACACTTAGGAGAACAGTTGTTCGGATCCTACAATGTAAGTAGATAGATAGAGTACCTTTTGATCCCCACTGGTTCATTAGAGAAAAGTCTAAGGACTAAGTAACTTTGAGTGGTGCTATACTCATCGTGAAAAACCTTCAATCTAGGCCTAAGTGTTGTAAAGGCTAGATTGGCACTAAGTGTATTGGGCTTAATACTTTAGTGAAATCCATCTGAAAGAGGGTGGGACTGGACGTAGGAGGATTACACCACCTCTGAACCAGTATATATCGTGTGTTGAATTCATTTCAGTCAACAAAGCACACACCAAACACTTCTCACATAAAGATTGTAGTCTGACGGCAGAATCATAAGCAGTTGTCTTAATTGACCCAACTGCTTATCCTACTGCTTAATTACTCACTTTCTTTAAGACCGGATTCACACCTATAACGTGCACCAACAACATCTAAAAGGATCACTCTTTCAGTTCCCTGAAATTCATTTTCTAAGTACAGCAGGTGCCTCAGCAGTTCCCTGGAATCCACCCAACTGCTGAGCCCTCTGCTCACATATACTTGTTTCAAGTCACTGTCTCAAACATCACCAGATTGTCAAATACCTCATCAAGAAGTTTGCTTAACCCTACAAGCCTTTGACCCGAGCAGGTGCCTCAGCAGTTCCCTGCTCTTAGCCACCTGCTAAACCAACTGCTAGCATTCTAAACCAAACACTCTCCAAGTTAGAAAGTGGCTACAACACTCATTACTCAAAGGGTAAAGACTTCCGCTGTGCATCTATTAATCTCTCAAAAGATTATAGATCAACTCATCTAGAGGGAAAACTTTCAAAAGCCGAAAAAGATTTAAAAGTCTATTCACCCCCCCCCCCCCCCCCCCCCCCGTCTAGACTTTTACCCTATCCGGGACCAACAAATAGATCTTATGTCGGACCTTCTGGATCAAGATCGCGAGAGACAGGGGAGACGGGAGGAAGCAAATCTGAAATCACCCCTCCCATGCACAGCGAACAACAACAAAGAAGAAAGCATCAGCGAAAAAAAGATGAAGCTAGTCGATCGGCGCCGGCGTCGCTGGCTGTCACCGCCGCTTCTCGTTGGTGTCAAAGTGATGGTCAATGTCGTCTTCGTTAGAGGTCGCCGTCATCTACGCTTGAGGTCATCGTCGTCATCGACGTGTGTGCTGGTTGTTGCCTCTTGGTGGATGAAGAAGGAGAGAAGGTGTGGAGGAAGGAGAGGCGCACGTTGGAGTGAAGAGGAGCGCAGGTTGGACTAAAGAGATCGATGATGGATTGATGCGTGTGGAAGTGATTTAACTCACATTTTTGTCAAATTAAGATAAGGTCATATTTTTGTCTTTACAAACCTTGTAGCTAATAATTTTTACAAACCGATTATATGTTTATATAGAGAAAGTATTAATAATGTGAAAATGATATGAAAATATTTTTTGTTAAAAATACTATCATAAAAGTATAAAATTATTAAATTTTGCATAAATATATTAGTTTAAATAATTGGTCAAATTTTACCATGTTTGACTGGAAAAGTCAAAAATGGCTAAGTAAATTGGGACGGAGGGAGTATATTGTTTACTATTCTTTATTATTTTTTACGATTTTATTATGAATTTAGACATTTATTATGAATTAATACCCTTGGGGGTATTTACGGTGAAAATCAATGTTTAGTCCTATTTAAAGGGATAAAAAATAGTAGTCATTTTTGTGCTTTTTAGGTAAACGCGAGTCCTATTGATAATTTCTATTTGGGAAATCACAAACTATGGTCCGTCTCATGTTCCGATCAAGGGTTTGTACCCAATGAAGTATATTAGATAAAAAATGATGTCTGTACACACTCTTATACACACTTTTATACACACCTATGTTTGTGAAAGCTTTTTTATTGTCTGTGAACATCGATTCACAGACAATGTTTTGCACAAACAAAAAAAACTTCACAAACATGATGTATACAAGGTGTGTACAAGATGTGTGTATATAAGCATGGTTGATATTAGATTGAGCCAGCATAAAGAGTTTGTTTTTGAATTTTTTTAACACATTTTTATCCTATAATACTACGTATAAAGAGTTTATAATTAGCCTAACATGTCCTCCCTCCTAGGCTCCTAGCCCCTGGTTTCGATTGGTCTTTTGCAATACAATTGTCATGTCCCGGTATTTGAAAGATTGTTTCGCTATCTTCTTAGGGTTAATTTTACCGCAAAACTCACTTAAAATAAATGTTAACCCTTTTGTTTGAAGAGAAATACCTCGTTTACCCTGCCTTTAACTTTGTGTCCTTTTTGAAGAGAAACAACGGTTATCGTCATTGATTCATTTCTATTTGTTCCCGACAAAAATATTTCATATTTTATTTACATTTAAATTATTCAATTGGAATTTTGTGATTGGTCCACGCTTTTCAGATACATACCTTTAAGGTACCCTAAAAATTGCCTTTATTAATTGAGGGAATAGTCGCCATGGCAGTTTGCTTTATTATGGAAAACAAAGGCTCCCCCGCCAACGGACAATAGGGCTAGTAAATAAAATACAATACGGTGGGAAGAAGCTAACCGTTTTATGTTTTACCATCAACGAACTAACCCGTGCTTTTGACTTTTTCTATATTCATAGTTTGGTTAGTTTCTGAATTGTTTATTTACTCCGATCGTCTTTTCTAATTTCAACGGTCAACATTTCACATTTGACAACACACTTCTTTGATCGTAATTATATCTTAATTCTATTAGTAAAAAAAATTAAAATTCTGATTTTGAAAATTTGTAATAAGATGAATTGAATAATATTTTTTTTAAAATAATTTTATAAAATAATAGCGTAAAATGTAGTCAAGGTAAAGCATGTGAATAGTGTAAAATTCAACATGTTGCAATTAAAACGGAATAAATATGAGATGAGAGTATGAGACCACATTAAAAAAATTATGATGCTCTACAAACAAGCGAGAGTGCCAAATAATTTATAATGCATTTGATTGGATCAAACAATTATTTTATCTTTTTATACCGCTCCGTCTCTGAATTATCTTCCAAATTTACTTTTTTGCATGTACCAAAATAATCTTCCATTTCCTTATTTGGCAAAGAATTTGTTGTTCACATCAATTCTTACACATTTTTGCACATTACTTTTTTCTCTGCACAACTATCCACCACACAATACTCACTATGTTAATCTCAGTGTCCAATGCAATTTGAAAGTTAATTTAGAGACAGAGAGAATATTTAATATATTATTCAATTACGTAGTATATTATTTAAATCGGGATAAAGGTAAAATTGGACACTATGAATATTTGTGAATCGCATATTGGTCAATAAGGTTTCAAATGGATCAAATCTGACGCTATAGTTACTTGTGAATTAAAGATGAAGTGGCGTGTTGACAAAGTTAAACTTAACATTCCTCATTGGCCATTTGAAAAAGGTGACAACTCCGGTACCTTTCTAAAAAATAGGATACCGTACCTACCATTCATTTGATTGGACCACACCACTTTATCATTTTTAATTTAAATTTAAATAATTCAACAGCTACCTTTCTCATTGGTAGACAAAGGTATGGTACCTTATGAGTAGCATAGAATACACCTTTTAAAAATACGCAGTACTACGTAATTACGGAGTAATTAATTATTCTACGTTATTTGTTTGAAAATATGATGATTAAAGGAGGGCAGTTTGCAACTAAATAAAAAGCATATGCTTCATACTCCCTTATTTATAGGCAATTAGGCAGCAGAGGTATTCGGTCATCTGAAAAGCTCTTCTCATTCAATCACTGTGTGTGCGCTTGATCGGCCGAAGTTACACGATAATGACGGTCGCCATTATGGACAACGTGATGAGCGCGATTTCCGGCGGCGCCGAGAAGCGTCCCAAGACAAAAATTGTGTGCACTCTCGGCCCGGCTTCTCGATCAGTTCCGATGGTCGAGAAGCTTCTCCGGGCGGGAATGAACGTCGCCCGATTCAATTTCTCCCACGGATCTCACGAGTACCACCAGGAAACCCTCAATAATCTGCGCCAGGCTATGGAGAACACCGGTATCATCTGCGCTGTCATGCTCGACACCAAGGTACGTATGCCTAGCTTCTACGTATAGTATATACGCCGAAGATTGCATGGATCTGAAATTACTGTATAGATAATCGATGTTTGAGAATCCGGATCATATCTGATAATGGATGCCCTTTAGATGTCTCATGTTTGTCATAAATCCGGCGTTTTCCTCGTCAGGTTACCTTCACATTTGTTTGCTGTCATGTCAAAACATGAAGTGACTTCCGAGACTAATTTGAGTTTCTTGTTGGAATAAAGAAGGAACAAGTAGGGTCCAGTTTGAGTAAGATGGCTGGGTATCAAATAAACTTGAACAGTACGTTGATGATTCCTTTTCTGTTTATTTGTTTCGAGTGAATTACACAAAACTGGCTTCACCCATTGAGTCACACAAAACTTTGATACTACGGGGTATTTTGTATTTTGTTGGTTTTATGTGGCTTTTCAATATACTTCCTATTAAAGTATATTGAAAAGGAACTAGTACTTTGATACTACCGGTTCCTATTAAAGTTCTCACTTTCCTTTTTGGGATGTCCCTTATTTAAGTTCACACTTCCATTGTAGGAAACAAAACAGTTCCAAACAGTGTCCAAACAGTGTCCAAACAGTGCCAAATAGTGTCCAAACAGTGCCAAACAGTGCACTCCACAGTAAAGTCAAATTCATTTTCTTAATCTGTGTGAAGTCAAACTGAGACCTTTAATAGGAACCGGAGGGAGTAATACTTTTGTTCTTGGGATTAAAGAAGGTATCCATCATCAATAGTAGCACCTTATAGTCCCATCAAGTCGGGGTCAGTGGCATAAAATATACTCCCTTAGTTCTTTCTTACGGAGTAATTCTTAATTCTTCCCAGTAATTGTTTAGTGTTCCTTTTGTATACGTATTTTTTATTACTTGTCCTTTTCAAATGAAAGCATCTTATACCCTCACTTTTATAATTCATATTTTTTTTACTTTTATAAAATATTTTCTTTTTCTTACCTTTTCATTATTTTCCTCTTTTTACTATACTCTCTTTTCTACTTCTTTTTCATTTATCCAACACTTTCTATATTACCCTACTATTTTCTTCTTGAAAATGGTGGAAAACCTAAGAGAATAGTAAATATAGAAAGGAAGGAGTACTTCATACTGCACAATGGAAAAACTAAGATTACAATTTATACTGAGGAGAGAGGGAAAATGTGAGCCACAAAGGTCTTCCCTTCAATGGAAAAAGGGCATTACTTGGAGACGGACGAAAAGGAATGAAGACTTTTTTGGGGTGGACTGTGGAGGGATCATAGTTTTGTGCAAAGTATCAAATGCCATATTTTCCTTCGGGAATCCCTTTATGTCTAAACCTTTTTCAGAATGTACAATGAGATAAAAGTTCAAAATCACCATAAGTTATCACTTCTTTTCACTGCTCATAATAAAGATGTATTTTTACAATTGCAGTTGATCTTGATGCTATGTAATACAGAGTACATTACTATATCATATCATACATCTTCCATTTCATTCAAAACTATTCTGCTTGAAAATCCATATAAGCTGATTGTGTTGGGCTATAGACATCTCTACATAGTAGATTTAGTCAGAGTGATTAGGGGCCTGAATGTTTCTAGTTGGTGATGAAGATTTATGCCTTTGATTTCTGCAGGGTCCAGAAATCCGAACAGGTTTTTTGAAAGAGGGAAAGCCTATTCAACTCAAACAAGGTCAAGAAATAACTATCTCCACTGATTACAGCATCAAGGGTGATGAGAACACGATCTGCATGAGCTACAAAAAGTTGGCTGAGGATGTTCAGCCACAAAGTGTTATACTTTGTTCCGATGGCACCATCTCCTTTACTGTCTTGTCATGTGACAAAGAGAAGGGTTTGGTGCGTTGCCGATGTGAGAACACTGCTGTTCTTGGTGAGAGAAAGAATGTCAATCTCCCTGGGGTTATTGTTGATCTTCCAACACTGACTGATAAAGACAAGGATGATATCTTGAAGTGGGGGATCCCTAATCATATTGATATGATTGCATTGTCCTTCGTTCGCAAGGGTTCAGATTTGGTGGAGGTCCGAAAGTTGCTAGGGGAAAATGCAAAGACCATACTCCTTATGTCAAAGGTTTGCTTCAGTGTTGTCTTCTGCTGATTTTCTCAATTATCAATATGGCATTTTATAGTAGTTGATGTGCTTTTGTATTGTTGGAAGATAATGATGTTTTAAACAACCATAATATTAGTACTAACTCCATCCCAAAAAGAGACCGATGTTTATGTACTCGTATTAGTTTAACTGAATTTATCATATGTAATTAGTCTAACTGAATCTCTCTTATGTCAAATTACTTGATAAATTTGCGTCATAGGCTGTCTTGGAAGAAAGAGTTTGTTATGGATGGATGGAGTACGAAACTAGTCACCGGCTATGACCTTAATTTATCCTTTTGTTTGAATTCTTCACAAAGAAAACCAAAATTAAAAAACTATGGCAGTATTTGAAATTAACTAGCCAATGTTGCATTTTATAATTTTTCGTTCTAGGTTGAAAACCAAGAAGGCGTGGCAAATTTTGATGATATCCTAGCAAACTCAGATGCATTTATGGTGGCAAGAGGTGATCTTGGAATGGAAATTCCAATCGAGAAGATTTTTTTAGCTCAGAAGGTAATGGTGTACAAGTGCAACATTCATGGGAAACCAGTTGTGACAGCCACACAAATGCTGGAATCAATGATTAAGTCACCCAGGCCAACTCGTGCAGAAGCGACGGATGTTGCAAATGCCGTTCTAGATGGGACAGACTGTGTCATGCTCAGTGGCGAAACAGCTGCCGGAGCCTATCCAGAGCTTGCAGTGAGGACCATGGCCAAAATCTGCATAGAGGCAGAAAGCACAATCGATTATGGAGACATATTCAAAATGGTAGCTTTAAATGCACCGGTTCCAATGAGCCCACTGGAAAGCCTTGCATCATCCGCTGTCCGAATGGCAAACTCTGCAAAAGCAGCCCTTATACTCGTCCTGACCAGAGGAGGGAGCACTGCAAAACTGGTGGCCAAATACAGGCCAGGAATGCCTATTCTGTCTGTAGTTGTGCCTCAGGTAAAGACAGACTCGTTTGACTGGTCATGCAGTGACGAGTCACCAGCAAGACATAGCCTCATCTTCAGGGGACTGGTTCCTGTTCTTTGTGCTGGATCCACAAGGGCATCTGATGAGGAGTCAACTGAAGAAGCCCTTGAGTTCGCACTTGGGCATGCTAAGGACAAAGAGCTTTGCAAGGAAGGCGATGCTGTTGTGGCCCTTCATCGTATTGGAACTTCTTCTGTGATTAAGATTATCAACGTTAAGTGAATCATTAAGGAGGGAGGGAAGGGGGTGAGATACACGTTCTCTTATCTATTTTTGCTGCTTCGGGTTGGTCAGTTTTGCCTTGCCGTGCTCTTTTTTTCTACATGCAACTACCCAGCAGTTTTTCTCTAGTTGGGGGTGTTAATCTTTTTAAATAACTATTGAAAACAAAGAGAGTTACTCTTACATTCTTTTTTGAAGAATTACTCTTACATCTATTAATAACATAGTTAACTCTATTTTAAGATGCGCAGATTGTTTTCTCTTAATCTGAGCTTGAATTAGATTATTGCAATTGATCTTCTTGTTTTTGTGTGCAGATATCCTCATGTATACTGATTGTATAATGATATTAATAATAATAATGTACATATCAAACTATCAAAGCAGGGCCGAGAAATTTCTAACTGAGGCTTTGTACCGTTACTATTAATCGTACATTGTGTTTTGTTGTTGCAAACAATAGATTATATTAACTGGTGCAGTAAAATATGTCACGAAGTGTACCTTGAGTCTTCATTACAATACGAAAGTAAGACCATAACACTAATAGTGTGAATGAATTCGAAATGTGGCACATCACTACCGGAAAACCCGCGTACAGGGGCGGACCGTAGTACAGACTCAGGGGGTTACCGCCCCCCAACAAGAATTTTTTTTAGTGTATATATATATGAAAAATAATTTTCTCCCTCCTAAAAATTATTTTGAACCCCACAAAAAATATTTTCGCCCCCAAGATGACTTTCCTGGGTCCGCCCCTGCCCGCGTAGCATGTCGAATGCAGTTGCCACTTGCCTGACCTGCACCTATAATGCGAAAGCCATAAAGAGAAGATTGCTTCGCCTGCAATTGAAAATGTTTCACACATGTCATTAACAAAAAGCCATGTCACTTTTTAATCACTTTTTCATATAGTCATGTTAAATCAACTCAAAACACTTTGTATACTAAGTAGTAATAGTTTATTAGTTCATATTTTACCAGTGTGCGGGGACATAGCAAGGGGATCAGCCTTGGCCACGGTCCACCCCAAATTTTAAAAATCTTCATAACCTTGTAAAAAAAATCCATAAATATTTTTTGTGTCAGCCCAGTCCGATCCAGTGCCCTGACTTCATCCTTGCCGGTGTGAGAAATACTTTAATACCTCTCATGACCACACATGCCCTTCATCTGAATCGTGTCGGTCTGGATTCGTCACGATCTTTTTTATAATCATCGTCATTTTTAATTGAGGAATCACGCCATGGTTATGGATCATACAATGTTATAAATCGAAATCTTAATAAAAATAAGTTTTGTGTGTTTTGCATATGTGGACGTTCACAATATATAATGCACTTTCATTGTGCTTTGCTTCTCATATTTTGCCTTCTTACTTATTACTTAACTTATCCGATATTAATTTTTTATAACTTCAAAGTGATATAGAAAGAGCTGATGTTTTTCAAAAGATACGAATCAAATACTCTCTCCGTCCCTCAAAAAGTGGACATACTTTATAACACTCCCTTTTTTTCTAAATCGGTTGGGGTGAAGTACGAAGTGACTTGACTTCAAGGAGAGGGTTACTGCACGAAAACCAATGAAATAATATGGGGTTCTTTAATTTAGTTACAAATTTATAACTATTTCATGTAAAAATTGCATCAATATAATACGTAGTATAAATAACTAAATATCGAGTACTATGTATATTTTTTCAACGACCCTCATAATCCTAGAGAAGGCCTGAAAGGAGAGACCTAGGGATGGACTCGGGCCGGGTGGCCCGACCCGGAACCAGCCCGGGACCGGTACTGTTCCGGCCTGGCCTGACCCGGTGGCCCGGTCAGTGACCGGTCCGGGTAGGCCCGGCCCGTGGGTTTTCCGGTCCGGGCTCGGGTCACCCAACACAAGGCCCGACCCGGCCGGGCCGGGCCCGACCCGGCCGGGCCGGGCCCGAGCCCGGTTCGGGCCAAAAACTATTTTTTTTTTTCAATTTTTTTTCAATTTTCGGGTTGGGCTGGGTATTTTGGGCCATTTGGGGTGGTTTGGGGGGTTGGGGGTGGGAGGGGGGTTAATTAGGAAGAGGAAAAAAAAAAAAAATATAATGGGCCCGGCCCGGCCCGGACCCGGTGGTTACCCGGGCCGGTCCCGGGTCCACCATTTCTGAACCGCCGGCCCGCCCGGGCCTAGGCCCGACCCGGACCCGGGACTCGGGTCCAGGCATTGGTGACATCGGTGACATACATTGCATAATTGTTTATTGATTAAAATATATGTAACATTCCTCTTAAATCTTAATGACATGTATTTAATTATCACAAACACTAGATAGGATGTAATTAATATCTATGTGTAACATTCCGCTATTGATGACGTAATTAATACTACCCTACATTTATTATTACTTGCAATGATTTTGTTTTTCAAATTTCAAGTCCGGCCATTAATACAGTGAATCATGTATTTGCTAAACTTTAAAAAATGATGTTTTAAAAATATACTATGAGAAAATAAGAATGTTGAAAATTGATTTTACACTCATAGGAAATAGAACAAAACTAGATGGGTAAATAATTTAAGGGAAAATCACATTTTTAGTCTCCGAAATAGTCACCCTATTGAAATGTCATACCCGTATTTCTGAGATAGTAAATGTCACCCCTCAATTGTCCAACTTGTTGTAAGTGTGGTCATTTGAAGGGTGAAATGTACTCCTCGCTCACATTGTACATTTCACCCCTTCAAGGACAACATTTACATCAATTTGGACAAATGAGAGGTAACATCTACAATCTGGGGAACACAGGTCTGACATTTCTATATGATGACTATTTCAAGGACTAAAAGTCTGATTTTCTCATAATTTAATAATCAGGATGTTGCAAAATATCGGGAAAGTCACTATTAAGTCTGAAAATGTACAAATACTTTCACACTGAAATACATGTAAATAATGTAATAAACATTTTACTAATTTCCTCTCTTTCACAATTCGAGATCCTCGAGCTTAGAGTACGTGATTGGGGGTATTATGTTGGATGAATGATTAAAAAAACCAACATTATACGGAGTATGTGCAGTGAATTCAGTTTACTTGAAAAAGTCTTGATTGATTTATGATGAGAAAAAAAAGGATGAAAGTTACTGACAGCAAAATTAAAAGACAAGAGGACAAGAGGAAGAAATGCTGAACCACAGAAAATGGGAGGTGGAAGTTATGGACGGATGGAAGAAGGAAAAGCCATGCAAGATATAAAAGGATCATTCATTCGTGAAGAAGAAATAAACAGCAGAAACAAAAAAAATATCACACCCCCTCCAAAAAAAAAGCCCAAATAAAGGGAATAAACAACTTTATTAATAATGGTGGAAACCAGGAGGAAATTATCATGGACGGAGGCGGTGCTCCTGCTATGTCTCTCTGCATGGACGGTGGCGGTGGTTCAGGCAGAGGACCCCTACCTGTTCTTCGACTGGAAGGTGACGTACGGCAAGATGTCCCCTTTCGGTGTCCAAAAGGACGTCATCCTAATCAACGGTCAACCCATTGGCCCGAAGATCAACTGTACATCGAACAACAACATTGTCGTCAACGTTTTTAATGAGCTTGACGAGCCATTGTTGTTCCACTGGTCGGGCATCCAACAGAGGAAGAACTCCTGGCAAGACGGGACTCCGGGAACCATGTGCCCCATCATGCCCGGAACCAACTACACCTACCGTTTCCAGGTGAAGGATCAGATCGGAAGCTACTTCTACTTCCCCACCACCGGCCTTCTACGCTCCGCCGGAGGCTATGGTGCTCTCAACGTCCACAGCCGTAACCTCATCCCTGTCCCGTTCGACTGGCCCGCTGAAGAATACAATGTCTTCTTGAGTGACTGGTACAATAAGGGTCACAGGGAGCTGAAGAAGATTCTTGATGACGGTCAGACCATTGCCAGGCCTAATGGGTTGGTGATCAATGCCAAGCACGGGAAAGTCGGGGACAAGCTGGAGCCGATTGCGACGATGGAGGCCGGAAAGACGTACAGGTTCAGGGTGTGCAATGTAGGGATGAGAGCCTCCATGAACTTCAGGTTCCAAGGACACGGGATGACGTTGGTGGAGTTGGAGGGGTCCCACACAGTGCAGAACGTGTATGATTCGCTTGACCTCCACACCGGACAGTGCCTCTCCGTTTTGGTGACAGCTGATCAGGAGCCCAAGGACTACTACTTTGTCGTCACCAGCAGGTTCCTTAAGCAACAGCTCTCCTCCGTCGCTGTCGTCAGCTACGCTAACGGCAAAGGTGTCCCCGCCTCCCCCGAGTTGCCACCTCCTCCTCCAGAGGACACCGAGGGCATCGCTTGGTCCATTAACCAGTTCAGATCATTCAGGTACGTACGGGTTAACAGGCAAGGAATCTCTCAAAATATGAGTAAAATATAGACAAAGTTTACAAACATGACTGACTTATGTTCATTTCTGTTTGATTTCAAGGTGGAACCTCACTGCTAGCGCAGCTAGACCGAACCCACAGGGATCCTATCACTATGGCCAGATCAACATCACCCGAACCTTGAAGCTTGTTAACACTAAGAGCGAGGATGGAGGAAAGCTCCGGTTTGCGATCAATGGAATCTCCCACAAGGATGGGGATACCCCGTTGAAGCTGGCGGAGTACTTTGAGAATCCAGAGTCCGTGTTCAAGTACGACATAATGAGCGATGACCCACCAGAGGATCTGAGCAAGGTGACTGTGGCTCCCAATGTGGTCAATGCCACATTCCGCAACTTCGTGGAGATCATATTCGAGAACCACGAAAGGACCATCCAGACCTACCACGTGAACGGGTACTCATTCTTCGCTGTGGGGATTGAGCCCGGGAAGTGGACCCCCGAGAAGCGGAAGAATTACAATCTTGTGGACGGGGTGAGCAGGCACACCATCCAAGTGTACCCCAACTCATGGGCCGCCATCATGACCACCCTCGACAATGCCGGAATGTGGAACGTCAGGTCAGAGATGTGGGAGAGATTTTACTTGGGACAACAGCTATACTTTAGTGTCTTGTCACCGGCACGCTCCTTGAGAGATGAGTATAACATTCCCGACACCCAGCTACTTTGTGGCTCAGTGAAGGGCAAGCCCATGCCAAAACCTTACTCTATCTAAATTGTTGTTATTATACGTAGTAATTGTGAAATCTTTTAAATTCTTGGATTAATGAAAATAACAATACTGTATGGTATTGAACAGTATGTAGTAGGAGAGTAACAGGGGTTAGGAACAAAGGAATTTAATTTGCTTCAGTTCCTTGTTTAGGTCCAAACGAGATGTATCATAAACCCCTTTTACCTCATGACCAATATGTTTTTATATAATAAAAGAGTGTAGGGCGGAAAAGATGGAATACTTTGTTGTATATTGTATATCTCCATTTTTGTCTAATTGTTAGTGTATTTTGTATCATGGAACTTTTACTTTTCTTTCATTCCTATTAGCACTTCTAGTTTGCTTTGCATGTTCAATTTGTCCTGTTTTTTTGTTGCTTTTTTCAATGCTTTTATTCAAATTAAAGAATAGCTAGAATGTTAAGAAAAAACCTGCGCCCATTTCTCTACAGCTGCACCAGGTATAACTGACTAGCACCCCCATTCCAACAGATAGAAGAAAGCAGTCCACAATGGCACAATGGTTGGCCCTTTTTGACATTGTTCTTTGGCAAATTAAAACAACTCTGATCAAAATTAGATCTGTTTTTTATTCAAGTACAAAAAGTGATAAAGTCAATACATATGAGCGAAACCATTTTAGTAAAAGCAACTAATATATTTCTCCAAAAAGGTTTCACTAGCAAAATATAGTATAAGCTAACTAAAGCCTGAGCAGATTTTTATGAACTTTGGTCACAACCCGGCACGTCAAAGAGAGTCTGGTATTAGTCCGGTGAATAACAATGTCATCCGTTTCTCCCTCTTTATCAACTACTTGCCCAGAGTTACATAATGAACCAAACAAGCCGTTATCTATCGTGTTTCTTGTCACATTCACAGCCTGGAGAGATCAAAATTTAATAATAAATTTATCAGAAGATCCCTGCTTTTCGTCAAAATTCAAGCAACAAACCATAATTCTTTTTTACTTTCCTCTTTTCAATGTTTTCGTAACATAGAGCATTTGCTTGTAAAAAGCCTTACCCCGTTACACTGTTGTACATCATCATCTTTAATACTGTGCAGGTATTCTGGAAAAAACATAAATTAAGTAGAGAGGCACGAGTGTGATCCTATAATGTATTGCTCAATTAAAGAACAGTATGCGAAGTTGCTAACTATAAAGTGCATGTGAATAATGAATCACCTGAATAAGCCTTGTCCTTGAAAATGAGTAAACTGCGAGGCATCAGCAAAATGGAAAAGGAACAGCGATCATCTTCGCTTCTTTTACTGACATTAATCTCTGTGGTCTCACCTTCACAGATTTTATTATCAACGCTGTTTGTAGATGACTCTATGTTGCGTTTAAGATTTGGATGTGGGTCAAAATCCATCAGAACAGGTGATCGGAGAGAAAGAATTGCCACTACTGGATAATAAGCAGGTCCATCCTGGTGTGGCTGAGAAGATGCAAATTGCAATGTCAAAAAACAAACAAATAGAACATATTACTCTAATCCTGGTGTGACATTCTTTTAGTCAACTAAGAACATAAAAAAGAAATTATGAAATGGATATAAAAAGATTTGAATAGCATGGATTCAGATTTTCTGTCTAAAATAACCATTACAATAGATCCATTCATAAAAGACACTCCATTATTCCTATTTGTTACATTCACTTTCTCTTTTTGTCTGCCCCAAAACGGTGAACAATTTCCAAAATTGAACTCCAATAACTTTTTATTTTCCCACTATATATTTTCTATCATTTTAACATTTTAATGTTTAACTTTTTTGCAGACTCATTGCTTTTCTTCCTTTTAGAAGACTACAATGATCAAATAACAACTATCTCCTTTGTTTCCTTAAATCCGTGCAAGATACAAATGTATCGTATGGTTTGGGACGGAGGGATTAGTAAAAAGTAAATGAACCAAAAATTGGATAAGGATTCAAACCATTATTCCTTGGTTAGGAAGGTACTCATTGATAAGAACATGATTAATTGCTGAAGGAAAAAGTCCCGATTCCTCTTGGATCCTCTGAGTAATTCTAGTTAACCATGAAGGCACTGCAAGGAAGAATCCAATAAACATTTCATTTGTGTCACATCTTAGTGATGATGACATATTGACATTGTGCGTGTAAAAAAGTTGAAACCCACAATCTTAGGAATCAAAGCTAAACTATTTATCAAAATTTATATCGAGAGAAAAGAACTAGAGGAGGAACTCTCTACACCAAACCACCTAGGTGTAGATCTAGTATTTGTAAGCCTTTAGACATGGAGCTCAAAAATCAGCAAAATAAAAGCCCTTGGACGTCTACCAGCAATAAAGTGTGCTACCTCACTAAACACGAAATATAGATATATGCCTATCATGTTATTCCTCTTCTTTTATCTAGACTAGAGAGGAGATCTCCTTTCCTTTTAATTTTTGAATATACGCATGTACTTATAGAACCCTAGTCCGCTAGCCCCTATCATGCTACTAGAAATTCCCAAAGGCATTCACAAACCTAACTTGTAAACTACACTATAAAGTGTAAACTATGTTTGTTGAGATTCGAACCAACTGCTATCACCCTCTACTTGGCTTTTAACTTAGAGATTATATAATCTCTGGTTACTTCTCTAGCTAACTATTCCCTGAACTTCATTCAATTAATACGTACTTTAAAACTGTACATCACCCTTCTCAAGAGCTATCATGATGGATGGATTATAATTGACCTAAAAGTCTAAAACGAAAGGGCTAAAAGTTAGGGTTGTATATTCCTACAAGTCCATAGCTCTATATTTCTAATTTCGTATATTTTGTATTCATGTATTTCACATAAAAGGAAGCTGTTTCTAATAGGAGAGTTCATGTTTCAGTATGTTTATTTACTGAACTACTGCAGGCCTTAGAGATTGCAGTAATCTATTAACATTAAAATTTCTCAAGGAAACAAGGAGAAACTTATATATGTTTGGTGGCCACTGCTGATTCCATGTCTACAGTTCAAATATAAAGCTCTGCTAGAACAGCATAGATATCCATGCACGTTTTGAAAATGAATTAAATCATGAAATAGATGAATCTCATAGAAACAGAAGAAAGGAATAAAAAGACAAGACGTACAGTCTTGTGCTATAAGACCCTTCTCGTGTACAACACCTCCTGCAATGACCATATAGCTGTTACACTGCAACTGTTCAACATTTCTTCCAAACTTACCCATACATATAAAATGGATAGAAAGAGAAAGGAATGAAGAAAACTCCATATATACCCCAATTTTGCAGCCTCCTGTTTTTTAAAGATTTCCATTTGGAAACAGGAGCTCCATAAATCTAGAAAGAAAAGAGAGAAATTTGCATTCTAAAAAATCAAAATTACTATTACATTATTATTCATTTTAAAAGAAGAGGCCAAATAGCATGATTAGGGAAGGCATTACATTCTTGACAAGCTGCTCTTCTTCAATGTCTGCGATGAAATTTGGAATGTAGATTAGGGTTGGCACAGACCCAACTATGAAGTGTTCCAGACTCCCTGTTTCTTGAATTGTTTCCATACTTCCACTCACTTTTGAAGAATCACTAAGCTCTATTTTTGAGCTGATCTTTCTTTTCAGGAACAACAGAAGTACAGGAAAATTATTAAAATGAAGAGTGAGGCATGGGGCAGCCATTGGTTCAGGTGGTAATCCGTAATCGTAAATATTTAACCCCAATAAATTAAATATAGTTTTCATTGGGGTAAGTTATTGTAAATATGTATTGTTACCCCCCTTTCCCTAACCTATTATATAACCTGTTTCCTTTTCCTATAACTGACTCTACTCAGATATGGTTCATTCGAGACGTTTGATTACAAAAAGTATCAAACTATAGCAAACTATGAAAACTATCCCCTTAATAAAGAAGATGCGAAATAGATGTAGAGTAAAAAGAGATCCTAAATGTTGTATAAAGCTTCATTTCACTGCAGCATTTGATTTTTTTTTTTATCAATTAATTGTTTGGGTTCATCGTTGGCAACTTTCTGCTCTAGGTTGATGCTGTAAATAATAATAGAACAAAAGAAACAACCTCAGTCAGTGGCAACGAAACGGATTAGAGTGGCCGAGAGGTATGGCGGTAAATTTTGCAAGTGGCGGGAGACTGTAATAGTAGAAGCTTTAGAAGCCAAGTGGTTGCAGGCTTGCAGCGGCGGTGGTACGTAAGGGAGAGCAAATCAGACCCTACCCTATCTCAAATTTTTGTTTGGATCGGAAAACCCGACCCGAAATACCCCGATCTGAACCGATTCTTGCAGTCCGTGACTTAAGCGGGTAGGGTTATAAATTAGGTTACACGACCTGCCCGACTACCCGAACTAGCGTAGCATATACACGTATACTATTTTGAATTATTATGCATGTTCAAATATCTCAATTATTGTATGCCAATTACAATATTATGCATGTCCAAATATTCCAATTACTGTATTTGTACAACTATAACTTCAAGGAAAATTACCCAAAATAGGAGCAACTGACATTTGGAATTCCAAAAACATGACTAGTATGTTTTTCTTCCCGAAATACGTAGTAGGAGTTATTACTGTCATGTATGAAAAATACTGCCATGATTTATAAATATTGTCATTAATTATAATAAATATTGTCATGTTAAATGCACTGTACCGCAATTACTTGGCAGTCACGGCTACAAGATGACAGTAAATACTACCATGTTAGTCCCATTTCGGGATTAAAAACAAAGTAGTCCTATTTTGAAATTTCAAACTTCATTTACTCCTATTTTGGGAAATCTCCCTAACTTTAAATGTTGTATTGTTATAACTTTGAATGATATTTTGACCAATTATCATTTTATTTATCATAATATCAAATACGCCAATTATCGTATATTATTATTTTAGATGTTCAAATATGTTGATTACCGTAGTTATACAACTATTACTTTGAATGTTATACTAGTATAATTTTGAATGATATTTTTACCAATTACCATTTTATTTATCAAAATTTCAACAATAATGATAAATTAAAATCTGAAAGGACCCGAAAACCGAATCAACCCGACCGCAACCCGGTCTTCTTCAACCCGAAAAACCCGATAATTTTTCTGATAGGGTAGGGTTTGAAATTATCAATCCAATAACCGAACGGGTTTACAAATTTTGAACTCGACCCGCCCGAACCTGACCCGTGCTCTGCCCTAGTGGTATGTTATTGAAGGAGGGCCGAGTCGGGTCGGGCCTTCCATTTAAACCTTTTTTTTTAATTATAGCTGTTAGGCCCAGCCTCGGCCCGACTGGTCCGGTCCATTTTTCTTGAGCCCGAGTCCCATCCCGTTAACCTTCGGATACCGAGTCAGTACAGGTCCCGGTAAACCGGGCCTGGCCTAAATAGTACCGAGTCGGGGTCGATGCTGGGTCGGGCCGACCCGTCCCACTCCATCGCTAGGCATAAGGGAAGAGCAATAAGATTAGTCAAATGCCTCATACAATTCGGACTTCGGAGCAGCACCAACATAAGACCATCTACATTCATATACTGTATTACCCACCTTAGTTTAAATAGACTTTGCCGAGTTCGAATTAAAAAGTATGTAAATAGTGTCAAAGTTTTTGGGACAAACAAAAAGAAAAATTAGCAAAGTTTAGTGGGATGGAGGGAGTTGATTTTTTTTTTTGTTTATTCTCACATATAATCGTATTTGTTCTATTAAATAACCGTTGATCATATATGATTAGAAAATGTCATTTGTTATTCGTACATGTACTACACATATTCAAGTCAATCATAATCTATAGAATTAGCTCTCGAATAAATCATTTTCGTGTAAACAAAATGATGTTAAAATTTATAAACTATTTACCCAAACCACTAATATTATTAGCATTGATTTTTGTTCTCATGATTCCCTATTTGTTTGTGTAGTTTGCATAGAAGCCTAGGTTAGTGATAGACATTTATTGTCTATGACTATGACATTATACGTCTCCTAAGTTCTGAAGTACATATAGCTAAACGTAAGTCGTTTTTTTATGTATACTGCTTGAGATATGCACAAAAAAATGTACATTAAACATTATTGAAAATGTCAGTTGTGATTCATTGTGTGATTGTGATTGAAAATCATTATTGATATTCGTCTCGCACTCTCGCTACTTACTCTAATCATATTCCTTATGAATTGTTAATAATGAGAGCCTTTTTTGAGATCTGAGGTCTTGAAAGACCTTGCACTCTTCATTATATTGGATTCTTTTTATTCACAAATCTCAAAGCCTTACAAATATTATTGGATAGTTCACCCTATTGTACGATAGATGATCCACTTTTCCTAAAGGGTTAGAGAAATAGTGAAGCGCCATTCTTTCAATGTTCTCTTATAAAACTCAACAGAAAATGAATTAATTGTCACATGTCAAGAAACACAAAAATAAAAAAATAAAAATGTGAGGCTTATCGTACAATACCACGTTCCCTTATTGCCAAAGAATCTTTAAAGCTATTGAATAAAATTAGAATGTTATAAGATTACATTGCCCTCCCCACCATTCAGTCCTATTATTCTTAATATTATCTTCTGTGGTGACTATAACCCTAAATACACTGTCACTGTGTTGATTGCAAGAGGACCAATATACTCACCATGAACAATGATAAAATTTACAACATTTGAGGGAGATGTGTGTGTGTGATGTATTTAGGGCAACGGGGCGGTTCGGGGTCGGGTATACCATTACTCGTACCCACCCCGTTTGATAATATTTTTCCCCGAAACCGCCCCGTTACCTGTCGGGTATTCTTTATCCGCGGGTAACGGTTTTCCCCACGGGTAACGGTTTCCCCGCGGGTAACGGTTTCCCCGCGGGTAACCGTTTAATTAAAAGATAAATTTTTTTCTTCAAAATTAGTATAAATCCTTAAATGATGATTAACTACTTATAATTGACCACCTAAATTAAAAAAATCAAAATTAAATAGCACCACATATAAATATTTTTAAAACATCACAAAAAATTACAATCAATTGAACCTGATATTCACAAATTATATGTCTAGATTCAAAATCATGAATCTCTTACCACATAAACATCAAAAAATTAAGTCTTGTCTTGATAGTAAATTCTAAATATTAATCACAAAAACATTTAACTTCCAAAAATTCAATAATCATACCGCACCAGCATTCAACATCTAAATTTAAGAACAGTGATGTATACAAGTAACATAATGAAAATGAGAAGTTTTTTCCCCTAAAATATTACTAATAAAAAATATATGTACATAGATGTAACTATAAATTACCATGGGTAAGTTTTATAGTCACTACGATATAACATTTGAATAAAATTATAAACACTAAAGTTACTAGAGTTGCATTTTTGTCCACAACTTTTATTTTAATTATAGAATTGGAATTATTTCTAAAAATGTTCTTCTAATACTATGATTTAGGTATTCTTGTAGTTACTGTTTTAGAAACCTCATAATTTAAATTTAAATCTTGATATAAATTAGAGCAACCAATCAAAATTAATCTAATCATCCAATACACCTCTAAAAAATTATTAGCAATTACATAAATTAAAACAATCTAGAGTAATGTTTTTCCATATTTGGACTTTAAACTCATAAGTGAACTTTATGAAAGTTATTGGGTGAAAACTTAAGAGAGTCACAAGGTGAAAATTATGTACAGAAAATCACGAAAATCAAATAATCAATATGTGAATAAAATAAATCTTGTAGAAGTTAACAAAGGAAGGATGATGAATGATATTGAAAATTAAAAAACTAAAATAGTGAACTTTGAGCACATCAACTCCTCAGAATTGCAAAGGATAGCCGATTAGTTGAATATTTTTCAAAAAATTAGAAGGAATAAGTGTCATATACTAATGTATTACTATTCATATATACTTGATATATTAAATAATAAATACACAAACTATTAAAATATGTAAGTTAATTGTGCGGGTCGGGTAATGGTGTGGGTAACCGTATCCAAATTAAATGGGGCGGGTAACGGGGCGGGTATAAACTCATAACCGCCCCATTACCTGTTTACGTAAATCGTGTATTCCCTGCCCCGTACCCGTTACCCGGTCAAAGCGGTTTTCTCCAATTTGACCGGTTCGGTTCAGTGCGGGTATCCATCGGGTCGGGTTAAATTGCCATCCCTAGATGTATTGATCCTGCTGATGGATGTTACATGCTCATTGCTCTGGAAGATGCTTCTGCGTCTCTGTCCTGCATCTCCCCTTCCACTGTTTCCTCCTGTAGGTTATTTAAATTCACCCCATGCCAATGCAAAATTTACCATTTGATCTTTAAACCGAGTATTAGCAAGGTAAGCTTCCAAAGCACCATTTCCACGTAGTAATTGACCACCACGTCCAGGAGCAGTCGCAGAACCTACTGCATCTTCATCAACCAAAACAGCATCTACTCTCTGGCCACCTTCCTCGGGAGCATCAGGAATCTACATGTGAAATTTCATAAGAATGATAAGAAATTATTAATTGGTAGAACACTGCCCTGATTTATGGTTTTTATGTGTACTCATGAAGCCAGTTTACCTCATACATAGCATCAGTTAATATACTTTCAAGAATGGCTCTTAGCCCCCTAGCACCAGTGTTTTTAATCGTAGCTTTCTGTGCAATCGCTCTTAATGCTTCATCTGTAAAGTGTAGCTTGACCTATAGATAAGAGTTCATGTGTTAACTACAAATGCTAAGCTAAAACAGCAAATGAAACTTAAGTCAAGAGGGGTTATTTTTCATGCAATTCGTTTTCCTTCTTTTTTTTTTGGGGGGGGGGGGGGGGGGGGGAGGGGGGGGGGGAGGGGGGCAATGAATAAATGATGTGCAATCAGTCCTACACAATTAGATTCGTGAGACACATCTTCTATTATACAAAAGGAGGATAAAATGTGAACAATAACCATGAACAGTGTTCCCACTCAAAAACATCACACTCACGGGTCGGGCCGGGTCTACAGGGAGGCGGGTCGGATTTTCAGGTATGGCACTAGTGGAAAAATGTCAAACAGAGGCGCTTCATCGGAGGCTCTTTTTAGCACAAGCGCCTCTGTTAGGCGAAAATTTTAATTTTTTTTTATTTTTTAAACAGGCGTGCAGCGATTCATACTAAAAACGCCTCCATATTGTTTACGAATTATTTGTTATTTAATAAATCAAGCCGCGTGCGACGCTTTCGGATTCCAAGCGCCTCCAGTCTCTAACCGATTTTTTTTTTTAATTTTGAACGTGCGGCGCTTTGGAGAAAGAAGCGCCTCTAAATATTTAAGACTAAACCTACCCGGCCGACCGCGCTTCAAAGTTACGCAAGTTGAGACTGGAGAAAGAAGGCGTGGCGGAACGAAGCTAAGGACGTCGAAATCTCATGCGCCATACTTGCCGTCGACTGCTTTCCGACCGTTTCTACAGCCGTTTCTGGCTCTGACTGATATCTGCCGTATTCCACCGCCGCTTGCTGCAGTTATTTCCGGCTCCGACTGAGATCTGTCGTCCCTTATACGTATGTGCCGTCGACTGCTCCGTCCCAGCGTGCCTGCCGTCGACTGCTCCGGCCCGGCGTTGCATTGTTAAAGGTGAGTTGATTGTTTCAATTTCTTTTTTGGCATATTTGGTTAATTTCATTTTTATTTGATTTTTGTTTGAACTTTTTAGGAATAAAAGTATATTTCTGCTTATTCATCTTATGTTTTACTTGGAAAATGTTGCTTCTGTTTTTTGGTTTTAATTTGTAAGTGTTGCATTATGGTTTTGGTAAATGTTGGTGCTAGTTTTTGGTAAATGTTGCTGCTGGTTTTTGGTAGAGGGTCGGCAATGATTTAACATACAATATGCTGCACACCATGTGTAGAAAAGGAAAATATAAAACCAGTTAAACGTACAAGCTTTTAAGGACTTTGGGATCCTCTCCAAGTGGATAAAAGTCCAACCCACACTCAAACAAACTCTAAAATTGCAGCTCGTTTTTTTGTTTTAGTTAGTAAGTGTTGCAGCTGGTTTTTTGTTTTAATTGGTAATTGTTGCAGCAGGTTTTCATTTGAATTGGTTCATAATTGTTGGAAGTGGTTAGTTTTTGAATCGGTAAACTTTTGCAATTTTACAGTATGTTCTGACATATGGGAGGATACTTATCATAATTTACATTATTTGGGTCTGACTGTACATTATATTGATAATGATTGACATATGCATAAACGTGTTCTTGCTTTCCGTGAATTTAATGATCGTCACACCGCTGAACATATTTATATTTTGATTGAGCGTATTTTAATTGAGTATAATTTAATTGATAAGGTGTTTGCTATTGGTTTTGATAATGCTACTAATAATACTGCTGCTATTCCTAGATTGCGTGAATTGTGTGGTTCTACTTCTTTGATGGGTAGATTTTTTCATCAACGATGTGCATGTCATGTTCTAAATTTATGTTTGCAAGATGGTCTAAAAGCGTTGGGAGCATCGTTGGAGGTAGTCAAGGGGAGATTAGACATATTTGGGGTAATGGACAACTTAGGAAAAAATGGTGATAGAAAGAGGTGAGAGATATGTGGCTTTTCCTAAAGATTTGTCTATTCGTTGGAATAATACATATAAGTTAATTGGAGTTCTTCTTAGATATAAACAACATTTTCCTGCTTTTATGAAACAATATGATAACTATATTATAAACTCGGCTGAGATCGACACCTATGAAAAAATTTGCAATGCTTTGATATATTTTAATAATGCAACTGAAACTTTTAGTCATGTTTATAAACCTACCTCAAACCAATTTATTCGTGAAACTGTTAATCTCACTGGTGCTTTTTCAAATTTTGAGAATGCTGATTATGTGAGTTATTTTGCTAGTTTTATGAAGGAAAAGTTTTCAAAATATTATTCACATATTCCGCATATTTATGGTATTTCATTTGTTCTCGATCCTCGTTTTAGACTTGGTTCTTTAGAAGAATGTTTGAATTATTATTATGCTGCTTTTTTTGGTCCATTGCCATGTATGAGGATAACCCAATTGATCCGAAAAAAGAATACAACGAGGTTAGTGATATATTTTATGCATTATTCAATGAGTTTCATGCACAATATGGCAATGCGCCCCCTCCCCCGACACAAACATCATCTAAAGGAAAATCTATTTTCAAATCTACGTTTGTCAATCTTATTAAAAAAACGAAATCAACTCCCGCTACACAACAAAGGACAATTAATGAGATTTCTTTGTATTTAACTTATGATGTTGATTTTGAAGAAGATGATGATTTTGACGTACTAAACTGGTGGAAGGGAAAAGAAAGAATGTTCCCGGTTTTAGCAAAAATGGCTAAGCAAGTGCTATCAATGTCGGTTTCAACGGTTGCCGTGAAACAAGAATTTAGTTCGGCCGGCAATGTCCTAACACAAACCAGAACGAGGTTGAGCGCTGAATCTCTTGAGATGCTTATATGCTACCACGATTGGTTGAAAGCAACCCGTAGAGCTCAAGAAATTGACATCACCTCATCCCAACACTTTATGGATGAATCTACAACCGAGGATGACTCTACCTATGCCGGAGATTCCGATTGAAATATTGAATGATTGATTAGTATTTCATGTTTTAAAAACAATTATAGTTCCTATTTAATTTTCAAATGTAGTTCCTATTTCATTTCAAATAAATGCACTTGAAGTTTGTTTTTTAATACTTGTATAAAACTATAAAATATAAAATATAAATTAAAAAAAATTAACCGACCCGGCCCGGCGGGTGGCCGGGCCCGAACCGGACCCGTCCAACCCTCAGGCCAGTCCCGGGCCCATGTGATACGAACCGGCGGCCCGACCGGGCCTAGGACGGCCCGGGCCCGACCCGGTCCGAATCCACCCCTATCCAAAAGTGGTTTTGGTCCAAAACCCATTGTTTACAAGCTAATATGTTTTTAATTGAACTAACTTCAATCACAAATCAAATCCTTAACAATTTATATTAGATCAGATTTCGATAGTTATAAAATACACATAAAATAAACATCTACAAAACTAAACCAATTCATATCAGTTGAATCAATTGAAACCAAACTTAAACATACTAGAACAGATTAGAAAAATTTTGTCCAATTAAAAACATCCTAAATCATCGTATCAATTCAAATCAATTTATACTTGAGCAACTACATCAGACAAAAAAATTCAATAAATTAAAAACATCCTAAATAGCTCAATTTCAAAGTTGAGAGTTTAATTGATTGATTGTGAAGTAAAAGACTAGGACTAATAGTACGCCAACTTGTTTGATAGTTTTCCAAATAAACAAACATATACTACGTACTACACACCAGAAAACATATAATTCCTACTTCAAAAGAAAGATATGGAAGTTCACCCTTTTGAAATCTTTTCACCAAAACATCGTAGGAGGATTAATAATACAGTTTTCCATTTTTTAATACCAGACATTGACATTGCAAGTAAACCCAGAAAGTCTCTTTTAAACAAGAAATTGGGAAAGTCATGTTTTAACATGAAAGAACAAGCTGAGCACAGGCAGGGGCCAAACAAATCTGATAAAAGGCACTTAATTCAGCTACACTTTTGTAATGAATACAATATCAAGACGAGCAGGAATGTCACCTAGAGAACCCTTGCAAAATTTCAGAAAATACTTATGTGTTAAATTCACCATAATTTAATACAAACGGGCGGTGACTGCTCTAAGCTTGGAATACACCTTCCCAGCAGGAGACCCCATAATCAGACTGCAAAGTGAATCTCTTGCAACCTTTATATTCGTAAATGAACCTAGTATATGAATCTTAGTATCAGCAATCACAATGCGTGTTCTAGTCGAGTTCTCAATAGCAAACTTCGTCTTTCCTCCTTTCCCAGATAACCTTCCAATCGCCCTGGACAAATGCTCCCCTCGGAGGGTCTTCACATCCTTGATCTCAAATGAATCAACGTATAACTCGTCCACCCGGAGGAGAGCAACAGCGTCGCAGATGTCGAAGCCCAGCATGAAGGCGTGCACAAAGTCGGCGGACTTCTGGATGTTGCTGATGTCAGGGGTGTCAGGTCGGGTCTTTAGCTCCACCCTACGGGCCTTGAAATTCATACGTATGTCGACTTTCATCTGCTCAAAGATTGAGGTGTAGATGTCCATCCAGGCTTTCTCCAAAGGTGTGTACCTATGCGACGGCACAGGAATTTTTCGGAACTGCACCTGGCCATCGGAAATTTCATGCGCTGTAAGTGGCTTGAAGTTTGGCTTCACTGGAAGGCTGCCTGGATTGCTAGCAGGAGGTGGGTCCATCGTCACATCAGAGGTTACATTCTCGATTTCCATGGTTGAAATCCGAGTGAAGAGAAAGCCTGGCAGAGTATGGATTCAGCAAAGAGGTATAACATAAAGGTTAGGGTTTGGGTCAATAGAGTTAACATCAAAATCCGAAAAGAACAGTTTTATTATTATTGTTATTGTAAGAATTTGAAAGTGATCTATAATTTTGTTAATCTAAACAAAATCCGACTTTCCTGTCAAAAGCATGTTTGATTGTCAGACGACTACAAATAATAATCCGATTTTGGAATAATATACAACGTCATTTGAGAAAACGTATTCCACACACACAATACGTTTTCTCTTGGCGCGTAGTTGTATAATACAGTATATCAGTATAATACGGTATGTCAGTATTATATACGGAGTAATACAACAACAACAACATATTATATACGGAGTAATGTGCTAATAAATTAAGGGATGATTAAATCTACTCAAGTCATACATTTAATGGTTAGTGGCATGGGAATAACTTTGATTAATAAAAAAGGTAAGGTTGAAATGATTTCACGAGTAACCTGCTATTAAAAAATTAGTTGCATGTTAAGAAATAGGCCTGTGCAGTTAAAGACTGATTAGCAAATACTACTTTCGCTCTTAAATAAATGCAACAAGTTGAATTTTACAATATTAACATGTTCTTCTTTGACTACGTTTTATTTATTAATGTATTAATATATTTTTTTGAAAAAATACTGTTAAATTTGGCTCATTATAAATTTTCAAAATGTAATTTTTTTATTTTTTTTACTAATAGAAAAGAATATATAATTATATATTAATGGTCAAAGTTGTGTCCCGGCAATTGTGAAATGTTGACAGTTGCATTTATTTAAGAACAGAGAAAGTATATGAAAACATACTCTCTGCAGAAGCATTATAAAAATCTATTTACTAAAAAAATAGAAGAGATCAAGGAACACGATGAAAAAAAGTAGAAGAGATCAAGTCCAGCATTGTAAATGTAAAAAAAATCGGTAGATTTGTAGAGTACGGGTCAATATAGGGCTGTGCAGCGGGTCAAAACCGGACTGGACCCGGACCGGAACCGGTTTGTGATAAATTATACAACCGAAAACCGGCCCGGAATATGTCCAGTTTTGTCCGGAACCGGACCGGTCCAATCCGGTTACAAACTGGACCCGGTCCGGAAAACTGGTAACATACTAAAAAACTGAAATTTTTAATAAGCATTCTGGACTTCAACACAAGCATTCTGCATTCTTAAACATTTTGCAAAATACAACAACATTCTGGACTCTCAAGTGACAAGCATAACAACATTAAACATTTTGCAAAATACAACAACATTCTGTAATTATTTTCTGATTTCATTAAAAAAAATAGACCAATCTGAAACGTGTAGAAAGTAAACCAATATGTAAACGTGTAGAAAGTAAACCAGTAGTAAAATGTGGTTGTTTATGTTAGTAATGAATTAATATTTTGGATTATATTGTTTTTCACATAAAGTCGGATTTTCATTTCAATCCAACAATCAGGATGGATCTAAATACATACCATCTGCTGATCTGCCCTTTGGCTGAGTTGGAATTGCATTTTGAGGGGGATTTGACATTGACATGAGTAAGTGGGGATTCAGAATAGAAATTCCTGATGCCTACCAGAAAGCTAAGTAGGGGATGAGCTAGACAAGCAACTGTCAGCCCTCCAAACAAATAGACAGGGGAGAGATCCTTAGTTCCTTACCAATACATTATAGATCCGGCTTAAAAGACAAAGCAAAAAGCATCTCTGAGATTATGAGATTTCTACAAATACAGATATCAATTCAGTGAGCTAGCCCGCTACAGATGATTTTTTACAAAAGAAACTACATTTCTGTAATTATTTTCTGATTTCATTAAAAAAACAGTATCAATCTGAAATGTCTAGAAAGTAAACCAAATTAGCTAAACAAAATCAAATCGTTTGGGATGAAAACATAAAAATATTCAGAATTTTGATTAACTAGACAGCCAATCTCAAAGTTGAATTATACTGGAATACACCTAGTTGAATTAACAATTAATTTATCAAGTTTAAACCTTTACAAATCAATCAAGAATTATTGATCCATTATCAATGGAGAAACTGATTTGCCAAGAGTTAAGGAGACGAGAATCTAGAACTATGATCGAATATAATTTGGAAAGATAGTATATCAAGAAGGGAGTGTTCAATTTACCTGGATAAGACCTGGAGGTTGCACTGTGGTTTGAGATGCAGACCTGGAAGACCCAATCTTGCTGGAGAGTGGAGACCTAGACCTGGAGTTGCACTGTGGTTTGAGATGCAGTCCTGGCCGCCGTCCTTCTTGTTGGAGACCTGGAGTTGCTCTGGCCGCCGTCCTCTTAGCTGCTTACCGCCGCAGGCCCGCAGCAGATGACGGAGAAGAGTGACCGGCTGACCGCGTGAGAGGAGTAGAAGTAGAACGGAGAAGATGAACGAACTGGAGTTTTGGCTCTTTGGAATTAGCCGACTGACTAGGGTTATGCGGACAATGGCTATGCGCTGCTGCATATACGGCCGGGTAATATGGGTATTTTAATAGATACGAGTTATTTCAGGTTTAACCCAGATTACATCCCGTTATTACGAGATCTTCAATGTTATAAGGTGCACGATGCATATCTGATATGAAAAGATAACCACATAAATATTATCAAATAAATTATATTTCTCCTTATTTGAATGGTTTTATACAATTTTGGTAAGTTTTCCCCTGCAATACCAACTGCAATGTTAACGTCTAGACAGTCTCCTTGACATTGTGCAGAAACACTTACCAAAAGTGCATAAACCCATTCAAATAATGAGATAAAGAATTTACGGAGTATTTACTAATATTTATGTGGCTATCTCTCGAGCCACATGTGCACCGTGCACATTGTAGCATTGAAGATGCTCTAACCGGACCCGGACAGGTAACGGGAACCTATATCATACACCCGGGTGTATGTACATCCGACCTAACTAAGGAAGACAATCCAACAACTAATACATGACAATTTTTTTCGGTGTCATTTTTGTAATTTAAGTGAAAAACAATGGCTTCCGCTAAATGAGCGATATTGTACTTTTAGTAAGACCTATTTTATTGAGTATTAGGAGGCTAACAACGAGTATCACGATCTCTGCTTCATATCTTCTATTTTTTCTTTTTCTTATATTTTTTATAAAAACTTATTAAATTTTATCTATAATCCACTCTTGTTAATTTAAATATGCGAGTCTAATCTAATATGATACTTTTGAAATATGCATTGATATGACATTGTAAAAAAGAGCATAACATCAGTACCAAATGTGCATACATAACATACAAAATTTCACATTGATATGAAAATCGTAAGGTTTGTTGGTCGAACATCATGACATTTTAATTGAACATCAAACTTTCGCTATTGAGATGAAAATCATGGTTTCTAATTGTGAATGAGCATTAATGAACGTTTATTGAGCACCAGACCTATTATGTTGAGTATTTGGAGTCTACCATAAAATAGTACTTTTAAAAAATGCATTGATATGACATTTACAAAATGAGCATAAGATCAGTACCAGATGAGCATACGTAACTTATAAAATGAGTATTAATGAATTTGTTAGTTGTTTTGTTAGTTGAACATTGCGACATTTGCATTAAGCATCAAACCTCCTCTATTGAGATCGATGAAAATCATGGTTTCTGTTAAATGAGCATTGATGAATTTTTTATGAGCATCAGACTTATACAAATGAGCAATGCAACTTACAAGATGAGCATTGATATGAAAATTGTAAGTTTCGTTCGTTGAGCATCAAGACATTTTCAGTGAACATCAAACCTCCATTGTTGAGTATTAGAATCTGCGGTTGAGTATCATGATTTGTGGTCTCGTGTCTATAAGCAACTCCTATATAAATCTAATGTAATATGAGACTTTTGAAATATGCATTGCTAAAACATTTTAAAAATGAGCATTACAGAGATACTAAATGAACATACATAACTTACAAAACGAGTGTCCAAAAATTCAAATACTCATTTGTGTATGTTCATTTTTTAGACGTTTTACTCATTTGAGTTTAAATTAAAACTCATTTCTAATGCGTTCAGTATTAATATATAAAGAAAAAAGAAAGAAGTAACAACAAATAAAGAAACGAAAAGAAGTAAAGAAAAAAGGCAAAACAAAAGAAAGTAAAACCAACTAGCTAGCAGTAAAAGTAAAGAAGAAAAAAGACAAAACTAAAAAGGTAACGATCAGGAATGAGTATAGCGGCAGAAGAAAAGAAAGAAAAGGGGATGGTGGCGGAAGAGGAAAGAAAAGAGGATGGCAGCGGAAGAGGAAAGAAAAGAGGACGGCGACAGAAGAAGAAAGAGGAAGCGAACATGTTGATTTAGCGAGAAGAAAGATGAGAGAGGAAAGGCTTAAAGTTGCTAAAAATTACAAAATAACTGGGTGTACACATACATCCGGGTGTAGGATATAAATTGCGGACCGGTAACCGGTTTTTTTATTTTCTAAAACCGAAAATTGGATCGGATTACATTCCGGTCTAGTCCGGATCCGATTTAACCAGTTCGGTTCCGGTCCGGTTTGCCGGTTTGACCCGATTCTTGCACAGCCCTAGTATCAGTTATTGAAGGAGGGCCGAGGGGCATAAGTAGTGGTGGACTAGGGCCGGGTCGGGTCTGGGCCCGGGACCGGGCAGGCTCCGGTGCTAAAGAAGAAAGGCCTTGTATCGGCCCGATTTATACCGGTTCCGGTCCAGGCTTCCCGGTCGGCCTCAGGCCGGCCCTGGGTCGGGTCATGCCTTCCATTTAAACCCATTTTTTTAAATTATAGCCGTTAGGCTCGATCCCGGGCCCGGGCCGGCTGGGCCGGTCCATTTTTCATGAGCCCAAGTCCTGTCCCATTAAACCTCCGGGTACCGAGTCAATACCGGTCCCGGTAAATCGGGTCTGGCCCAAACAGTATCGGCCATCAGGCCGGGGCCGGGTTGGGCCGACCCGTCCCACTCTATCCCTAGGCATAAGGGAAAAGCAATAAGATTAGTCAAATGCCTCATACCGTTCGAACTTCGGAGCAACACCAACATAAGACCATCCACATTCATATATTACCACCTTAGTTTAATTGGACTTTGCCGAGTTCGAATTAAACAAGTAAGGAAATAGTGTCAAAGTTTTTGAGACAAACAAAAAGAAAAATTGGCAAAGTTTAGTGAGATGGAGGGAGTTGATTTTTTTTGTTTATTCTCACATATAATCGTATTTGTTCTCTATTGAATAACACTTGATCATATATGAATAGAAAATGTCATTTGCTATCGTACATGTACTACACATATTCAAAACAATCATAATCTATAGAATTAGCTCTCGAATAAATCATTTTCGTGTAAATAAAAATATGTTAAAATTTATAAACTATTCACACAAACCACTAATATTTATTAGCATTGATTTTTGTTCTCATGATTCCCTATTTGTTTGTGTAGTTTGCATAGAAGCCTAGGTTAGTGATACTGTGATACACATTTATTGTCTATGACATTAGATACTGTGATACACATTTATTGTCTATGACATTATACGTCTACTAAGTTCTAAAGTACATATAGCTAAACGTAAGTCAATTTTTATGTATACTGCTTGAGATATGCTTAAAAAAGTGTACATTAAACATTATTGAAAACGTCAGTTGTGATTCATTGTGTGATTATGGCAGAAAATCATTATTGATATTCGTCTCGCTACTTACTCTGATCATATTCCTTGATGAATTGTTTATAATGAGAGTCTTTTTCGAGAGCTGAGGTCTTGCAAAGACTTTGCACTCTTCACTATATTGGATTCTTTTTATTCACAAATCTCAAAGCCTTTCAGATATTATTGGATAGTTCACCATATTGTAGGGATGGACCCGGGCCGGGTCAACCGGTCCGAAACCGGCCCGAACTAGCACTATTTGGAACCGGCCCGACCTGATTGCCTGGGCCCGGGCCTAGGGCCTGAACCGGGGGTTTTTGGGCCGGGTCACGGGTCAGTGGTTCTTTGGTATCGTGCCCAGGCCGGGCCATTTTTTTTCAAATTCTTTGGGAGGTAAATGGGTTGGACTGGGTGTTTTGGAGGGGTTTGGGGTGTGGACGGGTGGGGGGGGGGGGGGTAGGAAGTAATTAGGAAATAAAAAAAGTTACCCGGACCGGTTTCGGGCCTTAACCCACAACAAAAAAGCCCGGTTTGGACCGGTCCATGCCTACCATATTGTACGATAGATGATCCACTTTTCCTATTTGGATCCATCTTATTCACTTCGTCGTTTCATATATTAATTTTTTACCTATACTGCTACACATTTGTGGCTCCTTTAGTGACATATAGGCACACGATATGGATGGACTCGATCCGGGTCAAGCAGCGCGGTACTGTTATGGCCCGGCCCGGTTCCCGGTTATGTGCCCAGTTAGGGTCACCCGTCCCGGTATTGTTACGGGGCGGTTCCTAAGTCTCCAAATTATGAACCGGTCCGGCTTCTTCTAGCCGTTGGGAACACTCCCAAACGGCTCTATAGCTGTTGGAGGGTTGGGAGGGGGTCTGGGGGGTGGGGGTGGGGGTGGGGTGTGGTATAAAAAACTATATATACTCCTATTTGCTAAACAATTTTCTACACATCTTCTCCAACTCTTCCTACTCTATATTCTCTAATATTCTTAAACATCTTCATCTTCATCTTCTTCAATTCTCTCTACATATATTTATACAATTATTATATCTACTTATAATTATATATTAATTATCTACTTATAAATACATATATTATATTACTAAAATTTAATTATCTACTTAATATATACTTATTATCTACTTATAATATTATTGTTATTTACTTACATTTACATATTACATCTACTTAATATATACTTATATATATATTAAAGTATTAAATATAAGTGCATTATTCATCTTATAGTAATATACTTATATATTATATACTATAAACAGTATATTATATATTAGCTAAACAATTATTATATCTACTTATATACTTATTATCTACTT
This sequence comes from Cuscuta europaea, assembly GCA_945859875.1. Lineage (NCBI taxonomy): Eukaryota > Viridiplantae > Streptophyta > Magnoliopsida > Solanales > Convolvulaceae > Cuscuta > Cuscuta europaea. Next base: position 5,312,000 of record CAMAPE010000008.1, on the reverse strand, counting down.
ATAAATACATATATTAAGTGTGTGTGTGTGTATTAAAGTATTAAATATAAGTGTACTACTCATCTTATAGTAGTATACTTATATATATTATATACTATAAACAATATATTATATATTAGTTACAATTTAATTAATAGTAACTAATATCATCCTATTACTTATACACTCACACTCCCATTAATTAAGTTTACACATTCATACATTCTTTATTAATATTAGCTAATTAGTGAATTGGTACATTTCTCATTTTCCTATTAGTTCATTGGTATATTTGTCATTAAACTATAAAAGTTGTGAATTGTTAGTTGTTAGTAAATTGGTACATTTCTCAATTTTAATTATAAAAAATAGGTCAATTTTTTTCATTAAAGTAGTTAGCTTAAAAAAATCGAATTTTACGTCCAATTAATTCGAAAACTATTTTAAATTCATAAAAATAGTTAGATTTTTTCATTAACATTTCATTAACAAAAAGTAGTTATTCAAAAACTAGTTCGAATTAAAAAAAAATAGTTAGTTTTTTTCATTTCAAAAACTAGTTAGATTTAAAAAATAGTATTTTAATAAAATAGGTTTAAATAAAAAATAAAATTTATAACATTTCTTATTAGTTGCATTACTATTGTACTAATATAAACATATTTGTTAGAATTTAATAGTTGTTACATTTTTAAGATGCAACGTGGTAGAGCTTCTATAGATATGGGTAACCTCGACCGGAACCGAACCAATGAGATTGCGAGGAATCAGCCTAGTTCACGCAAAGGTGAAGGTAAAGGACGTGTCGGATCTTCTTCTCAAACCCGAGATGATTTTGAAACGGACTACCACCGGAGAGATGCGGATGCAATGTCCGACGAGCAACTACAACAACTATTGGCCCAACAAGATGAGTGATTTTACCAACAACATGACATTCCCGAGGTTGAAGATGAGCTCGAGGACGACGATGCAGAGGAGGAGGATCCGTCGACAACCGAGGGTGAGGGTCACAGCACCCCGGACGATGGGGAAGAGGCCGAGGACGAGGCTGGTTCATCCCAACCTGGTAAGAAATCTAAACCTAAATCTTTAGTTATGGAAAATAATTTTGATAAGGTGAAAGACAAGAAAATCGAAAAATGGTATGCACATTGCAAACATTGCCCAAAAGTGTATAGCTTGAGAATTTCCGGAGGATACGACAGTTGCAAAAGGCATCTTCAGTCTGCTCACCCCATGCAGTATGCGAAAATAGACAAAAGCAAGGGAAGCAAACTCAAATAACGAGGTTTGGAACTGACCAACCCTTTGGTAATTTCTCATATGATGATCAAAGACATTTGACTGGTATGTCTCACTTAATTGTTGAAGAAAATTTGTCTTTTATATTTTCTGATAGTCTTGCTTTAAAAGAACATGTTCAAGGTACTTTAAATCCTCAATTTCGAAAATATAGTCGCAAAATGATTAAAAAGGAAGTTTTAAGGCAATATGTTTTGGAAAAAAAATTACAAATATTTTTCGCAAACTTTGATGGACGTGTTAGTATTTGTAGTGATATATGAGAGGATACTCATCATCATTTATATTATTTGGGTGTGATTGCACATTATATTGATGGCGATTGGGAAATGCATAAATGTGTTCTTGTTTTTCGTGAATTTAATGATCGACACACCGCTGATAATATTTATATTCTGCTTGAACGTATTTTAATGAGTACAATTTGATTGATAATGTGTTTACTATGGGTTTTGATAATGCTGGTAATAATACTGGTGTTATACCTAGATTGTGTGAATTGTGTGATTCTTCTACTTTGATGGGTAGGTTTTTTCATCAGCGTTGTACATGTCATATTTTAAATTTATGTGTAAAAGAAGGGCTAGGTGTGTAGGGAGATGCTATGGAGGTAGTGAAGGGGGATTAGACTTATTTGGGCTAGTAATCCATTAAAAATGCAATGATGTCAATATTTGAGGGATAGACGTGTCAAATATTGTGTTTTTCCTAAAGATTTTTCTATTCGTTGGAATAGTACTTATAACTTAATTGTTGTACTTATTAGATTTAAGGAGCATTTTCCTTCTTTTTTAAAAGAATATGCTAACTATATTATAAACCCAGCCGACATAGATACTATGGAAAAAATTGTGAATGTTTTGGTGTTTTTTAATAATGCAACTCAAACTTTTAGTCATGTTAATACACCTATCGCAAACCAATTTTTTGTTGAAGCTGTTAATCTCGCCGACGCTTTTTATGACTTTTCTGATGCCCCTTACGTTAGTTATTTTTGTTCTTACATGAAAGAGGAGTTTTTAAAATATTATTCACATATTCCGCATATATATGTTATTGCATTTATTCTTGATCCTCGTTTTAGACTTGATTCTTTGGAGCAATGTTTAGATTACTATTATGTTTTTTCTTTTGGTCCATTTCCTATGTACGAGGATAAGCCCATAGTCCCTAAACAAGAATTCCAAGAGGTTAGTAATTTATTATATCAATTATTTAATGAGTTTCATGCACAATATGTTAAGGCACCCCCTCCCTCGACACGAACATCTTCTTCATCTAAAGGAAAATCACTTTTTAAATCTGCATTTGGTAATCTTATGAAAAAAGTAAATCAACTCCCGTTAATGAACAAAACTCGATTAACGAGCTTTCTTTGTATCTAACATTTCCTGTTGATTATGAAGAAAGGGATGACTTTGAAGTTCTAAAGTGGTGGAAGGAAAAAGAAAGAACGTTCTCGATTTTATCAAAGATGACTAAACTAGTGCTAGCAATACCAGTATCAACAATTGGAACAACCTTGAGATAACTCTCTTGAGACGCTTGTTTGCTTCCACGATTGGTTGAAGGAGAAACGTAGAACTCAAGAAGTGTGCATCGCCCCTACCCACCACTATATGAAGGAAACAACCGAAGATGGCAAAAATTCCGATTGATTATTATTTATTAGAAAATGTATTTCATGTTTTAAATTTTTCTCAATTCTCAATTGTACTACATATTTCAAATAAATATACTCTAACTTTTTTATATCCAATAATTCCTGAATTAATTTATAAAAAAATACCCGAACACGGCCCGACCCGGCCCGTACCCGATCCGCTACCCGGTAGGGTAGCCTAACCCGAACCGGACCCGGTAGGAACCCCGATCGGTTCCGGGCCTCAATTCCCCAAAAAAGCCCGGTCGGGCCCAGCCCGAGACCCGGCCCGGACCAGCCCAAGTCCATCCCTAGCACACGATCCCAATTTCAGAACCCACTGTAAGTCTGTAACGGATACCAATTGGCTCCCAAGTCCAACTCCCAAGTGGACCTCGACTATAATATTATAACCTGGTGGACCAATTCCAAATTTCCAATACCGCTAGTTTTAAAATCACAAAATCAAATATGAATTGTTGATCTCACAAGCTTACACGGAATAAAAATACTACGTATGCAATTCCCCTTTCACCCCCCTCAAAAACAACCCGACCAAATAAAGGGTTAGAGAAATAGTGAAGCAACATTCTTTCAATGTTCTCTTATAAAACTTAACAGAAAATGAATTAGTTGTCACATGTCAAGCAACACAAAAATAAAAACATAAAAATGTGAGGCTTATCGTACAATATACCAATACCACGTTCCCTTATTGCCAAAGAATCTTTACAGCTATTGAATAAAATTAGAATGTTATAAGATTACATTGCCCTCCCCACATTTCAGTCCTATTATTCTTAATATTATCTTCTGTGGTGACTATAACCCTCGTACACTGTCACTGTGTTGATTGCAAGGGGACCAATATACTAACCATGAACAATGATAAAATTTACAACATTTGAGGGAGTTGTGGGGGGGGGGGGGGGGGGGGATATACACAATTGTGATGTATTGATCCTGCTGATGGATGTTACATGCTCATTGCTCTGGAAGATGCTTCTGCGTTTCTGTCCTGCATCTCCCCTTCCACTGTTTCCTCCTGTAGGTTATTTAAATTCACCCCATGCTCAAAAATAGGTTCTAAACTTCATTTTATTTTTGTAATTAAAAAAGACAACCGGTGCATATTATGCCAATGCAAAATTTACCATTTGATCTTTAAACCGAGTATTAGCAAGGTAAGCTTCCAAAGCACCATTTCCACGTAGTAATTGACCACCACGTCCAGGAGCAGTCGCAGAACCTACTGCATCTTCATCAACCAAAACAGCATCTACTCTCTGGCCACCTTCCTCAGGAGCATCAGGAATCTACATGTGAAATTTCATAAGAATGATAAGAAATTATTAATTGGTAGAACACTGCCCTGATTTATGGTTTTTATGTGTACTCATGAAGCCAGTTTACCTCATACATAGCATCAGTTAATATACTTTCAAGAATGGCTCTTAGCCCCCTAGCACCAGTGTTTTTAATCATAGCTTTCTGTGCAATCGCTCTTAATGCTTCATCTGTAAAGTGTAGCTTGACCTATAGATAAGAGTTCATGTGTTAATTACAAATGCTAAGCTAAAACAGCAAATGAAACTTAAGTCAAGAGGGGTTATTTTTCATGCAATTCATTTTCCTTCTTTTTTTTGGGGGGGGGGGGGGGGGCGGGGGGGGGGGGGGGGGCAATGAATAAATGATGTGCAATCAGTCCTACACAATTAGATTCGTGAGGCACATATTTGCACACAGAAGATCTGTGGGTTGCCATTACTTGCCTTGTTCATGCTGAATAATTTTTTGTACTGCTTACATAGAGCATTATTGGGTTCAGTGAGGACCTGTAAGAAACTTCATTGTTATCTCTGCTTTTACTGTACTAAGAGAAGAGAGCGAATACAGTTCATGCAAGAACAATAAGCAAGAAAAGAAAGTGAACAGTACGTAGCAAGAAGGAAAAATATTATAAAATACCTTTTCATCTATTATTTGCTACTGCCATGTTTGCGATGTAACAATGTAACATAGCGCGTGGGATTAATGGTATTTGATAAGTGATAACAGATAACTTTCTCAAACATTATTATCATACCACATGCAAACTGAAATAAAAAGTGTAGTTTTATCTTTCCATCCAGTAAGTTACACGTGCACGCCAACGGTTTCAACAGTTAGATCATATAAGCGGTTCAGATTCATTCGCTTATTGGTATTATCTAGACATTCAAACTGTAAGATCATCTAAATGATTCAATTTAGCCTAAGATAGATGCTAGGACTTGTGAACTACTTTTGGCAGTCCCATCCATAAGTTTTTAAGAACTCCTTTAGCATTACCAAATCCATCATCATATCGTATGTAATTTAAACATATACAACAACATATGAGAGCCTTAATCTCAAAAGAGTATGGGGTCAGCGAACAAATCGACATATGATAGCGGAGTTACAAATATATATAGAAAGGAGACAAACAAAAGATCTATCTTGCACACTATGTTCTTTCTCCACTTCATCCTCTCTAAAGCCATGCTCTCATCTAACCTGAGTAGTATTATGTCATTCTTGATGACAATATTCCACATTTGTCTAGATCCCCCCCCCCCCCCCTTATCCTCCCACTCCCTCCTCTACCCAACTTTCAGTCCATCTAACAAGTACACCACTTGGTCTGCTACACACACACATGACCAAATCACCTCGAGCATCTTATATTCAATAGGTAATACTCCCACTTACCGCATGTACTTTGAGTATATGTGATAGACATATACTCCTTTCTCGATTTAAAGTTCATGCATACTTTTTGGGAAGACCCTAAATAAAGTCATCTTTCCAAAATTGGTAAAGAGAATTTCATCATCTTACTCTAGTACCTCCAAGTAATAGCAAAATGTCAAATAGTGTCTCATTTGGATCAATGTCAAATAGTGTCAAAAGTCAAAACAGACAAACAATACACTCAGCAGTAATATTTCCTCAGTACAAAGAACGCTTATGGAAAACTTGGAAGTCAAAGGAAAGGTCTGGTTTTCTTAAGCTCATATTGAGGGACAGTGAGAGTATGTATTATGTGTGTATGTGAGAGAGATCTCACTAGCTATTGCAAAAAAGTAAGATCCATGGTAACTGACTTTCAGCATTTAGGTTTTTGAAAACAAATGTTTATGATCATTTTGATATGCACTTAATTAATACTCCCTCCGTCCCACTATAATTGTCCAATTTTCCTTTTTCGTCCGTCCCCCTAAATTTGTCTCGTACCATATTTAGTAATATTTGAGTGGTTCTAATTCATTCTTACTTTATTTACACTTTATCAATTCATTATCAACCACATAACTCTACTTTTCTTAAAAAACGCGCCACTCTCCTTTGTCCCAATAATAGGGGGGCGGTGGTAGTAATAGACTAAAACAATTATCCTTTGTTTGGTTAACAAGAAAGATAGAGCAGAAAGAAAGAGTTGAAGAGTGTAAGAGAGAGAAAGGTCTGAATATATATTTTATGCATTGTTTGGTAAGAGAGAAAAATAAGAGAGACTATTAATGATGAAGAACAGTTGAGGTGAATAAATGATGAAGTTCCCTGTTTATTCTTTTAAGACAAAAGTTCCCTGGAAAACTAAAAATGATGAAGAACAGTTAAGGTGAATAAATGGCAAACAAAAATTAACAGTGCTCCCACTCTCCATGGTACATGGATAGAAAGAGCAAAAAGAGGGCAGTATACAGGGACAAGTTGGTCTAAGAGGGATCAGCCAAAGCAAGATTTTTTTACCTGAACAAGTTGGTCCTCAGTTAGTGCTGACAAACTAACTAAGATAGGGAACCGTCCAATAAACTCTGGTATGAGGCCATATGCAATTAGGTCACTGCTCTCAACCTGAAATTAGGGAAGTTTGTGTTATTCAGGATTACATGCAGAGCTTAGATGTGCTCCAAGGTTGTTTATATTTTAGATTCATATTTCCTTGTTTCCAAACATAGCAGGTCTTTGTTCTTACAGACTCCAGCAAAGTAGATGCCACAGCAGCATTAGTTACTCCTGTTCTCATGTTGGCCCGTACTGGAGCACCAAAACCAATTGAAGAATCCTTCCTTCTGCCAGATACAATTCAAAAGCTAAATCAGAATCCTCAGATAACAAAAGAAAATTAATACCTTTTGCAAGGAACTGATAGGCAAGGATGATGAAAATAAAAATTACCTCTCTGAAATGGTTTTCTCCAAATCAATGAATGCTCCACCACATATAAAAAGGATGTCTTTTGTATCTATCTGTGAGGTAGCAAATGCATTTCAAACATTTATAAAAAATGAAAGCAAAATATACCATGCTTGACTAGAACTAGATTTAGTCCAAGCTGAATTAGCATATCGATTGACAAATGTAATTGATATCTTAGAGCCTTATTAGAGAAGATTGCCTGCAGCCGATTGCCTGAAGCATTCATTTTTTGTATCAAATGAAAAACACCATATGCTTCAGATGAACGCAAAGAGGAATAACCATCTCAATCTGAGCATAGCTAACTAAAAGATACCAAAGGTTTAAAACAAGGTGTTGATTTGAAAAGAGAGACATTTTAGGGCAACTTTACGTCTTTACCTGAATATGTTCACCACGAGGATGTTTCCTTGCCCCCTTTTCAGGAACATTCACAATCTGCATTAAATAATGCATTAATACACAAACAGGGAAGCAAAACTTTACACCATGAAAGTTTAAATAGATATATAAATAGAATTTACTCCCTCTGTCCCAAATTACTAGTCCTAGATTGACTTTTCAAAGTCTTTGATGTTCATCTTTGATAGTTATTACTCCTCCATCCCCCTATCTTTGTACCATTTTACCTTTTTTGCCTGTCCCACCAAGTTAATCTCATACTTTATTTAGTAATATTTGGGTGGTTGCAATTCACTCTTACTTTATTCACACTATCAATTCTACTTTTCTAAATAACCGCACTATAATGATATCAATACAAATTACTTCATCCGCCCCATAGAAAGGTTCCCACTTTCCTTTTTTGGACGTCCCATATAAAGGTTCTCATTTCCACTATATTATATACATATTAAAATTAACAATCTTAAATGACAAATTAGTCATCAAATATTAAAAATAATACATTTATAACATCACAATTATCAACAATAACCCCATTATATTATATACATATTAAAATTATTTCTCAAAATATACTCGGACTACTCAACTACCTTATTTAATTATTGTCCAAGTAACCGTGCGATTTTGTCATGGGAACCTTTCAACAGGACGGAGGTAGTATAATAATTTAATTTTGAAATATATAATAAAATATTGGTACTTTCGTATAGAAATGCTATACAACAACATCCAAGCCTTAGTCCCAAAAGATATTGGGGTCGGCTATCGTATAGAAATGCTATAATTAATGAAAATCAATGATCAAACTTAATTAAGTTTGACTTATAAAAGTCAAAATGTGACTGTTAAAATGTAAAAATTGTAACGAAAGGAGTAAAAAAATGAGCATATATGATGTCCCTCATTATGTAAATCAACAAGGGGAGTGGATACCTCCAGGACTTGTGAATAAACAATTAGACAATAGACACACAAAGTCACAAACTAAGAAACACGGAAACGCTTCCTTTTGGCATTTTGGTGACACTGGAACGTTTTCAATTTTCATACACCAAAAGATGTAAACATAAATCCATTTCCGGGGTGATTGTTTAATTTTTATAAACATGGGAAACATGTTGGGAACTTGGGACTAAGGCTTGGATGTCGTTGTTGTTGTATGGGAAATGTGTTCCGTGATAAATAATGTTTCAGTAACTTTGGCCCTTAATTACGGGTTACAGCTAAAATTAGAAAATCCGAACCTGGGATTATTTAGATTTAGAGCTAGTATTAGTACTTCTTTCATTCTTTGTATCTCCTATAAAAAGTCCTAATTTCCAAACAGAGCTTGTCTATCTTACAAAAAGTCAAAAATCAATGATATGATCTGCGGCTAACGGGTGAATGGTCTCCTTCAGTTCTTCCTCCAACAATTCTTCATTTGTCTCTATTCTTTGAGCTGCCGCTCCTCTGCCCCCCTGGGCGTATTCATTTGTCTCCAACATTTTTGTATCTTGTATTTTTCATTCCATTTATTTTTCTTTTGCTCATAAATGTGCTGACCTATTGTTCTAGAGTAGTAGACTGTAATAAGACTTTAGCTATCCCAGTTTTGCTTTATGATGCAAGGTCTATATACTTATATAGTACTGGAGATGAGTTGGTGACTTGCTGGACTCCATGTTAAAGACTTTTAACAGTAATTTATTTAATCCTTGCTGGCGAATTAGATGGTCTTCCTGAACAGGCTTTTTATTTGGTAGGGATTATCAATGAAGTTACCACGAAGGCAATTAACTTAAAAACTTAGAAATTTAAAAATAGTGAAGGATTGGAATAAATGACTTTAATACTTTGTGTACTAACCCCTAATAGAATTGTTCTTGGACAGTGCAGTAGTCTTTCTTTTTTTACTTTTTATATAAGGCTTGAGATTATTATGATTTTTTTATACTTACACACTTACGCTACATTTTTGTATCTTGTATTTTTCATTCCATTTTCCACATTTTGCTTTTCCGGTTAAGAGTTTCTGTGCTACTTAGCACACAAAAACATCACCTTTACTTAAGCATGTGTAAAACTTAAGGGCATATTCAAGCACATGAAATGAAACTGCATCACAAACTGAACTTCATTATTACATTTCTTTAAGTTCATGATTGACAGAAGTAGATCCTACTGGACATTGAATAATGAAAAGCAGGTAGTTAACAAAGGGACTAGTACTTACAGTTCCTTCAAGCATTTTCAGCAATGCCTGCTGAACTCCTTCACCAGAGACATCTCGGCTAATATTCAGACTCTCTGCCTTCAATTTAAAAAAAATAAAAGGATATGAATAGAGGTACATCAGATAGTATAACATTTAATATAAAGAGTTATGGTGTTAAGGTGGGGCGTACCTTCTTAGTTATCTTATCAACTTCATCAATGTAAATTATCCCTTGTTGTGCTGCTTCTACATTGAAATCAGCAACCTTCATGCAAGATTTGAAAGCTCAAACATTTGCTTCACTTATAAGTAAGAGTCAAAGCACTAAGAGCAGATAAGAAAAGGTTCAAAAAGAAAGGATGAGTTCATGAGACTACAAATATATGCAGTGGCCAAAAAGCAAAACAAGTATTAAATAGTTTGCCATCCACAAAACAGCAATCATATAACATATGCATATACTATACTTATTACTGTTGTTTATAAAGATAGTGCAAGTACGGATAGTCGGTAAATCACTTTGTTGAAGAATAATGAGAGTTCAAATTCATGTTTTCTAAATAACACTAATGTGAAACAGTAAAAAGTGAGGAATGCAAGGTCGCTTTGATTGCTTAAAGATAAAATGTGATGCTCCCTAAATGCATGCTATGGGGCGAAAAGTGAGTTTGTATTTGAGTACTCCTAAAGCATAGGGGTGAAAAGAAAAGTGAATGAATATGTGCCGTTTAGAAACATTTTGTGGTATTCAACATTTACCCAAAAGGTAGCTATGCACCAACTAACTAGTCATCTAATTGTTCAAGCCTATGGGAAATTAAGTGAATATCAGCCCCATCAGACACGTCCAGAGCAAAGGCTGTATTTTTATAATAGATGGTTAATGGACTTCTTTTACTTGAAATAGCCTTCAAAAGATCATCAAATGCTGAAATGAAAAACAATATTATATGGATTTTAAAGAAGACTAGATTCATGATTCATGTTTCATGACTCATGAATATCTCAATATCTCCCTCACTAATCACTATAGCCAAGATAAATCCGAGAAGTATTTAAATGTATAAATGCAAAAATTCCTTCTAAACAAGTAAAGTCTTAACAGCCAAGTGTATTAAACATAATAAAAAAACAGTCAGGATATTATTACCGTAAGCAATTTGTACAATATTGATTCGACATCTTCGCCAACATAACCAGCCTGCAAAAGGTAATGGGCTTTCAATTAGAATTTAGTACAGCATGAAGCAACAAAAAAGAATTAGGAGCTATAAAAATTGCCAACCTAAGAACACAAAAAAAACAAATATGCACCATAAGATTCATATATACTTCACTCAAAGTGTAATCCTTAAAAAAGACACAGGGATGTTATATAAGGGGATGGCCTATTTCTAATTCTTATGAGAATGATGATACAATTACTTGAAAGGACAACACAATACCATAATTAAATCACAAGGGAGGCAAAGTACAGCTAGAAATTGGGACTATTTTATTTCCCTCATTCAAACATGTGAATGTACATAAACAAATGTCAGAAAAAACAAGCCAAATGGGCCTCATATTACTTCATCCCCATAGGAAATGCAGATAACAATAAAGCACGGTAGCACTTGCCTGTGTTAAAGTTGTTGCATCAGCAATAACAAGAGGCACATTCACAAACCGAGCTAGAGTTTTAGCAAGAAGTGTCTTTCCTGTTAGGAAGAAACCAATCAGAAAGGAAGTCCACATTGAGGGATTTGTTTCCTGATAGCTAGCCATAACGTTGGACACCGCTTGTCAAAGTAAAAAAATTGTAAAGTAAAAAAGAAAAAACATGCTGCAATAACAAATTAATACGCACACCTGAGCCAGTTGGGCCCATTAGTAACACGTTGCTTTTTTCCAATTCTACACTGTCATCACTATCTTCCCCTACTGCCTCTGTCCCTGATCTAGTATCCAAGCAATGAAATTCCCTCAGTAATTTTTATGTGCAATAGTATAAAAAGAAACATCTCTACTTTTAAATATGAAAGAGCTCCTACTAAGAGCACTTCATACTCCATATATGTAAATTGATTAAGAAAAATGGTAAATGGAGCATGCTGACAGTCTAGTATGCATCAAACATCAAACAAGCAATAATTACAAAGCAGTTGGTCACTGACCCCTTTTGCAAAGAAGCATGGTAGATCCTTTTGTAGTGGTTATAAACTGCCACCGAGAGCACCTTCAATTGCATGAAAGAAGAATATTAAATTAAATGAGTGAAAAGGAAGGCTTCAATAACTGAACAGAAGCAACATAAGAATCAACAGTTTCTCAGTTTCTTAACCTTCATCTCCCATATCATATGACAGTGGCAGGATAAAATCTATGCAGGAAATACTACAAGATCAAAATACATAGAGAAAAAATACCACACATTTGGTTCTATGTTTGATACGCACTATCCTCTTCTAATTCGTAGAGAAAGAATACAACATGTTTCTTGCTAATATCAGGAATAGCATACATACATTGGTTAAAAGCAGGAAGTTTCCAACTTTACTCGACAAGCATTAACAAGAACTTGCATAATGACAAGTTTGAGTTGATCATTACAAGTTTAAGTTGTAAGCCTTGAATAATTTTTTTGTAAGACAAATAATGATCAAAGGAAATAAAGAAATGACCTTCTTGGCACGCTCTTGGCCAATGACAAATTTATCAAGCCACCTACAGATCTCCTTCGGGGTGGGTAAATCCTTACCTAAATTGGACCCACCCCAGTCATTCTTCTCATCATTTCCTCCAGAAGCAGATGCTCTAATGATATTCATACCAGGAGCAAATGGTGGGCCAGGAGGCGTACGCACAGCAACCCCATTTTCAGGCGGCTGAGAGGAGTTCGGGGGCCAATTCTCAGGAGGTTCACCGCTGTAGGACTTCAGAGCCCCCCAGAAGAATGACCTGTGACTCCTGTGAGCCTTTCCGTTGAATTCAACAGTAGCCATCTTGTTTCCGGAACTATTGCCCCTACCATTTTCATTGACCCTCTCAATCTCAATGAAGCTTCCTTGAATGGGTGACATGTTGTAGGCGGTCTTACACTTCGGGCAGATATTTGGTGCAGGATTAGAACCTTCAATTTTTGAATCAGTGCCATCGTTATCAGCTATAACGTCAGTAAGAGAGTCAGAAACAAGGAGGGGATTGCGCTTGGTGGATATGAGATCGGCGAAATTGGAGCAGCGCGAGCAACCAGCCTCCGCCCTGATCCGCCTGGTTGGCTCAGAGAAGGAACCAGCGCTGCCCCACTTGTATCTCTCCTGCGCTCCCATAAGTGGCCCACGGCGCTTGAGGCAGTTTAATAATCCCCTGGTCTTCCGTTCATGATAAATGGTGTAGTTGGAAGAGGAAGTAGATGCCGTGACCGTCGCCGCCGTCCTTCGACCTGAATCGACGGTTAGAAGGGCCGTGGTTCGTGACTTGTTCAACCTCCATATTCTGGACATCGTCTGCGTCTACGGTTTCTGTATCAATCAATCCCAGTCCGAAAAAGGAAATGTGGATTTCTTTCTGGATAACGCAAACTGTTCTTTCTCGGAAGAATTCGGATAAAATGGAAAGGCGGAAGTATGATTGGGATCTGGGACTACGGTTTAGAAATTATAAAATCATTGCAGTCTTGCTATTTTTATTGATAAATAAAATCTCTTTGGTGCAAAACTGCAAATCATCAACGATCATATAGGACATTTCTACTGAACGAAGCTGAACTGATAATTCATTGGGAAATGCTACCTTGTGATTAGATACAGTGTGGATCGGGTAGTCACGACAAGATGTGTTATACTGTTACTTCCTCCATAGTCCATACCAAGAAGCACGCCAAGAAGCATCATTTTCAATTTTTACTTTTGTGGTCAAACTAAATAAATAAATAAGAAATAATCTCACATTTTTCACCTAAGTTTAAGAGCCTGTTTGGTCACACTAAAAGTGGCTGAATTGGTTGATTCTGTTTAAATTTATGAAATTCTGGTTGAAGTGACTGTATTGGCTCATTCTGCTGATTCATGAAAAAAATTATATTTAAAATATTTGTTATTAATAAATTAAATAAAAAATTATATGAAAAATATCTAAAATGATCCTCTACATTAACTTCAACCAATACAGCCAGAAAAGTAATTTCAACCTTAATTTTTCTACTTATTACAAAATTCGGCGCACGAAATCAAAAGTTACGGTTTGATGAAAAAGCTGACTGATAACTTTGATAAGCTGAAAAAAGGGTCACAAAACGGACTCTAAGAGCTATCTCCCATTTCTTTTCACGGAATATAATTTTGACACATCATATAATTTTGAAAGTGTCAATGAAATTTCATCTTCAATACATACTTTCATGAGTCACGTTAAGTTGACGTGGAATCACAACTTTCAAAAGTAGAAGTAATAAGAAGGAACTTTAATCCTTTTAATAATATTCTCATCCCAAACTTCTGAAATATGTGTAGGTTCTCAAACTATTTTTTCGCCGACCGTCTGTTTCGTGAAATTTGGCGCCATCGTTATAGGTTCAGGGGAAACCATCGGTGCTGATTAGGTTCCCGTTGATGTTGATTCTGAAGATCGCACACACCTGGGATCATCTTTGTTGTGCATTTTTGCGGGAAGAAAAAGACTGGGAGACGACCAATTCAGTTGGTGATTGATGGTTTTTGGTTTCGTAACAGGCTAAAGGTCGGAGACTGAGTTTGAGTTCAAGATGTTGCCGCTTGAGTTTGTGATTTTTTTAGACAATGAGAGTCTACTTCGTTGCTGAGGAATTCTTGCTGCTATTGATCTCAAATGAGTTTTATATTAAACTCAAATGAGTATACGCCTAAAACGAATAAACATACTGATGGAGTATATGGCCCAGGGACCCCCGGCCCTTAGACTCCTACTACTCTAATCAAGGCCCAATGGGCCCAGGAAGCACAACAGGCCCAAATCACAACACCCCGAGTACCAAGCAGCCAACAATACACACTGGGGGTGCCTTCGGCCCCTTGGCCGAAGGCTCCTGATACTCACAGAAGGACTATTTTCAGCATACGAAGACACTGGGAGAAGACAGTAAAAACAACAATCCTTGGCACCTGGAGCCCTCGGCACCTAGGGTGCCCCCGGAAGGAAGAGCCTTCGGTCAATCATCTACGGCGGAAGGCTTCTCCTCGACAGAATCTCCCACCCACATGCGCTGGATCAACGTACCAAGTACAAACGTCACATCCAACCACCGCATTTAATGCGGCCACATGCGAGTGCCAGTGCCACCCCGTTGAGGTGACCCCTCGACCACCAGAATGATGACATGTGTCCCTATCTGGCATTTATTACTACTATAAATAGCGCCTCTTTTCCCCATTTGTAATCCAAGCTAAACTCGCTCACTACATTCTCAGCAATATACTCTCTCTCTCTTACTTTTGCTATGACTTCTCTCTAGTTACTCCCCGCAGTAACCCTTCAGATACATACCCCCGGGTAGACTATCCATCATTTGGTGCTCTCGTTGAGAGGTCGAATAATCAAGTAAGAAACCCTTCCCCTCGCCGAACACAAAACACCTAGCGAAAATGGTGAGAACAACTCGTGCCAACTTCAAGAACGTTGAGGACAGGATCATGGTTGTCATGTACCAGCTTTGCCATCTTCTCAGCGTCGTGGGCCCTCTAAAGACGCCACTCCTCTAGCCTTCGGGCTTGTTCACCGAGGGCAATACAAGCCTGGAGATAATAGGGGAGTCAGGACACCATACTAATTACTCTAAAGAAAAGCGAAAATAAGGGAGACAACTCACAGTGAGGGAAGACCGGAGGATCTTGGACTCGAGGGCTTCGTCCTCAAGTTTGCCAAGGGCGCCCCTGTCGAACGAGGGGGTAGCACCCCAGAGGAACTCTATCGGATGTATGGTCCCCCTCAGAAGGGAAGAAGGTGTGTCCTCCCGGGGTAAGCCCACCTCGCGCCTCTGTGCCGAAGGGGGGCCAGAGGTAGTGGTCTCCGCCACAACGTGAAGCCCGGAGGCAGAGTCCTCCCCCACGACCACAACCAGAGGGGTTTTCTTCTCAGCATCCCCTCTCCGGGGTTTCTTCCCTTCAGGACCCAGGCCTTTGCCTACTGGCTTCCTCTTGGCAGCAGCATCAGCAGGGGCAGTAGCCGAAGGTTCCCCAACTTTCTTGGGGAGTGCATCGAGGGGTTTCTGGACGCTCGTGTCCTTCTTCTTGGGCTCCTTCGTCGATTTCTTCATGAAGCCCGCGAAGTTTTTGAGATCCATTTCAGCACCTGCAAAATAAGGCAAACGAATGAGACCGGAGGGTCAAAAAAGAAATTGATCTACGCAAAAATCCTAAGCACAAAAGGCGGAGCCTTCGGAAACCTACCTCCTACAAAATGTTCGAGGACAGGATACTTAGCATCCGTCTCCCCTAAGAAACGAAAACGGCGGAAGCCCAGCCCATACAGATCATCGTCGAGGGTAAGCTCCTTGACCATCATGTGCTTTTTGCGCCCTTCGGGGATAGCAGAGATGATCTTCCCGGCCTTCTCGAGGGAAGCACTCCCCACCTTCAGGTGACGCCTGAAACGATCCCGCAGCTCCCTCGGGAATGGATTACCTGGCATCTTCACGTAACAGAACCGGTCCCTCCAGCCCTTGTGGGACGAGGGTACATCGTCAAAAAACCTCCACGGGGCAATCTGTTGAAGGTTCGCATAGCCTTCGGAGTTAGCATGCCCCCCACCCCCGGCACAGGTTGAAGCTCTGGAAAAGAGGTCCAGAGTGGGGGCAACCCCCCTGGATTCACAGAGGTGCAGGAAGGCCGCGATATACGAATGACTATTTGGGGTAAGTTGGCAGGGGGCTAGGCCAACGTACCTGAGATACTCCAGGAGGAAGGGGTGCAACGGAAACTGGAGGCCCATTGAGACGGAGAGGATGTGGACTGCGAAGCACCCCTCGGGAGACTGGGAGAGAACGTCACTCGGACCCGGCTCAACCACGTCCGTTAAAGGCCCCACGTGCAACTGCGTCACGTAGCAATCAGCCCGATCAGCCCTCAAATTTATCGCGAGGGCAGCAGTATTCAACCAGGAATACCCCTCGGGAATCCCAACCGGTTTCCCTTGGTCAGCAACACCTTTCTTCTTGGAAGCTCCCGTTTTTATCGTCTTCTTCGCCCCGGGGGCTACCCTGAGGGGCGTGGGGTTCAGGGGCCGGGAGGTGCTGGCCTCACCCGCATTCCGGGGGGAAGGACGGCAACAGTAACCCTCGACCTCTCCTTCTGCTCCTCCTGCTCAGTGACTTGAACGGCGAGGGCCATCTCCTCGTCTTCGATCACCTGCTCGAAGTCCTCAACTTCGGCTTCAGCAACGAGGTCCTTCTGTACCTCTATGGCCATTGCGGCATCATTCCCGGCCGAGGGTTGCTCACTCGTGGACTCCACGTCTGAGATGCTTTCCTCCTCCATCGAAGGCTCCCTCGAGATGTCTTGAGAATCGCTTTGTGAAAACATTTTTTATACTAAATCGAGGGTTCGGAGGGAGATTCTAAAGGCTCTAAGCTACAAACACTTAATCTAAGGCCGGGAAGCGAAGTATGCAAGAACTGCCAAGAACGGAGCAAGAACTGACCTCTGAGAACTTGTTTTGACCGAAGGCTGAAGTTTCTCTCTCTAGAAAATTCGGCAGAGCTCCGCTAACTACAATGATCGCACAAGAAAAGCGGTCCTTGGTCCTGGGTATTTATAGGCACCCAGATCCGGGCTTGGGCCGGAAATTGGGCCCCCGATGGAAAACCATCATTATAAACCGTCGAGTTGCCCAATCTGTGACGCCTGCCCACAGGCAGCCAACGAACGCATGCCACGTGGAGGCCCCCCTCCAACGGCTATATTTCCGACGTTACATCTTCCAATGGCTCTATTACAACGGCTATATTCTGGGAACCCGGGCTATCTATTTCACTCCACTTCATCCAGAGGAGCCGCCGGGTACACTTACCCAGTGCTCCCGACCTGTGCCCCTCATACTACATCGAGAGTGCCTTCGGACTCACTCCTTCAGAAGCCCACTAATTCACAACGGACACACCCCTCGGGGACACTCAGTCCTCAAACACATGGAAGACCACGTAACCCCCAGGGAGCACACCTTCATCAACAGTTACCCCCGGCTACGCAACAAGGAAACCCCCTGGGGTACCACGACCCTCAACTTATCATCTACATTCATCGCGCCCTCATTCTCATGAATTGAGGGCTCCCCTTCGGCTTCCCAGGATAACAATAGCGAGCCTTCGGCAAATCAACACACGCGCCCTCAGACAAGGATAGCCTTCGGCAAGAATACTGCCACTCATTTCAGACCAGGGTTTCACCTTTTCGGCTCATCATTGGGGGAATTCGGTGCACTCTTTTTCCCTAATTGGAATTTTTTCCCACAGGGTTTTTTCCAATGAGGTTTTTAACGAGGCATCCCCCCCAAATGAAACGAAAAGCGTCACCCCTCGGCTTCATATTGCAGGCAGGCACTACTCTACTCGTTTTCACCACTTTGCAAGTGCCTCAAGGAGTGAGGGACTGGAGAACCCCTTCGGGAAAAATCTCAAAATACAAAAAATATCAAAAACTCCCACAACGACAAACATGATCCCTCAAGTCCCGGAATGTGGGTAACTGAGGGACTGCCCTCGGCTGAAACATGCACACAACGAACTACTCACAAACTTTACAAACTACAACGGAACAACGGCAGAGGACAAACACAATTACTCCTTTTTCCCTCAAGTACCTTTCGGCAAAAGGAGTGAGGGACTCGTGATGGAGTATATGGCCCATGGACCCCCGGCCCTTAGACTCCTACTACTCTAATCAAGGCCCAATAGGCCCAGGAAGCACAACAGGCCCAAATCACAGCGCCCTGAGTACCAAGCAGCCAACAATACACACTGGGGGTGCCTTCGGCCCCTTGGCCGAAGGCTCCTGATACTCACAGAAAGACTATTTTCAGCATACGAAGACACTGGGAGAAGACAGTAAAAACAGCAGTCCTCGGCACCTAGGGTGCCCCCAGAAGGAAGAGCCTTCGGTCAATCATCTACGGCCGAAGGCTTCTCCTCGACATAATCTCCCACCCACATGCGCTGGATCAACGTACCAAGTACAAACGTCACATCCAACCACCGCATTTAATGCGGCCACATGCGAGTGCCAGTGCCACCCCATTGAGGTGACCCCTCGATCACCAGAATGATGACACATGTCCCTATCTGGCATTTATTACTACTATAAATAGCGCCCCTTTTCCCCATTTGTAATCCAAGCTAAACTCGCTCACTACATTCTCAACAATATACTCTCTCTCTCTCACTTTTGCTCTGACTTCTCTCTAGTTACTCCCCGCAGTAACCCTTCGGATACATACCACCGGGTAGACTATCCATCACATACACAAATGTTTTTTTGAATTTTTAGATAGGATACTCATTTTGTACGTTATGTATGCTCATTTGTTACCGTTGTTATGCTCATTTTAAAAATGTCATATAATGCATATTTCAAAAGTATAATATTACATTAGATTCACATATTGAAATTCATAAGAGTTGATTGTAGATATAATTTGAAAATTTTTTTATAAAAGAAAAAATAACAAAAAGAAAGTGAATTAAAAGTTATGAAGCATAGATCATGATGTTCAACACTAGACTCCTAATACTCAACATTATAAGTCTGGTGCTCTTTAAAAGTTCATCAATGCTCATTTAACAGAAATCGTGACTTTCATCTCAATAGAAGAAGTTTGATCCCCAATGAAAATGTTGTGATGTTGAGGGGCGTAGCTAGGGGAGGGCCAGCCCTGGCCCTGGCCCATCCCAAATTTAAAAAATGTCTAAATTTTTAGTGTAAAAATTTTCATATGAAATTTTTTTCAAAAATATTCTTTGTGCCGGCCCAGTCCGGCCCAGTGACCTGGCTCCGTCCCTGGTGATGTTCAACTAACAAACCTTACGATTTTCATATCAATACGCATTTTGTAAGTTATGTATGCTAATTTGATACTAATGTTATGCTCATTTTTAAAATGTCATATCAATGCATATTTCAAAAGTATCATATTTCATTTTTTCTCCCAAGTACACAACCTACCAAAATCAGTGGGGCAAATGACGGGGAACATTTGCCAAGTTTTATTAATAAAAAAAATAAACATAAAAGGCAGGGAACATTTGCCAATTTTTTTTAGTCCCATTGAACTCATCTGGACCAGGAGCCCCCTTAGGATTAAGATCCCAAACTACTTTTTTAACCTCATTTTCCTCAGGTAGCTTAGTAAGCACGTTATTATCATCATTTGTAATAATCTGGGGTATAAACTGCAGGATTTGGTAAGATGCAACCTCTATCTCAATAGAATATAGATTTTTTTTTTAAAAAAAGGAAAAATTGAAAATAATAATCTCTACTGTTGCCGTTCCGCTACTAATAATCCCAACTATCGATTATTCTTGGGTGGTTCCAACTACAGGGACCATTTTCCAAAAAATAGTCCCTAACCTGCAATAACCTGATATAGCAGATCAAATTTAAATGTGAACTATGCGTAAGCTATAAATAGTTCCAATTATAGTCGATCTTCTTTTATTAATCCTAATTATCAACTCTCAATTTTAAAAAATATAATAATGTTATTATAAATTGCCAAATTAAATAGTTTTAAACATGTAAAAATAATTATGAAAATTCTAAAAATGTATCGAAGTTAAATAAAAATATTTTTAGTCATTTTTTATTTATTTTCACTAAAATTTCATTTTTTCCCCAATTTACTTTTCCTAGTTTTGTTAACATGTTAAGATTTTGTATTATTTTCCCTTATTCAATTTTACATTTTGTGTTTTCAAAAAGTATATTGTGATTAAAAAAATTACGATTTAAATATTTATTCTTGATTTTTTCATGAAAATCAATTTTATTAAATTGTTATGCTATCTTAATTGTAAAAATCAAAATCTTTATTTTTTCATTTTTAGTAGTTTTTATTTCTTTCTATTTTCTTTATTTTATGTTATTAGATTCTATAAATTATATGATATAGTTTATCGTTGACTTCTAGTGATTTGGGACATAAGATTTTGAGGTTCTGGCTATGTTAATGAAAATGTATTAATATTTTAATTTTAAGCGATACCTTTTTTTTACATATTTTACAATTTCCATTATATCATTTAAAATTAAAATATTATTACATTTTCATTAAAAATAGCCAAAACCTCCCAAACCTAGGCCCCAAATCACTAAAATTGAACGATAAACTATTTCATATAATTTATAGAATATAATAATATAAAATAAAAAATAGAAGAAATTACAAATACTAAAATGGATAAAATAGAGCATTTAGATTTTTAGAATTAACATAGCATAAAATTTATATAAAATATATTTTCATGAAAAAAATAAAATAAACTTTCAATCATAAAAAATTTTAGTCACATATTAATTTTTGAAAACAAAAAATGTAAAATTGAATAAAATAAAATAATACCAAATCATAACTTGTTAACACAACTAGGAATAATAAATTGGAAAAAAGAAAAAAAAAACGTAGTGAAAATAAATAAAAAATGACTAAAACTGTTTTATTTAACTTTGGTACATTTGATGAATTTTCATAATAATTTTTAGGGAGATTTCCCAAAATAGGAGTAAATGAAGTTTGAAATTCCAAAATAGGACTACTTTGTTTTTATTCCCGAGATGAGATTAACATGACAGTTGTTGAGGGTAAATCCCGTAGATCCGAAAGCCCAACACGAATTTTGGATATATCAGGAATGACACAGAATCAAGGTGTATAAACAAAATATAAAAGATGAACTCACTAATACTCGAAAGCCCACTTGTATTAATTAACCAGTCTGATTACAAGGAATTTCCCGATCGGTAGGTCGGAAACAATACTTTAATACAAGAAATAAGAGCAATGATGCTATTCTAGAGCGTGAGTATTGAAATGCTAACCCTTACAATGACTTAAAACCTTCTATTTATACTAATGGAGAGCATGGGCTGCCCTATGCTGATTGGCCGTTGTTCCACCGACTTGGTCTCCCATGTTTCCACTTGCTGATGTCACAATCTGGCATTAATTGCACCCGGCCACTTGCCGGTTGGCCGTTGCTCGAACGGGATGTTGGGCTATGTTGAAGATGCTGTCAAATTGGCCCAAGTATGATATATAGTCTGAACCCCGTTCGGTATGTCTTCTTACTGGGCCAACCCTTATTTGGGCCGAATCTCGTTCGTCATGAATTCTACCTTGATTATCTCATCATAGGGTGATGGGCCCTTTGCTTGGGCCGGGTATCTTGGGCCTTCTTGATCCGGGTATTGGGCCTTCTTGATCCGGGTATTGGGCCTCTGGATCAATATCCCAACACAAGTCCCCCACTTCCGATGTCTCGAACGATAGTGAGTGCATTAGGAAGTATGTACCAATGTTGTAATACTCCGAATGGCGATCGGGGTACAGAAGTAATCAGTTCTGTTGGTCCCGGTTATACTGGACACAGTCTAGAGGGGGGGGGGGGTGAATAGACTGTATTGGTTTTTAGCTTTTTAGACTAAGTACCTGATTTACAGAATAGCCTGTTCTGTTGAAGGAACAGACTGGCAGCGGATGGGGTTCTGGTAGGGAGTTCTGTTAGCCTCAGAGAAGCAGTAGGCAGTGGGCCTTCTGTTAACTCGTAGAACAAGTTCTGCTGAACACAGATACCAAGTCCAAGGAGTTATACAGTTCTAACTAAGTACAAGTATTAAAAGTAGTAAGTAAACGACACCAGGGATTTTTATAGTGGTTCAAGGAACAACTCGTTCCTCTAATCCACTGTTCCACTAAGCTGTAAAAACTGCCGTTTACAAAGCCTTAGTCCTAGTACTTAAGAAGCACTCCACGTCTTCTTCAAGCCTAGATGTGTCCTGGGATGCACTGCCTGGCTTCCTTTAACACTGGTCCTTTCACTGAGTTTCCTTGAAGTATCACCACTTCACTACTCCAGTTATTTGGACGTCCTTCTTGTAGCAAGAAGAGTTTCTGTTGAAACTGGGGTTCCTCCAACTAGCTTCGTTACAAAAGATTTGTATGTGATGAGCTTGAAGAGTTGAAGAACACTTGGAACTTTGCTTGAGTTGGAAAGAGTATTTTTCCAACTTCTGCCTTCTCTTGTAGAAGATAATGAGTTTGAATCTCAAGGAGGCTTTTTGCTTTTCAAAGTTTGAATATCTTGCTTGTAGCAATGTGATCTTGGCAAAGTTATAGCAAAGTTATCTCGTTGTTCTTCGTAGTGTATCTTTTTATACTGAGGTTGTCTTCCCGTTGGAGGAGTAGGAGGACAACTGCATTTAATGCGCGATCAGTTGACTTGACTAGTAGAGCCCGATAAAGTTGGCGGGTTACTATTTTGGGATAAAGTATTCCTGACATTGCGGCCAATCATCTGCAATTACTCTACGTAGCATGGGGTGCATTAAATGAGCATTTAATGCATGCACTGTAGCTCTTCCGTTTCATACTCCTAGCCGTTGAAGGAATCTTTTAGTTGACTTCCCGGTTCTTTGAAAAACTTCTAAGTGTCAGACCTTCTGGTGTCTTTGTCTGAGAGTAGAACAGAGGAGGCCTGGAGCACTTCTGTTGGGAGTATCCAACAGAGACCCAGAAGGGTTTCTGTCAGAGTCAAGACTAACAGAGATCCTGAGGACTTCTGTCAGAGATCCTGAGGACTTCTGTTCTGAAGCAGAGAACCAAAGGTCCTCTGTTTCAATAAAGTCTTAAGAGGCACTTCTGCTCTTGAAGTCCTTCTGCTCTTGAAGGTCTTCTGTCAAGTCGAATACATCTAAGAACTTTACAAAGGAAAATCCTGATACATAATTTCTAAAGGGGTACTCTAAAGTCCTAATTAATCTAGCATCATCAAAATCTAATTACAATTATTCCTTACAATTTCCCCCTTTTTGATGATGCCAAAACCCTTTAACTATTTCCAGAGAAGTGCCTTCACCATAAAAAAAGTTAAGTTTAAAAACTTCCATTAAAATTTTGGTGGGCAACTTGGCATAGGAAAATAGTAAGAGTACAATACATTCAGATAGCAGAAAATATCAGAAATAAACAAACACAAGCAGAAGGCAAAAAGACAAGAATTTGAGGAAAAGCACTTCAAAGTAAGAAGGCAGAGATGTGATTTTATTAGATAGGTTTTACAGAGTTTAAACCTTACACATTCTCCAGATTAGCTGCCTGTAGAGCTTCTTCCTCTAGTCTTTGAAGCCTGAGCAGTTCTTCGTTTATTTCAGCTCTGATTTTGAACAGATTGCCAGACCTTTGATAAGATGCCCATATTGGAGAAAGCTTACAGTCCAAATAGTTGAGGACACCTTCATGTATGGTCTTTCCTGGGACAATGTTCTTCTTGTACCATTCTTCTGCTTCTTCAAGTGATCCTCCATACCTAACTCTGACAACGCCATCTTTGTCCAGATAGAGGTGTTGTTGTTGGGTAGGAGTCATTTTAGCCTTCATCTCTTCAAATTGAGCTCTGTCAATGTTCTGAGAGCCACCCAATCTCCACTCAGTGAAGTTGAAAACTTTCTTCTTCTTGGTGCTCTTCTTTACTGAAGATGGGGGTCTAGGTATGCCTGCTGCTCTCTTCTTTTGTAGGGCAGCTTCAAAATAGGGAGCCGGATCTACTGCAGGCTCACCAGAGGAGGGTGCTCTGGTAGGAGTTCTGTGAGACCTAGGCCTGGTCTGTTGAGGGTCCTCTTCCCCCTTTTTGGCATCATTCAGATCTTCAATCATGAGACTGATCTTCTGGAATTCTGAGGCCTGGGTTGAGGCTATCTGCTCCAGGGCCTCTGGTAGTGTCTGGGTGACAGAGGTAAGGCCTTCAATCAGACCCTGCTGCTTCTGTATTGCAGAGAAGATGTCCTTGTTATTGGCTTCAAGGAGCACCATCTTCTGATAACGATCTCTGTCAGTGGACAGAAGTGCATGAGCCTGTTCTTGATGCACTCTGCACATTGCCTCAATGGAGGTCAAGTGCCTCTCTGTCCTGGCATCAGATTCCTTCAGAGCTTCAAGATGCTCTGAGATATTTTGAATAGCATGGCCTTGATTCAAGAGAGTCTGTTGAAAGATAGAAAGAGTGTTGTGGATGCCTACCACTTCTGTTGACAGGGCATCAGTTCTGGCAGTTGATGAGGCTATGAAGTTGTTGAGAGTTCCAGTGAGGTTCTCAAAACGATCAGAGATAAACTGCATACCTGAGTTGAGATTGTCATTCACATGAGCAAGGTGCCCATAGTGTTTGTCATTGACCTCAATCAGTTTGTTCAAGCCTTGGAGGATCTGTCCTCCAAATTCTTCAGCAGATTCAACAAATTTGTTGAAGGGAACGTTGTCCTGTTGTCCATCTGGTTGAGGCATCTCCAGACCTCTTCCCTTAGGCAAAGGATGATGCTCTTGAACAGATGAAAGAGATTGGACAGCCTGTTCATGTTCCAGTTGAGTCAGAGGAGGGGTCTTCTGTCTCTTGGATGTGGCTTGATAAGACTTGCTGACCATGAATCCATCCATGTCAGATGAGTCTTCATAAGAGGAGTATATGGGTATGGTGTTCCTGATGACCTTTTTCTTCTTGCTGAAGGAGGGATTGGGGGCAGTAGAATGCCTAGAATTCCCTTGAGGTGCAGAGATGGGGGAGACAGTTGTAGGGTCAGAATCCCTGAGAAACCATACAGGTTTAAGGTTTTCTGCAGGTTGTTGTGGAGGTGAAGATTCTGGAGGAGGAGATTGATGATCAGTTTCAGAGGATGAGGAGGGGATTTGTTGGGGAGAGGGGATCTGGTGCTGGGGTGAAGAGTGAACAGGTGAGGTATTCTGTTGAGGGGGGGATGGTGGAGGTGAGGGTGAACGGTTTCTGAAGGGAACAATTGCTCTGCAGGGAGATGCAATTTTCTGTTTGGGTGAATGAGAAGGGGTGGGGGTTCTCTGGTTAGGAGATAAAGGTTCAGGGTGTTCTGGTGGAGGGGTTCTGGTGCTGGAAGGAGGTGAGGGAATGAGGGGTTCTGTTGGGATATTAACAGAGGGGGTTGGAGATATTACCTCAATGAAGTTCTCCTTGAGCAAAGAAGTCCTCCACTCCTTGATATGCTCCATCATTGCTTGCCCTTCTGTCTTGGGTACAGAGGGCTCTCCTGGGTTGAGATGGGGTTGCACAGAGTCTGTTGCCATCTTTGTGAACAGCCATTCCTCAAATGCTTCAATTTCTTCCTCTGCTAGAGGTTTGACAGCCTCTTCTGAAGGTGAGGAGATGAGAATGGCCTTCCCTTTGTAGCTCGCCTTCTTCTTCTCAAGAACAGAGTGAAGGAAGTTGAGGGCAAAGCACTTTGAGACATCATCAGTCCCAACCCAGCTCAGAATGGCTTCCTCTTCTGGCTCATAATGGTCAAAATATTGGATGATTTTGGAGAGGGGTCCCATTCTCCACCTTCTCCATTCGAGAACCCGGGTAAACTGTCTGTCTAACAAGGACAGATACCCATCTTTGACAGGACTAGGGTGTGCTGTTGAAGTAGACACTCTGTTCTGTTCAGGAGATGCAGCAGAGGTGGGGATCTCTGGTTCCCCCTGAGTGTCTGCCACTCCTTCAGATTCAGAAACCACAAGTTTAGAAACCTTCTTCTTTGGTTTGGTGGTCCTCTTCCTCTTCTGTCCGGCCTTAGGGGGGGCAACAGGTGCTTCCCCTTCAGTCTTCTTCTTCTTCTTTTTCTTCTTCTCAGCAGAAGGGGCTACAGAGAGAGGTTTCTGTACCTTATCTCCCTGTTGTCTCTTAGCCTCAAGTTGAAGCTGTCTCTTCATTTCAGCCTTTATGGCTTTCTCCCTATTTGGAGAAGCAGTTAAGAAGATTACCTTGGTGTGATCCAAGGTTGAAGCCTTCCTCAAGTGTATTCCTTGTCTGAGAAGCACTTCTGAAACCAGTAGCCCATGTCCTAGCTTCCCAGAGTAGAGGCTAGTTTTTGGGTTCTTCTTCTTGATGACTTCAATCAGGGACTTCACCATGACTTGTCCCCAATTGATGTTCACTCCATGATGCACTGCATACAGGGCCTTGGCATTGGCCGTTGTGACATCATCTGTGGAGGAGTACTTGCAGCATAAACATTTGTGAAAAATGTTTATGAGCAGCTCAAATTCCTTTTTGAGCAAGTTCTTCTTGATGTTGATCTTCTCTACTTCTTCCCCTTTTCTGCAGAACTTCTTCTTGAATTCTGTCAGAGGGATGTCAGTATCCTCCAAGTCGAGTAGAGAGTCCCTTCCTTCCTTTTGCTGAATGTTGAAGATGTTGTTGATGACGTCAGCATCAATCAACACCTTTTCTCCTTGGACGACGGAGGAGATGACTTCATCCTTGAAGGATGCGTTGAGATAGAACTCAACAGTGTCCACGTTGCTGTAGGCTTCATAACCATGGGAGATGATCTTGCTCAGTTGGCATTTAGATAGACCATCAACAATGGCGGTCATCCGCTCCTTTTTCTCTGCAAACCTGGGTAGTACTTCCAGTTCGCATCTCAGTCTAGTCAAAACATTCTTTAGGAGGGTTGCCTTTTGTTCCTTTGAGAGATCGGAAAAGCTCAAGAAGGCCATGGAGTTTACTGCGGTTAGAAAGTTTCTGGAGAGATAAGAGTTCAAAAGCTTGAGAGTTATGAGAGCAGTAACGGTTTAGGTTTGCGAAAGGGGGTTTTATGGATATGGGTTAGTGGACGTTTGAGATAATTTACGGTTCCAAGATACCAATAAATGTAAAAAGGGGCGCAGTAAATAAACGGGGGCACAGTAAATTTTATACGACTTGATACCGTTTTAAGGGTAAAAGGGTAAAAGACCTTTAATAATTTACTAGGTCACCCGGTTTACAAGATTTTCAAAGTCCACCACCTTCTGTTAGATAAGAGAGGGTCTTTCAGTAAGAAAGGGGGGGGTTCTGTTGCTGAGGTGTTCTGCCAGGGTAGCGACCAGAAGAGGTTGAGGGTGAGGAGATCAACCTGAAGGTGTTGAGGGGACTGCCCTCAGCATGGAAGATGAAGGTAGTTGTTGTCCAAGCCAGCAAGGATGTAAAGACTTATCCCACTGATAAGCTCATTTCAGATCTCAAAGCTCATGAGTTTGAAATGATTGAAGAGAAGGAAGATGTACCAGAAGAGAGGACCACTCCAGAAGAAGGAAGGCACTTGTGACAGAACAACTGGAGAAAGACCTTTGAAGTCTTGCACTTCAGGGTGGTTCCAACTAGGGAGAAGTTTGAAGTCATCAAACTTGGAGAGTGAGGAGCCTGTCATACATCTTGGAGATGCTTTCACCAGGGAGAAGTTTGAAGTCATCAAACTTCTTGTTGGCTATGGTTAGTTTGTTGTCCTTCTCTTGCTCATCACCAGCTCCAATGAGCTCAAGAGTATCCCAGATTTCCTTAGCAGTCTTGCACTTCTTGATTCTGTTGAAGTACCTATCATCAATGGACTTGTAGAGGATGTCCTTGGCAATATTGTCTAGGTTGTACTTTCTCCTCTCTTCAGTGGTCCATTCTGACTTGGCTTTACTAATCATCTGGGGTCTGGTGTTGTCTATGACATGTTCAGGATTGACCTTCTGGAAGCTAGTGAAGGGGCCAATGTCAAGAACTTCCCACATTTCATCATGCAGGGCACAGAGATGTGCTTTCATCCGGATCCTCCAGTCATCAAACTTAAGATCTGAAAACATAAGATTCTTGGACAAGGAGTGATCCATTATATCAGATAGAAATGAGGTTAAACAGAAAAACAAGTGGATCTTTGTTCAACAAATAACCTAAAAGATTATTAGAACAAGGAGGCTCTGATACCACTTGTTGGTCCCGGTTATACTGGACACAGTCTAGAGGGGGGGGGGTGAATAGACTGTATTGGTTTTTAGCTTTTTAGACTAAGTACCAGATTTACAGAATAGCCTGTTCTGTTGAAGGAACAGGCTGGCAGCGGATGGGGTTCTGGTAGGGAGTTCTGTTAGCCTCAGAGAAGCAGTAGGCAGTGGGCCTTCTGTTAACTCGTAGAACAAGTTCTGCTGAACACAGATACCAAGTCCAAGGAGTTATACAGTTCTAACTAAGTACAAGTATTAAAAGTAGTAAGTAAACGACACCAGGGATTTTTATAGTGGTTCAAGGAACAACTCGTTCCTCTAATCCACTGTTCCACTAAGCTGTAAAAACTGCCATTTACAAAGCCTTAGTCCTAGTACTTAAGAAGCACTCCACGTCTTCTTCAAGCCTAGATGTGTCCTGGGATGCACTGCCTGGCTTCCTTTAACACTGGTCCTTTCACTGAGTTTCCTTGAAGTATCACCACTTCACTACTCAAGTTATTTGGACGTCCTTCTTGTAGCAAGAAGAGTTTCTGTTGAAACTGGGGTTCCTCCAACTAGCTTCGTTACAAAAGATTTGTATGTGATGAGCTTGAAGAGTTGAAGAACACTTGGAACTTTGCTTGAGTTGGAAAGAGTATTTTTCCAACTTCTGCCTTCTCTTGTAGAAGATAATGAGTTTGAATCCCAAGGAGGCTTTTTGCTTTTCAAAGTTTGAATATCTTGCTTGTAGCAATGTGATCTTGGCAAAGTTATAGCAAAGTTATCTCGTTGTTCTTCGTAGTGTATCTTTTTATACTGAGGTTGTCTTCCCGTTGGAGGAGTAGGAGGACAACTGCATTTAATGCGCGATCAGTTGACTTGACTAGTAGAGCCCGATAAAGTTGGCGGGTTACTATTTTGGGATAAAGTATTCCTGACATTGCGGCCAATCATCTGCAATTACTCTACGTAGCATGGGGTGCATTAAATGAGCATTTAATGCATGCACTGTAGCTCTTCCGTTTCATACTCCTAGCCGTTGAAGGAATCTTTTAGTTGACTTCTCGGTTCTTTGAAAAACTTCTAAGTGTCAGACCTTCTGGTGTCTTTGTCTGAGAGTAGAACAGAGGAGGCCTGGAGCACTTCTGTTGGGAGTATCCAACAGAGACCCAGAAGGGTTTCTGTCAGAGTCAAGACTAATAGAGATCCTGAGGACTTTTGTCAGAGATCCTGAGGACTTCTGTTCTGAAGCAGAGAACCAAAGGTCCTCTGTTTCAATAAAGTCTTAAGAGGCACTTCTGCTCTTGAAGTCCTTCTGCTCTTGAAGGTCTTCTGTCAAGTCGAATACATCTAAGAACTTTACAAAGGAAAATTCTGATACAAAATTTCTAAAGGGGTACTCTAAAGTCCTAATTAATCTAGCATCATCAAAATCTAATTACAATTATTCCTTACAAGTTCCCCATGCTGCGATTTGACGGCTGCCGCTTCATTTCCCCATATTCATCATGGTAATCGTCGTTTAGTCTTTTCATTAGACACGCGTTTAGCTTAAATGCTCCTAGTGACGTGTCGCTCCCTGATTGGTTCTTGACACGGCGGTTTCAAGGCTATAAATTAGCCTTTAACTTCTCAAATCCGGGTTTCGATTCTGCAATTCTCTGCGCCTTGTTGATTTCTAAGATTTATCGCAGCCTTCATCATTCAGGTATTCTCCCTCCCTTGCTTCCTCGCCTCATCCCTGATTCGGTCAAGATGAATTCCCAACAACGTTCTGATTCGGAAATGGCTTCTCAAGGGGAGGACCGTGATGTTGAGATTATCACCGTCCCTTTTGATGAAGGTTCCAAGGCAACGACGGTGGAAGTTAGGGCGGAGACAGGCGACTCTTCTAGTAGTTCTTCTTCCTCCAGTGAAGATTCTGATGGCACAAAATCTGAGGAAGAAATGGCCTTAATGGCGGTTGGACGGCCAAAAGATGTTCCCCGTCATTCCCTCGACTTAGGTTTAATTAGGGCAAGACGGCAGAAATTGACCGCCAATAATAAGGCCGAAATTCCGGCCCTAATCCCTGACCCAGTGGACTTCCGATTGCACGCTGGGCTTCATCCCCTACGTCACGCCCCTGGGATGACCGTGGTCCATTTCGATTCAGTGAGGACTGGGCTTAGATTTCCGTTACACCCCTTTTTTATTTCATTTTTTAATTTTTATGAAATTGTACCTGCCCAAGTCATGCCGAACTCCTATCGGGCAATGGCGGGCTTTATCTGTCGCTGTAAAGATGTCGGTGCTTCGCCGACCTTAGATTTATTTCATCAATTTTTCAAAGTAGCCCCTCAACAAACCCATGGGTACCTAGCTGCTAGTTCCCGAACGGGCCACATCTTATTCAAAGGCAATCCGACCTCAATCAAGGGATGGAAAGATAGGTTTTTCTTCGTGTCTATCCCGGACGGGTTGATCCCTCATAAATGGAACGCCTTTCCCCGCAAGACTCCTGACCCAGTTCTCACTGAGGAAATTTATAAGGACGTACTTGCTGTGGAGAAGGACAAGTGTTGTGATATCATGACCTACCTGACTCCCGATCGGCTGGTTAAAGCCGGGATACGTACTGCCCGTTCTCTTGGGTTTACTTGTTTTGAGAATCAAGTGCCATAGTCCGGGCGGTCCTTCCCGTGCGAGAAACGTTCCCTTCATGTTACTAGTTTCTCTCATGCTAAAGGCCGCTCGGTACTAACATTTCCCTTTGTCATTTTTCAGCTCCCAATCCAGACGCTACTATGGATGACAGCCGTGTGATCCTTGCCGGTGGGATTGGGAAGAGGAAGAAGAAGATGAAGAGGAATCCAAAAGTTGATTCACCCACCACTGCTGCTCCTCAATCCGAACCGGCACCGACCGTTCAGCAACCGGAGCCTATTCAGCAATTTTCCGGTCAGGATCATTTTGAAGCCATGATGATCGATGACCGCTTTGGTTCTGATCAACTGCATCAGTTCTCCCAACACTTCGATTCCGTTCAGGGGGAACCCTCGAACGTAGGTGGGACTCATACCGACCATATCACTGGTCAGGTCGAGCGGATCTCTTTATCGGATCCTGTTCATGAGGTGTTAGAAAGGGTTGGTTCTACCGCGAGCCAGATCTGGTCGACATCTTCCTGGTTCAACAATTTCTCCCTTCCCCAGTTGCCGGTCGAGCAGTCTGAAGAATGCCTGGCCTTGACCGCACTGAAGGTATATTATCTTTTGCGCTCCGTTTTCATTTTATTCTCTGTAATCAGTACTAACTCTCGAACGGTGCTTTGTAGATGGGTTTGTACACCCTGCAAATGCGGGAAGCCCGTCTGGCCAAGGAACGGGAACTAATCGTTGCTCAATCATCTGCTGAGCAAACCGCTGCTGCTGCCATCACCTCCCTGGAAGCCGAACGGAAGGCTTTTGCGGAGGAAAAACAAAGGCTGGATGCTGAGCTTGGTACCCTTCGGGTCCAACTTGCTGCCTCCCAAGCGAAGGTCATCGCTGCCGAGGCCGCACAGATCAAATTTGAGGAGATGCCTTCCAGTATCCCGGACGGCCCATACGAGGTGAATGTGGATTTATCTGCTGTCCGGGAAACCTTCAAAACCTCTGATGAATTCTCCATCATCAAGGACGATCATGCCAGGACACAAATCCCGTTCGCCTTTGGAGCGTACCTGACGGGTTTTCCCAGGGGGGCTGGTCGGCTCTCGGCAGGGGTGGCTCTTTTGGATAAGGATCCTGAGGCCAAGAAATGGAATGACTCCATTGTTGCAGATCTTTATGCCAAGATCGGTCAGGTCCTGTTGCGTCCCTTTATAGCCCAACTTCAAAACAATCTTGGGAGGCCGGTTCAAGCTTCTGATCTTCCCCAGGATGACATTATTCAAGCTCAATTTGAAAAATTCCAGCGAGATCTGCAACGGGAAGCTGATCGGGGTACCGGGAAAGAGCCTGAACCCCCGTCTGATGATGATGAAGACGAGGACGAAGATGGAGAGGAAATGGCCCCTGGCCAATAATCTAGATGTTTACTTTTTAATTAATCATTGTAATTCTCTTTTCTTCAAGTAGCTTGTACTTCCCGGTCAGTAGAACCGATGAATACATATCTTTTTGTTTTGCACAAAACATCTTATACTGTCTTTTTCGCGTTTATTGAATGATTGCTCACCATTTGGGATTCGGCCCGTTTTGTAGGACTTAACCAATTTCCTGACTTTATTTCTTACTTAATACTCCTAATGCCGTTCGGGCATTGGAGGGTGGTTCTGATAATTTATCAAGGAAAAACCCCCTTCTTTCTGGGACTCAGCTGTTCGGGCTTCAAATCATTTTTTAGGACTTAGCACATTCTGGTCTCAGATAATCTTTTACAACGTTGATAACCGGTCGGGCCTCAGATCAATTCTTAGGACTTAGCCATTTTCTTGGTTTTCTTCGCACTTGGGCTTCTTCGTATGTTGGTAGCAGTTCGGGCTTCAGATCAATTTTTAGGACTTGGCAGTTTTTCTAACCAGCAAGTCCCAGTGATCTTTACTAATCCTCTGTAAGCCCGTTCGTCACTCGGTAATCGGTGATCTAAGTAGGTTTTAGCCATTCCCCCGTGATCTTTACTGTTCCTATGTAAGCCTGTTCGGGGTACGTGCACAAAAATGAACCATAAATGCCCCAGATTAATCGTAACCACTTAATGCCACGTGTTGCTCATGGATTAGGGTTTTGTGCGACACTTTCCCTATTTATAGAGAGGTGCTTCCCCTAATTTCTCCTGTTGTTTCCTCACTTTTCTTTCAAGATTTCTCTCTCTAGAATTCCCACAATTCTCTTGCGTACTTTCAAGCTTTCTCTCTCTAGAATTCCCAGAATTTCTCCAGTGTTTTTATGTATTACCCCTCTAGCTCAGAATCTGAAGAGATGCTGTTGATTCGCACAAGTAAAACATCCGCTGGTAACAAGGTCGAAGGCTCTTCTTCCCAAATACCTAAACCCGCCAATCCTCAGGCAGGCAAACACACCGAACAACCACAAGATGACGAATGCCTATCAGGTGATGACGTCCAGGTCTATAACAAGGGGATGCCCGAGCGGCCACCCCGCATTCCCCTACACTTCACTCGTATCCGCAAACAAAAACAACGTCTCCCAGAAGATATCGAACGACAACTTAGCCAGTTATTGCCCCCACCAAGGGAATAGTATGCTGGATTTATTCGGCACCCGATGAGGCACCGACCGGGGCACGTGCTAGTGCACCTCGACGCTCTGACTGCGGGCTTCGCTTCCCTCTCCATTCATTTATTGTGGAGTTCTTACGCCGGGTTTCTGTACTACTCGCTCAGTTCGTGCCCAACACTTATCGCATTCTTACAGGCTTTATTATTCGATGCCACGAGTTGAGGATCACTCCAAGCGTCGACTTGTTCCTCCACCACTACTGCTATCAGCCTTACTGGACGACCGGGTACCTGAAGCTGGTAGCTCGTTCTGATCGTCAGCTGTTCACAGAAAATCTCACTCCGCCGGCTGACTGGGAGGATCGTTTTTTGTTTGTTCGGGTAGGTGATTCTCTGCCATTTCCGGATAGGTGGAATGCCTACCCCGTTCGGGATTCTCAGCCCAGGGTAGATGTCGTTCTACGCTCCCAAGCTGTGTCTTTGCGGATGGGAGGAACCCGAAGTCTCCGGAGTTTTGTCACTACTTCAAGCATGTTATCTGCCGGAATTGGTAAGCGTAGCACGATTTTAACCCGATCGTCCTTCCTTCTTTCAATTTAGCTTTGTCTCTTATTCCCCCTTTTTTGCAGGTGTGATATCTCCCATACCCGTCTGGCGTTCTATCTCTTCCGCTACTCTGACGGCTTCTTCCGGCAAAGGCAAGGAGAAAATGATAGCCGATCATGCCTCTGCGGAGCGAAACCGGAAGAAACGCAAGGGGAATGATGGCAATCAATTGATCCCGATCGACCATGTGGTTGATTTGACCGGGTCGGAGGGTGAACCCAAAAAATCTGCGCCTGCCAAAATGACAACTCCGGCTCTCTCTGACGCACCGATCGATGATCGGATGTTTGTCGAATTTTCGAACATGGGACCCAGATCAGAAGGGAGGTATCTGTTCGGGCTGATGCCATCTTCCATGTGGTGTCATACCGCGATCAAGGTTCCCCCGAGCTTCACGAACTTGACCCACTGGTCGGACCTTTTTGAAGCAGGTCACCACGAAGCACTCAAGGTACACCTTATTCTGATCCATACCTTTCTATTCTTCATTGGTTTTATCTTATCTGATTTCTTTTGCAATCTCGTTTTCAGGCCGGTGTATACTATCACAAGGCCTTTCTTGCGGCCGAAAAGGAAATGAAGGCTCTGGCCAGCGATCGAGATGACAGCCAGATCTTTCTTTCTGCCGCTCGGAAGTTAGCGGCCGATCTTCAAGAGCAGGCCAAGGAGGGCGAGAAGGCAAAAGCCGCTCTGGCTGAGATGCAGGAAAAATCCCGACGTCGCGACCGGGAGATTAAAGAACTCTGGGCCAAGGTGCGAGCTGCTGAATCTGTTGGGATCAAATTTGACAAAGCCGTTGGTTACCATTTGCCCGAACCATATACGGTCAACACTTCCCAGATTGCACATCAATCGATTGTTCATTTTCAACGGGGCAAGGGGCTGAACGTCGCTCTGGAGAACACGGCCCGACAGTTCTTGGGACCTCACCTTGGCCAATTCTTACGCGAAAGCGAAGATCCCATCAAGGCAGGGATCGATCTCCTGGACAGCACACCGGAATGGAAATCTTTCCTGGATGACCTGACCAAGAAAACTGTGAAGCAAAGTCAGGACCTGCTTCTGGAAAGGAACCTCGATTTGATCCTAGAGCATTTCCCCGAGCCGTTCGACCCTGACGAATTAGGCTTTGACGACCTGTTCGGGAACACATATGACCGTATTATGGAGAAAAGGTCCAAAACAGCACCTGATGATGCAGTGCAGGCAGGGAGCTCTCAACCTCCATCCTCCCCGAACGGCAATCCTCCAGTAGCATAGCCTTGTAATTTTTGCTTTTTTGTCCTTTGTTTTTCTTGTATATCCCGGCTAGTAATGCCGAAGAATAAACTGGACTTTTCTCTTTATCTGTTGATGTCTTTCTTCTATTTTTCCTTTGATTTTTCTCGTTCACAATCCTTTCTATGTGGCCGAACATCACTCGGCTCATGTATCTTAATGTCTGACACCTTTCCCGAGCCCGTTTTGATCCCTTTTCCGTTCGTGATCCACGGGGTCAAAACTCTTAGCTGAGGCGAATTCCTCCAAGCCGTTTTGATCATGACCACAGGGTCAAACTCTCAGCTGGGACAGGGGCTCCCTCCAAACTGTTAACCCGTTCGTGATTCGGTCATCCAGAATGATCCCACGCGTTAACAAGCTGAGGTGAGACTATCTCCCTTCCAAACCCATAATTCCGATGCATTCCGAACTATTCTCTCTGGCTCGTATCATCCATATTAGGGGTCTGAGGTAACCCTTTTCGAACTGTAAGCAAGGTCACCGGATTGGGCTATTCCTTACTTATAGCTAAAAGGGCGACTCGCTTCCGAATCAAGTTAATGACTGAGGCGAGATTTTTCAAAACCATAGTTCCGATTCCCCGGGCGGCAATCCGTACCTTATCCGAACGTCGCTCGGTCAATCCATATCTTACAGTCTTGACACCATCTCCAAGCCGTTTTGATCCCTTTGCCCGTACGTAATTACAGGGTCGACTTTGGCTAAGTTGACGACTCAGCTCCCTCCAAACTGTTAACCCGTTCATCATTCAGTCATCCGGAATGATTTTGCGTGTTAAAAAGCTGAGGTGAGAATCACTGTCCTCGAACTCCAGGCCATTTTGATCCCTTCATCAATGCGTAATTACAGGGTCAAAACTCTTCCTGAAATAATGGCTCCCTCCAAACTGCTAATATGTTCATCATTCGGTTGTCCAGAACGATTCTCATATTAACCGCTGAGGTGAGACTATCTGAGTGTCAAACTCCAAGCCGTTGGCTGAGAATGACTTTCCTTCCATGCTGTTAACTCGTTCGTCATTCGGTCATCCGGAATGATCGTGTTTACCACGGGCACCGATTTTCTGAGCCTCAATTCTTCAAGACGTTTTTGATCCCTTTATTCGTTCATAAATCTAGGGTCAAAAACTCCCTTAGCTAAGAATGATTTTCCTTCCATGTTGTTAACCCGTTCCTCATTCGGTCATCCAGAATGATCGTGTTAACCATGGGCTGTGTTTATGTGGAAGTTATGTCTCCCTCTCTCTACATTTTTTTAGAGGTGGCAACAACCGTTTTTACTGATAAAATTTCCTTAGATGTTCCACATTCCAAGTACCTGCCGGTCGACCTTCGGTATTTTGTAGGCCAAATGTTCCTGAAGCATACTTCTTACATATTTGGTAGGGGCCTTCCCAATTTTGTGCCATTTTTCCACCTTCGAGAGGTTTGCTTTTTTCTCGCTTCCTTAGCACCAGGTCCCCTACCTCGATTGAACGAACTTTAACTTGCTTATCAAAACATCTTCTTGTGGCTATGTGATACTCTTCCATTCGTGCAGCTGCCAGACCCCTTCTTTCTTCTATGAAATGCAATTCGGCCCGTAAGTTGTCCTCATTCTGTTCTGGGCTGTAATGCACCGTTCGGTGTGTGGGAACTAGGATTTCTGTTGGTATTTTGGCCTGGAAACCATAAGTGAGGGAAAATGGAGTTTCTCACGTGGCCGTTCGGGGTGTAGTCCTGTAAGTCCCCAAAATATAATTTTACTGATCAGGCCACGATGAGGAGTATTCTTCCAGTTTCTTCTTCATACCATCCATGATAGTACGGTTCATATTCTCTACTTGGCCATTCGCCTGAGGGTACGCCACGGATGCTCTGGAATGCTTGATTCCCCATTTCAACAGGTAGTTCTCAAAATTCCGGCTCACGAACTGCCTTCCATTATCAGTTACAATCTGCTCAGGGATTCCGAAACGGCAAATGATATTTTTCCAGACAAACTTTTGACATTTAACATCTGTGATGCTGGCTAGTGGCTCGGCCTCTACCCATTTGGTAAAGTAATCTATCCCCATGATGATATACTTGTTGTTTCCAGGGGCCGTAGGTAGAGGACCTAACAGGTCGATCCCCCATCTTGCGAACGGAAGTGCCACCGTCATTGGAGTGTAGAAAGTGGCAGGCCGTCCGGGGACCAGTGCGTACAGTTGGCATACCTTACATTTCCTAGTATGTGCAAAGCAGTCCCGTTGGATAGTCGGCCAATAATACCCTTGTAGGATGATTTTTCTGGCTAGTGTCTTGGGCCCTTGGTGGCTGGAACAGATACCTTCATGAATTTCTTCCATTACAGCCGCCGCTAGATCGGGTGGGAGGCATTTCAGATACGGCCCACCAAATGTCTTTTTGTACAGCTGCCCGTCTACCAATTCGAACATGGAAGCCCTCCTCTGGATGCTTTTTATCTGATAAGCATGATTTTTATCTTGTGGGAGGGTTCCGTCTTTCAGGTAGTTGGTCATATCTATGACCCAGGTAGGGATGGCATAAGATATGGCCTCGATCTGGAGCACCATGATTGGTGGGGTCGCCAATGTTTCCCGATGGGCAAAACGTTGGATATGAGCGGGGATCTCCTGTGCCCGATCATCGAACGCTGCATTTTCTAACTTGGATAGGATATCTGCTTCAGTATTTTCAATCCTGGATATTTGGTCGAGCACCACCTGTTCAAATTTACTTATCTGCTCCTCAACTATCTCCTTGTAGGCCTTCATTCTCTCTTCTTTAGCCTCATCAGTGTCGTTTACTTGATATACCACCAATTCACTATCCGATCGGACTTTCAACCGATCGGCACCCAGGGCCTTTGCATATTTTAAACCAGCAATGAGGGCCTCATATTCAGCCTCATTGTTGGTTAGCTTGAAGTCAAAGTGGATGGAATAATATGCTTTGAAACCCTCGGGCGATGTGATCACAGCTCCAGCTCCACAACCCTTGGCACTAGCTGCTCCATCCACATACATTTCCCACCAGTTATCCAGCCCATTGTTCTCTGAGTCTGTTTCTGAGGGCCGGGCGGTACATTCTGCAATGAAATCTGCCAGGGCATGTCCTTTGATAGTAGGTCGAGGCTTGAAATCCACCTCATATTGCCCGATCAGGAGGCTCCACTTGGTAATGCGTCCACTTGCCATAGGATTTCTCAAGATGGTGGCTAGTGGCTGAGTAGTATACACAGTTACCGGGTAGGTCTGGAAATATGGTGCCAGACGTTTAATGGCAGCTATCAGGGCCAGTACAGTTTTCTCTAGCAAGGTGTACCTAGTTTCCGGGCCGTTCAAAGCCTTGCTTACAAAATAGATTGGCCGTTGAACGCCATCTTCTTCTTTCAACAGTACTGTGCTCACGGCCAGGTCAGCTACAACAACGTACATATACAGATGTTCCCTTGGTTCGGGTTTTGTCAAGACCAGGGGGGAAGACAGATACGTCTTGAAATCTTCAAAGGCCGTTTGGCATTCGGCCGTCCATTCAAAGGGGTTGGCTTTCTTCATGATCTGGAAGAACGGAATAGCTCGATCGGCCTGTTTTGATATGAATCTGCTCAGGGCTGCTAACCGACCGGTCAATCTCTGCACTTCTTTGAGATTTCTTGGAGCCTCCATATCCACAATTGCCTTTACTTTTTCAGGATTGGGCTCAATCCCCTTCTCGCTCATCATGTATCCCAAAAATTTGCTCCCTCTTACAGCAAAAGCACATTTTTTGGGATTCAGCCTCATATTTGCTTTCTGCATTATCCCGAACACCTTTTCTATGTTCAGGACATGGTTTTCCTTCTTCCTGCTTTTGATCAGGATGTCATCAACATAAGCTTCCATTGTGACCCCCAGCACTTCTTTGAACAACATCCCGATCATCCTTTGAAAAGTTGCCATTGCGTTCTTTAATCCGAATGGCATGACGATATAGCAAAACACACCATCCGAAGTAACGAACGCCGTTTTCTCTGCATCAGCCGGGTGCATGAATATCTGATGGTAACCCCGGAAAGCATCCATGAAGCTCAACAATTCACATCCGGCAGTTTCATCTACTAGCAGATCGATCCTCGACACTCGATAGGGATCCATGGGGCAAGCTTTATTCAGGTCCGAGTAATCCACGCACATTCTCCAAGTAGATTGTTTTGGGGCCAGAACCACATTTGATAGCCATTCTACGTGAATTACTGGACGGATGTGCTTTATTTTCAGCAAGGTGGCCACCTCCCGCTTTGTGAATTCCCGCCGTTCGGTTGCCTGATATCGTTTCTTCTGCAGGACTGGTTTTGCATCAGGCCGAACAGCAAGTTTGTGACATATTAACTCCGGGTCAATGCCGAGCATATCTTCTGGCCCCCGGGCGAACAATACCTGAAACTTTTTTAGGACGGCAATCACGCCATCCCGGATGTCAGCCTCCAGATCTACCCCGATAGCTACCTTTCGGTTCGGGGGGGGGGGGGGGGAATCCAGGTCGATTTGTTCAAGAAGAGTGGCGGGTTCTGGGTGTGCCTCGAACTCCGTTCAGTGGGTTTCCACCTCAATTGTATTAACCCGCATCCCACGAGTGTTCATCTGTTTCAGGGCCTCTCGATAACATGTCTGGGCTGTCGCCGGATCAGTTCTGGCCACCCCAACCCCAGTGTCTGTAGGGAATTTGATGCATGAGTGGCGGACAGAGGCTATTGCCTCCAGATCTTCCAATCCCGGTCGGCCCAATATGGCATTGTGGGCATACTTTATATCCACCACCACGAACGTCATTCGGAGTGACGCTTTGTGTGTTTCATCCCCAATTTCAACCATCAATTGGATGGTCCCCTCAGCCTCAATGCAATTACCGGTGAAACTTGCCAGTGGGGTCCGTAGGTGGGTCAGTTGACTTCTTTGTAGACCCATTTTTTCGAATGATTGTAGATACAATACATTCACACTGCTCCCGGTATCGACCAGTACTCGGCGGATCAAAGCATTGTCAATACACATGCTCACCACCAGTTCATCCCTGTGCGGGCTTGGAGAGTTGGGTAAATCAGCTTGCCCGAACGTGATCGGGTCCGTCCTTCCTTTCTTCTGGGGGGAGCGGAGATGGATCCCACATAAAGACTTAGCTCGAACCTTTTCCGTTCGGCGTTCGAATCCCCTGTCTCCCCGCCCCCGAATATAACCTTGACCTCCATTCGAGGTTTCTTTCTAGGGCCTCCCGAGCCCTCTGGTTCATCCCTGGGGGGGACATATACATCATTTTGAGGCTGGGCATCACGTTGGGCATCCCGGCGCCAGCTATTAGGTTTCATGATTGGTTTCAATGTGCCCACAGCGTTTGGATCCTTGTTCACATATTTGCCCAGGTGACCTCGTCGGATCAAATCCTCAATGGCTGTTTGTAGGGCCCTGCAGGCATTGGTGGCATGACCCTTCCTGTTGTGATATTTGCATAAAACATTGTCATCCGCTCCCATAAACTGCCCAGAATCAGTCGGGAGGGGAATATTGTCCCTCTCGTGCTGATAAATGGTCGCTACTGATA
This sequence comes from Cuscuta europaea, assembly GCA_945859875.1. Taxonomy (NCBI): domain Eukaryota; kingdom Viridiplantae; phylum Streptophyta; class Magnoliopsida; order Solanales; family Convolvulaceae; genus Cuscuta; species Cuscuta europaea. The sequence goes on along the minus strand of CAMAPE010000008.1, from coordinate 5,270,634 downwards.
GGACCAGGGGAGTAAATCTCCCTTGCTTGGGAGGTATAGGCGTATAGCGGCCGCTGGGCTAGGACCCAGCCGATCGGCCATTCTGATCGGGGCAGCAGGCGCAATGACCTTATCCCTGATCATTATCTCCTCTTCTAGGGCGGCATGCTTGCGAGCCCTATCTAATACCTCAGCGTACGCTGTACCCGGATTTTTCTTCAGATCCTTGCATAACTCCCCCGTTCGGAGAGCGTTCGTGAATAGGGTAATGGCGGTATCATCCGTCATGCTTCCCACTGTCAGAGTTTCATCCCTCCATCTCTTCAGAAATTGATTGAGGGTCTCTTTGACGTTCTGCTTCACGCTGGTCAGATAGCTGAAGTGCCGTTTGGGATTGGCACTGGAAGCAAACTGGGCCAAGAATAACGCCGATAATTCGGCGAAACTGTTGATTGAACCAGGTTGGAGTGTCCCGAACCACTCCTGGACAGGCCCTCTGAGCGTGCTAAAAAACAACCGGCAAATAGCAGCCTCGGGTGCTCCTAGCAGCATGAGTCCCCCTTGGTAACTCCTCAAATGCACATGGGGATCTCCCACCCCGTCATAGATTTGGCCGGTCGGTGGCTTGGCACCCCCTTGGATGTCTGCGTACATGAGTTCCCTGGTGAAAGGGGAAGTAATTCCCAGCTGAACTGGGGCAGGTTGTACAGGCGCCCTGTTCATTTGATCCCGCATCTCATTCATCTGCCTCCTCATATCGGCCATTTCTTCCTCCTGGGCCGTCAAAGGGGGCGGTGGTGGAGCCCTCATGTCCGCATAATCCCGGTCCCAATGCCGTTGAGGGGCCCTGGTATTCTCCCGCTCGGCATACTGGAAATGATGACCAATGGGAGTTGGTCCTCTAGCTTGTGACCCGATCGGGGTTCGGTCACTGGGACTATGGTGCACTGTTGGTGGGGCGCTACGTCGATTATCCCGATGGGCATGCGAACGGGATGATGCTGTGGTTATTTCCGTGCGTGGAGTCTCCCCTGTAAAGTTGGACCCTCCTTCCTCCTCGTTCGCCATATGTTGCATGACCTGGGCCATGTCTCGCATGGCCTAAGGATTTCTTCTCAGAGATTCGGGAATCACAAAATCCCCATCGAAACGAGGATACGATCCTCGGCTGGATTGTCCCTAAGGGTTTTGACTCCCCGGGGTGTGACTCCTCCCATGACGGCGTGAACCGTCGTTTGTATGATAGGAGCTGATTCTGACCATTTTTGAAAATAGTGGTTTTTTGGATGATTTGAATGTGAAACTTTTTGTAAGTTTCCCACAGACGGCGCCAATGTTGAGGGTAAATCCCGTAGATCCGAAAGCCCAACACGAACTTTGGATATATCAGGAATGGCACAGAATCAAGGTGTATAAACAAAATATAAAAGATGAACTCACTAATACTCGAAAGCCCACTTGTATTAATTAACCAGTCTGATTACAAGGAATTTCCCGATCGGTAGGTCGGAAACAATACTTTAATACAAGAAATAAGAGCAATGATGTTATTCTAGAGCCTGAGTATTGAAATGCTAACCCTTACAATGACTTAAAACCTTCTATTTATACTAATGGAGAGCATGGGCTGCCCTATGCTGATTGGCCGTTGTTCCACCGACTTGGTCTCCCATGTTTCCACTTGCTGATGTCACAATCTGGCATTAATTGCACCCGGCCACTTGCCGGTTGGCCGTTGCTCGAAAGGGATGTTGGGCTATGCTGAAGATGCTGTCAAATTGGCCCAAGTATGATATATAGTCCGAACCCCGTTCAGTATGTCTTCTTACTGGGCCAACCCTTATTTGGGCCGAATCTCGTTCGTCATGAATTCTACCTTGATTATCTCATCATAGGGTGATGGGCCCTTTGCTTGGGCCGGGTATCTTGGGCCTTCTTGATCCGGGTATTGGGCCTTCTTGATCCGGGTATTGGGCCTCTGGATCAATATCCCAACAACAGTATTTACTGTCATCTTGTAGTCGTGCCTGCCAAATAGTTGCAGTACAGTGCATTTAACATGACAATATTTATTATAATTAATGACAATATTTTTCAACCATGGCAGTATTTTTCATACATGACAGTAATAACTCCTATTTCGGGAAGAAAAACATGCTAGTCCTATTTTTGGAATTCCAAGTGTCATTTGCTCCTATTTTGGGTAATTTCCCTAATTTTTACATGTTTAAAAATATTTAATTTGAAAATTTATAAAAATATTTTTATATTTTTCCAAAATTGAGAGTTGATAATTGGGATTAATAAAAGAAGATCAACTATAGTTGGGATTATTTACAACTTATGCATAGTTCGCATTTAAATTTGATCTGTTATATGAGGTTGTAGCAAATTATGGACTATTTTTGGAAAATGATCCCTATAGTTGGGACCACCCAGGAATAATCAATAGTTGGGATTACTAATAGCGGACAAAAAATAGTTGGGATTATTATTTTTTAAATTTTTCCTTAAAAAATCTATTGCATCAGACCTAATTTCAAATTAAGAGGTAACCATATTCCCTTATGTGTTTTTAATGGCACTAATGATTTGCATTTTATTCCTAATATTACCGTAGGAATGATAGAAAGATGTATTTGCATCACCATCTTTAAGCCACTTAATATTAGCTTTCTGCTTCCAAAATTTCTTCTCAAGCTTATATTTAGATACAAGTAGGGGCCCTGGAGTAAGCCCACTTCTCTATGTTTTCAGTAGAAGGATCTTCCTCAAAAGCTTTTTCATCTTTTAAAGCAGCAGTTTATGTCTTCAAAAATATTCCCAAAGCACTTCAAAATCCATGTTTCACAGCATTTGATGTCTTCAAAAATATTCCCAAAGCACTTCAAAATCCATGTTTTTAGGTTTTCTTTTTTTGAGATTTTGTAACTTGCTTACCAAACCTCTCATCTCCCCACCATAATTTTGGGAATTCCAGCTTTTTTGAACAACGTCCGAGAATAATGAGAAATCCACATGTTTTGAAACCTAAATGCTTTGGGACCAGTAAATTTATTAAAGGAACATTGAACCAGAATGGGGGTATGATCCGAAGGTGCACTGGTCATATGAGAAACTGTAATGTCATCAAAGTGATCAAGACATTTATTATTTATCAAAACTCCGTCTAACCTTCTCCAGGCCGTGCCATTGGATCTAACCCCTATCCAGGTTGCACAACATGAGTATGACAGCTCAATAAGATTGCAACTAGCGATGCAATTGGAGAACTCCTGAATGCTGGTAAGAATAGGTATTCCTCTTCCCTAATGCTCGTGAAAGCTTGCAAAAGCATTAAAATCACCTCCCATAAACCAAGGTTCTACCATAGCCTGAGAAATAGCCAACAATTCATCCCACAACAACCTTTTATTAATATAGCAATGATTTCCATAAATAGTAGATACCCAACATGTAAAACTGCCCTTAGTCACCTTAAAATGGACAAACTGGTCATGCCATCTAAAAACCGAAAGACCAACTGCATCAATGTCCCAAAAGACCCAATTTTTATTCTTATCAAAGGAAACCACTTCATTAAGTTCAATACTTCAATAATAGACTTATAAGAATTAGCTTTAGAAAAATTAATGATAGGCTCAATAACAATGAGAACATGTATAATCCATTGTTTAGTTACGGAATAAAGTCTAGAACTAGAAAGTTCAAGACCCCTAACATTCCAAAATAAACAATTCATTTATGCACAACAACATAAGTATGTGAGAGCCCCTGGTTATCTGTTTTCTTAGATGCATTCCTGGTTGTTATAGATGATGCTTCTGTTCCTACTTTCTTTTTTGCTTTCCTGCATGTTACTTTGGTAATTCCACCCCCTTGAATGATTCAATTTCAGACCAATTGTGTTGCCATGAATCAATGTCCACCTTGGTATCATATTTCATTATATTCGCATATTTAAATTCATAAGAGTTGATTATAGATATAATTTAATAAGTTTTTATAAAAGCAAAAATAAGGGGGAAAAGGTGAATTAGACAACATGAAGCAGAGTGATGTGAGTTTTATCGCACTAAAAATATATAGCAGTATAAGGCTAAAGCATGAGTATCATCTCCACATGGACGGAAAAAGTGAATCAAGAATTAAATAAATTCAGTGATTAAAATAAATAAAAATAAATGCAATTGTGCGAGATTTGGATTTTTGGAAATTTAACTAATACAAATAAACGATTAAATTAAAGGGTTCTTTCTAATTAATGACAGGAGGGAACGCTGATTGATTCCGAGGTAATCAGATTTCAGGGCTGATCAGGATTAATCACATGAAAATTAATCCATTGAGCAACGCTGGTCAATACTAAGTTCTTACCACTCTCACGACGTAGAGTACAATAATTTAGGGAATCGGGCTGATCTCACATGCGACAAGTTTCTAAATTATTGCAAAAACGAGCGAGCGTACGGCAACATAACCGTTACTAATCTCTTAGCGAACGATTAAGTGCGTGTGCAAGTGTCCTAGACTAAATTAGATATCTCTTAATTTATTCTATGTGTAGTTATAATCCTAGCGGCCGTTCTAGGTTACAAAAGATATCAATTAAATTATTCAAACACAAATTAAATAAAGATCATGCAATTAAACCATCAAGAAATTAACCCTTCAATCATAATTAACCCCTTCATCAATCCCAAATCCTTAATTAAAACCACTCACAATTCATAATTGAATTAACAATAAAATTGAGATGAAAAAAATTAATTGTCATTAATTAAAAAGTTGGAACTTACAAATAATCTTAAGGTTTTGAAGAACAAAGCGGAAAAGTAATGAAAAGTTCATCCTAGGCCTCGAGCTCTAAGCTTTGTAACCTCGTAAAAGGGGGTTCACGGGCTATTTAAATAGAAAACAGATCAATCCGGGCCGAAATAGGACTTCAGGTCGTGCGCTCGGCGTGCAGGAAAGGTGCGCTCGGCGAGCGCACCACCAAATTTAATTATTTTCCGTAAAGCACCTCCCCTCGGCGTGCGCCTGTCAGGCGCTCGCCGAGCGCTCTCTCCCGCGACTCCCAATTCATCTCGCTCGGAGTGCGGGTAAGGTCGCGTGGTGAGTGTACCTTTTGTCCAAATTTTCTGAAACTCTGCCACCCCCCGCTTGGCAAGCGGGCGTTGGGCGCTCGCCAAGCGCACCTTCTAACTTGACTTTTTGGTTTTTTCACTCCTTTTTGAACGTGATTGGTCCCATGCTCGATTCTTTGGTTCTTTTGACTTCAAAACCTTGTTGACCTCTAATGCTCCTGATCAATTCTCAGATGCTTCCCAACTCTTCTCGATAACTTCTCAAATGCCGATGTCGGACTTAATTCCCTGAATTTCACTCTAAAAATACCAAAAAACACATCAAGGCCTGGTAAACTATGACTTGATCTAATTATAAGACTTGTGACACCTTTAAGCTATGAAAACCATCAAAAGTCGATCTCAACACGCATCGAATGCGTGTTGAAATACGGACTTATCACAGAGATCATGATGCTCATTGTTAAGCTCGTGATGCTCCATAGATAGGTGATAGGTATAATGCTAACTAAAAGTACATTAATGCTCATTTAACGAAAGACACAAATTTCACTTAAATTACAAAAATGACACTGATTGTACGTTGTGTCCACTATACAACTGGTTGTACAATATAGGCGTTGCAACTTTCAAACCAACTTTTGGATTTGAGAAAGCATGTTCAACATGCTGACTCATTAAAATAGGGTAATCGTTTCTGATTCTAGAGATAAACGTGCAGGGTGCAGCGGCAAGATAAATTGAATTCCACAATTACACAACACACACACAGATACAGAGAGAGAACTCGATTGTCAGGCGCGCCTAACCAGACTTGCCCGTTTGAGGACCTTCGCAGTAGAATTTTGTGATGATTATTTTCTAATGTTCCTAATCAAGTCTAGTTCATGCATACCAAATTTCAGCTCAAAATTTGATCGAGAAGACAGTTAATTAAATTCGTGAAACATACTGCGCTTTATATATGTACAAAATGTGTAAACAAGTCTTGATGAGAAACATGTTTAAAAAATTTCATCAAAAAATTCTACCGGGAAAGCTCTCAAACGGGCAAGTCCGCACGGCGCATCCTGTCAGGCACGTCTGACATGATCATTCCTCTCTCTCTCCATATATATATATTAAACATGCACACTGGCGCTCACATATATCGATGGCCGTCAAACTCATCATCATTTTAAGTACCAAGGATCTAAAAGCATTCCTCGTGCATTTAAAGATTTATGTTTTCGCCAATGTATAGTTAAATTTGGCAAGACACTACATTATTTTGACCTATTTGTAAAGGATATTGTATGTCGTAGGTTTGTTGCTTTTCTGATCATTAATTTTTTAGTTTATCTAGTATTTTACATTTTCTATTCTATTTTGTTTTGGAATTAAATAAATAATAGAAGGATAATGTTTCGAGCGGATAACATTATGCAATGGAGGATTCTTTTTTCTCTTTCGAATTGAATTTTATGTGGATCCAATGTACTCTCTTTAATTGACATTTGGCAAAATTTAACTTCAGTTGAAAGAAGAGCATTGACGATGCTCTAAGTGTCAGTGTATGATTTCAGCTCATGTTTGAGATAAAATAAACCTTATATGAGGTTGGGCCGGATAAGGGCATCTTGGGCCTCTGCCAAGGCCCATAAATTATAATCCCCCAATTCTAAGGTTTTCATTTTTTCTTAACGTCCCTGATAGAGTGGAGATCCAGAGAGAAGTGAGAGCCCGAGAGAGAAAGTTATTTGAAGTCAATGTTTTTCAACCTCATACAACTACCCCCAATGGGAGTAACTGTAGAGGAAATGTAGGTTGAATTGAGCTCCCAGGCCTAGGCTTGGAAGGCCCATAAATATACTCCTCCAATCTCATTCTAAGGTTTTCACTTTTTCTTAATGTCCCTGATAGAGTAGAGATCCAAGGAGAAGTGAGAGCTAGAGAGAAAGTTATTTGAATTCAATGTTTTTCGACCCCATACACCTACCCACCAGGGGAGTAACTATAGAGGAAATGTAGGTTGGGCTCCTAGGCCTGGGAGGCCCGATTACAACATTGGGCTGTTAATGGGCTGATTACATGAATTCATTGAGTTAAGTACAAAGTAAAAGTTGCCTGTCAAAGGCCTGACCAAGGGTGCTAGGCCAAGGGTACTAGGTCGAGGGCGCCACATTGAGATGGCTATTCTTGTTCTATTTCTCCAATTCTTTGGTTTTTGAGCTTCTTTCGTAGAAGTGGGCTCGTCTGGCCGAGAAGACCAGTCGAGGAGTACGTTAGTGTTATGTTTGTTTTCTATGAGTGCGTGAGTCATGGGGTCCAGGCCTATATACTCTATCAGGAGCCCCCACTCTGAGCCGAGAGGTGTCAAGGTGAAAGGGAGTAAAACATTCTTGCACTTTTTCATTGGTCTTTTGAGTTTTTGGCCGAGGTGGCACTGAGTCTTCTGTCCGTTGTGGCTCTTTTAGGTCGAGATGCGATTTGGATTCTATAGCCGAGGAGTCATGTTTTGTAGTCGTTTATTTCCTTTGCAGATGCGAGTTTTAATGGCTTTTTGCCGAGGCGGAGTCTCCTGGTCCCTTACTCCTTCAAGCCGAGAGTGGTATTAGGTTTGATGGAGTAGAAAATGGTCCAAGCTGAGTTGGCACCCGAAGTTCCCCATGGATCTAACCTTTCTGGTGAGCCTTGAACAAGGCAACCCTATGGGGGAATCCTTGGATGAAGGTCGCAAGCTGAAGGTTATCACCAATGGGTTTTGTCTGAGGAGCACTTGACTTACAATCACCCCTCATTTTCTTTTGGTCGAGGAAGTCTTTGTTTAAACGATTTGGGGCCGAAGTGTGAAATTTGTTAGTGAAAGATGTAGGCCGTGGGAACTTGGCCGATGATGTCATACATGTCTTAGGCATGTGGTGGATGGAAACTTCGCGAGTCTTGTGGCCGTTTGATGAGTTATTTTCACAAAAATTGCCATCGGGTGTCGGGATATGGAAGTCCCGGATATCGTCTCACGGGACGGTGTATATGGAAAATCAAGTGTGAAATCAATCTAGAAATCAAACATGTAAGCTAGCCAAGTCGATGATATGATTGATTAAAGAGATTAACTAACTTGCAAAGAAAATAGATCACAACTAAACTAGAAGGGAAGCGGGGGCATACAAGCAACAACCTATGATTAAGGATAAGGGGTCAAAATGGGATACTTGAGAATATAGCATGCAATAAAGGGATAGGTACAAGTTTCCTTTCCACTCTCATGGTCAAGGGGATACTAAGGGCTCTTATTGGCCATTCTCATGGTCCAATAGAAATCCAAAGTCATGCAAAGAAGAGCAACCAACATTTCCCCCTACCTTTTCCCATTCTCATGGAGAGGGGTAGTGTGTGTGTGAAAGTGTCCAAAAGAACCCTACAAGTCTCCTTGAGAGTCCAAACCAACATCTAGGAACATTGTGGCCATCAAAGTCTTAGAAATACAAAGAGGCATTTTCACAAACACATTGTGTGCATAATATATTTCTCAAGTTCCCCCAAATCAAACCTCAAAACCTAACACATCACATGGTTGGATGTTCCTCAAACACCCCCAATCCCTAATCCAACTAATCACTCATGCTAGATTTCATATTCATAAAAGAAATATTAGACATAGACATGGAGTGAGAAAAATGGATAAGATTGTAGAAATATGACAATGATGCAATCTAATGGATTAAATGAAAGTATGAAACTAGATTCAAGGTTTGATGCAAATAATACTAAGAAATGAAGTGCAAATGAGTTTAAGGAAGCTTACAACCAAAACTAGGGTTTGCAAGAAGAAAACTCATCCAAAAACTGTGAAAGTTCGAACAAAGGGTGCTATTTATTGTTATAACAGAAACGTGAAAGACAAATAAAGAACGATCAAGAAACAACACACAGATTTACGTGGTTCACTAACGGTGTGTTAGCTATGTCCACATACAGAAGGAGGAGATTTTTATTGATATGTGAGGAGTTTTAGATTACAGATTCAGAGTTGTATGATTCCATAGGCTGCTAGGTTTAGGCTTAGAGAGTTTATAAAGTACTCTCTAAGACCTAATACAAGAAATCTAGAATAGGCCCAAAACAATAAAATAGGCCCAAAGCAGAATCCTAGCCCAAACTGGTGACTGGACAGATTCAAGGCATAAATCCAACAAATCTCCACCTTGACTTGAATCCTCTCACAATCAGACAGATGAACCAGATGCACCCCCATAGATGTCAGGTGTACCAGATGCTCTCCTCCCTTCCACCTCAGATATTGCCCACTAGGGGCAATCAGATGCTCTGAATATTTAGCAAGTCCAAACAGTGTTGGAACTTGCTCTGTGAAACTGGCTTGGTAAACATATCAGTTGGGTTATCTGCAGTACCCACTTTGTTCACCCTTATTCTCTTCTCATTCCTTAGGAAATGATATCTGACGTCAATATGTTTAGTTCTTTCATGATGTACTTGATCCTTAGCCAAACAAATTGCACTAAGACTATCACAGTACATAATAGCTTGATCTTGATGTAGACCCAGATCATTAATCAACCCTTTCAACTATATTCCCTCTTTAGCTGCTGCAGTCAATGCCATATACTCTGCTTCTGTAGTAGACAATGTTACTGTAGGCTGCAAAGTAGCCTTCCAACTGATGACTGAACCACCAAGAGTGAATACATAACTGATCATTGATCTCCTACTGTCCACATCTCCGGCATAATCTGAGTCACAATACCCAGACACTAAACATTCTGTATCACCTCCATAAATGAGACCAACATCAGATGTACCCTTAAGATACCGGAAAATTCTCTTCATAGCTTGCCAATGCTCTTTACCTGGATCACCCATGAACCGACTCACCACACTGATAGATTGTGCTAAATCAGGTCTAGTACAGACCATAACATACATCAAGCTTCAACTGCATTAGCATAAGGAACTCGATACATGTATGCCTTTTCTTCAGCTGACTTGGGTGCAAAAGCAACAGACAGATGTGCATTTGATGCACTAGGAGTATCTATGGATTTAGCTGTCAACATGCCAAACTTGGACAATACTTTCTAAATACAGCCTTTCTGTGATAAGAAAAACTTCTTCTTGCTTCTATCCCTATAGAGTTCCATTCCCATAATTTTCTTCGCAACACCCATATCTTTCATTTCAAACTCAGTACTGAACAGACCCTTCAACTTTTGAGCATCAGACTTCCTCTCTGCAGCTATAAGCATATCATCGACATATATGACTAGATAAATGAAAGAACCATTCACAGCCTTACTGTAATAAACACAACAATCATACGGACACCTATTGTAGCCGATATGCATCATATAGCTATTAAAACGCTTATACCATTGCCTGGGAGACTGTTTTAGCCCATACAAGAACTTTTTCAGCCTGCAAACATAGTCTTCTTTTCCGGGGACCTGAAATCCTTCTGGCTGAGTCATGTATATCTCTTCCTCTAACTCTCCATGTAAGAAAGTTGTTTTAACATCTAGTTGTTCAAGCTCCAGATCCTCATGTGCAACTATCGCTAGTAACACCTTGATGGAAGTGTGTCTAACCACTGGTGAGAAAATCTCATTGTATTCTACTCCCTCTCTCTGCGTGAACCCCCTAGCTACAACTCAAGCTTTATACTTGATCCCTTCAACCTCGGTTTCCCCTTCCTTTTTCTTGAAAACCCATTTGCATGTAACAATCTTCCTATCCTTCGGTCTCTTGGTTAATTCCCATGTCTGATTCGTTTGAAATGACTCCATCTCATCTCCCATTGCAGCTAACCATTTGGAAGACTCAATACTAGTAACTGCTTCTTGGTAAGTGGATGGTTCAGTAGAAAATGGATCCACCTCCTCAGCAACTAGAAGTGAAAAACCCACTAGATTATCTTCACGACCAAATCTGTTCGGGGGTTTCCCAAAATTGGGTCTGATTGACCGCTCATGGGCCAAACACGGTTGATTCTGAACTGGCAATGAAGAACCTGATGGTTCAGATTGAGAGTGTATTAGTTGATCTTCTTGTTGTGGTTCACCCTCATCAAGGGTGACTTCTTGATCCACCTGTTTATCAATACTACTACTATCTGACACAATAATAGACTTCACAGTAGGGTTAATCATAGAGTTCTCATCAAAGAGAACATTCCTACTCAAGATAACCCTACCCTCAGATGGAGACCAGATACGATATCCTTTGATACCATCCCCATAACCCACGAATACTCCTTTTTTAGCTCGTGGTTCTAACTTACCCTCATTCACATGATAATAAGCAGTACTACCAAAAGCTCTTAAAATAGAATAATCTGCAGGCTTGCCAGACCACATCTCAAATGGAATTTTGAGATTCAAACTTGTGTGAGGTCCCCTATATATCATATAGCAAGATGTACTAACTGCTTCTCCCCAGAATCTCTTTGTTAACCCAGCATTAGAAAGCATGCACCTTGCCCTCTCTAGAAGTGTCTGGTTCATTCGTTCTGCTACACCGTTTTGCTGAGGTGTATTTCGGACTGTATGATGCCTAGGAATCCCTTCTTTCTCACAGAACTCATTGAACTCAGACAAGCAAAACTCTAAACCATTATCTGTTCGCAACCTCTTGACCTTCTTTCCGGTTTGATTCTCCATTAATGTCTTCCAGTGTTTGAAGTGATTGAAAGCTTCACTTTTGTGCTTCATCAAATATATCCAAGTCATCCTCGAATAATCATCAATAATTGACACAAAATACCTGTGACCTCCCAAAGACTCCTCCTTAGAAAGACCCCAACAATCAGAATGGATGTAATCAAGTGTGCCCTTGGTCCTGTGCACTGCTTTAGGAAACTTGCTGCGATGTAGCTTCCCAAATACACAATGCTCACAGAAGCCCAGATGCTTGACCTTGTGACCACACAGAAGATCTTCTTTTGACAGAGTCTGCATTCCCCTTTCACTCATATGACCAAGTCTCATATGCCACAGCTTAGTCAAATCTTCTTTATCAACATCTGAGGATGCAAAAGCAACAGAACCTGACATAGTAGATCCCTGAAGATAATATAGAGTACCGTGTTTGATACCCCTTAAAGCCATATTTAAACCCTTGCAAACGTTTAAAACTCCACCTTCACCTTGAAAACTGAATCCCTTACTATCTAATGTACTTAAAGATATCAGATTCTTCGTCATCAGTGGAACATGTCTAACCCTGTTCAAAGTGCAGAATTTACCATCATGTGTCTGAATCTTGATTGAGCCGATTCCAACAATATTACCAACCGCACTGTTTTCCATAGAAATAGTGTCGCCATCAATCTGTTCATAAGTTGTAAACCACTCTCCGTACGGACATATATGATAAGATGCTCCTGAATCTAGGATCCACACATCGGTTTGATGTGTGACCCTATCAATAACTAGAGCATAATCATATTCACCAGAATTTGCTTTTGCTACAATAGCACTACCGGATTTGTTCTGTTGTTTTTTCTTGGGACAATCAAATTTCCAATGCCCTTTTTCTTTACAGTAGTTACAAGTATCAGTAGGTTTAGGACCTCAAGAACCAGATGTGCCTGCACCAGAACTAAAAGAACCAGAACAAGACGACTTCTTATACTTCTTCTTCCCCGAATTTCCTTATCCATAACCCCCACTGACTACTAACCCTGCAGCCTGATTATCTGTAACTGTACCAGCTGCCTTATGGCGCAATTCTATACTATGAAGAGATGATCTAACCTCTTCTAGAGACACGATATCTTTACCGACAATAAAGGACTGAATGAAATTCTCATACGACAGTGGTAAAGACACTAACAGTATTAATGTGGCATCCTCATCATCTATTTTAACATCAATATTACGCAGTTCTAGTAATATTGTGTTTAACTGTTCTAGATGATCTCAAAGAGGCATACCTTCATGCATTCTTAGACTGAACAGTCGTTGCTTCAGAAGCAACTTATTGGTTAAAGACTTTGTCATATACAGACTTTCAAGTTTTAACCACAGACTAGACGCGGTTTCTTCCTCCGCAACTTCGGTGATGATATCATCTCCAAGACACAACATAATTGTCGAGTGTGCCTTCTCCTCCAACGTGGCCATCTCAGCGGTGATTGGATCCATTTTCTTCTCTGAAAGTGGAGCCCACAACCCTTGTTGTTTTAACAGGGCCCACATCTTGATTTGCCATAAACTAAAACTGTTTATCCCGGTAAAGCGTTTGATCTTCACGTTCATAGCCGACGTCATCCTCGTAAGTCAGGAACCCTTAGTCTCTGATACCAATTTGTTATAACAAAAACGAGAAAGACAAATAAAGAACGATCAAGAAACAACACACAGATTTACGTGGTTCACTAACGGTGTGTTAGCTACGTCCACAGGCAGAAGGAGGAGAGTTTTATTGATGTGTGAGGAGTTTTAGATTACAGATTCATAGTTGTATGATTCCATAGGCTGCTAGGTTTAGGCTTAGAGAGTTTATAAAGTACTCTCTAAGACCTAATACAGGAAATCTAGAATAGGCCCAAAACAATAGAATAGGCCCAAAGCAGAATCCTAGCCCAAATTGGTGACTGGACAGATTCAAGGCACAAATCCAACATTTATACATATGGGGAAATGGGGGAACGCTGGGCGAGAACGCCTTCCCTTGACGAGGAACGCCGGAGGGAACGCTAGAGGGAACGTCGTTCCTTTTAGGCGTTCCTACCTTTACAAATTAAAACAGGCGGCTGGCAGAGAGTTCGACGCTGAGAGGAACGCAGAAGGGACGTCGTTCTTGAGGGAATGTTGACAGGAGCGTCGTTCCCTACCAGCGTTCCTGAGGTACAAAACGGGGGAACGCTGGGGAAACATCGTTCCAAATGGCGTTCCTGAGGCTGACTCCCCCGAAACACCTTCGACAACTTCGTTTCTTGCTTCCTTATGATCCGCTTGGTCCCCGAGGTCTTCAAAACATCCATTTATGCTCTCGAGACACTTCAAAATGCTCAGATTTCACCCCTACAACGCTCAAATCCTTCATGTGGTCCCTACAACCAAAATATTGCACAAGCACAACCAAATAGGAAGAATAATATTCAAAAGTTAACAAACAAAGATCAATTTTATGAGAAAGTATTAGGTATTTTCACACCTATCACCGTTGTACCTTATCCGTGCACCTGTGAGACACATGGTCGTTGCGTGTTGCTGGTGTGTTAGTGAGGTACGCGACTTCTGTTGATTGGCTATGGGTTGGGCGACCGTTGGGCTGACCACTGTGTATGTGAAATGTGTAGTGTCCGTTGGAGAGTCTCCTTATAAATACTCCACCTCTAAGACATGATTCTACGCTTTGCCTTTGAGAGATCACGAAGCGCTGCTAAATTATAGAGAGATAAAGCGTTCTTTGATCCTTCACAACTTCAAAGGTCAGCTCATCGTTTGTTCTTCGTATTTTTTTTATACTTTGCTTCGGGGGGGGGGGGGGGGGGGGTAGATCTAGTGTTTCTTAAGAAAAAACACTTAGATCCAGAGCCTTGAATATCATTCACATGCAGTACATCCATAAACAAACATAATGTAAAATATTTATTAAAGCAGCGAAAACATTAATATAAGTTGATGGATAACGTACCCGGGGATGTAGCTTATCCGAGGGCTTATTACGGGAATAACTTAGAGAGAAGTTAGAGCAATAAGTAAGAGAGAGAAAGTGTATTCGAATATAGAAACTTATGATGCCTTACAATGCAGAATGGGCTGCTATTTATAGCAGTAATAAATTCTAGACAGGACACGTGTTGAAAATCTGACGGTCGAGGGTCACCTCAATCGGGGTGGCACCAGCATTTGCATGTGCACCGCATTAAATGCGGTGGGTGGATGTGACGCCGCATTAAATGCGGCGGTTGCCTGTCTCTAAAGGGAATCTTCGATGATTGTGTTGTAGCCGAAGGCTCTATGTAGTCGAGGGATACCCTTATGCCGAGGACGTGTATGAGCCAAAGGCTCCTGATTTCCGTTGTCTTCTCCCAGTAGGTTTGTATGCCTAAAATCAGTTGTCCTGCGAGATTTTGGAGCCCTCGGCCATGGGGCTTAAGGCACCCGTATGTGCACCGTGGGCTTCTTGGCAGGATAGTTGCCGAGGCCGGGGAGGTAGCAAGAGCTGAGAAGGCTGCCGTCGAGGCTTTCATCACCGAGGGCTGGATGGCAGAGGACAAGGCAGATTGGGTATCCTCGGTAGTGGAGAGGAAGGTCGACCCCTGGGTCGGTGGCCCCGGCACGATGTGGCTTGCCGTGAAAGGCGACTCCTACTATCAAGGCGGAAAGTTCTTCACCCAACGCCTCATCTATCTCAACTTGGCCAGGCATTTCAATGTGTCTCCAGAGGATTTTAAGCCGGAGGCGTACGACCTTCCCCCTCGGCAACCAGACGTTAGGGTCCCCCTCCCTCCGGGTGAAGAGAGGCCTGTGCTCGAGGACTGAGAAACGATGAGGGAATGCGGCTTGGGTGATGATGAAGAGGCCGATGATGGCGCTACCTCCCCGGCTGTCCCCGAGGGTGCCGACAAATGATTGTACTTAGATTATTTTGAACAATGTTTGTAATAACTTTTTCTCAGCTTCCGGCTTCGGCCTTTATGTAAACAATGATTACAATTTTTGTGAATGGATGCCTTCGGGCCTTTTGTGAATTCGCTTCCTTCTTCTCTTTTGATGAATGGATGGGTTGTTGATGCCTTCATTTTTCTTTTATGCTTTCTTTTTATGAATGTATGTCTGCACCATGAGTGGACCGAGGGCCAAGCATTTAGGACTTAGAAAATTTTCTAAGTGATGTTTACCACTAGGCCCTCGGTTTAAATCTCCTTTTAGTTGTATGAAATAGCCAGCCTTTGTCGTCTATCCCCGGAGGATTGGCGTTATTGACTTAAGCTATTTTTTGGGTAATGTCATGAACATGCACTCAGTTGACATCTTCCCTTAGTATGTGGTGCCTTCGATTTGTATTAGTCTTGGGCAAAGTTTCCCTTAGCAGGGTATGATGGTGTTGGGGGCACTTGACTCATGGACTTAGAAAAATTTCAAATGAGTTTGCAACTAGCAGCCTTCTGTAGAAATGTGGAGTTAGTGAATCTCTGTCTTACTTGTAGAATAGGAGCCCCCGGTGTTGGTCGTAGTGCCGAAGGCTATTGGGGTGTGGACTTTAGGAAATTTGAGCTCATGCTAATGAGCATCCACCTTCGGTAATGTATAGTAGGCGCCCTCGATCTTTGTTGAGCATATGAGCCTTCGGCTTTGGTGGATCCCAAAGTGCGGACTTAGGAATTCTCTTGCCCAACATATCATAGTAGGTGCCCTTGATCCATGTTGGAATTCAAGCCCCATACATAGATTCCTTGCCTTCAGTGTTGAATGATGCCGGAGGCTGCGAGAGTGTGGACTTAGCCAATTTTTGGCAATACTTGTTGAATAATAGTTGCATTTGAATGCAATCTTCCTGTTGGCCGCCGAAGGCTGCTCCATTGTAAAATTTGCACTCATTGATTTCTCACAGAGTCTACTCCCCTTCACTCCCTTTTTTTGGGGAGGGGGGGGATCATGAAGGGAAGGCTTCAAGAAACGTGGTTTCTTGGTAAGGCTTGGCCTATGCGGGAGGCAACGGTATAAGTTGTTGGCTCCCCCCTCGGGATTAACCTTCCGGGTTCCGAGGGGATCGAGGATCGTTTCCTTGGCCCGAGACATAGTTTGTTGCCTTCCTCCCCTTAGGGGATGGCACGGAAAGCGCCTCAGTTTTGAAAGTCGTTCCCTCAGCCCGAGACATAGTCTGTTGCGTGCCATTCCCTTGGGATAATGGCGCGGGAAGCGTTTCGTTTTGGAAGTCGAATCCTGGGCTCGGGACATAGTCCGTTTCGTGCCATTCCCTTAGGGCAATGGCGCGGAAAGCGTTTCGAGGAAGGGTTTTATTTGCATATTAATTGCAAATGGCCCGGGCACTTGGTGCCTCCGGGACCGATAGGTGGCGCCTTCGGCATAGTTGCATCCTCACGGGGAACGGCTTTATTTTTAACACTTGGTGTTATTTCTCGCGCCCTGCCCCCGGTACTTGGTACCGAGGGGTCGCCTTTTAAAAACAATTGGTGTTTTCCTTTCGTCATCGTAGTTGATTGGAATGTCCACCCTCGGCACTTGGTGCCGGGGGGTGTTGTTTGCGTACTTCTTCTCATGTGATAAGGCCTTGGGCCAGGGGCTTGTAAGAGGGTTTTGGCCTTTGTACTTGGTGTCTTCAATATATTTTTATTCTTTGAAAAGTATGGGGCCTTGGGCCGTTGGGTGATACATTCTCAATTTATGAGGGCTTGGCCGCTCATATATTATCACGCCCCGGACCTACCCGGACACGTCAACAACCCGCCGTACAGTACGAATAGTCAACCGCAGTCCAACTCATCCATACTATACAAGGCGTCTTGAATACCATTCACACATAGTACATTCATAAACAAACATGATAGAGTATATCTAGAGAGAAGTGAGAGCTAGAGAGAGAAGTGCAATAACATGCTTCAATAGAATGATTTCGTAACCCCTATAACTACTCCCAAAGGGAGTATTTATAGAGAAAATTAGGGTTGGGCTCCCAAGCCTTGGGCTTGGGAGGCCCATTTACAACTGGACCGCTACTGGGCCGAATACAAAGCCACTAATGGGCTATACAAATGAGTAAGTATAAAATCTGATTCTGGGAGGTCTTCTTGGCCGACGAGGGCGTGGCCGACGAGGGCACGGCCGACGAGGGCACCCGGGTTCATTGGACTCAGGACCATAATCCGAGTTGGCCCCTTTTCGGCCGACGGGGCGTCTTGGCCGACGAGGGCGCCACTCTGTTGTCTTGTGCTTTCTGCTCTTCCGAGTATGTGGGTCCGGGGGCTTAGACCCAAATACTCCATCAGGAGTCCCCCACTCTCTAAGCTGAGACGTAGACGAAGTGAAGGAGAGTAGATTTCTGTGCTTTGTTGCTTTTGGCCGACGCGGGCATTTCCAGGCCGTTAGCCGTTGCGGTATTGGCGCTGTTTCCATTTTGGTGATCCTGTTATGTGCTTTGGCCGTTACCTGCTCCTCGCTGTGGGCGGGGAGGCCGTTGTTTCCTTGACGTGTTCGTTTGAGGACGATGAGTGTCCTGCTTTCAATGGTGGCCGTTGAAGGCACGTTTTGCTTGGGCGCTGATGGTTGAAGTTTGTGTTTGGGCCGATGAGGCCACTGAAGTTGGTCCTTGCTTCGAGGACGATGGCGTCTTTTCCTTTTGGATGGCCGATGAGGGTGTTCGCACACTCCTTTTGGCCGTCGTTGATTAGCTTTCATGTTTCTGGCCAAAGAGCCCCTCGTGATTAAGTGATGGCAGAGGACGATGAGTGTCCTTGCCTTTGGTGGCCCGTTGGCCGTTGCAGATGACGTTGTGTGCCTTCAGTCGACGAGGTGCAGTGTGGTGCGTGGCCGATGTGGCCATGCTCTGTGGTTACCTTGTTTGCACTCTTTTGTTTTGTTGAGGCCGGTGTAGTCCCCCAGTCCCCCACTGCTTCAGGCCGAAGAGTTTGAGGGGTGAAGGAGTTGCTTGAGTCCCTGGCCGAAGCGGTCTCGCCGTAGTCCCCCCTGAATCCAACTCTCATGGCGATTTTCTGGCCAAGGTAACCCTGTGGGAGAACCCTTGTGCGCAGATCGCTTGTAGAGAGTTATCATCAAGGGTCATGACGAGGAGCCGATGGCTTGTGGGCTCTTGGGTTCTTTGATCTTGTGGCCGTTATGTTCCTGGCCGTTGCCGTCTCCTTATTGTTTGGCAGTTGTGATCTTGGCGAGCGAGTGGGACGTTGTGGGCGCTTGCTGGCATTTGTAAAGCCGCTGAGCGTGTGTAGGCCGTAGAGCCCGTCTTGCCAGTGGGCTGTTGATCTTGAGTTTGGCCCGTTGGTGACGTGGTGGTCCCCCATTGGTGGCCGTTGGTGTGGCCATTGGGGGGGTGCCACGTGTAGTGACCGTTGGGTGGGGAGTTCTATAAATACCCCTCCCCCTTCGACGAGAAAATGTATTTGCATTCTGAATTTGTCGAAGTGCTGGCCGATTTTCTAGAGAGATAAACTCCCAAGCCTGTTCTTCATGTTCTTCGTTGTTCAAGGTTAGTGTTCATCGCGATCTTCCTCACTTTTCATACTTTGCTCCCTAGGTTGTTGATCTAGTGTTTAGGCGTTTGAACACCCTTAGATCTTAAGTTAGTCTCCTTAGGCCCGTAGTAGTAGTAATGAAGAGCTTGAACGAGGACTACTACCCCTACGACGACCAGCCCTCCACGAGGTCGCTTGACTACGAGGTGCTCGAGGAGTTTGACGAGGAGATAGAGCGTTTAAGTCCCTACAAATCCGGAGAGCTGATGGACGAGGAAGGCGAGGACGAGGAGTCCGCCTCCTCTTCAGAGGGTGAGGACGTAGGCGCGTCCCGAGTGGTGGACGGGGCGTCCACTTCTGCTGCCGTTCCGTGCCCGAGGCCGGTGTCTGCCGTGAAGGGAGCAGCTAAGCCGAAGAGGGTGAGGAGGCCGAAGAATGGGCCGGGCCTCTCCTACCTGGACCTCACCAACATATTCCTGATCAAGCCGGAGAGCAGTGCGACCGACTATCTTGTCGCCCAGATGTACGTGGGGTCGTTCGGGCGGGTTAGGGCACCCAGGCCGACGGACCATGTCCTACTTCCGCCACCGGGATACTTTGGAGTATACCCGATGAGTTTTGCTAAGGGGTTGAGGTTCCCCCTTCACCCTTTCGTCATTGAGTATCTGGACATGGTGGGGCTTCCTCCGGCCTTGCTGACGCCGAACAGTTATTCCTTGATGGTGGGCTTTTTACTTCGGTGTGAGGAGTTGGGCTACAGGCCGACAACGGCCTTATTCATGAATTTGTACCAGATCGGCCGAGGAAGCCACAAGAACTGTGCGGCCTATGCTACTCTTCAACAGCTGCCGAGGAAGAGGAGCTTCACGGATTTGCCTACGTCCATTCATGGGTGGAAGAGCAAGTTCGTGTTTGTGTCCATTGGTGAGAGTGGCACCGAGTTCTCCTCTCTCGGCCATACCGTGAGGTTCAATCTCCATGACCCGCCGAAGAGCTCTATTTTGGACGCTCAGGTGGAGGCTTTCCTGGAAGGGGGGCCGAGGAGCGTGAAAGATTACGTTACTGAATACAAGATGACCGCCCTCGGCTTCTTCAGATACCACCTGTATGGAGATAAGGAGGATGACCTCCAACTCTGGCCGAGGATGACCACCACCTTTGAGGAGGCCGATGGCCCGGATTTGGGCATTCCTGCTGAGGCCGATGGTAATTTTTTCTTCGGCTTTCTGTCTTTATGTTTTGTCCTTTGCCTTACTAATCTGTTTGTTTTTCCTTTGTAGACTTTGCCATGGACCGACGTTCCATAATGGCTATTGCCAAGGCCAAAGCGGTCGAGGAGCTGGCTGCTAAGGCGGCCGAGGCGGCCAGACGTGCCGCGGCCGGTGGGAGCGGGGCTACTGCAGATGCGGCCCCAAAACCTGCCCCATCAAAGAAGAAGAGGCCGGCCACTGACGGCCAGAAAAAGTTGACTGATGCCGGCCTGAGCGTCTCTAAGAAGACGAAGAGGGCTCCTTCCCCTTCTCCGGCTACTGAGGCCGGTACGCTGACTGTCCCCATCGTGGACGATAGTGGTCCTGTCGTGGACCTTACTGCTGCTGGTGATGCTGCTCCATCACTGCCTCTCGTCCAGGAACCGCGGACGAAGAGGGCCGGCAAGGAGATTGCCGGTGCCACCTACCAGAAGGTGGTAGAATACCCCGTCGGCGGGGGCGTGTTTAATGATCTCGTCCCTGGCCACGTCGTCCTGGCCCAGGCCATGCCGGCCAAAGATCGGGCTTACTTGAAGAAGCTCGGGGACGAGAAGATTTACGAGGGCGGCATGGACCTCTTCGTCCAAGTAAGTTACTGTCCTTATGTTTTTGTCTCTCTTCGTCTGTGTAGAGTCTTTTGCCTGACCTTTGTTTTCCTTCTGCAGAGTGCCTTTATGCTTATGGAAAGCCATAAGAGGCAGTATTGGGAGATAGCTCGCTTGAAAGAGCTGGAGCAGAAGGCTGCCTCGGCCGACGAGGCGGTAGCTTGCCTTGATCGGCTCCGGGAGGATGCCAAGGCGTTGCAGGCAAGGGCTGATGAAGCCGCCGCAGCCAGGGACGATGCCCTGGCCAAGCTCGAGGAGAGCAGAAGGGAGCTCGAGGAGTCCCGAAGGGCGCTGGAGGCCGAGAGGCGCAAGAGCGAGGAGGCCGTCAAGGCGAAAGCTGAGGCCGAGGCCGTCGTCGTGAGGGCTGCTGATGAGGCCATTGAGAAGTTCTTGGCCGAGGGGTGGATGGCCGATGAGAGGCTTCCCTGGTGCTACGAAGTGGTGGCCGCCAGGCTTGAGAGTTGGGGGATGAACTCCCCCGCCGGCCGGGAGTATTTCAGCCGGGAGATGTCCGTTTATTACAACCTGGGCCAGGAGCGGATGCAAAGGCTCCTGTGTCGTCGGCTATCCCGTGCGTTGAAGGCCATGAATTACACGTCTGGGTGGGCTAGACGGAACCTGAAGCTGCCGAAGCTCATGAAGGATCCAGAAGAGCAGGCCAAGCTTCCGCTGTCGGAGCGAGAGTCCCCCATAGAAAGCTCCGGCCTTGGCGAGCCGGATTATACTGAATTTGATTTCTTAGACGATGCCACCAGCGCCGCAGCCGCTGCCGGCCAAGAAGCTGAGGCCGATGAGGGAGCTGATGAGGTTGAAGAGCCAGCCGCGGATGAAGGTGCCCCGGAGGCTTGATCGGCTATTCCCTGTTGTAATTAGCTTTTCAATTTTTTGCCAAATGATGTAACGGCCGAAGTGCCCCCAATTGTAATGAACTCACTATCAATTGAAGAAATTTTTGCTGTCCTTTTCGGCTTTGAATCCCTTGTATGGTGGTTTGCCTTTTGTCATTTCGATTCTGTAAATTGTCTAAGTCATAACTTGGGTCACCCGCGATTGTCCGCTACGTCCATGGGGTGGTCCACCCTGTCCGGTGACCTGGTCGGCTTGTTCGTCGTTGTTTAACACTTAGGAAGTTTTTCAAAAATTTCCTAAGTGTTTTGGGCTCACTGAGCTGCTTTCTTCCCGGTCTGGTGGCCTGATCGGCCTGACCGTCATTTCTGTACTATCCTAACACTTAGGATTTTTTTGAAAATTTCCTAAGTGTTTTGGATTCGTGTAGTTGCTTCCCTTCCGGCCTGGTGGCCTTGTCGGCCTGACCGGTGGTTCTTGGCTACCATAATACTTAGGATTTTTTTCAAAAATTTCCTAAGTGTTTTGGAACCACGAAGTTGCTTTCTTTCCGGCCAGGTGGCCTTGTCGGCTTGACCGGTGTTCCTTTGCTATCATAACACTTAGGATTTTTTCAAAAAATTTCCTAAGTGTTTTTTATTCCTTTTAGGTGCTTCCCTTTTGCCCTTGATCGTGGTGTCCGCTACGTCCATGGGGTTTAGTCTCTCCCCATTATTGGCAAATGGTTGGGGTGATTCGCCAAGTGTTGAACCAGTGTCATTGTCGGCCTACATCCCTGTGTTGTGGCCGATAAGGGCACCTTCACCTTAGTGTTTTGGACTTTGAATTTTTTTTCAAGTACATATGCAAGGCGTAGGTAGCTAACGGCCTTGGAATATATATGTACCCGCTTCGTCCGGAGTTCTTCCACTTGAGTACTTAGAGAATTTTCCAAGTGTAAATGCTGGGCATTTACTTCTTTGCGGTACCACTGTCGGCCAAGGAGGTGGTCCTACCTTCGCCGGCCAGCCATGGTTCCTTGTTGAGGAATCCTCTTTTCTTTTTTCTCGGGATTTTTTTTCTAAGTGTTTTGTAAACACTTGAACCAATTCCCAGAGAACTTTCGCTTGACCAACGGCCTTGGTTCCAGTGCCTGCGTCGGCCATCCGAGATGCTGTGGCGAGTAGAGGTTGTTTCTTGATTGCTTGATCCTTTCGCGGGTGTGATGAGTGCCCGCTTCGTCCTGGTCATCCTCAGGATTGCGATGCTTTGTTTCATACCAAGCGTTGGTGCCTCAAAGGACTATGGCCGATGAAGGTCACCTCTCGCGTGTCACCCAACCGGTGTGGTTAGGGTTTTATAGGCGTGTGTATCGGCCTTGATTGTTCCCTTGTAGTGTGTGGACGTGTCGTCCATGTTGCCTGTCAGTGGTACTACACTTGTGTTCAACAGATATGTACTTGGCCTAGTTGGGCCTGAGTTGTGGGGATTTTATTTTTTCATTGCTCGAGGCCGGCAAGTGTGCACGGCCGTCGGCTTCCCTCTTTTTCCCTTTTTTTTTGTTTCGGGGGGTATCCTTCTTTCAGGCTTCGGCCGAAGGGTGTGCTCGTCCTTCGGCCGGTTCGGACTTCGTTTATAACGTCCGTGGTCTCAGGGCGGGTCCCGTCGCCTATTTATGACGCGGGCTAGACTTTTGGTCGGTTTCCAACGGCTGTCGTTGCCCGTCCCGGAGTTTTGGGATTTTGTCACCTCGGCCATGATTTCAGGCCTGTCGTCCTGCGTTCTGGCGCGTGGATGACGCGGTGAGCTTCCTGTTTCAAGACGTGGGCCGTTTGCGGGCCCCTCGTCCTGGGGACATCGTCGGCCATACCTGAGTGTTTCACTTCTAGGCTTACGGGGCCAGGACGATGTGCTCTCTCAGCTAGGCCTGAGCCCTTCGTTGATACAAAATACAATGGAGTGCCTGAGCTTGTCGCTCGTAGGCTGCAAATGCAAGGGGCCATGTCGGCCAGACCTGAGCCTTTCGCTCTAAGGTGGCCGACGAGGGCACCTGCTAATGTTTTACTTTGAATTTCCAGAGAAAAAATCAGAACATGATTTTATTCATAAGTGGCTCGAGGCCGAGGGTGGCGTTCAATCAGTAACCCGTTAAGGGGTGAGGGCTTCGCCGTCTACACCTCCTTCGGATTACTGATAAAACTTCACCAGATGGTGTACATTCCATGTTCGTGGTACATTGGACCCATTCGGGCGTTTAAGCTTGTAGGTGCCGGGTTTGACCACGACACTGACGATGTAGGGCCCTTCGTACTTCAATGCTAGCTTGCCGCCCTCTGTCGGCTGGCTTGCTTCCCTTCGGCGGAGGACGTAGTCCCCCACCTGAAATTCCCGGGAACGTACCTTGGCGTCATAGTATGATTTTACTTGACGCCGGTAGTTCTCCGCTCGGACGTAAGCTTGTTCACGCCTCTCATCAACCAGGTGTAGGTCAATCTTCATGTTCTCTTCGTTGGTGTCAGGCTCATATTGTTCCACCCGTCGGCTGGGGATGGCAACTTCCGTAGGCGCCTTTGCTTCAAAGCCGTAGCACAGGGCGAAAGGCGTTTCACCTGTCGCCCTCCTCGGCGTGGTTCTGTAGCACCACAGGATGTTGGGGAGCTCGTCGACCCAACTACCTCCTGCGGCCTGGAGTTTCTTCTTCAGCCCCTCCATGATTGTTCTGTTGGCGTTCTCGACCTGCCCATTGCCCTGAGGGTAGGCAACGGAGGAGAAACGATGCTTTACCTCAAACTCCCGGAGGAGCTCTTGGAAAGGGGCTGCCTCGAATTGGGTGCCGTTGTCTGATATAATCTCCTGGGGGACGCCAAAGCGTGTGATGATGTTCTTGTAAACAAATCTTTGGCATCTGGCCCCCGTGATGCTGGCCAAGGGTTCCGCCTCGACCCACTTGGTGAAGTAGTCGACGGCGACGATGATGTAGCGGTTATTCCCGGCGGCTCTGTGCAGGGGGCCGACCAGGTCAATCCCCCATCTGGAGAATGGAATTGCGGTGCTGACAGGGGCGTAGTTGACAGCTGGCCGACCAGGGGCCTTCTGGAGCACCTGGCACGTGGTGCACTTCCTGGCCAGGTCGGCGCAGTCGCGTGCCATCGTCGGCCAGAAGAAGCCCTGGACGACGAGACGCCGGGACATGCTGAAAGGGCCCTGGTGTGAGGAGCAGACGCCACAATGAACTTCTTCCATGGCTGTGTCGGCCTCGTCCTGGTGGAGGCACCGGAGGAGGGTGCCATTATAGGACCGTTTGTAGAGTTTGCCATTTTCGATGGTGTAGCTTGGGGCCCTGAGTTTGGCAAGTTTGGCCCTCTCCTCGTCCGGGGGCAGCTCCCCCGTTGTGATGAAGGTGGCGATGTCGGAGATCCAGTCCTCTGGTCGCTGCTGGACGCACAAGATGGGGCTGGCGTGGATGCTGGACATGCTCAACTCCTCGATCTTGGCCAACTGGGAGATGTGCTCCGGGGTGTCCGAGCTGAGCTTGGAGAGGATGTCGGCTTCGGCGTTCTCGGCCCTTGGGATCTGAGTGATCTCATGGGTCTCAAACGCTTTCAGCAATTCCTCCGCCGCTTGTTTGTACTGCTTCATCCGGCCTTCCTTCGCTTCGTACGATCCCTCCACCTGGCCCACTACCAGTTTGGAGTCGCACTTGATTTTGAGGTGCTTGGCCTTGAGGCCGGCGGCGAGTCTGAGACCGCTGAGGAGGGCCTCATACTCGGCTTCGTTGTTGGATACCCTGAAGTTGAAGCGGATGGCATAGTAAGCTCTGAATCCTTCAGGGGATATGAGGACGACGCCGCCGCTGCATGATTTCGCGGCCGACGAGCCGTCAGTGAACAGGGTCCACGTATCGTCCAGCTCCGGCCCGGAGTTGGCGACGGCCGTCTCCCTTGCTGTGCATTCAATGACGAAGTCGGCCAAGGCTTGCCTTTTGATAGATGGCCTTGGCTTGATCTCAATCTGAAATTGGCTGAGGAAGATCGCCCATTTCACCATCCTCGAGGAGCTAGTGGGGCTCCTCATGAGCGCGCCAAGAGGCTACTGGGTCAGCACATGGACGGTGTGGGCTTGGAAATAGTGCCCCAGCTTCTTCACGGTGTGGACAATGGCCAGCACCGTCTTCTCAATGGGGGAGTACCTGAGCTCGGCCTCCCTGAGTGTCTTGCTGATGTAGAAGATGGCCTTCTGCACCCCTTCGTCCTCACGGATGAGCACGGAGCTAATGGTCGACGTGCTCACCCCTAAGTACAAGAAGAGGGTTTCGCCGGCTTTGGGCTTGGAGAGCACGGGTGGGGACGACAGGTACCTCTTCAATTCGTCGAATGCTTCCTGGCACTCCGTTGTCCACTTGAAGTTGTTTGCCTTGCGCATGATCTGGAAGAAGGGGAGTGCCCTCTCGGCCGACCTGGAGAGGAAACGGTTCAGGGCCGCCAGTCGCCCCGTCAGTCGTTGTACTTCCTTGACGTTACGGGGTGGCTCCATGCTGATAATAGCCTGCGTCTTCTCCGGGTTTATCTCGATGCCTCTTCGGCTGACCATGTAGCCGAGGAACTTGCCACCCTGGATGCCGAAGGCGCATTTCTTGGGGTTGAGGCGGAGCCTGAACTCCTTCATTATTTCAAAGATTTCCCGGAGGTCGTCGGCGTGGGAGGTGGCCTGCCTGCTCTTGACGATCATGTCGTCGACGTACGCCTCCATCGTCCGGCCAAGGACCGCTCTGAAGATCTTGGCCACCATCCTGGTGTAGGTGGCGCCGGAGTTTTTGAGTCCGAAGGCCATGAAGAGGTAGCAAAAGATTCCCTCTGGGGTCATGAATGCCGTCTTCTCAGCGTCATCTTCATGCATGGAGATTTGGTGGTACCCTCTGAAAGCATCGAGGAACGACATCAACTCGCACCCCGCCGTCTCGTCCACCAGCTGATCAATGTTGGGGAGAGGGAACGGGTCCATGGGGCACGCCTTGTTCAGGTCAGTGTAGTCAACACACATTCTGAACGTCGGCGGTTTTTGTGCGAGGACGACGTTGGCCAACCATGTCGAGTACTTCACCTCTTTGATGTGTTCGATCGAGAGGAGCATGGCGACCTCCCCTTTGACGAAGTAGCGCCGCTTCTGTTTGACAGGCGCGGAGGCCGGATCGACGGTCAGCCGGTGAGTGATCACTTGGCGGCTGATGCCTGGCATATCGTCCGGGCCCCACGCGAAGACAACGGCGTATGACCGTAGGACGAGGAGGATGGCATCTCATTGGTCCTGGGGGAGTTGCTTTCCGACCCTGAGAACCCGCTCCGGCCGGGAGGTATCCAGAGGGATTTCCTCGACCTCCTCGGCCGGCTCCGCATGTGGCCTCTCCTCGTCCATGGCGACGGCGGCCGTAATGGTGTCTATCCTCTGTCCTTCCCTTTCGGCCGGCCTCGTTAGCTTGAGGTAGCAAGCTCTGGCTATCCTCTGATTTCCTCTGGCGTAGCCGATGCCGTCATTGGTGGGGAACTTCAAACATAGGTGCTTCATGGAGATGATGGCCTCCAAGTCCTCCAGTGGTGGCCGCCCCAAAATCAGGTTGTGGGCGCACTGGAGGTTGACCACCATGAACTCCATGTCAATTCTGGCGTGGTGGGGGCCGTCACCGACCTCCACGGGGAGGACTATCGTGCCCTCGGCGTCGATAGAGTCCCCGGTGAAGCCGGATAACGGGGTCTTGATCGGCTTCAGCAAAGCTCTGTCCAGCTTCAGCTGTTTGAAGGTGTCCAGGTACATCACGTTGACGGAGCTCCCCGTATCGATGTAAGTACGGTGGATGATGGAGTCACCGATCTCACATCAGATGACGAGGGCGTCCCTGTGTGATTCCGTACCCGGAGGCAGATCCTTGTCGGTGAAGGTGATCGCCTCCGTTCGCTGCTTCTTCGGCTAGGGGGGAACGTGGGACACCTCCCCAATGTAGAGGGATTGGGCCCATTTCTTTCTCTGAGTGGCGGAGTCCCCCCCAGTGTTCCCACCTACGATGAGGTGGATGTGATTCTTCTTCGGCGGAGGCTCTTCGAAGTCCTCGTCATCGCTGAGTCTACCAATCTCCCGCTTCTTCGCAGAGGGTTCGCCCCCATGTTTGCCGGTGTTTACCCAAGTGTTCTTGCGTGGGCCACCTTTGACAAACTGGGAGAGTTCCCCCTGGCGAATAAGGCGTTCGATGGCCTTCTTCAATGTGATGCAATCGTCGGTGTTGTGCGACGAGTTCTTGTGGAACCGGCAGTACGTGCCGCCCTGCTGGATGGCAAGGATCTCCTCGGCCGGCCGAGGAGCCTGCTCGATGAGGCCGTGCTTCTCGGCATAATCGAGGATGGTGCCGACCGGGTGGGTGAGGGTTACCCCCGGCCGTTCCAGCCTCGGCCGCCAGTGGCGGTCTTTCTTACTCTGTCCACCAGAGCCGTGGCGGCCCTGGGCACCCTGGCCGGCCGGGGATGGACCCGGAGCCGGCGAAGGATTTGTCTTCTTGGGGGGATGGCCCCCCTCTCTCTTGTGATTGTGGAGCTCGTCGGCGTCGGCATATAAGCCTCCGCGCTGGAGCGCCTTGGCGTACGACCTCGGGAGGTCGGTGATGAGGCTCCTAGCGTACGGGGAGCTGCGGAGGGCTCCCTGGTACAAGGCGAGGAGGGTGCGCTCATCGGCCCCCTCGACCTCCTCGGTCTCCCTCGTCCACCGATCGATGAATGACCGGAGGGACTCCTCGTGCTGCTACTTGACGGAGAGGAGGTGGGTGAAATACTTCTTCGCGCGCTTCCTCCCGGCAAAGTGAGTGAGGAAGCGCTGAGCGAGATCCTGCCATGAGTCGATGCTTCCTTCTGGGAGCCCGTTGAACCACTCGTACGCTGGCCCCTCGAGAGTAGAGAGGAACCAACGGCAGAGGTATTCGTCGGACGCGTTCACCATCAGCATGTTGTTCTGGTAACGGCTGAAGTGCTCCTGGGGGTCTGATCGGCCATCGTAGGACTTGATGGCGTTCCCCCTGTACTTCTCAGGGATGGGGCCCGAGAGGACCCTGTTGGTGAAAGGGGTCCTGGTCCTGACCTGGATGATGGGGTCACCTCGCCCCTCGGCCAGCTCCCTCTCCAGGGCGCTAATTTGTTCATGAGCGCGTTGAGGCCGGGGTCGTTAGAGGCGCCGGCCGTAGGGATGTTGGCCGACTGCTTGGCCTCCATCTGAGCCAGCCTCCTTTCCAGCTGGGCGATGACCTCGTCCCGGGGGTCCCTAACGGCCGCAGCGGCGCCCGGCTGGTTCCTCAGGCGCTCGTTGTGAGCCGCGTTGATCTGGTGACGCACGTCATCCTCGTGCAACTTCCCCTTGCCCTTGTCCGGGCGGGGCTGGTCCGCTGTCCGGGACACAGACCCCAAACTTTCCCTTGGCGAGCCAGGACGAAGATCACCAATCCGTCCCGCCATCCTCTCCGAAACCGGACGACGGCGCGTGTCACCTAGCCTATTGAAGGCAGAGGCTTTTCCACGCGATGGGTCTGCCCGGGCCGAAGAGGGGAAGCGGGGTGGGAGTGGGACGACGCCGTGTAACACCGACCCCGAGCATATTTACTTTTAGTAAATTATGTAATAAACCTTGAGGGATGATTTATGAATTTGCGTAATTGTAAATTTTTATTATTTCTTTTACGTGAATAGTAAATTGCATGTGGGGCCCACAGCGGGAACGGGGACCGCCCGGTAATTCCCGAACCACATATTATATTCATCTTGGTCTAGATAATATATATGGTGGTGGATATTTTATTTGGGCTATAAGAAAGGCATGGAGTTGACCGGTTGGTCAAATGGGGCCCAATTACCGGTATTGGTGATTTAGCGGATAACAGCCTGAAATGAGTTCCGGGGACTCCTAAATCAATGTTGGGGAAAGTACATCGTTTCTAAATGCCCAAACATTGTTGGGAACGCGTGGTATATTTTATCCGACCCGATAGAATAAAATATGACTAAAGTAATCCGAAAAATACAACTTTCGGGGCCAATTATACACACCGGGACATAATGGGATGACCTCCCACATAAGTGGGGGCCACCCCACGATCCAATGTGCTGCAAATGACAAGGAAACAACAGGGGGGGTGTACCTAGTAGGTGGGAAGTCTCCAAGAGACAAAATCCCATACCCCCATGTCCTTGCATGCATTATCTTGGTGAGTTGAGTGGATGGAGATACATCCCCCTCACTCATTGTGCAGCACTCGGCTCTATCACTAGGAGAGAGCTCTAGGAAGGCCTTCTCATCAAGACCAAGCTCAAGAAATAGCAAGGAGGAAGGGAAATCAAAAAGGGAAAGCTAGGAGAAGGGGTAAGAACACAATTCCTACTCTTTAACTAGTATTATGATGTATGATTTTTAAGAAATCATATGGTGGATTAAACATGATGTTCTACACGTTTAAAAGTGTAGAATATTGATATAAAGTGGTGATATTTAACTTAGAAGAGTTGGTGAATCGATAGGAGTCGAAATCGCCGGAAACCGCCACTTTAAGGGAGCTGCCCGTTTCTGCAGACCACGAAAGCCGCCCGGCTTTCGTGAAAGCCGCCCGGCTTTTGCCCTGCAGTGCATTTTTACACCATCAATCGGCCTAGAACGGGGATTGATCGAGGGGCTTAGCAAAGGCAGCTATTTCAGCACATCATAAGGTGAGGATGACTGACTATATTGCTTATAATTAGTGAGTTAATTTCATAAGAATGCCTAAAGTAATTAGATGGGATTTTCATGGACTATTAAAGATTAATAATGTCTAAATGAAAATAATATGTATATGAGTAAGTGAAGCATGATATACAAATTTAGAATAATTGTGTATGATTATGTGAAATGAATGGAATGGCATGTTAATGGAATTACTAAGATGACATTGTGATAAAATATACTTTACTTCATGTATGAGATTCATGAATGAATTAAAGTGATATTTTTGATATTGAGATTAAACTATACTTGGATTGAGAAATCAATGGAAATGAAATGCAATATGGGAAATAGGAACTTGGCATGTTCTAAGGTTGTCCAATTAGTATCAAAATACTAGTTGGGGAATTAATATAAATAAATGATGAAATAAATCCTAAGAGGTAGGATTGTGAATAGATATGCCTTAAGTAGTCTCAAGAGATACTTAAGGATGAATGGTATGAACACTAAGGAGTGATTTGGGGTAGGCCTAAAGGCCACCTCCGGAAATTGATTCTAGGCATAGGACTTGCTTGAGAATTTGATTATGAAAATAAATAGAGTTGGACTCTAGGATGACATGGAGATGTAGTTGGGCCGAGCCCATGCCATGTAATACGATTAGCATGGAAACGTAGTTGGGCCGAGCCCTTGCCATGTATATGTGACCTCCGTGGAAACGTAGTTGGGCCGAGCCCTTGCCACGAAGTTATGGTTGGTATGGAAACGTAGTTGGGCCGAGCCCTTGCCATACAAATGTTGATATGATACATCGAGTTAGAGGATTGTATAGAGATGTAGTTGGGCCGAGCCCATGCTATACAATTGGGGCTCGATGGGACCCCACGGGGTTATCGTGACTCGCGGTCACGGGGGAATGGAAATGGTGAATTCTAAATGAATATGGGCCTACGGGCCGTCTACTTGACTTTATGTAAAGTAAGTACAGTTAAAGGTAAAAAGGGGTAACCGAGGGTTATGGCCTATAATATAATAGTACCCTAAGTTGAGGGTCTTGGAAATTAAAACGTTGATTATACTTAGTATAGTTGCTATTGTACTTGTCAAATATTTCCAAGTACTGACCTCCCCTTCACGGGGGAGGCCACCTCACAGTTTCAGGTAGAACGTGAAGGTCGCTGCCATTGCCCGTTGCTTCGGGAGGAATCAAGGGAAGAATACGTGGTTCGTGCTTCTCCCGTTCTGTTTTAAAAACAATTACACTAATGCTCATGGATAATATTTTCTGAATAATTACTTTGGGGGCTTGCATGCCTAGTTATGCCAAGTGTGGCTTGAACAATTGTATTAATGCTTCCGCTGTTTTAAATGCATGTTTTACATTATGTTTGTTTATGGATGTACTACGTGTGAATGATATTCATGACGCCTTGTATAGTATGGATGAGTTGAACTGCGGTTGACTATTCGTACTATACGGCGGGTTGTTGACGTGTCCGGCTAGGTCCGGGGCGTGACAATTTAATTGGTATCAGAGCCAGGTTCGTAAACATCATAATGAAGCTTCAAAATTTCTTTTTGAAAATGAATTTGAAAACCATGAGCATAAGGTTTTGTACTTATAGAACTTTTGGTACTTAAGTTGCAATGTCTCTAATTGTTAAGATGGTACCCTTAACAATTGGTATGGCGGTGATTTGAGCCAAGGGATGTCTTTAAGTACCCATCCGTCAATTGACATTTGATACGAGTCTAATGACTCATTCTCAATTTCTTTCAGAAATGGAAGGTACCGGGAAAGTGACTAGAAGAAACCCGACTGGCCGAGCACCGGGAGGATCCGTGCAAGGCAGTAGAGGGGATTCTAGGGTGTCCCGAGGACAGGGCCGTGGAGGCCGAGATCGGACCGTGAGTGACAGTTATGTGGAAACAGTCAACAAGAACGAGTCCTATGAGTCCGAGGAGGATTCGACGTATCGACCGGGAACTGAGCCGGTTGAGACCCCATATGATGGGGAGTATGATGATGACAGTGAGGGGAGCGACGATGATGACGCTCTAGAAAGGATGGAGGAACTACTCCGTCAATTTCAACAGGATCGCCAAAGGCGTCGGGCAAGGCGTGCTTTGGGAGAGGCTTCAAGAAGGGGAAGCCATGCGGGTTCTAGGGGACATGTGGAGTCCCGAGTAGATCGAGGTGTCGAGGTCCCGATAATAAGGATCTCGAAGTACCTCAAAGAAGCAAGAGATTTGGGGTGTAAACCGTTCGATGGAACGGGAGATATATCCGTTGCGGCGGAGTGGATCAAGCGGTTCAATGAAGCGGCCCTTGATATGCAGCTGCCGCCAAACATGAAGATGAGAGTAGCAACAAGGTTGCTAGAGGGGATGGCGTCCACGTGGTGGGACGGTGTCAAGGGGAAGTACGGTGAGGCCGTAACTTGGGAGAATTTCCGACAGGAATTCTTCAACCAATACTACTCCGACTTCGAGGTGAACCTGAAGAGGAGAGAATACACCAACTTGACCCAAGGAGGCAAGTACACCGTGAGGCAACTTGAGCACAAGTTCAGGGAGCTCGTGGAGTTCATACCGGAGTATGCTTGTGATGAGAACCGGATGGTAAATCACTTTTGGGATGCTTTGGATTTAGACGTGCGTGAGCGGGCAACACAATTGCCCAACATGACGTTTAGCCAAGTGGTGGAGCAGGGCCTGAAAGGGGAGAAAGAATGGGAAGAGAGAAAACTGAAAAACGCCGAGGAGGCGAAGAAGAGGAAATGGGAGAACACCAGCCCCCAAGGTTCTAGCAAGAAGGGGAACCACGGGGGAGGTGGGTCTTTCAGAACGCCCGCACCACCATCCAGGGGAGACCAAGGCCCAGGGGGGCAAGGCTCGAGGTCGCAAGGCTCGGGCATAAGCAGGTGCAATAACTGCAAGAGGAACCACACGGGCAAGTGCCGCGATCCCCCTAGGTGTTACCAATGCGGGGAGGCGGGACACTTGAGATCAAACTGCCCACAACTTGGGCGAGTCATGGGTGCAGGGCCTAGCAGCGGAACTACGGCGAGTAGGAACCGAGCAGGGGCACTTCACGCGAGCACGGCGCACGGAGGGCCAAGTACAAGCAACGCGCCATCCGTGAACCAAGGCAAGACCCAAGCTAGGGTCTATGCGATGACGGAGGCGGACGCACGTGCTAACCCGGACTCCGTTGCGGGTAAATTCTTAAACTCATGTTATTAGTCTATTCTGGAAAGAGTAGGAGTGTGGGACTTGTAAATTTATAACCCCGACGAGTTGGTCGGGTTTGAAGGGAAAAAGGGGAGGAGAATCCTCACCCTGGGCAGAAACCGCCCGGCTTTCGTCTTGATTTAATTAGGATAGCACCACGGCAACGAATGCCGGCCGGCTTCCACCGAGAACCGCCCGGCTTTCGTCAACATTAATCAGGAAAAATCCTCGCAGCCAAAAACCGGCCGGCTTTTGTAAAGACCGGCCGGCTTTTGTAAAGACCGGCCGACTTTCATAAATACCTAACCTGGGGAAATTTCTCGCAGCTGAAAGCCGCCCGGCTTTGGCGAAAGCCGCCCGGCTTTCGTTGGGCCTGGGGATTCCTGCGCTGCTGAAACCCAGCCGGGTTTCGTAGAAACCGGCCGGCTTTGAGACCATTTCCTGAACAAGAACTGCGGCGACAAAAACCGGCCGGCTTTCGTGAAAGCCGCCCGGCTTTCGTGATTTTCATATAAGTATTTTTCTCGCAGACGAAAACCGGCCGGCTTTCGTGAAAAGCGGCCGGCTTTCACCTGGGTTCGTCCTAGAGCGGTTCTAAAGCTTAGAAACCGGGGAATTTTCGGACGGGTGTCAAACGGACCCCACCCGAACCGCGACCAACATACTCTATGACTTAAGAAACAAGCCTATTAATTAGATAGTGTGTTATACATTACTTATGAATGTAGGAACACTAAAGATAAACGGGAGAGACGCAAGGATCCTTATTGATACCGGGGCGCAACGATCATTTGTGAGTGAGGCGTTCGCCAGCGGATTCAACGGACCACTTGTACCGATGACTCAAACCCTATTGGTGTCCACGCCTCTAGGGGATGATATCGAGAGAGATAGCCACTATCCATCGTGTGAGGTGGAGGTGGAGGGACAGAACTTGACGTGTGATTTTGTACCGCTGAGTATGATCGAGTTTGATGCAATCCTCGGGATGGATTGGCTTGAGAGACATCATGCTAGGGTCGATTGCTACACGAAGATTCTTGAACTCGAAGGCGGTGAAGGGTTGACCTTACGCTTCGAGGGAGATAGAGGCAAATCAAACAGTTGTATCATATCCGCCGTGAGGGCAAGGAATATGATGAGAAAGGGATGCCACGCATACCTAGCGTATGTGGTGGATAAAACCAAAGAAGAGATAGACATCAATGATGTGAGAGTAGTGTGCAAGTATCCGGACGTCTTCCCAAAAGACTTGCCGGGACTTCCACCCGATAGGGAGATTGAGTTCGTGATCGAGGTTGAACCCGACACCAAACCAATCTCTATACCGCCATAAAGAATGGCACCCGCTGAACTTAACGAGTTGAAAACCCAATTGCAAGAGCTATTGGATAACGGTTTCATAAGGCCGAGTCACTCTCCGTGGGGAGCACCGGTCCTTTTCGTGAAAAAGAAAGATGGAACACTTCGAATGTGCATTGACTATCGTCAACTGAACAAGGTCACAATCAAGAATAGGTATCCCTTGCCTAGGATTGATGACTTGTTTGATCAGCTCCGAGGAGCGACGGTGTTTTCGAAGATTGACTTGAGGTCGGGGTACCACCAACTGAAGATAAAGGAGGATGACATACCGAAGAGTGCGTTCCGCACGAGGTATGGTCATTTCGAGTTCCTAGTGATGTCATTCGGGCTAACCAACGCCCCGGCGGCATTTATGGACTTGATGAACCGAGTATTTCATAAATACTTGGACTGATTTGTGATTGTGTTCATAGATGATATCTTGATTTACTCAAAGAGTGAAGAAGAGCATGAGGAGCACTTGATACTTGTTCTTGAGACACTACGGGAGAAGCAACTCTATGCCAAGTTTTCCAAATGTGAATTTTGGCTAAGGGAGATTGGCTTCCTCGGGCATGTGGTTTCAGGATCAGGGATTGCCGTAGATAACAAGAAGATTGAGGCCATTACTGAATGGGAGAGGCCAAAGAACGTCAAGGAAATTCGTAGCTTCCTTGGATTGGCAGGGTACTACCGGAAATTTGTGGAGAAATTCTCAGTTTTGGCATCCCCATTGACAAAGCTCACTCGGAAGGGGGCCAAGTTTATATGGGATGACCGATGTGAGAAGGGATTCCTTGAGCTAAAGAAGAGATTGACCGAGGCACCGGTACTCGCACTACCCAAACAGGGTGTGGGGTACGATGTCTACAGCGACGCAAGCATCCAAGGGCTTGGATGTGTCTTGATGCAGAATGGGAGGGTAATTGCCTATGCTTCACGACAGTTGAAAAAGCATGATGTAAATTATCCCACTCATGACTTAGAGCTGGGGGCGGTGGTGTTCGCATTGAAGATTTGGAGACATTATCTCTACGGGGAAACATGTCATATATACACCGACCACAAAAGCCTGAAGTACGTGTTTACTCAAAAGGAGTTAAACATGAGACAGAGACGGTGGATGGAGTTGATAAAAGACTACCATCTAGTCATCGAGTACCACCCCGGTAAAGCCAACGTGGTAGCGGATGCCTTGAGCCGAAAGAATTCATCTGGGGCATTATTGACTAGCTTGAGGGTATTGAGGGCTCAATTGGAGGTATATAACGATGGTGCCTTGTTAGCTAGATTCGAGGTGAGACTTACATTGCTTGATGAAATCAAGAAGGGTCAAGAAACCGATGAAGAAATTATGAAGATCCGTGAACGCATGCTAACGGGACCGGTTGAGGATTTCAGGGAAAGAGACGATGGTCTCTTATTGTTTCGTGACCGAGTGTGTGTACCGTTGGATGATGAGCTCCGAAAGTCCATCTTAGAGGAGGCTCATTCATCGGCGTATGCCATGCACCCGGGAGGCACGAAGATGTACCGTGATTTGAAAGAAAGTTACTGGTGGTCGGGTATGAAGAGAGAAATAGCCGAGTACATCAGTAGGTGTCTTACTTGTCAGCAAGTTAAGGCAAAACATCAGCATCCAGCTGGGTTGTTACAGCCATTATCCATTCCCGAATGGAAATGGGAACACGTGACTATGGATTTCGTGGTTGGGTTGCCACGGACGATTAAGAACTATGATGCCGTATGGGTTGTGGTTGATAGGCTCACGAAGAGTGCACACTTTTTACCTATCAACACCACCTATGCACTGGAAAGGTTAGCCAAGTTGTATGTGGATGAGATCGTGAGGCTGCATGGGGTTCCTATAACCATTGTATCCGATAGAGATCCGCGATTCACATCACGGTTTTGGCCGAAGTTCCAAGAATCTATGGGGACAAAACTGAAATTCAGTACAGCTTTCCATCCGCAAACGGATGGACAATCCGAGCGGGTCATACAGATACTAGAGGATATGCTGAGAGCTTGTGCATTGGAGTTCCAAGGGAGTTGGGACAACCATTTGGCACTGGTGGAGTTTGCCTATAACAACAGTTATCAAGCGAGTATAGGCATGCCTCCGTACAAGGCATTGTATGGGAGGAGATGTCGTACACCTTTGTGTTGGGATGAGGTTGGCATGGCCAAACTCGAGAGCACGGAACTGGTGGAAATCACCAAGTCAAAGGTAAAAATGATTCGTGACAGACTTAAGGCGGCACAGGATAGACAGAAGAGCTATGCCGATAAGCGCCGAAGAGCCTTAGAGTTTAAGGTTGGGGATGAGGTATTTTTGAAAGTTTCACCTTGGAAAGGAATCATCCGATTTCAGAGCCGAGGGAAACTCAACCCACGCTACATAGGGCCATTTGTAATTCTTGAGAGAATTGGGGCCGTAGCATACCGATTGCAGTTGACTCCGGAATTGGAGAAAATACATAATGTATTCCATGTGTCTATGATTAAAAAGTATATTCCGGATCCATCTCATGTACTAGAGAAACCACCCGTGGAAATACGGGAAGACTTGAACTACGCCGAGCAACCGGTAAGGATACTTGATAGACAAGTAAAGAAGCTAAGAAGCAAGAAAGTTCCAATGGTTAAGATCCTTTGGAAAAGTGACCGAGTTGAAGAAGAAACTTGGGAGACTGAAGCCTCGATGAAGGAGCAGTATGCATTTCTGTTTGAATAATCGATTGTGAATTTCGGGGACGAAATTCCCGTTAAGGGGGGGTGAACTTGTAACACCGACCCCGAGCATATTTACTTTTAGTAAATTATGTAATAAACCTTGAGAGATGATTTATGAATTTGCGTAATTGTAAATTTTTATTATTTCTTTTACGTGAATAGTAAATTGCATGTGGGGCCCACAGCGGGAACGGGGACCGCCCGGTAATTCCCGAACCACATATTATATTCATCTTGGTCTAGATAATATATATGGTGGTGGATATTTTATTTGGGCCATAAGAAAGGCATGGAGTTGACCGGTTGGTCAAACGGGGCCCAATTACCGGTATTGGTGATTTAGCGGATAACAGCCCGAAATGAGTTTCGGGGACTCCTAAATTAATGTTGGGGAAATTACATCGTTTCTAAAGGCCCAAACATTGTTGGGAACGCGTGGTATATTTTATCCGACCCGATAGAATAAAATATGACTACAGTAGTCCGAAAAATACAACTTTCGGGGCCAATTATACACACCGGGACATAATGGGATGATGTCCCACATAAGTGGGGGCCACCCCACGACCCAATGTGCTGCAAATGACAAGGAAACAACAGGGGGGGTGTACCTAGTAGGTGGGAAGTCTCCAAGAGACAAAATCCCATACCCCCATGTCCTTGCATGCATTATCTTGGTGAGTTGAGTGGATGGAGATACATCCCCCTCACTCATTGTGCAGCACTCGGCTCTATCACTATGAGAGAGCTCTAGGAAGGCCTTCTCATCAAGACCAAGCTCAAGAAATAGCAAGGAGGAAGGGAAATCAAAAAGGGAAAGCTAGGAGAAGGGGTAAGAACACAATTCCTACTCTTTAACTAGTTTTATGATGTATGATTTTTAAGAAATCATATGGTGGATTAAACATGATGTTCTACATGTTTAAAAGTGTAGAATATTGATATAAAGTGGTGATATTTAACTTAGAAGAGTTGGTGAATCGATAGGAGTCGAAATCGCCGGAAACCGCCACTTTAAGGGAGCTGCCCGTTTCTGCAGACCACGAAAGCCGCCCGGCTTTCGTGAAAGCCGCCCGGCTTTTGCCCTGCAGTGCATTTTTACACCATCAATCGGCCTAGAACGGGGATTGATCGAGGGGCTTAGCAAAGGCAGCTATTTCAGCACATCATAAGGTGAGGATGGCTGACTATATTGCTTATAATTAGTGAGTTATAATAGTAATAATAATTGATAATAATTAGGGTTTTAGAGAGAGAAGCTCTGGCGATTCTCTCCCACGCATGAACGAAACAACGGCGGCTCAGCCACCGCCGGGAGGCGGTGGAGCTTGGGGAGGGAAGTCTTTTGCAGATGTGGTGGCCAATCGTGGTGCAGCAATCTCAAAGAAAACCCCAACTAGATTCAAAGGTATGCCTGCGATCTCGTTTTCAGAAGGTGAAATTCAATCTTTGGCTGATAAGCACAAGAGAGCTCTCGTAGGCTATTTCTACAAAGGTAAGCCGAATCTCCAGGTTCTAAGAAAAGCTTTTGAGATTATAGGTTTTAATGGTCAATTTCATCTTGGAACCTTAGACCCTAAACATGTTTTGATTCGGTTTGATATGGAGGAAGATTTTATTCGTTGTTGGAATCGTCAATCCTGGATGATTCAAGGTAATACTATGAGGGTTACTAAATGGACTCCTGCATTTCGTCCTAATGTGGAATCTCCTATTGCTCCTGTATGGATTGCTATGGAAGGGCTACCTATTCACTTACAAGATAAACAGGCTCTTTTTGAGATAACAAATCTTGTAGGCAGGCCTTTGAAGTTGGATTCTGCCACTGCTTCACTAGCTAAACCAGCAGTGGCTAGAATATGTGTGGAATTGGATCTCACTAAGGAGATGCCAAATAAGGTGTGGATCAACTGTGGTGCTAATGGGTTTTCCCAACCTATTCTGTATGAGAACAGGCCGGATTACTGTCAAGGTTGTCTACATTTGGGTCACTCTGACTCCAAATGTCCAAAAAGACAAACACAAATGGAAGTAAATACAGAAAAGGGACAACACAATAAATGGATGCCTATCACAGACAAGCAACAGCAAAAATACACAAGACAGGAGAAAGGGAAAGGTAAAATCACAGAGCTCAATAAAATTACAGAAAAAATCAATGCTAATAAGCCATCATCTTCTAAGTCTGCTCAGGTGGAAATCAGCTCTGACACTGAGGAAGAAGTAATCATTCTGGACAAGGTTGGTCAACCTGCATTAGACATTAAAAATACAGTTCAGGAACTGTTACAAAAAGAAGTCCAAGGAATATCCATCACTAATAGCAAGGAGATTTCTGAAAGTAAGGATGATACTTACATTAAGAAAATTGAGCCACTCTTTGACTTCATCTATGAAGTTGAACCCAGGGAATGTTATTCAGAAGGAGAGGATGATATTATTGTCAAACCTGACACATTCATGGAAGCATGGACAGAAATCTGCACAAAAATAGAAGCCATTGTTGAACAAAACAAGAAGGAAAGAACACCCAATGAGGAACTGAATATAGAAAAGCCACCTCACAGAGAAGAAGATATGGACCCAGGAGGACAGTCCTCAGAAACTGAAGACTCGCAGAACAATCATCACTTGAACATAGGGGAAAATCTGAACAAAGACAAGGCTAACAACAAGCAAGTTACACAAGGTATACAACATAAGAGGAACACTAGAAGTGCTGCAAGGGAAGGGGGGAATTCTATTCCTAAATGAATTGCATTATTTGGAATGCTAGGGGTCTGGAATCCTCCAGTTCCAGACTCAGTTCCCTAGCTATACAATGGAGGGTGAAGCTACTTATTGTCATTGAACCTATTGTTGATAGAAGTAAAATTGATCATTACAAAAATATTCTGGGTTTAAGTGATGTTATGTCTTCTTCTATGAACAAAATATGGGTTTTTTGGGACTCATCTGTTTTGGGTATCTCTAATGTCACATGGCATGGTCAGTTTGTCCACTTCAAAGTGGATAGTAATGATTTTGAAGGCTGGGTTACTGGTGTTTATGGGAAACATAATTATCATACTAGAAAAGAGTTATGGGACAATCTTGCTACTATATCTCTTTCTATGGACAAGCCCTGGATGGTGGGAGGGGATTTTAATGAGATTGCAGCTTACAATGAACATCAAGGGAGCTCTATGCCTATCATCAGAGGTATTAATGATTTTTCTGATTGCATTTCTTCCTGCAGCCTGATAGATCTCCCCTATGAAGGACCTAAGTTTACTTGGTCTGGAGTTAGAGCCAATGGCAGAGTTTGGAGAAGATTAGACAGGGTTCTTTTTAACAATCTTTTTATTAATAAATTTGATTCTATAAAGATTTCCTTGTTAAATAAGACTCCCTCTGATCACAACCCCATACTCATTCAAGTCACTAATCTAAGCTGGTCAGGGCCTAAAAGCTTCAAATTTCAGAACATGTGGTTTCAGAATAGGGGTCTTATGGAGTTTATCAATACTAAATGGAACTCAGTTAAAACTGGTGGAGGTATGAGAGGGTTGTTAGCTAAGCTCCAAGCTCTAAAGAAGGAACTCAGGATATGGAACAAGGAGGTTTTTGGAAACATCTTTGAAGATATAAAATTGTGTGAGATGGAAGTGCTGGATTCAGAAAGAAAATTTGAGGAAAATCCTAGTGACACTACTAGACAAGACCTTTACCACAAAAAAGGATTGCTCACTCAAAAATACAAGTTGGAGAAAAAATTCTGGAAACAGAAGGCTCATATTAAATAGCTCAAAGATGGAGATAGCAATTCTAAATTCTTTCACTCATATGTCAAGATTAGACAAAGAAAGCAGAATATTACCTCTATCAAGCAATCAGATGGCAGCACTCTTAATTCTCAACCTGAAATTGGTAAAGAGGCAGTCAATTTCTTTACAGATCTTTACACTGAAAAGAATCCAGTCAGTTATGATGAAATACTTCATTATATTCCACACATTCTTAATCAGGAGGATAATAAGGAACTTATGGTCTTACCTACCCCTAATGAAGTTAAAGAGGCTGTTTGGGAGCTTAATCAGAATAGTGCACCTGGGCCTGATGGTTTTCATGGTAAATTTTTCAAGAAATGTTGGTCTATTGTTGGAATGGATGTTATTAGAGCTGTGCAAGAATTTTTTATGGGCTTATCTGTACCTAAAGGCATGTCTAGTGCTTTGATTGTTTTAATCCCTAAAACTGATAATCCCTCTTCTTTCAGTGACTTTAGGCCTATTTGCTTATCAAATTTTATAAGTAAAGTATGCACTAAAGTGATGGTTAACAGATTAAGGGGCATTATGCCTAAAATCATTTCTAAAGAGCAGGCTGGTTTCATGGCTGGGAGAGATATTGCAGATCAGATCTTGATTGCTCAGGAAATGATCCACAGTATTGACAAAAAGATTAGGGGTACTAATATTGTGATTAAACTTGATATGGCAAAGGCTTTTGACAAGGTATCTTGGCAGTTTTTGGGTGCTATTCTTCTAAAATTTGGTTTCTGCAACTCTTTTGTTCA
Organism: Cuscuta europaea; assembly: GCA_945859875.1. Taxonomy (NCBI): domain Eukaryota; kingdom Viridiplantae; phylum Streptophyta; class Magnoliopsida; order Solanales; family Convolvulaceae; genus Cuscuta; species Cuscuta europaea. The sequence goes on along the minus strand of CAMAPE010000008.1, from coordinate 5,228,131 downwards.
GTTGGTTATGAATAACCTCAGGGCTACCTTCTTATCTATCCTTATCAATGGTTCTCCCCAAGGTTTTTTCAAGCCAACAAGAGGAGTTAAGCAAGGGGACCCCCTATCTCCTTTTCTATTTATTATTGCAGCAGAGGCTTTCTCAAGGGGCCTTAATGGTTTAATGGAAGCTGGAAATATTAAACAGTTCTGGATGGGCAACTATGGCTTTCCTATTTCTCATTTGGGCTTTGCAGATGACCTTTTGATTTTTACTAATGGGGAGACAAAATCTGTTTCCAATTTTAAAAAGTTTTTACTTAGCTATCAACAGGCTAGTGGACAAGAAATCAACTTTGAGAAAAGTTCTATTGTTTGTGGAAATACCACCCCTGCTAGACAAATGAAGATTAAGGAAACTTTGGGGATGAAACTCTCCTCCTTACCTATTAAATACCTGGGAGTTAATCTCCATAAAGGCATTAATAGATTTCAATATTGTGAGAACATTATCACTCAGTTTGAGAATAAGCTAACCCCTTGGAAGCAAAGAAATCTGTCTCAAGGGGGAAGACTTATTCTCATAAAGCATGTTCTGAATTCTATACCCCTACATACTTTGGCAGTGGACAATATGCCTAAAAAAGTCATATCAGTTCTTAACAGGAAAATGGCATCATTCTTTTGGGGTTCTTCTAATAACAAAAACAAATACCATTGGTTAAAGTGGTCAAAGTTGTGTTATCCAACTATGGAAGGTGGTCTGGGGATTAGGGCTCTGGAGGATATTGAAAAAGTTTTCTCTTTAAAATTATGGTGGAAGTGGCAAACTGAGGATTCTTTGTGGTCTCAGTTTATTAAAGCTAGATACAATAGAGGAAGTAATATGTTACCAAATATTACTGACTCTGCAGTTTGGAGAAGGATTTGCTCTATTCATGATAAGGCATCCAACCTTTGCACTATAGAAGACTCTGGAAAGCTTCTTTGGAATGAAGAGGATGATGGCCACTTCAGCTTTAAATCTGCATATGAAGAGGTTAGAGAGTTATCTTACAATCAAGAAATATATCAGAACATATGGAATTCTAAGCAGGAACTCAAAATTAAGATGCTTCAGTGGAAAATTGTTAGAGGGATCATTCCTACATCTGATAAACTAGGAAGATTCAACAATGTTCTTAATCCCTCAATCTGTCCATTATGCAGAAATCAGAGTGAGACAATGAATCATATCTTTTTCCAATGTCAGGTGGTTAAGGTGATATGGTCTTATTTTCTTGGAATTTTGGGTTTTAATTACAATCCTACTGTTGAATTTCATCCTATGAGGGTGAAATGGAAAGGTAAAGGCACTTCCAGTCTGCTAAATGTAATCAAGAGGAACATAACAGGCATCATTTTGTGGTTCATTTGGAAAACCTACTCTTCCCTCATTTGCGGATCTGATAGGAAGCAAATTTCTTCTCAGCAAATTATTACGCAAATCAAAATCTACACTCAGGTATGGGCGACTACCTTATCCGATCTTAAAATTAGGTCTGTTGAGACCATTCTATTTCAGGAACAGATTATTTCAACTCATTTCAAAGTTAATCAAACGAGACCGAGAATAGTAAAATGGCAAAAACCGAAGCAAAAATGGAAACTTAATGTTGATGCAAGTTACTTAGCTTCGTCGGCTTCGGGAGGAGCTATTATCCGAGACAGAAATGGGAGGATGGCTAAGGCTATCAGCTTCCCCCTACAAGCGAGTTCAGTGTTGGAGGCAGAGCTGAAGGCGATTCACCAGGCGGTGAAGTGGGCGGCGGAAGAAGGGTATGAAGATATCTATGTTGAGTCAGACTCCTCCATGGCAATCGAATACATCGCAGGTAGAAACTCTAGAAGATGGAACGCTCTGATTTTGGAAATCGCAGAGAAGGCTTTTAGGAAAGATATTTTGTTCGGTCATCACCTGAGGGAAGGGAATTGGGTTGCCCACTACTTAGCTGAAATGGGCTCCTATAATTATTTTAGCAGCCCAAATCAATTACCCATTTGTGCTAAACAGGCTTATTGGATGGACTTATTTGGTATCCCTTCAATTCGTTTTTAATTTCTGTTTTTTGTATTGTTTTGTAGAGAGGCTTTGGTCTGGCCCTCCTCTCATGTAATATTCTAAGTCTAATAAAATTCTGGTAAATGACTCCCGGCATTTACCCCACTGATTTTGGTGGTTTGCCTTCCGGGGTAAAAAAAAAAAAGTGAGTTAATTTCATAAGAATGCCTAAAGTAATTAGATGGGATTTTCATGGACTATTAAAGATTAATAATGTCTAAATGAAAATAATATGTATATGAGTAAGTGAAGCATGATATACAAATTTAGAATAATTGTGTATGATTATGTGAAATGAATGGAATGACATGTTAATGGAATTACTAAGATGACATTGTGATAAAATATACTTTACTTCATGTATGAGATTCATGAATGAATTAAAGTGATATTTTTGATATTGAGATTAAACTATACTTGGATTGAGAAATCAATGGAAATGAAATGCAATATGGGAAATAGGAACTTGGCATGTTCTAAGGTTGTCCAATTAGTATCAAAATACTAGTTGGGGAATTAATATAAATAAATGATGAAATAAATCCTAAGAGGTAGGCTTGTGAATAGATATGCCTTAAGTAGTCTCAAGAGATACTTAAGGATGAATGGTATGAACACTAAGGAGTGATTTGGGGTAGGCCTAAAGGCCACCTCCGGAAATTGATTCTAGGCATAGGACTTGCTTGAGAATTTGATTATGAAAATAAATAGAGTTGGACTCTAGGATGACATGGAGATGTAGTTGGGCCGAGCCCATGCCATGTAATACGATTAGCATGGAAACGTAGTTGGGCCGAGCCCTTGCCATGTATATGTGACCTCCGTGGAAACCTAGTTGGGCCGAGCCCTTGCCACGAAGTTATGGTTGGTATGGAAACGTAGTTGGGCCGAGCCCTTGCCATACAAATGTTGATATGATACATCGAGTTAGAGGATTGTATAGAGATGTAGTTGGGCCGAGCCCATGCTATACAATTGGGGCTCGATGGGACCCCACGGGGTTATCGTGACTCGCGGTCACGGGGGAATGGAAATGGTGAATTCTAAATGAATATGGGCCTACGGGCCGTCTACTTGACTTTATGTAAAGTAAGTACAGTTAAAGGTAAAAAGGGGTAACCGAGGGTTATGGCCTATAATATAATAGTACCCTAAGTTGAGGGTCTTGGAAACTAAAACGTTGATTATACTTAGTATAGTTGCTATTGTACTTGTCAAATATTTCCAAGTACTGACCTCCCCTTCACGGGGGAGGCCACCTCACAGTTTCAGGTAGAACGTGAAGGTCGCTGCCATTGCCCGTTGCTTCGGGAGGAATCAAGGGAAGAAGATGTGGTTCGTGCTTCTCCCGTTCTGTTTTAAAAACAATTACACTAATGTTCATGGATAATATTTTCTGAATAATTACTTTGGGGGCTTGCATGCCTATTTATGCCAAGTGTGGCTTGAACAATTGTATTAATGCTTCCGCTGTTTTAAATGCATGTTTTACATTATGTTTGTTTATGGATGTACTACGTGTGAATGATATTCATGACGCCTTGTATAGTATGGATGAGTTGAACTGCGGTTGACTATTCGTACTATACGGCGGGTTGTTGACGTGTCCGGCTAGGTCCGGGGCGTGACACGCCGTGTCCTGGGCCACAACCCCCTCATTGTTGCCTATCTGGACGGCCAACGGTTGGGGATGAGGAGGTGGAGTGACGTTTCCCCCGGTCCTTGGCAAGAGTGCGCTGAGGACGGTGGGGTTCTGAGCTAGGCTGGCGATGATGACCGACAGCGCGGCCTGGACCTGTGGATCCACGGACGGAGAGGCCGCGGCCATAGGCTGGGCCGGGGCGTGATCCATCTTTTCAGCTCGCTTCTTGTCCAAGCTGAGGCGGGAGTCAGGGGCGCCGCCGTTGAGTTGGTTGCGGAGGTCCGTTGTGAGGTTGAAGGCCTCCTGGAAGAGGTCCCCTCCACCGACCTGGTCGGCCGTGGCGTCCTCATCGTGCTCCCTGGGCTCTTGGTCCTCAGGGATGGCTTTGCTGACGAGGTTGCGGTTTGACTTAGTTCTCCCCATGATCAGTGGTTAGCTGTGCTTGGTAGCGACGAAGGGTGCTAACTTGATTGTTCTAGCTCTCAACGAGAGCACCAAATGATAGAGTATATCTAGAGAGAAGTGAGAGCTAGAGAGAGAAGTGCAATAATATGCTTCAATAGAATGATTTCGTAACCACTATAACTACTCCCAAAGGGAGTATTTATAGAGAAAATTAGGGTTGGGCTCCCAAGCCTTGGGCTTGGGAGGCCCATTTACAACTGGACCACTAATGGGCCGAATACAAAGCCACTAATGGGCTATACAAATGAGTAAGTATAAAATCTGATTCTGGGAGGTCTTCTTGGCCGACGAGGGCGTGGCCGACGAGGGCACGGCCGACGAGGGCACCCGGGTTCATTGGACTCAGGACCATAATCCGAGTTGGCCCCTTTTCGGCCGACGGGGCGTCTTTGGACGACGAGGGCGCCACTCTGTTGTCTTGTGCTTTCTGCTCTTCCGAGTATGTGGGCCCGGGGGCTTAGACCCATATACTCCATCAAAACATAATGTAAAATATTCATTTAAAGCAGTAGAATCATTTAATACAAGTGTTCAAACCACACTTGACATAATAGGCATACAAGCCCGCAAAATAATTATTCAGAAAATAATATCCATGAGCATTAACATAAGTGTTTTTAAAACAGAACGGGAGAAGCACGAACCACGTCTTCTTCCCTTGATTTCCCTGGAGCAACGGGCGATGGTAGCAGCTCAACTCCTACCTGAAACTATGAGGTGGCCTCCCCCGTGAAGGGGAGGCCAGTACTTGGAAGCATTTGACAAGTACAATGACAACTATACCGAGTATAATCAACGCTTTAATTTCTAAGACCCTCAAAATAGGGTGATATCATAATATAAATATTTATTTATATTTCACACTTATTATCTCTATAATAAGTAAATTCATTTATTTGTCGGCACACAACCTTTCTTATATATTTCCTTGTATTTATCATTTGTACAACCCAACCCGTGGGTCTTATTATTTCTACGGGATTTGCTACCGCTGTCAGAGGCCTCATGAGGCTCTCGGTTCGGATTTCAACATCCCGCCCCTGGACTCATACCCATCATCCCGTACGAAGGTAAGGCCCTTCGGGGTCCTATCTTATTTGTACCGCTACCGGAGCCTAGTTAGGTCTCCGATTCGGATTCCACCCTAACCCGTGATCACGATGCAAGTCCATGCTATCCAACCCCGCTCTCTAGAGTCGGGAAGGGCCATGGTCCTTACTTATTCCCATAATTCAACCGGCTATCCTCAAAGGCTATCGTACACGCTCGTGGGCCAATCCTATACCTAGGATCAATTTATTATTCAATTTATCTTGGGTATCCCTTAAGGCCTACCCCTAGTATAACTTAAAGTTCATACTTTCCTACCTTAATGTATCTCTTAAGACTACTTAAGGCATAACATTTCACAATCCAACCTCAGGATCAATTTTAGCAATGTTTCACTTAAGTGCCCAACTAGTATATTAATACTAGTTCAATTAATTCCAACCAAGCCAAGTTCTTCATTCATGGTCATTTATAAAATGCCCAACTGATTTTCCATTGAAAATATCATCTTTATATCAATATACAAAATATCACTTTTAATCATTCATATACTCTTATATGAAGTAAAAAGTATATTTCAACATACATTTCATAGTTAATCCCATAATCAAGTAATCATACTCATAACACATGATTATACACAATTTACCCTTAAATTTGTATATCATGCTCTTTTCCTTATAGACATAGTCTACTCATTCTTAGGCATTATTAATCATTAATAATCCATAAAAACACATTTAATTACCTTAGGTAATCTCATGAAATTAACTCACTAATTATAAGCAATATAGTCAGCCATCCTCACCTTATGAAGTGCTAAAATAGTTACCTTTGTTAAGCCCTTCGATCAATCCTCGTTCTAAATCGATAAGAAGCTAAAACTGGACTGTCTGGACAAAAGCCGGCCGGCTTTGGCAAAAGCCGGGCGATGTTCGTCCTTCTGCAACACGAACAACTTCCTATATGTGGCGGTTTCCGGTGATTTCGACTCCTATCGATTCACCAACTCTTCTAAGTTAATTAACACCACGTTATAACAATATTCTACACTTTTAAACGTGTAGAACATCATGTTTAATCCACCATATGATTTCTTAAAAATCATACAACTTAAACTAGTTAAAAGAGTAGAAGTTGTGTTCTTACCTCTTCTTCTAGCTTTTCCTTGTTGGGTTTCCTCTTTTTCTTGATTCCTTCACCTAAAGCTTAGATGAGGAGTTGCTGGAGCTCTCTCTCTCCCTCTTGGTTGGCCGAATGATTGAAATGAGAAGGGGGGAGGTACCTCTACTCCATCAAGCATCAAGATGTGCATGGGTAGGGTCCTATGAGGTGTAAATTTGTCATGAGCCATCCCCTCAATCCCAATTTCGTCCAGCCCATGTTTTCTTGTCTCAAAATTATTAATTTGAGGTCTCAAGTCATGTGGGAAAATCCCCAAGTGGGTGTAGGAAGTCCTCCCCAATTATTCCTGCTAGTTCTCGCAGGCTGGGTCAAAATAGCTCGTGGGTTGCCCAACCGTTTCCCCCAACATTAGTTGGCATTTTATTGGGTTTCTATAATTATTATGACAACCCAACTAAATATTTGGTAGCCCATTCTCAATATAATGGACCCGATAAATAATTTAATTTATCATGCATTAAATATACCAATCTGTCACACGAAATTATTCGCTAAAAAATTCAAATACATACTGAATATTAAATTCAAGTACATCCGGGAGCGGTGTCACATATATTACTGATAAAATTTGACCAGGTGGTGTACATTCCAATGTCTAGGGACCTCGGTCCCATTGGGGCATTTTAGTTTGTAAGTCCCTGGTTTGATGATGGCTGTAACGATGTAGGGGCCTTCGAATTTTGGCGCCATTTTGGCGCCCTCGGTCGGTTGGCTAACTTCCCTCCTTCGGAGGACATAGTCCCCCACTTGAAATTCCTGGGAACGGACCTTGGCGTCGATGTAGCCCTTTACTTGTCTTCTGTAGTTCTCCGCCCGCATGAAGGCTTGCTCTCGACGTTCTGAGATGAGGTGAAGGTCGAGGGCTATATTGTTGTCGTTGACCTCAGGTTCATATTGGTCTGTCCTTCGGGTTGGTAGAGTTACCTCCGTGGGGGCTTTACCTTCGAACCCATAGCACAGGGAGAATGGCGTTTCGCCGGTTGCCCTCTTAGGGGTGGTGCGGTAGGCCCATAAGATGTTGTGGAGTCCTTCTACCCAGCCTCCCCCTTCGGCTTCCAGCTTCCTTTTTAGCCCCTCCAGCAGAGTTCGGTTGGCATTCTCCACTTGTCCGTTGCCTTGGGGGTAGGCAACCGATGAGAAGGTGTGTTTGATGCCCCACGCCTCTAGGAGGGCACAGAAGGGGGCTGCCTCAAACTGAGTTCCATTGTCAGAGATGATTTGTTGGGGAACTCCGAATCTTGTGAGGATGTTTTTGAGGACAAAATGGCGGCACCTGGCCTCGGTAATGCTGGAGAGGGGCTCAGCCTCCACCCATTTGGTGAAGTAGTCGATGGCAACAATGATGTACCTGTTGTTGGAGGTACCCCTCGGCAATGGGCCTACAAGGTCAATGCCCCACCTGGAGAAGGGTATTGTTGTGCTAATGGGTGCATAGTTGATCGCTAGTCGGCCGGGAGCCTTCTGAAAGTGTTGGCAGGCGGCGCACCTTCGGGTGAGGTCCGCAAAATCCCAGGCCATTGTAGGCCAGAAGTACCCCTGCACTATGAGCCTTCGGGACATGGAGAAGGGTCCCTGATGAGTTGAGCAAGTGCCACTGTGTACTTCCTCCATTGCAACCTCGCCCTCATCCTGATGAAGGCACCGGAGTAACGTGCCGTTGTAGGGTCGTTTATAAAGCCTTCCATCTTTGAGGGCATAGCTGGGAGCCCTCAGCTTTGCTAATTTCGCGCGGGCTTCATCCTCGGGTAGCTGCCCTGTGGTGATGAAGTTGACGATATCTGAGATCCAGTCCTCAAGCCTTTGTTGTATCTGCATGACGGGGCTGACGTGTATGCTTGAGAGGCTGAGTTCCTCAAATCTTGCAATCTTTGAGAGGTGCTCCGAGGGCTCAGCCGAGAGCTTCGATAAGATGTCGGCCTCAGAATTTGAGTGAGGGAGTGCGCGTCAAACACTTTGAGTAATTCCTTGGCCCCTTCTTTGTATTGTTTCATCCTCCCTTCCTTGGCCTCATACTCCCCCGAAATTTTGCCGACGACTAACTTAGAGTCGCACTTTATGAGGATTTTTCTGGCCTTCATGTTTGCTGCCAGCCGAAGGCCACAGAGGAGAGCCTCATACTCCGTTTATTTGTTGGAAACTTTGAAGGAGAAGCGGACGGCGTAGTAGGCGCGGAAGCCCTTAGGTATGATGAGGACGACGCCTCCCCCGCATGCTTTGGCGGGCGAGGAACCGTCTGTATATAGAGTCCACCATTCGTTCAGAGGTGCCAGAGGTTCCTCGTCTACCGCCGATCTCGCCGTGCACTCCGTCACGAAGTCCGTCAGGGTTTGGCCCTTTATGGCAGGCCTCAGGCAGATGTCAATGTCGTATTGGCTAAGGAAGATAGCCCATTTTGCCATTCGGGAGGAGCTGGTGGGTCTCCTCATCAAGCCCCCAGGGGTTGGTGTGTGAGGACCTGGACCGGATGCGCCTGGAAGTAGTGGCTTAGCTTTTTTACGGTCCAAATGATGGCTAGCACCGTCTTCTCCATGGGAGAGTACCCGAGTTCTACTTCCCTGAGGGTTTTGCTAACGTAGAAGATGGCATGTTGGATGTCGTCTTCTTCTCGGATGAGGACTGAGCTGATGGCAGCAGGGCTAATGCCAAGATAGAGATATAGAGTTTCCCCCACCTAGGGCATGGAGAGCACAGGGGGTGAAGACAAATACTCTTTCACCTCGTTGAAGGCTACCTGGCACTCAATAGTCCATTGGAAACCAGCTGTCTTTCTCATCACTTGGAAGAAGGGGAGTGCCTTCTCTGCTCACTTGGAAAGGAAGCGGTTGAGGGCTGCCAGGTGGACCGTCAACCTTTGGACTTCTTTCACATTGCGTGGGGGCTCCATGTTGATGATGACCTGGATTTTCTCGGGGTTGGCCTCAATACCCCTTCGGCTCACCATGTAGCCCAAGAACTTGCCTCCTTGTACTCCAAAAGTGCATTTCTTTGGGTTTAGCCGAAGGTTAAACTTTTGCATTATGTCGAAGATCACCCGGATGTCGTCAGCATGGCTCGATGATTGTTTGCTTTTGACGATCATGTCATCAACATAGGCCTCCATGGTGCGCCCTAGGACGGCTTGAAAGACTCTGGCCAACATCCGGATGTAGGTGGTGCCTGAATTCTTTAGGCCGAAGGCTATAACCAGATAGCAGAAGATGCCTTCGGGTCTCATGAAGGTTGTCTTGTCCGCGTCCTCCTCGTGCATGTAGATCTGGTGATACCCGCGGAAGGCATTGAGGAAGGACATAATTTCACAACCCATTGTCTCATCTACCAGTTGATCAATGTTTGGCAGAGGGAAAGGATCCATAGGGCATGCTTATTCAAATCGGTGTAATCCACACACATGCAAAAAGTGGGTGGCTTTTGTGCGAGGACCACGTTGGCCAGCCATGAGGGGTATTTTACCTCCCGGATGTGTTGGATGGATAGGAGCACAACAACCTCCTTCTTTACGAAATCCCTCCTCTTGGCTGAGAGGGGTCTTCTTCTTTGTTGCACAGGTTTGGCTGAAGGGTCCACCGCCAGGCGGTGAGTGATTACCCTTCGGCTAATTCCCGGCATGTCTTCCGCCCCCATGCAAAGACAATGGAGTAGGCACGGAGGGAATCCGTGATGTCGGTCTTCAAGTCTTTAGGGAGCTTGGCTCCAATCATCACGACTCTCTCTGGCTTGGCCAGATCGAGCGCAAAGTCTTCCACTTCCTCGGCTGGTTCTGCCCTCGGTCTCTTCTCCTCCTCTTCTGCCATTCCATTGATGGTGTCCACACGGAACTCAGTCTTACTAACCTTCTTTGTTATTTGGAGGTAGCATGCGCGTGCGAGCTTTTGGTTCCCCTTTGAGCACCCGATGCCCCCTTCAGCTGGGAACTTAAGGCATAGGCGCCTCATGGAGATGATTGCCTCCATGTCCTCGAGGGCAGGCCGACCAAGGATAATGTTGTGAGCGCACTCGATGTTGACGACGACGAACTCCACTTCGAGCTTGGCTCTATGGAGCCCGTCGCCGAAGAGTACCAGGAGGGTTATCACCCCCTCGGAATCTATGGTGTCTCCGGTGAAGCCGGACAGAGGGGTCCGGATGGGCCGGAGGGACTCCCTCTCCAAAAGCAGTTCCTTGAATGTGCTAAGGTACATTACGTTGACGGAGCTGCCCGTGTAAACGTAAGTTCTGTGGATGATTGTATTATTGATCTCGCTCTAGATCACTAACACATCCCTATGAGGAGAGGAAGCCGGGGGAGATCGGCGTTGGTAAATACGATGGGCTCCTCTCTCAACCGCTTTACGGGGGGTGATAGAGTATATATCTAGAGAGAAGTGAGAGCTAGAGAGAGAAGTGCAATATATGCTTCAATAGAATGATTTTGTAACCCCCATAACTACTTCCAGAGGAAGTATTTATAAGAAAAATACGGGCTGGGCTCCCAAGCCTTGGGCTTGGGAGGCCCATTTACAACTGGACCGCTATTGGGCCGAATACAAAGCCACTAGTGGGCTGTACAAATGAGTAAGTGTAAAATCCGGTTCTGTGGGTCTCCCGTGGCCGACGAGGGCTTTGGCCGACGAGGGCACGGCCGACGAGGGCACGGCCGACGAGGACACCCTGGTTCCTTGGCCTCAAGATCATATTCTGGATTGGTTCCTCTTCGGCCGACGAGGGTCTTCTGGCCGACGAGGGCACCGTGTAGTGACTGCGCTTTCTGTTCTGAGTATGTGGGTCCTGGGGCCTAGACCCATATACTCCATCAGGGGGCATATGGGTGATTTCCCCCACGTAAAGGGATTGTGCCCATTTCTTCCTTTGGCTAGTGAAGTCTCCCCCGTGCTGCCAACAATGATCATGTGGATGTGGCGCTTCTTTTCCTGGCACTGGTCGTACCCTTCTTCTTCATCAAGGTTCCCGATCTCCCTCTTCTTTCCATTCGGATCACCGAGGGGAATGGTGTTTGGATTGATCGAGGCGTTTGCCTTCACCGGTGGCCCTCGAGGGGGCCCTTGATGCTGAGGGCCCCTGACAAATTGGGACAAATGGCCCACCTGTATCAACCTTTCGATGGCCGCCTTCAGCTGATGGCAGTTGTGGGTTCTATGCCCCTGGTGGCGATGGAAACGACAGTAAGGTTTATTGGGGTTGATGGCATATACCTCCGGGGGTGTGCGAGAGTCTCGCTCTACGAGGCCCCTCTCATCGGCGAAGTCGAGAATGACGCTGATGGGATGCGTCAGGGGTGTCCGAGGGTGCTCCAAGAGAACAAGCTGTGCCCAGGCCTTTGGGTTGTTCTTGTAACCTCCCCTGGACTTGGATTGGCCATGCCGGGGGTGATCACCCGAGGGGGCCGGACCTTTGGACCGGTGGAACAGAGCCCCCGGCCCCCTGTTGTTCCTGCCATCTGGCCTGGGGCGCTACTGCTCGGGGTTTTGGTGACATTTTTCTACTTCCTCGGCCTCTGCGTACCGGTCCTCCCGCTGTAGGGCCCTTATGTAATCGCGGGGAGGCTCGATGATAAGGCTCCTTGAAAAGTTCTCGGTGCGGAGGACCATCTGTAGGAGAGCCAAAAGGGTTCCTTCGTCAGCGCCGTCAACCTTATCCGTCTCCAGCGTTCCAAGAAGTCCCGGAGGGTTTCCTCCTTCCGTTGCCTCACCGTTAGTGGGTGGGAGAAGTGTTTCCTTGACCGATGCCTTCCCGCAAACCGTGTCAAGAAACGCAGGGCTAGTTCTTGCCAAGAGTCAATGCTACCCTCGGGCAACCATTTGAACCATTCGTACGCCGGTCCCTCCAAAGTGGAAAGAAACCAACGACACAAATACTCATCCGATGCCCCCATCATCATCATGTTGTTCTGGTACCTGCTGTAGTGCTCTTGGGAGTCAGTCTTTCCTTCATAGGGCTTGATGAGTTGCCCTCGGTATTTTCCTGGAATCTGTGCTGCCAATACCCTTGGGGTAAATGGCGTCCTTGTCCGAAGTTGGATGATGGGTTCCCCGGAGCCCTCGGGAAATTTTCTTTGCATCTCCTCCATTTTGGCCAGCATGGTGGCGTATTTGGGGTTCGCCTGCGAGGCGAAAACGGTCGTGTGCGCTTAGCGGGCCTCCATTTCATTAAGGCGGCGTTGGAGGGCCTCAATAATCTCGTCCTTGTGATCCTTCGGGAGGGCCTCCGCCCCATGCGATTGTACACGGACTGAGTAAGCCTGGTTGATTTGGTGCCTCGCGTCATCGGCATGGAGTGATCCCTTGCCTTTGTCCTGAGGGGGACGCCTCTCGTCTGCCCTCGATACATATCCCCCGCTTCCTGAGGTCTTTGGAACGCCTTACCCCCGAGGCGGTCTTGGACCCCTCAGCGATCTTGCGCTCCTCCTAACCTCTCGAGGACAGAGGTCCGAGGCCTATCTTTGTTCGCACCGCGCTGGTCCCGAGACTGGACTTCCTGGGAAGCGGTGTCCTGGGCCACGACCCCTTCATTGTTCCCTAACCGAAGGATAGGGTTTATGAAGGGGGTTGGAGGTGGGGGAGGAACGACGTTCTCACCGACCTGTGGCTGAAGTGGCACCAGAGTGCCGAAGGCACCTGGATTCTGGGTGAGTGTCTGGATGAAGGCAGAAAATGCTGACTGTACGTCAATAGTGAGGACCGGAGGGCTCACTTGGTTTTCGCTCCGATCCTTCTTTTGAGCCTCAATGCCGAGATGGGCATCGGGAGCATTCTGCTGGAGCTGAAGGCGCAAGTCAACAGAAGCCTGTTCCAACCCAGCGATGACTCCGCCCTCGGGAGCCTTGTTGGAGGCTCCGGGGGCGTCGGCTTCGCCGAGGGCTAGTTTGTTGTCTTCGATGTTCTTGGACTGGGCATGCATGGTTCTTCCCATTGTGGTAGATGTTTTTGAGTTCGGTGAAGGGGAGGGTTTCTTACTTGATTGTTCGACCCTCTCAATGAGAGCACCAAATGATGGATAACGTACTCGGGGGGGGGGGGGGGGGGGGGGGGTAGCTTATCCGATGTGTTATTACGGGAATAACTTAGAGAGAAGTTAGAGTAATAAGTAAGAGAGAGAAACTGTATTCGAATATAGAAACTTGTGATGCCTTACAATGGAGAATGGGCTGCTATTTATAGCAGTAATAAATGCTAGGGACACATGTCGAAAATCTGACGACCGATGGTCACCTCAATCGGGGTGGCACCGGCATTTGCATGTGCAGCGCATTGCTCATAGTCACTCTACATTGTGCTAGAGTCTGCTCTTAGTCACCGTTAAGAGCAAGAGAAAGTAGTAATAATAGTACTACTACTACTAATAATAATAGTAGTAGTAGTGATAGTAATAATAGTAAGGGAAAAGGGTGAAATAGACCCTCAAACTTACATAAAAAGGTCAAATAAGCTCTTATATAGGAGGCTCTGTCCGGTCGTCGCCATTTGGGGCAATTCCCGGTGGATTTTTTTGATGAAATTTTTTGAGCATCTTATTCATTAAGTATAGTTTACTCATACTAAATTTCAGCTAACAATTCCATCGGAAAGACATTCAAATGAATTCTTGAAGATAACTACGCTTTTAACTGCACACTTATCTTCAAGAATTCATTTGAATGCCTTACCGATTGAAGTTATAGCTGGAATTTGGTATGAGTAAACTACACTTAATGAATAAGATGCTCAAAAAATTTCATTAAAAAATTCCACCGGGAACCGCCCAAATGACGATGGCCGGACAGGGCCTCCTATATAAGGGCTTATTTGACCTTTTTATGTAAGTTCGGGGGCCTATCTGACCCTTTTCCCTAATAGTAATAACAACAACAACAATAATAGTAGTTGTACTAATAATAATAATAATAATAATAATAATAATAATAATAATAATAACAATAATAATAATAAACATTCAATCAGAAAAAAAATCAAATCAGATCATATCAGAAAGATTCAGATCAAAAGAATTCAAATCAGATCCGAAAGATTCAAATCAGATCAGACCAGATAAGAAAGATTCAGATCATATCAAATCAGATCAGCAAAATTCAAAACGGATTAAACCAGATCTTAAAAAATTCAGGTCAGAAACATTCAAATCGGGCGAAGAGAACAACTTCATAGTTTCATGGTAACTTAAGTTTAAAAATTGAACATAAATGACTATGTTTTCATTACCACTCTAGTTTTTAGTCACATTTTTGTAAATTATCTTTATTTTACTGATAATTCTTTTTATTACCACTTATTTCTTTTTATTATAAGGTCTCCTCTCTTAATAATTCTTTCTTGTTGTTTATGTCGTCACGGAATTGTTTTTATTTTTGAAGCCAACACGCCGATATGCACTGCAAAATCTCAAAGAAGCTGCCAACAAATAAAAGGCATTAGCTGGTAGCTTGTAGTAATTCACGTTTTAATATGCATGAACCATGCACGATTTACGTTACTAAAGGTCACTTCTTCACATGTCTCATCATATTTGAGCATATGACTTTAGCTTCCACATAAGAAAAACCACATAAGAAAAACCGGCAAGAACGACCTTAAAGCATCTCCAATGCTAAAACGTTAATGGTGCATACGTGGCATGAGAAATAATCAATTAAAAAACAAGAAATAGAATATATCTCTGCTTATTTGAAGGATCTTACATCATTTTGGTAAGTTTTTCTTCACAATGTCAAGCACAATGTCTAGATGTAGACATTGTGGTTGACATTGCAGACAAAAACTTACCAAAAACACATAAGACCGTGGAAAGAATGAGAGAGAACTGTTATAAAATCAATATTTTGTGTCTATCTCTCTCATGCCACATATGCACCGTGCACATTGTAGCATTGAAGATGCTCTAAGGGAGTTAACGTTAGTTACACTTTTAATTAAGTACTACCTCCTTTCCGCAAAGAAGTCCCCACTTTCCTTTTATGGATGTCCCAAAAAGAAGTTCTCATTTCTATAAAAGGAAACCACTTTTAACCAAAAAGTCACAACTACCCTTACTTTTTTCTCACTTTTTGTTTGATTTGATATAAAGTAAGGGTATATTTGGAAAGTCAAAACAAAACTCTACCTTACATAAATATGTGTAGGTCAAAATAAGAACTTCTTTGGGGGACGGAGGGAGTATTTAATTAATGAATCGCGCCATTTGAGTGAAAAAGCTAAAAGTAAAGCCACCATTTATGGCCTTGATTAATTCATATGCATATATATAGCAAACCAAATTAGTGTTTCCATCATAAAGGAAATTAGTTAAGAAAGATCTATTGCGTACTAAAATAATCAAGTAAAATGATGTGTTTTTTGTATCATCAAAGGTTTCGGTTAATGGTGGTGGCGCTTATGGTGGTGGCGCACTTTGATGAGTCCAACGGCGGCGCAGAAGGGGTGCCGCCACGGCCGTCTGCGATATTTGTGTTTGGAGATTCAACGGTGGATGATGGGAATAGCAACTTCCTCAACTCAAGAGCGAAGGCGAATTACTATCCCTATGGTGTGGACTACCCCGGAGGGTCTACCGGTAGATCAACCAACGGGAAAACCTTTGCCGATCTTCTTGGTACTTTATTTAAAATTTTAATTCATTTTTCAACATTTGAGACTTCAAAAGTAATTAACTTAGATTAAAAATAATCACAAATATACTACTGAAAAAAATGTTGTGCACAAAAAATGTGATTGATCAGGGCGTAGGCAAGAACAAAAGTAAAGGTGGAACGACACAAAAAGAAGTTTTAGAAGATTTTTTACGCATTAAATTTAGGTGACAACTCCGGTACCCTTCTAAAAAATAGGGTACCGTACCTATCATTCATTTGATTGGACCACATCACTTATCATTTTTAATTTAGATTTAAATAATTCAATTACTACATTCTCATTGGTTCATGTGGACAAAGGTACGGTACCTTATGAGTACCATAGAATCTACCTTAAATTTATACATACTCCGTATAAAATACAAGCATTTTTCAACTCGGGGTCGGTTGGGTCTCGCCGTCTCGGTCATGGCACCTCTACCTCTGCCCCTATTTGAGATAGTTTGTCCTACTATCACTAATGATATTTTTAATTGGACACATTCTGAGTCCTAAACAAGACCATATAGATCAAATCGGATCAGATCAGAGTTTGAGAGGTGTAAAATACACACAAAACATACATCTACCCAATCATACCAGATTTAAACAACCAAATCAGAATACTAGACTAAATCATACCAGCAAAATTTAATGCATTTAAAAACATTTTGAAACATATCACAAATAGTGTATGTTTTAAAGGTTTGGCATCTAACTACAAAAAACAAATATTTTGTCACGAAATTTGTCTAGGATGACAAAAAATCCCTAACAAACATTTTTGTTAGGGATCTTATCCCTGGTGCGAGCACCCTGACAAAAATCTTGTTAGGGATAAAAATTCGTGACAAATTTTGTCAGGGACTTGTTAGGGAATGGTCCCTACTAGAAGAGTAAGATTTTTTTTATATATTCTTTTGTTTTTGATTTTTATGAGATAACATAAAAAGAAAAATAATTGTCTTTCCCCGGTAACGGCGCCAAATTTGACGTGCACTTTGTCACGGTGCGTCAAAATAAATTCGATACTAGCACTAATATGTACTATAGGTAAAGTAGAGTTCGTATCCACAGGGAAATGAATAATTCTCTTTTTATACAACTAGTAATTAAAAGGGGGGTTTTGGGTTTGAATGATTTAATTTAATTAAGAAACTAAGATGAACAACCTATATGTGTTTAATTCAAAGATAAAAAGGACTTGGCATTGCTACTTTCCACTTGTTGACATATTTTAGTCCACCATTGTTATATCTATAACTTATTCCCTCTCGAATACCCAATCGAGGAGTATATCCAATTCATCGAGGGTAGTTATTAACAACGATCGTTCATTAATAACCCTTAATATCAGTCAAGTATAGAACACCGCCATATACCGACTTGATAATAGCATTTAAACTATTAACTCCTTGATGAAATCAATTGAGATTGATAACCTCAACACAACAGTTTCGGTTTAACCAACAAAATTAATCCCTCTTAAGTTTATTAACCACTGCACAACCGTGCATTAATAAACCGAACTTACTTACTTGTGAAACCATCAACGATTAACAAGCGTACTCGTTGATCGATTCTAGTAATAATTAATTAATATGTGAAACAAAACTAGTTGATCCTTTAAGTAATGTTTAAAATATTAATATGAAATATGAATAGGAATTAATTAATATTCAAGGAAGAATATTATTAAAGAAGATGAATCCTACTATAATTAATGTCAAGATGTTAACTAATTGTCATCTTAGCAACACTCCCCAACATTAATATAGAGGAAGAAAATACTACTATAACTGATGTCAAGATGTTAGCTAATTGTCATCTTAGAAACACTCCCCAACATTAATATAGAGATAGTATTAAGGAAAGAATTAGTAATTAACATTCAAGGGAAGAAGTTAAGAAAATAACTCACAACTTTAATAATCAACAAGCTTCAAGAGCAACACCAATAAAGGAAGTTTAGCTCCTCATTTGGAGACTAAACATGCTATAACAATATAAAAGAAATGATATTCTAAATCGAGCTTAAGAGTATGGAAGAAGGAGTGATTATTTGTGAAGGAAAAGTGTGCTATTTATAGGTGTTTTTCAACACCTTGGGTCTGGTACCCGACCGGGTCAAGTGCCTACCCGACCGGGTCCGGTCAAAATCAGATATCCTCCACGTTTTGGTGATCTTCGGCACGTTAAAATGTCCCGAGTCAAGTCAGACCCGACCGGGTGCAATACCTCACCCGACCGAGTGATTGTAGTTTCCATCCACCTTCGCTTTTCAATGTCTCACCCGACCGGGTGCAATACCCCACCCGACCGGGTGATTGTCCAGGGCAGCCAATAATCATTTTTCTTCACTTCAAGGTCTTCCTTTCCAACACCATAAATCCTAACTCTACTTTACAACTTATAAATGAGAACTAAAATACAATTACAACTAAAATCACACAAATGTTTACAAACTAAATAAAATGGTAAACAATCCACACAAATCAAACATAAAAAGATACATTTATGCACTACTAATTAGTGCATATCAAACACCCCCACACTTGAACCTTTACTCGTCTCAAGTAAATCAAATCCAGCCCAAGAAGTCCTTAAAATGCGAAAGTATCAACACCAACATCCACATGTGTTTTTAGAACAACACAAAAATATCCCCAAAAATATAACATTAAAGAGGGGTCTTCAACTCCATATTTCTTATCAACCTCAACTTTTTTTTTCATCGTTACCCTTAGGATCCCGCAGAAATAAAGGAAAATACTTCCTCTCATTCTCTCATTTTGCCTAGGTGCCCTTTCTGGTTTTCATCTCAGCTTCCCACATTTTTCTGTTTTAATCCTCACAACTCACTCTTATTTTTGCTTTATTTTTGCTTAAGTTGCCTTTTGAGGTTTTCAACATAACAAGTTTTTTTTTGAAAAAAATACAAGAATATAGAGTATGAATGTGAGTTTTCCATGAAATCCCCCCCCCCCCCCCCCCCCCCCCAAGCTAATCAAAGCACTTTTCCTAGTGCTTGTGTCTGAGATGTCCAATAGAATGAATCCCTTTGCCCTTTTTGGTGTCATTTATTTTCTTTTTGGTTGAGGAAATTTCAGCTTTTATTGTTTGTGGAGTAAGGGGATTTGGATTTTTGGTTTTTTTGGGAGGTTTTTGTGGGTGTAGTGCGTCAATGTATGGAGTTTAGTAGTGAAGAGGGTGATGAGGAGATGAAGAAAATGAGTTTTTATGGATTTGGTGTAGAAACATAGAAGATTCAAATGTATGAGGTTTGAAAATGGTGTTTTGGCGGAGTTGGTTCGTGTTTGCAGAAGATGAAATGAGGAAGAAGAGGATGCCATCTCGGTTTTAGTGAAAACATTCCCGATGCCCGACCGGGTGGGGTAATGCACCCAGTTGGGCCTAACTCCCGCTTATCCAGAATGTTTTTGTCAAAAATGCCCGACCGGGTGTATTAAAGGTACCTGGTCGGGTAATTTACTCCAGGGACCGGGTTTTGCCAAAAAAAATATTTGCCCGGGGTAATCAACTCCATATTTCTTATCAACCTCAACTTTTTTTGTCATCGTTACCCTTAGGATCCCGCAGAAATAAAAGAAAATACTTTCTCTCATTCTCTCATTTTGCCTAGGTGCCCTTTCTGGTTTTCATCTCAGCTTCCCACATTTTTCTGTTTTAATCCTCACAACTCACTCTTATTTTTGCTTTATTTTTGCTTAAGTTGCCTTTTGAGGTTTTCAACATAACAAGTTTTTTTTTGAAAAAAATACAAGAATATAGAGTATGAATGTGAGTTTTCCATGAAATTCCCCCCCCCCCCCCCCCCCCCAAAGCTAATCAAAGCACTTTTCCTAGTGCTTGTGTCCGAGATGTCCAATAGAATGAATCCCTTTGCCCTTTTTGGTGTCATTTATTTTCTTTTTGGTTGAGGAAATTTCAGCTTTTATTGTTTGTGGAGTAAGGGGATTTGGATTTTTGGTTTTTTGGGAGGTTTTTGTGGGTGTAGTGCGTCAATGTATGGAGTTTAGTAGTGAAGAGGGTGATGAGGAGATGAAGAAAATGAGTTTTTATGGATTTGGTGTAGAAACAGAGAAGATTCAAATGTATGAGGTTTGAAAATGGTGTTTTGGCGGAGTTGGTTCGTGTTTGCAGAAGATGAAATGAGGAAGAAGAGGATGTCATCTCAGTTTTTGTGGAAACATTCCCGACGCCCGACCGGGTGGGGTAATGTACCCAGTCGGGCCTAACTCCCGCTTATCCAGAATGTTTTTGTCAAAAATGCCCGGCCGGGTGTATTAAAGGTACCCGGTCGGGTAATTTACTCCAGGGGCCGAGTTTTGCCAAAAAAAATATTTGCCCGGGCGATTGTTTTATTTCCAGGTGCCTTTTTACGAACACGCCCGTCCGGGTGAAATAAGATACCCGCTCGGGTCCACTCCCCAATTTTTTTTGAAATGTGAAAAAATAATATAGAACAAGTAAACGTACCTTGCATGGGTTGCCTCCCAAGAAATGTCTTATTTAACGTCGCGACACGACGCTATCATTCTGTTCAGTCATTCAAACTTGGATCATGATAGTTTATCTTCTTCACACTTTCACTCCTAGAACTTCCATAGGAGTGCTCAATTTCTCAACTCTTCACTTTGGAAATCTTTCCAGGATCAAATACCCAGATTTTTATTGATTCATGTGGTGGGAGGAAAGGGAAGAAATTATCGTTTAGTATGGTCAATAAAAAGTTTTTCGATCCCTTAATTTTGAGGAAGATTTCAGAAATGTCATTGTCCTTTTCAAGTTTACGAGTTTCTCTTAAAGCTTCCAGAGATGATGGAGATACCTCAAATGATGAAAAGGACATAAATTTGAATTTGAAGCTCACCTTATCCTCTTCTTTGACCAGTTGGAGCTCTGTGTCTTTTTCTTCATCTACTTCTTCTGGACTCTGAATCTCCTTTTGCATTTCCTTTTCATTTGTCAATGTGATTGCAAAAGTTTGCTGTTTAGGATCACATTCTATTTGAGAAGGAAGTTTTTCCGAATCCCTTGCTTCAAGCCTACTCACGGCTCCGGCTATTTGACTCATTTGAGTTTCCAAGTTTAAAATGCTAGACTTGGTCTCATTTTGGAATTGCACCATGTTGTTTTGCATGGTGGTCATGTTGGTAGCAATAGCCCGGACCATATCCTCCGTAGACATGTTAGAGTTGGAGAACGTATCATACCTCATGTGACCAACATCATCAATTTATTCAAGGTATTCATCTCGGAGCTTTAGGCAGAAATCCGTAAGATGCCTGTGAGACATGCAAATGTTGCATGTCTTGGCATCTTGAGCTTTTGAGCTTAAGATAAAGGGATAATTTGAGTTTGCACCCCACTTTATAGTTGAAATTAGACTCTGCACCCCATTTTTGAAATCTTTAGTATTTGCACCCCAACCCCGTATGAAAAGACTAAAATGCCCCTCAGTTAATAATTTTGTTGGCCTTCAACATATTTCTGATCGAGGGGCATTCTTGTATTTTCATACGGGGTTAGGGTGCAAATACTAAGGATTTCAAAAACGGGGTGCAAAGTCTAATTTCGACAATAAAGTGGGGTGCAAACTCAAATTATCCCTAAGATAAATTCCTTTATTATAGAAGTCAAGAAGGAAATTTGACTCTCTAAGGATGAAGTGTTGGTATCCTTATACTCATAACTCATGTAAGCTCAGAAATCAGAAGAGTAAGATTTTTTTATATATATATATTTTGTTTTTTGTTTTTATGAGATAAAATAAAAAGAAAAATAATTGCCTTTCCCCGGCAACGGCGCCAAATTTGACGTGCACTTTGTCACGTTGCGTCAAAATAAATTTGATACTAGCACTAATACGTAGTATAGGTGAAGTAGAGTTCGTATCCACAAAGAAATGAATAATTATCTTTTTATGCAACTAGTAATTAAAAGGGGGGTTTTGGGTTTGAATGATTTAATGTAATTAAGAAACTAAGATGAACAACCTATATGTGTTTAATTCAAAGATAAAAGGACTTGACATTGCTATTTTCCACTTGTTGACATATTTTAGTCGATCATTGATATATCTATAACTTATTCCCTCTCGAATACTCAATCGAGGAGTATATCTAATTCATCGAGGGTAGTTATTAACAACGACCGTTCATTAATAATCCTTACGTGCATTAATCCCTCTTAAGTTTATTAACCATAACTGTGCATTAATAAACCGAACTTACTTACTTGTGAAACCATCAACGATTAACAAGCGTACTCGTCGATCGATTCTAGTAATAATTAATATATGAAACAAAACTAGTTGATCCTTTAAGTAATGTTTAAAATATTAATATGAAATATGAATAGGAATTAATTAATACTCAAGGAAGAATATTATTAAAGAAGATGAATCCTACTATAATTAATGTCAAAATGTTAACTAATTGTCATCTTAGCAACACTCCCCAACATTAATATAGAGGAAGAAAATATTACTATAACTAATGTCAAGATGTTAGCTAACTGTCATCTTAGCAACACTCACCAACATTAATATAGAGATAGTATTAAGAAAAGAACTAATAATTAACATTCAAGGGAAGAAGTTAAGAAAATAACTCACAACTTTAATAATCAACAAGCTTCAAGAGCAACACCAAGAAAGGAAGTTTAGCTCCTCATTTGGAGACTAAACATGCTATAAAAATATAAAAGAAATGCTATTCTAAATTGAGTTTAAGATTATGGAAGAAGGAGTGATTATTTGTGAAGGAAAAGTTTCCTATTTATAGGTGTTTTTTAACACCTTGGGCCGGGTACCCGACCGGGTCAAGTGCCTACCCGACCGGGTCCGGTCAAAATCAGATATCCTCCACGTTCTGGTGATCTTCGGCACGTTAAAATGTCACGGGTCAAGTCAGACCTGACCGGGTGCAATACCTCACCCGACCGGGTGATTGTAGTTTCTAGCCACCTTCGCTTTTCAATGTCTCACCCGACCGGGTGCAATACCCCACCCGACTGGGTGATTGTCCGGGGCAGCCAATAATCATTTTTCTTCACTTCAAAGTCTTCCTTCCCAACACCATAAATCCTAACTCTACTTTACAACTTACAAATGAGAACTAAAATACAATTACAACTAAAATCACACAAATGTTTACAAACTAAATAAAACGGTAAACAATCCACACAAATCAGACATAAAAAGATACATTTATGCACTACTAATTAGTGCATATCACATACGATTGGTCTAAGTCATTGTTTTCATGATTTGTTGAAATTTAAGTTATTCATGTGCAATGTTCTGATATGTGTGCTACATTTTCTTTGATTCTAATTAATTGTTGAAAGTTAAATTTGTAATTTCAGGAGAGTGGTTGGGCTTGCCTGCTCCTCCTCCCTTTGCAGACCCTAACACAAACGGGAATAAAATTCTCGGTGGAGTCAACTATGCCTCTGCAGGCGCCGGCATCCTCGACGAAACTGCCCGACATTTAGTAATCGACAATACTCCCCTCACTCTCCTAGTATTCTTAATCCCATACTTGAAACTCAACCTATATTTAGAATGAAAACGGTGGATTATTTTTAAACAATGTCTGAGTTGAATATTTTATATGCAGTTTAGATAAATAGGCACTCGTAGCAATAAGATAGATTGTTTTTGCTCTGTTTTTGAGTCGTGTCACGTAAGTATTGAGTGAATTATACTTTATTTTAAAATTTGGAAAAATAATCTATATTTTCCATCAAATTTTGTTGATTTCACGTTTAGATAGTGCCGATTTTTCAGAAGTCATAACTTTTTACTCGTAATGAGTTACGGGGGCCATAATATATGAAATCGAATATATTTCAGAGCTCTATACTCTCAAACTTTCAGCGGGGTTTGCTGACCACCCTGACCCCCCTTGGCTCCGCCCATGCTTCTAAATATTTCGGAGTATTAGATACCATTGCTCTTTTTTAACCTCATATAATATCCACATTCAAATATCATCCCATGTTTTTATTTTTACAAATTTGATCCCCAAATTGTTCAAATTTTTGTAAATATTGTCCTTTTCCATCTATATTATTAATCTTCGTATTAGTGCAACTTATTATTATTGTTATCATTGGTAGAATGTATATTTAATTCTTAAGTTCAAGTTTAAGTTTCTTAGACAATATACATCCAGTCAATAACTTTTTTTAATGTATGGGTAATATTTTATCATATTCAAATTTAGTATTCATTCATGGTTCGGTAGAATTTTGTTGTAGCTTCCATATACGTAAGTTTCAGTTACTATGTATTTTTCTTGAAAATACAATTACTCCGTATTAAATACGAGTTTAGTAATTTAGAGACCGTTTGATAACACTGTTTTTCGGATTATCAGATTTATCAGACAACTTTTTCACCAAACACGTAACTTTTGTTTTCTCGCGCTGAATTGTGTAATAAGCAGAAAAAGTAAGGTTGAAATTACTTTTCTGGTTGTGTTGTTGGCTGACGTTACTGTACATGACCACTTTAGCTATTTTTACGTATAATTTTTTCTTTATTTTATTAATAAAATATATTTTAAAAATAATTTTTTCTTAAATCAGCAGAATCAACCAATGCAGTCACTTCAGATAAACTTCATAAATTTCAGCAGAATCAGCCAAAACAGTCGATTTTCGTGTTATCAACGGGCTCTTAGTCTTTAGTAACTTAGTCATTATGAATGATGCAGATGGAAAGGTACACATTGAGCCAACAAGTAGTGAATTTTGAGAGCACACTGAGCCAGTTGAGGACTATGATGCCTCCTGCCAACTTGAGTAGCTACCTATCAAAAGCAATAGTGGTATTGTCCATCGGAAGCAATGACTACATAAACAACTATCTGATGCCTTACGTTTATACTACTAGCTCCAGCTACAACCCCACCCAATTCGCCAACCTTCTGCTAAATCACTACGCTAGACAACTTGTGGTGCGTATATTACTTTAAGAGAAAAGGAGGGGCAAATAAGTCAAGCTTCGAACTATCTTGCAATCAGACATCTGAGTCCAAAGACCTTACAAATACATCTCTAGCTCGTATCATTAAAATATAGCAATCAAACATTTTTACCTATTGGTGCAAGTAACTTTTCGTGACAAAGTTACCGTCCTACCGACACCCAGAGGTATAAAGGGCTCAATGCTTTATTTTTATAAGTCGAGTGGTGTATTTGCGAGGTCTTTCGATTCTAGAGTCTGATTCAAGAGCGCTTATAATTTACCCCTTTCTCGTAATTTAACTTGTTGAGAATGATAGTAGTGCGGAATATGAACTATTGCTTAAGAGTTTGTTCTTTAAAATTTTACGGGCTTTAGCTCAGATCTTAATACTATCTTTGTCCCATTGGTCATTGCTAAAATTGAGTTGAATCTGAAGTAAGAAAAGTAAGCCGTCATCTTTAAAACAAAAACTAAAATCTTAAAATATGTTTGTTTGCATGTCCAGGCATTGTATAGTGTTGGGCTTAGAAAGTTCTATATGGCAGGCATTGGGCCAATTGGATGCACTCCAAACCAGCTAGTGACAGGTCAGGCCCAATCAGGGAGATGTGTGGACTCAGTTAACCAGATCCTTGGGAGCTTCAATGACGGTCTCAAAAGTCTAGTGGACACTCTTCACAATGGTGGACATCCTGGTGCCATGTTTGTCTATGGGAACACCTATGCTATTTTGGGCGATATGTTGAATAATCGCGCGAAATATGGTATTGATAGTGATTACTCCCCCTCTTCTCTAATAATTGTCTCACATTCCATTTTATGATGTTTTTTGTTACTTGTCTCTCATTTTCCTTTCAGTAATTGTTTCCTATCAAAATACCTTTACACCATCACTTTTATTATCCTTACATTTTTTACTTTTTACAAACACCTTTTTCTTTTCTACTTTTTCATTACTTTTATCTTCTTAATATGTCCTCTTTCTTACTTTTTCATTTAGCCTACAACATCTATATTACCCCTACTATTTTCTTCTTTAAAATAGTGAAAAAAACCTCTTTATAAAGCAAGCATGAAATATAATAAATTTATTGAAAAAATTGTAAGTATAGTCCCCAAACGGCTAAAGGCATGTGTGTTTCTATTTTTAGCCCCTACTTTTACACACTTGCCGTTTTAGTCATGTATTTTATCCGTATTAAATACTTTTCCATCAGAATGTACTATTTTCAGTGAAAAATTGACGATAGCGACAAACTTGCTAGTCTATTTGTTGCCATGAAATTTACTTTTTGGTGGAAATGTCTTTAATATGGACAAATTCATTTACTTACGGGACTAAATTTGCAATTGAGCGAGGTTATGAGACCAATGTAAGAACAACAAAAAACTACGTATATGGTAATTTTTAATTTTTCCTAACTCTATATTATATATTTATTGTAGGGTTTTCGATATGGGATAAGCCATGTTGTGGAGTAGGAATGAACTTGGGACAACAAACTATGGTACAAATGACTTGTATACAATACTATCCTCCATGTGGCAATAGGACCGAGTACATCTTTTGGGATGCTTTTCATACAACACAGAATGTGAATGCTGTCCTTGCTCAAAGAGCCTACTCCGGACCGCCATCTGATAGCTATCCGATCAATGTTCAACAATTGGCAACCATCAACTTTTGATAATATATGATATTTTTATCTACTTCGTTCTCAAATCCTTGTCACCCGTTAGTTACATACATAATGTATTTTACACCTTGTTTGATGTCTAAATGTGATCAAATGAATTGATTTTATTGAGATCATATGAAGTGTGTGGGCGTAGATGAAGAATAAACCTCAATGCTATTTTGTAAAATTACATTTGTTTTGATTGAGTTCTTATGTTGTTTGTTATCATTTTGTTGTAAAAATATTACTTTATCTATTATGATGTTTTTTTTACCATATCTATTGTGATGTTTATACTTATAATGTTAGTCACCATGATTCTAGTTTAAACTTTTATTTTCCATTAAATTGGATAATTAATTAATTACCATTCATATGAAGTCCATATGATTATATAAATCAAGAAAGTTCACTCACACAATTCTATAAATCTTAATAAAGTCCATGGACTTTTAAAATAATAGTAACATATCTTGGTATGTGTGTAC
This sequence comes from Cuscuta europaea, assembly GCA_945859875.1. Taxonomy (NCBI): domain Eukaryota; kingdom Viridiplantae; phylum Streptophyta; class Magnoliopsida; order Solanales; family Convolvulaceae; genus Cuscuta; species Cuscuta europaea. The sequence continues at coordinate 5,200,943 of CAMAPE010000008.1, read as the reverse complement.
AATTAACCTTTAGGCTATCACGGATCTTATACCAATATATATCGAAAGAATGACATGAATATTACTTATAATGTGTGAATGGACAAAAATATGACTATTTTATACTCGGACAAACAAGTGAATAATCTAACTTTCCCGTTATGTTCGCCCCTCCACTCTCCTTTGCATAAGCCTTTCGACTCTTCCTATTCACGACGATCTAGAATTGTTCCTCTTTGCATCCATCTGGGAGCTGAAACTTTCTGCAACCATGGATCCGGGCGACGGCGTCCGACAGGCGAGCCATGGCGAGGGACGACGAGATTGACAACTGCGATTTCCAATCGTCTTCTTCACCCTATATCTTCCTCTTCCCCGATTTTCAGTCACCTTCTTTGTGGCTAGGTTATTCCAGCGGAGGTGCTAAGTTTTTTCAGATATGTGACCGTTGCGGGTAGGGTTACAGGTTTCAGATCGGCAGCCGTTGGGATTTTTGGCGGTGCGAGAGTTGGAGAGGAGGCTGAAGGGTGTTGGCAATGATGGTGTTAGGGATGGGGGCGGTGCATGGATTGGGAGCTGGGTGGGCTGGGGGCTAAGGAGGGATCTGGGGTGGGAAGGAGGGCTGGGGAGCTACGGAGGGGGGCTGGTGGTGGGTGGTGGTGGTTAAATGCGGCAGTGGCATGGTGGTGGTGTAGTAACGTCCAAAAGGCGGTGATCTGAGTAATTTGTGTGTCACTACGGAGTTGTCACTACGAAAATGTCACCTCGGAGTTGTCACTGTGACCGGCAACGTTGGCTGGCGGCGGCCGGACGACGAAGATGTCATTGTGGTTAGAGGTTGGACAGAGATGTCATCACTACGGAGTTGTCACTGTAGATGTGTCACTGTGGCCGGTGAAGGCGGGTATGTCACTGGCGAGATTAGCTGCGAAAATGTCACTGTGCATTAGTTACATCTCTGTCCAAATATAAATGTGTTCACTTTTTTTGAAAATTAGCTTTAGTTTAGTAATATTAAAGAAAAACCCTCATATATAGTTTCAAGGATTTGGTCATGGATTCTTAACGATAATATGTAAATCATCATAATAAAATAAAGGAAATGATATAAAAATGAGGTCAAAGTAATCATTTCATTAGTAGCTTTTCATTTACGTGATCATGTACTTTCATCAATGTTCTTTTGTTACAATATAAGTTAATGTATCAATTATAAATTTCAATTGATAAAGCTAACTATTCATAAGATGAGCATTAAATCATGAATAATTTGTTAAGGATATTCTAAATGATCTTCCAAAAAATGATATTCTAAAGAGTTAATTATCAAAATAGGACTAAAAGTCATTCACTTTTCACAAATAGGACCAAAGAATAAACTATGTTTGCATATGACTAATTATGTGTACCTTGGACAATTATACCCTTATAGCTATTAAAATGTTTTAATTCCTAATAAAATAATAAACAATAATAAAAATTCGTAAAAAATACTAAAAAATTAAGAAAAACATTTAGATATTAAAAATTTAATTATATTTTTTTTTTCAAAAAATTAAAAAAATTAAAAAAAATAAAAAAAAAATAAAAACTCAAAAAAAAAATCGCCGCCACCTCTGCCGCCTCAGCACCACCACCTCCAGTCACCAGGGAAAAAAAAATGTCAAGTTCATTACGAATGCCATATTTATGGCAGAAAAAAATGAAAATGCTGGCATTCGAAAAGAGAAATATGCCACTTTTTTGGCATTTTCAGAAAAAAATGGCATTTTTTGGGGAAAATGGCATTTTTTTCATCGGCCGGAGGTGGTGGTGCTGGGAGGTAGTACAGGCAGTGGGAAAGGCATCCATATTTTTTAAAATTTTTTTTACGGAGTTTTACTATTTTTTATTAATTTTTTTTAAAAAAAATTATTTAAAAAAAAGTTTTTGAATTTTTTATTTTATAAAAATTTTATAATTTTTTTAATTATATTTCTACGAATTTTTGAATTTTTTTCGAATTTATTATAAATTAAACATTTAATTATGGCTTTTGACTATTTTTAATTCATATTTAATGGAAGGGTAAGAATGGAATGCAAAAATAGGTATGTTTCCAATAGGACTCATATGGTCCTATTTTAGAATAAAAACGTAGCAAGTTCTATTTTAGGTTTTTGCCATAGTTTTAGTCCTATTTGAACTAATTTCTATGTTCTAAATGTTAAGTGAGAGACAAAGACACTATATTTTTTCTTGGTCAAATAAAACTTTTGATTTGTAAAATTTACGGAATTTGGATTCACATCGTGTAACTCATTTAAGTATAAGGCGAACGCCCTCAACCTATTCTATGGTTTGTGAAGTCGAGAATCAATCAAGAAACAAAATAGCAAGTGAAGAAATCGCATAGCAGATACATCTAATTCCTAAAATTTTACAATCTTATCACAAACAATTCATAACATTGTAATACAAATACAACCTTTCCCACTCTTTGATATACCTTGAAATCCCGTATATTCTTTTGTATGAGGCAAAAATAATAATATTTCAATTGTCAATTTTTTGTTACTAAAAAATTTCATGTTTCCCATGCACATTGTTGAGGTTTAATCCCGTAGATCCGAAAGCTCAACACAAACTTTGGATATATCAGGAAATGGACGATAATTCGGTATGTAAAAGAAATATAAAAGATGGATAATCGAATGCTCAAAAACCCACTTGTATTAATTAACATGTTTGATTACAAGAAAATTTCCCGAACGGCACGTCGGATTGGTGCTTAATACAAGAAACAAGAGTAATAAGGCTATTCTAGGGCTTGAGTATTAAAATGCTCACCCTTACAATGATATTAAACCTTCTATTTATACTAATGGAGAGTATGAGACGCTTTATGCTGATTGGCCGATGTTCCACCGACTTGATCACCCATGCCTCCACTTGCTGATGTCGCAATCTGGCATTAATTGCACCTGGCCACCTGCTGGTTGTCCGTTCCCCGAACGGGATAATGGGCCCTATAAAACATTGTTGATTTGGCCCAAGTATGATGTATGACCCGAACCCCGTTCGGTACGTCTGTTTTCTGGGCCAGCCTTTACTTGGCCCGAACCTCGTTCAGTATGAATATCTCACTGGGCCTACTTATCATAGGGTAGTGGGCTCGTTGTTTGGGCTGGATATCCTGGGCCTTTAATCCGGGTATTGGGCTTCCAGGCCAATATCCCAACACACATCATCCATAGGAACAAATTTAGTATTTATGACATGGCACATAGTTACATAAAATAATACTTGGGTATATAATTAAACACAAGGAGTCTAAGAAAATGTCTATGAACACATAGGGAAGATGTGAAGATCAATGTACTTCTCTCCCAAACTCAATAACCAATGCTTCATTACATAATTTACATTAGAAAACTATTGACCACCCGGAATTTTACATACAATATGATTTTTTGAACAAAAATATGTTTTAATTTCACTGAAATGAGTGTTTAAAAATATGATTTTGTCATACCTAATTAGGAGACAAACTAATCTGCAGATTCCCTCAAAAAGAAACATTTTCTTATATTAAATGTATTTTAGCCCCTCCTCTTAGGAAGTTGGAAAGCCTTCTTAAGAAATAGATTGGCAAATTTGTCATTCCTATAGCAAAGTACTCTTAATATGGTGTTTGGATCTGATCTGTGCCATCTTCCTGTTGTTGGGGGCATGGGCAACCTCTGACCCGGGCCCATTAGGCCTATCCCGCTGGCTTCACAGGCCAAAAGGCTGAAATTTTCCACTAATTGTTGAGTGGATTGGCCCATTAGCGCCACCACCCCGTCCACCGCCTGCGCCTCCTTATCCACACCGTCTTCCGCCATCAGTCCTTCGCCGCATGTATAGAAGAGCCGTTTCAGGTGCTCAAAGTCGTCCTCGATCATCTCATTGTCCGATCTGTTGAACACCCTCGAACTCCCTCCGGCCAGGAGAACCATTAGGTAGGCCTCGAATGAAGCCTTCATCACTTCCTTTATCGCCGTTGGTTGAGCCGTATCTACGACGATCGCGCACAATAGCGCTAGGTTTTGCTTCAATGTTCTTACCGCCGGCCGTATTCGAGAATTCTCGACACCTCTGTGGTATAAGCTTCCGTAGAACACCGAGTTGGAATCGAAGAAGATCAGGCGGTAGGCTGCAACTTCCGACACGTGTCGGCAAGCTATTTGGACGGTTGAGCGCGCCTTGTCAAAGTAAGAAGAAGAGGTACTGGTCCTTTTCGGGGAAGGTACGAGCTTCGGATTCAAGGAAAGGGATTTTTCTAGGGAATTTAGGTGGGAAAGGATGTAATGCAATGTGTTCAGCCTTATGTAAAGGCGCTGCGTTCCGCGGCTTGTTGAAGGGCGGGGATGGTTTCCTTCGTTGATGGACATTTCGCAGTCACCGTCTGCTCCCACCCTACAGGCAGCTCTCTTCCACAGCCTGGAAAACTTCGAGTCTCTGCTACACCTTGTTAGGGGAGGTAATGCAGGTATGTAAGTCTGTTTTGATCCTGCAAGCATGTCAATATTGTTTAGATTATTCCATGATCCAATATATGATATTAGGCATAAGATTTTCCACGAACACATAAATATGCATCTCATGATATTTATGCATAGTACATTACACCGGATCGGCGGATCATAATTAGTGTTACTGAAGTAAATTACTCATATTAAGGAACCATTCCATGAATATATATTTACAATATTACTAACAGCTTTTCAAATGTTTCTACTATCGCAGAGTATCCTGTCTTAGAAATATTTCCATTAAGGATGTAATATTTGCAATATTACATCCTAGTGCATTACAAAATAATGCACTAGTGTGTACATTTCCAAAATTGTACACACTAGTGCAATACACATTCAAATTACACAAATAACTTAACACAAATTGCACAAATAATTACACAAATAATTGAACACAAGTATTAATTTAACATATTCAAAGTACACACTACATAATTTAATATATTTCGGATATTCGGGCGGGTCGGGTTGGGATTTTAAAAACCCTACCCGCCACCCGGTCTAGGCCCATTATTAATCGGATCTTTCGGTTTCAGGTTTTCGGGTCGGATATCCGTATCCAATCGGATATTATCCGCAAAAAACTTCGGGTTTTGCGGGTCGGTTCGGGTTTTGCTCAGCCCTACACGTAACACATACGTATTCTGATCTAACCGTATTGACCGCATACGTATCTTCAAGGTATTGTTTGTTTCATTTTTTAGTTTGTTCCCTTATATAAATCTAATTACATAAATACTAATTCAATTGTATTTGGAGCAACTTCAGGTTTTCCTGGGAAACTACAACAAATTCATTTGGATTGTAGTTTAAAAAAAATGTTGAGACACTTTTCATTTTGCATTCAAATGTACTGTTTTTTTGCTTGTTATTGATGACTATAAGATGAACTGTTATACGTAGTATTATTATCTTTTTTATATTGATTCTTCCTTACTAAAGTTTCAGAAACTTAACTGAGCTGATCTCGGCTCTATTAAGCGTTATATTGATTTTATAGAGCCATTAGTTGTGAAAGCTATGAAACTTTTGAACCAGGTGCTGTATTAGATTGTGGAATGAAATTCTTACCACATGACATGGTGAAAGTAATATGGTCGCAGACAATCAGCTCAAAACCATTGGCAAGACTTCTGACAAAATCCTCAGAGATGCTAACCGGAATCTCAAAGAAACTATCCACAATTTCCTTGCCCTGCCTCATTAGCTCCACTGCAGACTGAGCATAGGGTTCTGACTTGGATTTTGGATTCCATGTCTGTTAGGACATTAAAAAGGACAACCCTTAGAAAGCGAGGAGTGATACAGGTACAAAGGGTTTAGGGAATCACGAAGTTCTAAAACTTAAATTCTCATAACCTTAATGAATTAAAGCTTTTTTTAATCAACAATGCTGGATGTACATAAATTCTACAAACTTCATAACCCTTCACACAGACAAATTTTGTTATGTGAAGAAAATCTAAAGTCAGAGACATTGGTGTGCATGTATACAGACATAGGCTTATGTTCAAAGTACAGAAACTAGTACACAAACCAGTGTCTGTTTTTGGTTCGCAAACTATTTTCTGGGGCAGACATAAGTATGAATTTTCTTCACACCACACTTTTGATTTGTCTGTGATCTGATTTTTTTTTACAGTGACCCGATTTGACCTAGTGTGTGTTTACAAACTTCATTTTTGTTATATAGTTCACCCGAGAGCTTATCTTTATTCCCTGACCCCTTCCCTAAATTATTCCCTACATATATAATTTCTTTGAAATACCACAGTAATATGAAAAGTCACACATACTCATGACAAAATAATCCAAACTTGCCTCGGTGTCTTTTGCTCTTTCTACAATCTCCCTGCACTTCTTCAATTTTTCCTGAATCCATTTCCTTAACAAGGTTTTGACCATTGAGTCGACTTCATAAGAGGCCATCTCCCTAATCATAGCTTTCCCTCCATCCTCACATTCCTCCGAGTCTCCAGCCACCATCTGAAACAAGATCTTCTCAAGCTTTCCAGCTTTCTGCAATAAGAGAACTGTTTCGTTAGTGAGAGACGTGACACCCGATAAGTATTGCTTCAGCATTTTCCCATAACACTCATGCAATGCCACGGCTGCCACTCCTGCTGCCACTGGGTGCCATTTCTTTAGTACTGGACTGTACAGTTTCCTCTCCTTGGCTGCTAATTCTTCCGTCCCATCAGCTAATCTCGTCAGTGTGTCACTCAATTCTGATGCTTCTGAATCTATTTTCCGTTCTTTTAGCATCTGATATCACAGCAAACAAAACGAAAATCGGTACAAAGAACTATATACATAATAAAAAGCTAAATGATGTGATAAGAGCTCAAGAATCTTTTATAAGCAATATGCAATTACCCTTTTCCGCTTAGACTATTGAGCACAACACAAAAACTAACTTTAGCCTTACTGTTGCTTTTTTAACTCTTTATTCTTATCTTTTTAACCTAGCCTTATATATTTTTTCATTTCCCCTTTCCTACTTTTTCATCTGCCATCTCAAACTTTTTCTACTTTAACAACATTATTAAATATTAATCACTCCTGCCATTTTGCTCTAAAATTTTGTAAAAACTTTATCAATGCAAATTAAAAAACAGCTAGCAGTAAACAATTATGGAAAAGTTTATATTTTGAAATATATTAATTGGTTTTTTCTAAAGCATTTCTGTAATTAAAAGCTGGTTCCTTGATCACTATAACCATTGACAAACAAAACTCACTTCAGTATAAAATTGAACATTTCTGTGGTCATTAAAGCTATTGCAAAAAATATTAACGCGGTCACTGCGTAGTAATATCACATTTTTATCCTCTATTTCTTTTTCTATTAATGTATTTGTTACTATTTCATAAAGTTTACTATATTTGACGTAATAATATTCGTATTTATAATTAATAAGAAATATAGTAAAAAATGATACTTGAATGAAAATAGTATAGAACTGAAACAGTTGCAATAAAAGAAAGTACACAATTGACAAACCTTTGAAAATGCAATTTTGATGGATGATTTGATGTATTGATCCACCCGATTTTCTGCAGAGTTCTCTACAGATGAGTTTCTTCCGACAAGAGTAGTAGCATAGCCGGGAACATCGTCTTCTAATATTTTGGTGGTGGAGAAAACCAAAGGGACAACAATTTCCAACAACCCAACATTTTCACTGTTGAAGTTTTCATGGTAAGAGAACAACTTCTTCTCGGACCACTGTTTCATAGATGACAGAACATTGCGCAGCATCTTGACATACAGAGCTTCCTTGTCAGCCTTTTTCGCGTCATTTGAGACTTCGGCGAGCATGGCCAACGATGCTCCTAGGAGATCGTTCTCCACCCGTCCTGTTATGAAATATTGCTCGAAAAGAACCCAAGTGAAACAGAGGTTGTGAATTGACCTGTTTATCCCCAACGTTAACCAAGTCTTCCTCATCAACTCCAGCAACTCGTCAACCTCATCCAGGACGCGTGTCTCGTCTTTCAAATCAAAGATGCTGCAGAGAAGTGCAATGTAGATGTGGACATTAAGGGGATAGCCATCGGCCCAGTGGCAAATGTCAATGGGGGAGCCGTCTGGGCTTCGCCACGCCAAGGAAACAACTGAATTCACGAGTGTTTTCATGAGCTCGGAGTTCTTTCCGGTGTCGATCGCCTTGGTCTCGGCGACCTGGATGATTCCCTTAAAACGGGTGGCGTGAGGATTCGACTTCTCCAGTGGGATAGAAGGGTGGCGGAGGAGGCCGTTCTCAAGGATCTTGAGCTGTCGCTTCTGCCATACATGATACTCCTGTGGGTCGTTGAATTCAGACGGTTTGAGATTGCGTAGTAATTCTAACGGGAGGATGATTGTCTCTGCTCTTCTGTTCATCTGCATCCCCAGCGCACATTAATAATTGTCAGCAGATTTCTTAGAATGTTTGCCAAGAAAGTTTAGTAACATGAATTTGCAAATCAAAAATCACTGCATGCAAGAATAATCGGAAGTTGCTCTGTTGCTACAATTGTGGCTGCTCGCCTGCTACGGGCTACCACATTAACATCGAACAGTACTAGTGAATTATTATGCTATCTATGCAGGAAAATTGTAACTACATATGTTACACATGGATATATATTGTGCTTTACCATTTTTGAAACCATAGAAAACAGAGCCATTGGCAAGTGAGTGCAATTTCTTAGCAATTAACTGTAATTTGCTGGTCTAGTCTAGTCTGTTTAAGTGTGGTCTGGTCTGGTCTGTTTAAATCTGGTCTGGTCTGGTAAACGTCTGGTCTCTGTGTATTTTATAACTACGGAAGTCAAGTCTGGTCTGATATGATCTTTTTAAGTCTGGTTTGGTTTGTATAAGTCTGGTGTGGGACTGAAAACTGCCCAAATAAAAACATCCTACGATATTACTTTTAAGTTTTAGAAAATCAACAATTTTGTAATAAGATCTACTCCATAATTTGGTAAAACTGTGATACCAAATTAACACTAAATTATTATTGTGTGTGTTTTTAATAGCTTGCTAGAATATTGTGTGTGTTTTTAATAACTTGCTAGAATATTTGAGCTGGAAATAGAGATGGATAAGGTGGTCCTCGGATCGATTATGACCCGAAATAGGATAGTGGTCATGGGCTTCAATTTTTGGACAAATCAGTCGGCTCCCGTTCTTGTCTAGGGGTGGACTCGGGCCGGGCAAACCGGCCCGGGACCGGACCGGCCCACTACTGTTCGGGCCTGGCCCGGCCTGGTGAACCGGTTCTGGGCCCGGTTCGGGCCAACCGGTCCGGTGGGATGACGGTTCGGGCTCAGGCCCTTCAAAAGGTGAACCGGCCCGGCCGGTTCGGGCTCGGGCCGGGCCATTTTTTTTTTTGATTTTTTTTTAAGTTTTTGGGTTGGGTTGGGTATTTTGGGCCATTTGAGATGGTTAGGGTTGGTTTGGGGGTGAGGCGGAGGGTTGGGGGTTAACTAGGAAAAGCCAAAAAAAAAAAAAAATAGAACCGAGGCCCGCCTGGGGGTTACCCGGGCCGGTTCCGGGCCTCCCCTTCTTGAACCGAGGCCCGGCCGGGCCCAGGCCTGAACCGGAACCTGTCCATGCCTATTCTTGTCCCTTCTTTTCTTTTTTAGCATTACGTCCATCTGGAAATAATAGCATCTCCAATGCTACAATTTGTATGGTGCACATGTGGTATGAGATATAACCACACAAATATTAGCAAATAAATTATTTCTCCTTATTTGAATGATTTGATACAATTTTAGTAAGTTTTTTTCCACAATGTCAAGAAAAACGTCTAGATGTTGACATTGTGATTGACATTGCAGAGAAAAACATACCAAAATTGTATAAAATCATTCAAATAAGGAGATAAATAATTTATTTGGTAATATTTATGTGGCTATATTTCATGCCACATGTGCACCATGCACATTGTAGCATTGGAGATGCTCTAATTCTAAAGAGTGGGAGGGTTTGAAAATAGAGTTTTCTCAAGTATAATTGAAAGTTATAGTTCATGGATAAGGAGTTGGAGGGTTTGAAAATAGAGTTTTCCTTAAATATAATTTAAATTAATTTATGGATAAAATATTATTATAGTTACTACACATATTTACTACGGAGTATAATGTAGAATTGAACACAATCATGATCATCAAAGTTACTCTTGTAATCACCAAGTCATTTTTTATCACTGTCTCTATTTTGATCATATATTTATCATTGTTTTGAAAATATATAAAATAAATAAATAAATTGAGACTAGGGTGGGACAATAGGGTAGCCTGGAACTGGAGATGTATAGATCTGAGTCTCGACTCCCTGTAATTTTTTAAGACCAACCAAACCAAGACCGGAAGTAGACTATACCCAAACACTGAATTGATCTATCCTAAATAATAAGCTGCATCAATTAAGATTTTTTTTGTACACATCATGTTACATACGTATGTGAGCAACTATATTTTCCGTCTGTGAGCAACTCAAAATATAATCTGAAAATAAGTTAAATAAGTTAATGAAAAAAATTGCGCCAAAATTTATATAAAAATGCAGTGTTATTCAATAATTTATTTAACAGACTTCACAGTTGAATTTTAAAATGAAATTTTGTCATCATAATCTATATTTCATGAAAAATATTCTTACAAAATTTCATGAAAAGATTTCACTCTCAAAGACCTCAAATTGGCTTGACCAGACGACACTTCCCGTACAATGGCGGATCCAGAAGTTTTCTAAAGCGGGGCACTGCCAGGATGGCAAATGACAATGGTTCGAGTCGGGTGCATCACTGGTCCATGGATAGATCTAGAGAGAGTCAACGTAGGCTCTGGCTCACCCCAAATTTAAAAAAGTTTTAAGAAAGAATGACGAAAATACAACTCTCAAGTTCTGATATGACAAATATAGGAGCAAATACCGTATGGACTAAAAAGAGACTAAAAAGGAGATGAATGGACTTAAATGCCCCTTAGCTTTAACAAACCATCCGCTCGCCATTTTATGGACCAGGAACTGCGCCTTCTTCTTTATCTTCTTCCCTGCTTTGACTTGGAGACTTCACCACCAGCAAAAGGAGGATCATCACCGCCGCTCTTGCCTTCGCCTTCGCCGTCTCTGTTGCCTTCACGATTTCTATTACCTTCGTCGTCCCTGTTGCCCTCTCTGTCGCTGTCGCCGTCGATCGTGCTGCGCCGTTCTGCTTCTTCTCCTCTTAGCCTTCTTCTCTTCTGCTCGTACGATCGGGGATGATTAAACAACGACGGCTTGGGCTTAGTTGCGACGGCTACACTCCAGATCTGATCTGGATGGTTAGGGTTCTAGCTAAGATCTATTTGGATTGGGCAGTAATGAGGCTAGTAGGCCGGCGGCAGGCGAAGTGGTGCAAAAATTGCGGCGTCGGGGTGGCGGGGGAGGGCAAGGCTGAGGTGGGGCAGGGGATGCAGATGGGTGAGGCATGGGGTTGCGTGACACAGGGTGAGCCAGGGGTTCCTGGTTAGGTCACGTAGGAGAGGGGGTCGGGTGAGCTGGTGGCTGGGGCTGGGTAACTCATGGGGCTGAGGATGGCGGCGGCTGCGTGCCGATGGTGGCCGAAGGTGGTGGTAGCGTTGGTCACTATTGGGTTGGGTAAGTGTAATTTTACGGGTCGGATAACCATAATTGGACGGGTCGGGTAACTGTAATTGGATGGGTCGGGTAATTGTAACTGGGGACGGGGTCAAATAACTGTAATTGTGGTTCGTGTAACTGTAACTGAATGAGTCGGGTAAGTCACTGCAAATTTGGTCACTGTGATGCGGGTCATTGGTGTGACATATTATTTTTTGGTCACTGTAACATTGCCATTGGTAACTATGCCATTGGTAACTGTAACATTGGTCACTGCACATTTGGTCACTGTGACGGGTTACTGTAGCAGGCCAGTGGGTTTGGGATGAGTACGGGTGTAACAGTCCCTTAAGTATTATTCAGTCTTATTTTTGGAACTTAAAAGAAAAGTCTCTTTTTTGTCCAAATGGTTTTAATTAGTATTATTTGAGGACAAACCCCAATTTTAATTTTTAAGGTAAAAAATTTCATGTAAAAGTTTTAAAAAAAATATTCTTTGCATCGACCCAGTCTGGCCTAGTACCCTGCCTCCGCTTTTGAACTAGTTTATCCTATCTAGTCTGCTTAGATTATTATTTTTAACTTGAAATAGATTATTCAATTTCTGTTTCAAGGACATATATAGATTATATGTCTAGTTTTGAACTCATTAAGACCATTGTATCAAAATACTACTATGTTAAAAAATGAAGTACTACATATAATTTAATTTTGTTATTTCATCCTTCAATACAACTTTTTCTAATAATATGATTTTGTATATCCAACTTTATCATATTGCAGTATAAAAAATCAAAAAGTCTGTCAGTTTATCACGAATTGACAATTATTTTCATGTATATATTTTTCCAAGAACAAAAGTTTCATTCTATTAAGTTAATCCCACATTCCCACAGAAGTTTTGTCATATCTTAAGCCTCTTTTGACTTTAGACTACATGATTCATACTTACTCAAAGAATCATCAATGTCACATTTCAATGAAAGTTTAGTGATCATATCAACATGTCTAACTGCTATACATGGAAACGCTACATCACAACTTGTTTGTCATTTACATTTTCACTACCATTTATACGCTCTTCGATGAAATTATCTCCAATATCTTTTATCTCGTGAAGTGGGGGCACAATTTTTATCTTAACTACTAATACTAAACTTCAAGGTCGAAAGCGAGGGCATTTACCCCCTCCCGCCAGGACCCCCTAGGTCCTCCACTGTTTCCGTACATCGGCATCTATGAAAGTATTCTCATTTGTTCTATGTATGAACGAAATTCATACCCCGTATTTTATTCATATCATGAGTAATTTCTAAAACACAGGGACTAAGAGAGTATATATAAAGTAATTAATCTAATTTGGTTATCATTTAAAATTATACAAAGGTTATGTTTGGCACAACGAGGTGGAGCTGGATGTTAATGTCTGAATTATGGGCTATTGTCTAAATAAGAAACTATTATCTGAAGCTGAATGAAATAGACCTGTTTGACAAAAAGAGCTGAAAAATGCTCGAATAATATGACTAATTAATACAACAAAATACTTATTCAAATGATTTTTTATATATTCAACCTTTTAAAATATTAGTATATATGTATATATGTATTTGCAAGAAAAGATATTTATATATGTATGCGTGTGTATAATATATAAACAACATAGTGCTTTGAATATCTAAATATCACAATATTTGTGTATACGATTAAAATATAAAAGCATCATATGTAATACTTTCTCCGTCCCTAAATAAAAGCATCTGTTTCCTTTTCGGACCGTCCCTAAATAAAAGTTTCTTTTCCTCTTTTGGCAAATAAAACAGTGTCAAACATTGCCAAACAGTGTCCAAACAGTGCCAAACAGTACTAACCAAACCCACTTTATTAAAATATGTGGAAAACGAATGAATACTTTTATATAGGGACAGAGAGAGTAGATAAATATGTAACCAAGCATTCCAACCCGGCTGGTTGTGAGGTTATCGTGTCTAGTGGAAGGTCTGGAGTTCGAAACCCGCTAGCTAGACATATAAGGGTTTGAAACTCAATGGAGTGAGTTTCAGTCTTGATTATTCCTTCCCCCCCCCCCCCCCCCCCCCAGTCCCCCTCCCCCAAACCCCCTGGAGTAAAAAAAAAGTAATACTTCCTCCGTCCCAAATTGTAAGATACTTTACGTTTTACGATGTTTGAACGACGATAAAGCAAATTGATCTCTGTCAACACTCAAATTAGTTTGAGAAAATAAAATTTACATATTCAGAAACTACATTAAAACCGGTACAAAACCTGCAAAAAATAATTCAAATTTCCTAAACTTTTGATATATAAAATAAAAAATTAAAAATGATTTATGTTGACCAAGTGAATAGCAAATGTATCTTACAATTTGGGACCGAGGGAGTAGATAAATATGTTTTGTAAAAAAACATACCTAAAGATCTACAACTCTAAACCTTTTATTGTTTACAAATATAATAATACGTAGTAAAAAAGATACTGTATATAACAGTACGCATGAGGAAATACTTGTTGAGTTGAGAATATCACAAGCATCCGGTTAAAATAGAAACGCTATACCTAAGGAATTGGAAGGATACAGTGACAGTTTTTTTTGCAACCGTAAATAGTGGAATACTACGTATGATAGAAGGTATGTGGATAAATTAGGAAGAGAAAATTAACCCACATATGACTAAAATTTAATGTGTTTCCCAAAATATGACTGCTATCTTTTTTCTTCCCAATATGACAGTGTTTCGTATGTATAAAACTAATACTTCCTCCGTTTCATAAAAGTTGCAACATTGGAATTCCTGCACTATTCACACACCTTACTTTGACTACGATTTTCTAATAATATATATAATAAAAATATTATGTATAAAATATTAATAAATTTGTATTAATGTAAATTTCCAATATATTAACTTTTTTTAATTTTTACTAATACGTAAATAAATATAATTACAGTCAAAGTTGCGCGTTGGCAAACGTGAAAGTCAAACTGTTGCAACTTTTATGGAACGGAGGATAGTATTTAATCATATTTTGGGATGTACAAAAGTAGTAGTCATATATTCTGAAATTGTCAATGTTTTAGTCATATATTAGTAAATATCCCGATTAGGAAACGCTTCATTGTTCAACATTTTTATTCAGCCCAAATATTTCAGTTTAAGCTTAGTTCAGCCCGTCTCCAAACAATAATTCTTTTTTTATAATCAGCTGAATTTTAGAAAATTCAGCTCATTTGGGGCTGAAATCCACTGCCAAACATTGCCAAAGTATAAAAAGAACTAGATGATCTACAATGTACTACGTAGTTTGTTTGCATAACATGCATGCATGCATGCAAAATAAAGGTTACGTACTTGGCCAACAAGAGTCCTGAGGAGAGTTTTGCGGAGCCTGTTATCGCTATGTTCCGTCACCCTCATCTGCCGCCGCATTATCTCCGCCGACGTCATAGGCCTCTTTCCCCGCGTCTGCACACCCGGGGATCCACTCGGCGAGGACGGGGCGGCGGCAATGGGCCCACCCGAGCTCGCCCTCCGCGACGGCAACCGTTTCATCATTTTCAACCCTAACGCCGTCTTCACACGGCTGGTCACCGCCATCCCCACCCCGACCCCTTGAGTCTTGGCCGGCGATCCCCCACCCGAAAACGAGCCGTTCCCATCCATCGCCTCTGGTTGACTGTACGAAGCTCCCCGGCCAAAGGCCGGAGAAGACGACCCGCGACACGCCGTGAAGAATATCTCGTAAGCGGCCTCCCGGAAATCGTCGTTGTCGAGACCTTCGACTCTTCCGAACGGCCACGCGAGGACGTCGGAGAATCCCTCCTTCTCCTCCTCCGCCATGTTATTATTGGTGGCCGTGGTGGTCGACGGTGACATTCTGCTGATGATCGCGTTTGGCGCCGCGGGTTGGGGAGATATGCTCCGATCCGCCCGCCAACGGGAGATATCAGCGTCAGATATCCGGCAGCAGAGGCGAGAGAAAGTAGCCGGAGAGCATATTATGTGGTCTGGCCAGGGGAATGATGGAGAAAGATAGGTAGAGGGAATGGAATGTGGATCGAGAATACGGTTAAGGCAAATGTTGGTATCTTCCGAAGAAAGCGACAACGCGAAGTCTAGGTGTTGGTATTTGGTCAGCGGAAATTCATTAAATGAAACCTTACTTTCTTTTTTAGTTTCCACATTTTGATTTTAGAAAATGGATAGGAGAATTCCCCAAATAGGACTAAATGAAAGGATACTTGCAACAATAGGAGTTTAAAATTTAAATTCCCAAAATAGGACTAACTCTTCCTATTCTACCCTTTCATTTGTCCTTCCTAATAGTATTTTTTAAACAATCATTATAACATATAAAAAAAATTAAAATAAAAAAATAAAATATCGTAAAAAATAAATAAAAAATTTAAGCACCTCAACCACCACCTCAACAACCTTCCAACACCACCACCTCCGGTCTCCGGATCGAAAAGATTGCCAAGTTGGGGAAAAATGTCATCATGATGACAATTTTGGAGAGAGCTGAATATTTTCAAAAAGTAAAAAAGCCATCTTTATGGCATTTTCAGAGAAATGTGGCATTTTTAACACAAGATGACATTTTTTCCAGGTGACTGGAGCTGGTGGTGCTGGGAGGTAGAGGACGCGTTGGCAGTGACCTACATATTTTTTAAATATTTTTTTAGATATTTTATTTTATTTTTGAGACTTTTTTAAAGTTTTTTAAATATTTTATTTATTTTTCTTAAATTTTTTAATTTTATTTTTTCTTTTCACGTTTCTATTATTAATTTATAAATATTTTATTATTTTTTATATTTTTATTATAAATAAAAGAATGATTTTCTTATTAGTAAACTAAATCTATTGGAAATTATAGGAAGGAGGTAGAATGGGAAGAAGGCACATATATTAGTCCTATTTTGGGAATAAAAGGATTGTACTCCTATTGTTGAATTTTGGACTAATTTTAGTCCTATTAAGGGCTAATACATGTTTTTCTTATAAATAAAGTTATGTTATTACTTTTATATTTTAATTATTAATCAAATATGAATTGCACTAAAACAAAGCAATGGTAGATTTGGAAAACTAACCCTGTTTTGGAAAACTTAAAGTTCCATTAAGTACTACGTAGTATTTGGGAAATTTCTGCTATATTTTTCACTTTTCTAAAAAATTCAAAGAAAACATATAAACAACGAAAAAAAATTATAAAAAAAGAATACAATGAATAGGAATACATAAAAAGAAAATAAAAATTTTAGGAAGAAAAAATAAAAATTATATGTGTGACCATTTTGAGAAGATTTGTAGAAGGTGCGATTTTTTATTGAATGATTTGCAAAGAAAATGAAAAAGACTGGAATAACATGTTATTAACCGGTCAAGGACCAACGAATGAAGATGAGGTGCAAATATTGGATTGTTCATGAATTACGATTAGTTGGGAGTTGGGACTATTGTAAAAAGATAATTAAAAGGTCGGATTATTGGCTTTCATGTTCCCTTTTCATTTTGACGCTTATTAATACATAATTTTGAATGTTATACTATTTAATTCGCCAGTAGTAAAAAATACTAGTATTAAAACACAAATTATGAAAATTTGTAACGACACATATATTGTATGAAAATTTTCATGATAGAATTAAAAAGAAACGGAGACAAATATATTGTATGAGAAATTATTTACAAAATTTAAAAGTATTCGGATTTTAAAGTTTACATATATTGAATTTATACTTTTAAAAGTCTCGAATAGTCTATATATACTTCAACTTTCATTCATTTTTATGAATATCTAAAAGTATGAATTGTTATGGATTTTAACTCATTATTAGTATATTAATTGTCTACAATTGTCTCTTTTCGCTACCAAAGAATTCTATGACCCTTTTCTTTGGTCTTCTACGTCACAAATACACATGGACTCAATTCCCACAAAATCGGCTAATTGATCTTGGACTAGTATTAGGTCAACTGGTCGAGAGGTGGGTATGAGGATGATCTCGATATGCAAGGTGTACTAATTAAAGCCTGATTTTTAGTATCTGCTCTTGTTAATGCCAACATCATTGATTGGGATGAGACTCGAACCTGCGACCTCCACTTTTGTAGATTAGCAGTGATGCCATCAGACCACAAGGTACTCGGCATAATAAAACGGGTTTTTAATATCATTTTATGATAAATAAAATATGAATAAGGTGATTAAAAGTCATTATTGATACACAAGATAAATTTAAATAAAATTAAAAAGTGTTTTTTAATTATCATCTTACGAAGAAAACAATAGAGATGGGATCAATTCGGTTATATTAATAAAAATTTTGAATCATTTGAAGAACTGTTAATCCAATATCTCCCCAGTTGTTCCATCCATAATCGGCATTGGACCCTCTAAAGATAAGCAACTGCCTAGGCTACTACTTTGAGAGGGGGCATCATTTTAAAAAAGTGAAATAAGAAAGACACCCCATTTTTGGGTACCCCATTTTTACCCCACCTTATTGTGAGGCAATAAATGAGGCAACACTTTTAAGTAGGACAACACATTTAAGTGTGGTCTCATTTGGACCACACAATATGTGTGGTATAAATGGGTACCCCAAAATTGGGTACCTATAGCACAACTCTTAAAAAACTAGTATTACTTTGTGTTTCTTTTAGTACACATGTATTAGTTAGAATGAAAATATAGGGGGTATTTGGATCTTATTCTTAAAACTCCTTCTATTCTTTCAGGGAGCAGAAGTAGAAGTTAGAGTGTTTGGGTGAAAGTGCAGAAGTGATTCTGGTGCTCTAATTTACTCCTAGAATCAGTTTTTTTAGAAGCTGGGGTGACCAGCTTCTCAAAACCTATTCTGATTCTGATTTTGTGAGTGTGTAGGATCTCGTCACAAGCCTTCGGGTGAGTGGGAGGGTAAACTGAGCTGTAGAAGGATTGGCTATGTTTACTGGTTGGCAGAAACTATGGACAATATATCTATGCAAACATTTATCAAAACTTGGAATTTTTTATAGAGAATTCCAGAAATTCCCTTGGACTTCTCTTGCTAAAAACTTGCAGGTTTTTCTTTGCATTCAAATGGCCTTTAAATAGTTTACAATAATTCAAAGATTGCAATCAGAAAATAATATCGCAGATCTCTAAGGATCTCAAATCCCTGACTGCGACAGGTTTATCAGATTTGTATGATTTATTTGTCTCCCAGATTTGTTTGATTTTATTTGTCTTAAAAATCAATCTGATTTGTCTGTGTGATTCGCTGATTTTTATCTGTTTTTATTTTACGATGATATTGACGCCCTACGAATGCATCATTACCCCCTACGTTGAGATCGAACTTGTGCTTAAGCTTGAAGGTAGGGAATCAAAATCCAATAGTTTACTCATCCAATGTTGTTGCGGTGAGGTTGTAAGGCGTTGTTGCAGCAAGTATTTTAGGCTGTAATGACCAGTTCGAATCACGAAAGAGCGGCCCCAAAGATAGTGCCTCCAGTTTCGTATTGCTTGGACTAAGCCTATCAATTCCTGCTCATATGCCAACAACTTAAGGTGGCGGTCTGCGAGCTTCTTGCTGAAGAAGGCAATGGAGTGATTTTCTTGTTGTAGAACTGCTCCAATACCCATCCCTGATGCATCACATCCAATTAGGAATAACTTGGAGAAGTTGGGTAATTGCAATACGGGTGAACTGCTCAAGGCATTTTTGAGCTTGTCGAATGATGTTTGAGCTTCACTGGACCATGAAAATGCATTGCAAAGAAGGAGTAAAGTTAAAGGTGCTACATGCACACCAAAGTTTCAGATAAAACGTCGGCAAAAACCAGCTAGGCCAAGGAATCCACGAAGAGCAGTGGTTGTGATTGGTACATGCCAATCAATGATTGCTTGAATTTTTGAATTATCTGCCGCCACCCCCATTTCCAGTAATCACATGTCCGAGATAAGCTACATTTAGCATGCCGAAAACACATTTCTCCCTTTTTAGGAACAATTGATGAGTGTGGAGAATCCAAACACAATTCTAATGTGTTGTAGATGCTCCACCCAAGTGTGATTGTAGATTAATATATCGTCAAAAAAGACCCAACAAAATTTACGGAGATGCAAATGGGGTCCGAATACCTCATTCATAGGTGCTTGGAAGGTGGACGGTGCGTTGCACAAGTCAAATGGTAATACAAGGAATTCAAAATGTCCATGGTGGGTGCGGAGTGCTGTTTTTTCAACATCTTCTAGGCTCATGCGTATTTGATGGTACCCTGAGCGCAAGTCAAGCTTTGTGAAGAACTGAGATCCGTGAAGTTCGTCTAAGAGCTCATCAATTACCGGAATGGGAAATTTATCCATAACGGTCTGTGCATTGAGTTCCCGATAATCTACACAAAAGCGCCAGGAGTTGTCACTCTTGGTAACCAAGAGTACCGGAGATGAAAACGGGCTTCGGCTTGGTTGAATTTGTCCTCTTTCCAGCATCTCCAAACACTGCTTCTCAATTTCATCCTTTTGCAGTTGTGGGTAGGAATACAGTCGTACAACAACAGGATCTGCCCCAACTTTGAGAATAATACGGTGATCACAATTGCGTGTTGGAGGCAGTGCCGTAGAATCAGAAAAAATGGTGTCAAAGTAACTGAGAAGCTCCTCCATTGCCTGATCATTTGAAATTGAAGGATGCATAGAATACAAAGTAGTGCCAAATGGAGCTGCATCTCCTGTCCAAGTATCAGTTCTTCCCCCTGTGGTAAAGGTGACCCTTTGCTCCCTAAAGTTACACGCGATATCACCCAATTCCTCCAACCATTTTACCCCAAGGATAATATCAAACCCTGTTATGGGTTAGACAAAAAGATTAATTAGGAATGTGGCACCGACATCAACAAGTCTTACTCACTCGAACACACCTGTGTTGAGTAGCTTTTGTCCATTAGCCCCTGCCACACGAAAATCTTGGCGAGGAGTTATTGCCAAACCGAGTGATAGGGCAGTTTGGGAATTGATGAAATTATGGATGCTCCCTGAATCAATCATTGCAAGAACATAACTACCGGCCAATTGGACTTGCACTTGAAGTGTGATGGGGTGACGGAGTCCAGCCATGGCATAAAGGGAAACCGTGGGCTCAATGTGACTGTCAGACCCTTCCTCCGCGTCATCATCCATCTAAAGATAGAATAGTCGTTTGCATCTATGCCCCAGTAGATATGTTTCATCACAGTTTTAACAAAGTCCCTTTGCTCTCCGTTCTGCTGCTTCACTTTTGGACAGCCTCTTCATGTATGGAGGAGGGGTTGACCGAGTTATTCAGGGTCCTGCAACTAGTGGTAATTGAGTGATGTCTATTGTCGGGCAGTGCACTATCTTGGGAGGCGGCCGTAATGTTTTAGGATGAGTTGAAGTCCAAACTGCAACTTTCTCGCGATTAATCTTGCCTCACTAAATGCCATAGTCAGATTCAATGGTTTTTGATATTCCACACCCATTCGCAACACCTCGTCTAACCCAGCTGTGAAAATGGAAACTTGGAATTCCATACAAAATGGTGGAACACGTGCTAGGTTGTTCTGAAACTGTGTGATGTACTCCTCAATTGGACAGCCTTGTTGTTTTAGATTTGTCAAATCGCCTAATGGATTTGCACCACCAGGGGAACCAAATATGTGAGTGGAGTAATCTCGAAAAGTTCCCCAAGAAATATGGGGTTGGTCTTGACGTAGATGACGATACCACAACTGAGCATCTGGAGTGAGATAGTAAGCAGCCATAGAGACTCGTTTGGCAGGGGAACATTCTGATTCATGAAGAATAACTTGTGGCGGTAAAGCCAACTGATTGGATCTTCCGTGCCACAGAAAAGGGGAAACTCAAAATGTGATCCATGAGTAGTAGCCATGTGATTCATGTTGTCGGGTGCATGTACCACCACCGGATCAGCATTGGACACCTCTTTTGCAGTTTTACCTCCGTCTGCAACTAATTCTTTCATCATCTGTTCAAGGCGATCTATGGATTCTTTTAGAATGGAGACTTCTTCCTTTGATGCAAACAACCCATCACCCATGACGCCGACAACGGAACCAATGTTACGGGCAGCTTGTGTGCAAGATCTCGTCATAGGCCTTCAGGTGAGTGGGAGGGTAAACTGAGCTGTAGAAGGGTTGGCTATGTTTACTGGTTGGCAGAAACTAGGGATAATATATTTATGTTAACTTTTATCAAAATTTGGATTTTTTTATTGAGAATTCCAGAAACTCCCTTAGACTTCTCTTACTAAAAACTTGCATGCTTTTCCCTCCATTCAAATGGCCTTTAAATAGTTTTTTTTTGGAAAATAAAATAAAGAAAACAACTACAAAGAAAACAATAATTCAAAGATTGCAATCAGAAAATAATATCTGAGATCTCTAAGGATCTCAAATCCCCGACTGTGACACGTTATCAGATTTGTCTGATTTATTTGTCCCACAGATTTATTTGATTTTATTTGTCTTCCAAATCAATCTGCTTTGTCTGTGTGATTTGCTGATTTTTATCTTTCTTTCTTTTAAGGTGATATTGACGCCCTATGAATACATCACTTGCTCCCCTTGGTGAAGTTTTCTAAGTGCTTCTTTTGCTTGGAGCTGAGGTTAGAAGCCTATACAGATAAATTAAAAGGTGGAATGATAGATAAAATTACAAAATGAGAAATTAAAATGTGAGTGAAATTTAATTCAAGATAACATTCATATTTGTTGGATTAATGGCCCAACGGGGGTTGGCCCATAAAACCCTCAAGGCCCGCCCTACGAATGTCCCCAGAAGGCACGAGACAACGAGTTAGCTTTCCGCTTATCCTGGCGAGGTTCGTCTCCAACAAGGCCCAAGAGACGTCTGTATTCTAGCATAGGCGGTCAGGTGGGTGCTTTGACCTAGGGGCAGCGGCTAACGCACGTCTCGCATGACTTTGGACCCAGCAGGAAACATGTGGCAAGCTCATGGGGACGAACGTCCCCACCCCTTGGTGGGAAGCCAAGATCCTGGCAGGAAGCACATTTAATGCAGAAGATTTGGTGGTTGGGATCAAGTCATCCACAGCTCGTCACGTCAACGCATCTAACTACCCATTGGCGGTATAAATAGTAACATTTATTTCATTGTAAATGGTTGGCAACTTTGCACTCTAGCATTCTAGCAATTATATCAGCTCATAGCATAGCTCTGTACGAACGGCCTCTCGGCTTTGTAACCCTTTCAGTGTATTAAGACTTCTTATTTGGCCCTTCTTGCTCGTTTCTACATCTACTTTGATACTTCTTCCATTCGAAACCCTTGGGTCGTGTGTTGGGCCTACAGGTTGAAGGACTAAACCTCAACACTGGCGTCGTCTGTGGGAAATGATCAAAAAGTTCTTTCAAACTAAGCTCTCGGCTAAGAAATCACATTAAAACAACTAAAAACTAGTAAGATGGCAGGAAACAATGCAGGGAACTCCCAGGATCTCTATTCACAGCTAGTTCACAGCAGAAGGAGCCGCAATCAGGCGGCAGGGGCCCAGTCCAGCAGCTTATGGACTCGCAGGGACTTTAGGGTACTCACCGATATGATCCGCCGTGAGGTCCGACGGGACCCGAATGCCCTGAGGGAGATAGCGGACACCATTCGCCGTTTGGCGAACGAACGGGAGGCGGAACATGTGTACTCCGCAAACACAGAACGCACGCCTTCTCCCCCCTCCGTTCCATGCAAACGCTCGGCGAGCATACTGGCAGGAACGATGATTCTCACGCATCGGTCCACACAAGGGTCGTCAGGACTACCCGATCCCCGGACATGGGGGGAACACCAGGCGCATGGTCCTTATAGGTGCGTAGCAGAATGAGGTTCGGGACCGTACCCCGGTGATGCCACGTAATGATCACGTGACCAGGGAGTAGACCCCCATGATCAACGGCTTGGGACAAGAGGCTCGTGTCATCAACAGGCAGCATGGAGCTGACGTCGTGCATATGGGGAATGCCTTAGCACTGGTAACCCCCACGCCCACCATCACCGACCCACGAGATGCGATGCTCATGGACCTTCAGAGGCAAATTAATGAGTTGAGTCGATGAGCGGATACTGATCCAGCTCAACACAGGATTGCCCTATGTTCTCCTTTCTCCGCCAGGATCATGGCGATGGAGATTCCCAAGGACGTTAGGACGTCCGGCATCTTGATTTACAATGGGTCGGGGGACCTTAAAGCTCACCTGCTTTCTTTCCAGGGAGGACTCTCCATGCTGGGAGCCTCCGATGAGGCCATCTGCAGGCTATTCTTCAGCACGCTCAAAGGGCCGACACAAGAATGGTTTGGGCAGCTCAGACCCGGGTCCATTGACAATTTTGAACAGCTCTTCAGGCAGTTCATGACGCAATTCGCCTCCAGCTCCACATCGAAGAAGCACTTCAGCTGGCTAACGAGCGTCCGCCAAAACAAAGGGGAGTCCCTATCTACCTTCCTCATTAGATGAAGGGACGAAACTCTGAAGGTTGAGGACCTCACAGAGTGTACATGCATCACCCTCTTCAGCAACACACTTATAACCGGGGATCTTTTCCTGGATTTGAAGAGGAACCCTAGATGCAGTTATGTCGAGGTGCTAGCCAGGGCACAAAAAAATGTGGAAATCGAGGAAGAAATTGCCCGATGGGACGGGATGTCCGTCCCTGCAAGCCTCAAAATGTCGGACCGTCTGGGGCCAAAGCCATTAGACCCCCCGAAACAAAAAAGAAGAAGATGAGCAGCACCTACGCCCCATGGGCGACACAAGATCAGGCCGCATACGGACGGTATACGGAGGCCGAACATATCTCTCTGGCGTTCACGGTGAGCCAAATCTTTGAAGCCATCAAAGACAAGGGAATGCTCGAAGAGCCGCCAATTTCCGGTGAGCCAATGGGTAAGAACCACAAGGTTTATTGCGAATACCACCGCAAGAAAATTACATGCACAAGGTTTACTCTTACAGCCTCAGGGCAGCCATCAATGAACTTATCCGGAGGGGCTACCTCGGAGAGTTCACAGAGGGGTCGGGCTCCCAGAACCAGGTGCAGCCATACAAGAAGCCGCATACCTGGCGTCGGGATGACCGGCGGGAGGCGGAGATCAAAGATGTCCACTACCACCATGCAGACAAGCAGCCCGAGAGGTTCCTCGGGCCAGATGGCCACAAGAAGAAATTGGAGATCAAGTGATCTTCGGGGGTGCATAATCCAGGGATACCCCTGCGGAGCGGAAAAGGGTTGAGGAAGTACTCCTCCGTCTAGCGACAGACACTATTCAGGTATTAGCCGTTTTCTTTTGTAGATCCAAACTGGACAACCGACGTGGTTGACTACCTCAGCGAAGGGACGCTTCCCTTGGACCCAGATGGCTGACCTACTGGGAGGGGCGCATGGACCAAGAGGCGAGCCCCAAGATTCGAGGTTATGGATGGACAACTGTACAAGAAGATGTTCGGTGTGCCATACCTCAGATGTCTCCCGCCGAGCTTAGCTGCCGCAGTCATGAAGGAAATCCATGAAGGCGTCTGCCCCAGCCATCAGGGGCCTTGGACGCTAGCGAGAAAGATCATTCTGCAGGGAGAATATTGGCCGTACAGGGTATCCAGGGTATACGCTCGTCGGACGTTCTTCCTCCGCACAATGGAGGGGAGCGCCGCCGACATGTGGAATGTGGAGCACCTGAAGAAATTCTCACAAAAAAAATTCCTTCCTCCCAGGGGGGCACCAGGGAGTCCCAAAAGGGGTAGACCTGTTCTTCATCAAGATCATCAGCCTCACACAACATAAGTCCAAGGAGCAGCTCGGAGGACCGGTGAGAAGATGGTTGAGCGAAAACTAGGGAATCCTAGGGGATAGACCTGTTCTTCATCAAGATCATCGGCCTCGCGCAACATAAGACCAAGGGGCAGCATAGAGGACCGGTGAGAAGGTGGTTGAGCGAAAACGAAGACCCCTCAAAAAAGGGGAGGGGCACCAGGGAGTCTCGAAAGGGATAAACCTGTTCTTCATAAAGACCGTCAGCCTCACGCAGCACAGCCTCAAATGCCAAAGCTACGGAGGACCGACGAGAAGGTGGTTAAATGAAATTAGAATACCATTCGACTTGTTAGCAGTACAGAAGGCAAATCAGAACAAAAGAGATACACTAAGGAGGATACAAGGGAAGAATCAAACTTGACCGCTGCTCGGAGGAATCATTGGTTGCCTTTAGCCTCCTCGGCCCGCTTCCGGTCGCCCTCCTCCTGCTTCTCCTCAAAGTACTTCAGAGCCCCTTCATGAGCTTCGATGAAAGATGCATTGAACCCAGCAACTTTAGGACCAAAGGGGGAAGGAAAGTGACGTTCAAAAAAACGGAAATTGCCCGCCAAAAGGCCAATCATCCCCATAGTGACGACGTACGGCTCCAATGCTCGGGGCACCTGGGGCGGCCAGCCAGCGCATCTAGAACCATTTGCCCAGGGACGTTCGTACCCACCATGAGAAGAATGCCAAGTATGGACGCATCTGGAACCATTTGCCCGACGTGAGATGATTATCATTCGCGGTACGATCAGCCCCTCAGCGCCATCGTATCTCGCTCACAGTCGGCTCGTCCATGCCTCCAAGGATGACGACCACCGTCTTATGCAGGATCGGCCCCCCAACACCATCGTATCCCGCTCGCGGTCGGCTCGTTCATGCCTCCCAAGATGACGACCACAATCTTATGCAGTACGATCGACCCCTCAGCACCATCGTATCCCGCTCACAGTCGGCTTGTCCATGCCTCCCAGGATGACGACCACGATCTTATGCAGTACGATCGGCCCCTCAGCGCCATCGTATTCCGCTCATGGTCGGCTCGTCCATACCTTTCCAGATGGAGACCACCGTCTTATGCAGTACGATCGGCCCCTCAGCGCCATCATGTCTAGTGTACGGTCAGGCTCACTGTGCAAATAAAGGTCATGATCGGGACGACGAATAATGGAGGATGCTCAAAATGAATCTTGGGGAGGACTATCGTAGCAGAGACGAGCATCTCCACTTTAGAGGCCGAGGATCTGGCGACAAGAATCATCCACGAAGAGGCCGAGGGCCACGAGATGAGCCCCACGACCGAGGGCTGAGCGTATCAAAGTCATAATGTCCCAAGGAGGCCCAACCTAGCATCCGGAGGTCAGACGTCCCTAAGAATTTGGGCCAAGGGTTGTCGCTGAGTGTGACGAGGTCGGTGCGCCCCCGGTTTGTGCATGACGAAGCTAGACAATTCTAGGCCGAGGTTCTAGGGGTCGAACATCCAAAGGAAGCGAAGTCAGGTTTTGAGGGACCGATCTTCCTAAGCATGTCGAGGCAAGCATCCAGAAGGAACATTACGGAGGTCGAACATCTCTAAGAACTCGGGCCGAGGATTGTCGCTGAGTATGACGAGATCGGGGCACCCGGCCCCCGGGTCGTGCATGATGAGGCTAGACAATCCTAGTCCGAGGTTCTAGGGGTCGAACGTCCAAAGGAAGCCGAGTCGGGTCTTTATGGACCGATCTTCCTAAGCATGTCGAGCCGAGCATCCAGAAGGAAAATTCCGGAGGTCGAACATCTCTAGGAACTTAGGCCAAGGATTGTCACTGAGTATGAGAGAGAAATTCTTCCTCTTAATTGTTAGTCCGCATTATCTTATTTTCTTATACGTAGTACTTAAAAGCGTTACATATGAGATAGAAAATTCCTCCACTCAATTATCAGCACAATTATCTTCTTATATCTAAAAGCAATATGCTGAGAGAGAAATTTTTTCACTCAATTATTAGTCCGCATATCTTCTTACACTTTAAAACACTACATATGAGAGAAGAAATTCTCCCGCTCAATTATTAGTCTACTTATCTTCTAATACCTAAACGCACTACATATAAGAGAGAACATTCTCCCGCTCAATTATTAGCCCGCTTATTCTATACCTAAAAGCACTACATATGTGAGAGAATTATTTCGCATAATTATTGGTCCGCTTATCGTATCTTATTATTTTATACCTAAAATCACTACATATGTGAGAGAGAAAATTTTCACATAATTATTGGTCCGCTTATCATAGCTTCTTATACCTAAAAACACTACATATGTGAGAGAAAATTCTCCTGCATAATTATTGGTCCGCTTGTCATATCTTATACCTATGAGAGATCAAATTATCCCGATCAATTATTAATATATTTATGTTATACCTAAACGAAACACATATGTAAGAGAAAATGTCCTCGCTCAATTATTTGTCCGCTTATCTAGTCTAGTATACCTAAAGGCACTACATATGAGCGACAAAATTGTACCGATCAATTATTTTTCTGCTTATCTTCTTATATAAAAACTCACTACATATAAGAGATAAAATTTTATTCCTCATTTATTAGTCGGCTTATCTTATATTCCACCAAAAAACACTACATATGAGAGAGAAAAATCTTGTGCGTAAATATTAATGCGCTTACCTAATAATATAATACCTAAAAGCACTACATATGATAGAGAAAATTATCTCACTCAATTATTATTCATTTATCTTTTTAAACCTAAAATCACTACATATGAGAGAGAAAATTCTCATGCTCATTTATTAGTGTGTTTATCTTATACTAAAAAATACTACCTCCGTCCCGAAAAGGTTTGTCATATTGACTTTTCTTGGCCAATGATGACGAACTTTGGACAATGATTTTAGTTATTATATTTACATATAATTTATAAATTTTATACTTTTATGAAAATATTTTGAACAATGAGCATTTTGATATAATTTCCATACTCTAAATAATTTCGTGTTAAAAAATATCATTAGTCAAAGTTGAGTGTCATTGACCAAGAAAAGTCAATTTGGCCAACCTTTTCGGGACGGAGGGAGTACTACATATGAGAGATAAAATTCTTCCACTCAATTATTTGTTGTTACGAACCATATTGAAGTTGAAATCTACGTATTTGAAATGTCACATATTAATAATTAAATAAGTGGAAAAAGTTTTTACACAAAAATATTTTACCCTGAAAATATAGGCATTTTTGAAACATTGGGTGGGTCGGAGCCTAGGTTAGCCCCCCAAACACTTTTAAATTAATCAGGCAAAAAAATTAAATTTTCAATACTAAAATGTTTGATATATTTAAGAATGGTGATAGTATAGACAAAAAATTGGTTTTTACCAATTAAATTGGGTTTTCCCAAAATAATGGTTACCAATATTGTATTTTTTGATATAATTTTGAAAATAATTAAAGTAACTAAAAAAGTCATATTTTTATCCATTATTCTTGTTTCATTCATATACTAGAAATTATTTTCTTATTTAATGCCAAATAAACGTATTAAGGTTGAAAAATAAAAATGTTACCTTATATATCTTCAATTCTTTTGATTAGTTTATATAGGCAATATTGATGTCACATGAAAGATAATACTCCCTCCGTATCTATTTAGATGACCCATTAGGCTTTTTGAGTGGTTTAAGAAGAAATGTAGGTGTACTGTAGATAAAGTAAAAAACATTGTAGATGAATAAAATAAGAGATATAGTATAACCGAACCCCATATACAAAGGATCACTGTAGCAAAAATAAATCCATTACATACGTTCACTGTAGCCACTACACATAAGAAAACATGGAGAATACACTGTAGGTAATCGTAGAAAGGCTACACTGCCAGCATAATGGCGCCAAATTTCTAATTTTGGAGACAGAATAATTCCAAAAATTTCACACTTGTATAAAAATGGTGCACGCCTCTCAGACATAAGAAAAACCTCTCAGACTTGTTGTCATCATCGAGGGTGTCATTTGAGGGCCTTTAAACATGTAAAGTTTGTCATCATAGAGGGCATTTAGGTCTGGTTGCTACCTGGAAGCCTTCCAATAGCAAAGGATATTGTTGTGGTTGCTATCTCCAAGCCGTCCAAGACCAAACTCACAGTTCCAGGTCAGAAATCCGAACACCAATGCCAACCAAAAAGCCCAACCTGAAACCTGCAGATCGTGTAGCTGTACTGGACTTCTTCAATCAAAGGACTGTCAATGGAAGGGTCAAGTAGGGGTGAGCATAACCCGAACCCACCCGAAAACCCGATCGGGTCTGTCCTCTTATAGCCGATTGGGTCGGTTGACCCGAACCTGAAAACCCGAACCGAAAAGCCCAACCCATGTTTTAAGGGTTACGGGTTACGGGTAGGGTATTATAAATCCCTACCCGACCCGCCCGAAAACCCGAACTACCCATACTATATATACGAATTATTTAACCCTAACCTTAACCCTAACACTCCAGCGCCTCCACTCTTCACTCGCAACTCCCTCTCTCAATCTCTCACTCTCTCGGTCTCTCCTACTGCGAGTCTGCGAATTCTCTCTAACCATCCCTGTCAACTCTCCGTCGTAGGTCCGACCTCTGTAGTCTATTTGTACCTCCGGACTCCGGTGGAAGCTTGTACTCCGATTTCATTGCTTCTTCGTACCGGGCTTACGAAGTTACGAAGTTTGCAAGGCATTGTGGTCTTTTACTCTTGTGGTCCTGTGGATTCATGGAAGCTTGCAACCCATTCAATAATTTTAATATTTACTGAGGTATAAACGTTAAATACCTAAATTGTATGATTGGTGATTTGGTGGAAGCATGATCCCTAAGTGTGATGTGTTATCTGTTTTGTATATGAATTAGTTGTATTATTTTGATGCACTGTTATGTGTTTAGTGGAAGCTTGAAACCCTAGATTCGGACCCTGATACCCTTTCTATGAACTGCCTGTTAATCTGTGATGCTTTGATCATGCATGTGATTCTAGACAGTAAACTAGAATTTTCTTATGCATGTGTATTTATGACTTATGACTTATTAGATTAATTGTTGCATTATTTAATCAGTGATGATAGTTTCCACCCAAAAAATTAAATTAAGAATACAAAACTGGGTCAAATTAAGGATATGTTGCTTGCTGCCTTGGTTTTACTAGTGTAATTTTCCTATGTACTTATGAATTATAAGTTCTTACATGAATTGTTTACTCAATTAGTTACTTTAGCAATGAGGATGGCTTCTAGCATTCTAGAGTTCTACTAGAAAATGAAATAAATGAGTTTGGTGTTGATTCTAATTATATAGTGATTAATGCCCCTATTATTAGTGAATTGAAATTAAATCTAAGCCAAATCTTATTGTATTTCTATATACTTTTGAATTGTTTATAGTTCCCACTTCCCAAGTTCCCACTATAGTTTAGTGTTTTATGATACTAATGTGCTTGTGACTTACATATGAACAAAATCAATGACTGTTTGGTTGATGATCCGCGAAATTGATCAAACCTTGAATTCTGAAAACACTCTAGTAGTCAAGTAGATGTCAAGAGTCAAGATCTGAAGACTTGTACATCAATTGAATGTTGTTAAACTTTTTGTTGGTACTTGCTGTTTTGGAACATTTGATTGCTCAAACTCTAAACTTTAAACTGCTTTGTGCATAAGCAGTATAACTGTGTAAGTGTATAAGTAAGTACCAAGTAGTATTGGAGTAATGTGTATGAGTGTATAAGTGTATAAGTTATAAACTTATAACTATTAGCCATGTGTTTGGAGTTGTACAAACTCTACTAATTTTGCAATTGCTTTTGATAACATATTATTATGTATTTTATTTGTGTTTGTAAAGTTTAATTGTACATTTTTTTTCAAGGTGATTTTATGAATTATTCATGTTATGTTTTTAATGGATTTTAATCAGCCCGAATGGCCCTGAGCACCGATTAAAATCGACCCAAATCCGAAATTGTGCAACCCGATTAGCCCGAAATATTTTTTTGGGCGGGGTAGGGTTTTATATTCTCAACCCGATAACTGAAAGGGTATGCAAAAACCCAACTCGTCCTACCCGAACCCGTCCGACGCTCTTCCCTAGGGTCAAGCGAGGTGGATTTACAGATGCTAAGAATGCTTTTGGCATCTCTTGCCGAACAGTGTACAAAGATTAGGACACCTCAAAGTTGACAAATAAAGCCTCACTCAAATGCAATTAA
This sequence comes from Cuscuta europaea, assembly GCA_945859875.1. Classification (NCBI taxonomy): domain Eukaryota; kingdom Viridiplantae; phylum Streptophyta; class Magnoliopsida; order Solanales; family Convolvulaceae; genus Cuscuta; species Cuscuta europaea. The sequence continues at coordinate 5,169,198 of CAMAPE010000008.1, read as the reverse complement.
GTCATTCTTAACCCCTGACAACAAAATCAGTTTTTTGCAATGGTGCTTAGGACACCTCAAAGTTGAGCCAATGGAAGAAAGTCCTGTGTTTCATGAAATGTTCAACATTATCCACATAGATGAGAAATGGTTCTATATAACCAAAGGTAGCCAGAAATATTATTTGGTACCTGGTGAAATAGAACCATACAGAACAACCAAAAGCAAAAGGTTCATAGAGAAAGTTATGTTCTTATGTGCAGTTTCCAGACCTAGATTCAATGAGGTAGGTGAATGCAGTTTTGATGGGAAGATAGGGATGTTGCCTTTTGTTCAAATGGTGCAGGCACAAAGGAAAAGCAAAAACAGACCCAGGGGCACACCAGAACTAAAGCCAATAACATTTGTGAACAAAGATGCATACAGAAACATGATCATAAAAAAACTACTACCTGCAGTGCATGAAAAGTGGTCAGCAGATGATCACAAGACAATATACATCCAGCAAGACAATGCAAGGCCACATATAAGGGGAGTTGATGATGAATTCAGATGGGCAGTTGACCAGATGGGAAGGCATGTGCAATTAATCAACCAACCACCAAATAGTCCGGATATGATTATCCTTGATTTGGGCCTATTCCGGGCTATTCAATCTTTAAAGGATAAATGCTCAACAACAAATTTCTCTGAACTTGTCCAGAACTGCAAGGATTCATTCATTGCATACAACCCTCATTCCTTGAATCATGTATTTCTAAGCTTACAGTTATGCATGATTGAAGTAATGAAGGTTAGGGGGGCAATGCATATGACCAAGTTCACATAGGCAAGAAGTCATTACAAAGGCTTAACATGCTGCCACTTTCATTGGCTCCTCCCCCACTACTAGTGTGGGAATGTATGAACTACTTGCAACAAGGAACAATGGAGCAACAAGGAGAGGAGGAAGGAGCAATGGTTGATGCATAACAAAATGGATCGGTTTACAAAAGGGTTACACACTGGCAGTTTTGACTTTTGTTGTTAAAGTGTGGTTTAACACAATTTTTTTGCAAGACCATGTATAAATACTCCATAATTTTGCATAGAGGAGTAGGTCTTTATTTTTTTACGTAACGGTGTATTACCCCAAATTTTGGTCACACTTAATTCCGTAATTTCTTAATATCAAAATCATGTTGTCAAAAACAATGGAGTAATTCAACACTACAGATTAAGAATATGGCCACACAATCATGCACAAATAAACAAAAGAGATTAGGAATACACCCCTTACGGAAAATCCACACGGAATTCATCCCATGGACTAGCCCTTCGAGTTCACCTCCTCCTCACCGGAATCAGTGTCGCCAAACCCAGAAGAGCTATCCTCCACCAAATCAGATCCAAATAATCTCCGGAGAGGCCACCCAGGGTCAGTTTCAGACGAAGTTGTCCAATCCACACAATCGGTGCTTCGGGACTCCAAATCCGAGTCGGCTGCCGGATCCGCTAGGCGAATGGCAACATCACTCAATACAGGGACATCCTATTTTCTCTGAAGGAGGTGAGGGACATCCTTCGTTAAGCCCTTGTTCAAGCAGTACCAGTTCAGAATCGGAGTCATACGGATCCATACAAAGGAACTGGGGATTCATAGGTCGAAGATGGGAAACAGGGTTAGGATAAGGTGGTACACAACACAACCGGAACGAAGATGAGGGCTGTGAGGCTAAGCTGGATTGAGAGAAAAACCACAAGGAGGGACAGACGGAAGGCGTATAAGAGAAAACCCAAGCGGCGAAGATAGAGATAAACCAGAGATACAGAGAGACGATTTGAAAGAGAGAGACAGATGCTTCGAGATATGGGGTGATAATGGCTGGATTATAGGGGACGGGTGGGGCGGGTGATATGGTTGGGTGGGATCGGATTTAATGGGGATGAATAATGGGGTAAGTGAAAACAAAAATGGAAAATATAAAAATTTAATGATGGGATGTTAAAAGGTGGTGGGGTCCATGTCTAAAAAAGAAATGAGACATTTTTTTGATAGTCCCGAAAGGGAAAGCGAGACAAGTAAATAGATACGGAGGGAGTAAAAAAATTATAAATTTGATATATTTTTTAAAAAAATTGAAGCAAAGATGAAAAAGTTATAACATTTTAAAGGAAAAAAGGAGTTTTTTTATATTTTGGGCCCCACAAAATCATCTTCTCTCCTTATTTTGCGAGTTGCCATGTGGCAATCATAGAGCCAAGGAGTAAATCATGGCTAGAACAACACGCAAGGATTATAGAGGGTAGAATTGTCTTTAAAGGAGACATCTCCTTTCTTATACTTCGTATATAAATAGAATAGATACATTGATCTTTTTATATTACGTACTTCATAGTACTCGTATATTTTAAGAAGTTCATTTAGTTAGTTATTGTTGTAATGTTGTGATACAGATTCTTGTAGTTCAAACAAATTACGGAGTATACAACAAAAATACTATTGTTGATAAGGGCCTTTATCTGAATTTTGACTTGGTGTCACGGTATTCATGTTTGTTTAATATTTTATTATGAAATTGATTTGATTCCAATATGAGTAGTAAATACTCCATCTGTTCCAAAAAGTACTTCCCAATTTGAATTGACACGCTTATTAAGAAAGTGAGAATACAGTGGAAATGTGTGGTTATGGTTGAATAAGAAAAAGGTAAATGAACCTGAGCCACACAAAACCTTCCAAAAAAAGAGTCAATTCCCCAAATAGGACTGAAAAGTGGCAAAATTGCACAAACATGACTACATTTTTTAAATCCCTCCAATAGGACTATTTATGTGTGTTTGGACAAGTATACCCTTGTAGCTTTTGAAATGGTTTAATTAATAATAAAATCATTAAAAAATAATAAAAATCATAAAAAAATATTAAAAAATAATAAAATGTCTATAAAATAAAAAAATTTAAAAAATTAAAAAAATTAAAAAATTAAAAATAAAAATATAAAAATTAAAAAAACACTGCCGCCTCTGCCACCCCAGCACCACCAGCACCCATCACCAGAGAAAATCTGCCAACATTTTAAATAATGTCATAATGATGGCAGATTCAATGAAAATGTTGGCATGAGGAAGAGTAATTATGTCATTTTCTTGGCATTTTCAGAAAAATATGACATTTTTTTACAAGAAGTGGCAGAAACTTCATCGATTTGATGTGGTGGCGGTGGGAGGCGGTCGGAAAGGTATCTATTTTCAATCGGTAAGACATTCAAATGAATTCTTGAAGATAACTGCGCTTTTAACTGCGCAGTTATCTTTAAGACTTTATTTGAATGTCTTCCTGATTGAAGTTTTAGCTGAAATTTGGTATGAGTAAACTAGACTTAATGAATAAGATGTTCAAAAAATTTCATCAAAAAATTACACCGAGAACCGCGCCAAATGATAACGACCGGACAGAAAGTCCTATATAAGGACTTATTTGATCCCTTTTATACCCGATATGACCGTTTACTCTTTTAAAATCTGCAAGACTGCAAATACGACTACAAAATATTGAAGCAAAGTAGCAAACTTGGGTATGCATTAGGCCACGTCCATATATATTGAACTTGGTTTCTGCTAAACCACGTTCCCAGCTTAGCCGCCCGTTAATAAATAAATACCACTAATAAAGTATTTTGTCATTTTATTACACGGTTTTGTCTTTGGTTGACTTGTTTGACTTTTGGTTGCCTCATTGGGCCATTAGATTAAACTTTTTTCTCGTCTGTAACGTTACATGGATTCCAACACAAAAACTTAGGTTTGTCTCCGACGCCAATTTTAAATGATTTTAAAGGAGGATAGATTATGTGGATTTTAATCAAATTCTACAGATTTCATAAGATTCATATGAAATTCTATGGAATTCGATGAAATTCTATTTCATTGAAATAATATGGATTTCAATGGTGAGGAATCCGTTGAAAAGATTCGGGCCAAAGATTCAGCTCCTGGTTGGAACTTGGAAGTAGCGGCCAATTCCCATCAACTATGGCGCAAGATATATTACGAATATTTTAAAATATTTTGAAAAATATTACGAAGTAATATTTTGAAAAATATTACGAATATTTGTTTATATAAATTGATAGAGTAACTTGATCAAAGCAAGATAATGCGAATATTTAAAGTTAAAGTGTTACTGCTAAAAGTATTTGAATAGTTAAAACATGCAACTAACATTTTATACAATACCAAAAAACTTCTTTATAGGCACGTATATTTGGCTCTAAATGTGCCCCAACCAACATTGGCTCGGATTTAAGCTTGGACGAGTTAAAATCAGGCACTCCTACTGTTTTGACATGGATAAATCCTAGCCAAAATTGTGGCACGGAAATTCCGATCCAAATTCCGAGACAATACTGAAAATTTGAAGAAAAAAATTGATTGTCAAGGTTATCCACCCTCATTACAATTTGCCTCGGTCGTGAATCCCAGATAAAATGAGAAGTCATTTTGATTATTTTGGCACAAAATATTCCGAGCCAATATATTGTGACCCAAAATTTGAGCCAACGCGTTGTCTGAATTTCCGTATAGCATATCTGTGCCAAAACTCGCACCCAATAGTAACATCGATTTCCCGTTGGGAAAAGGGGCAAATAAGGCCACGTACTAACCAAAAAAGGTCAAATAAGACCTTATTTATGAGACTCTGTCCGGCCTTCGCCATTTGGGTTGGTTCTCGATGGAATTTTTTGATGAAATTTTTTGAGCATCTTATTCAGTAAGTCTAGTTTACTCATACCAAATTTAAGCTAAAAATTCAATCAGGAAGCCATTCAAATGAATTCTTTAAGATAATTGCGCAGTTAAAAGCGCAATTATCTTCAAGAATTCATTTGAATGCCTTCTCGATTAAATTTTTATCTGAAATTTGGTATGAGTAAACTAGACTTAATGAATAAGATGGTAAAAAAAATGCATCAAAAAATTCCACCGAGAACCACCCCAAATGGAGAAGGCCGGACAGAGCCTCATAAATAAGGCCTTATTTGACCTTTTTTTATTAGTACGTGGCCTTATTTGCCTCTTTTCCCATTTCCCGTTTGAATTTTCGAGACTAATTCAGTGCCAATATGTAACCGTTATTTCGCCGGTCACTATTCCTAGCCAAGTTCTAATTTTATCACCCAACCTTTTAATCCAATACATAATTTTTATTTACTGTGCAAAAATGTGTAATATTCAAAATATGTAAGGTTGATGTTACATTTTTACTGAGTTGACAGAAATTACTCGATAGATCTAGTTTACCTGTTTTTCATATATATTTATTTTGTTTAGATAAATTAAGTTTGAAATGTATTTCTTTAACATTTCAATATATTGAGACAATTTAATCATTTCATGAATTTCACCAAATTGAATAGACTTCAAATGGGTGGTCAACTAATTGAAGTAATGCACATGCATAGCATTGCCCCGATCAATTTAGGTTTTGGCATCGGTAGAATTCAATGATGTGAATCTCCGACCCAAAGGCCCTCACACCTTGACCCGACAGAATTTTTGGGAGGATATAAGTCACGGTGACTGAATCGACCCAATGATGATAGACCTTATACTCGTGTGTATCAGAGGTCCAGCCCAGCACGCAGGAACAGTAACCTCCACACGATCGCTGTGTGTTTCGAACTTTGGTTAATATTCCAAATTTCACACCACTAGATCAACTGAGCTATCCGTGAGATCTGTATCTACTTCAATACCTTATCGGTGGATTCTCTACTTCAATGGGGGCCTATATGGCCAGTCGTTATCTGTTCAAATCCCACATTTTACCACCACTCAGCTCTTCTCACTTCTCACAAATTTTGACAGAGGACTGGTTTTTTTTAAAAGGCCCTTTTAGCAATCATACCTCAAGTATTACATTTGCATTCTGAATCTGGGAGAGACAGAACGGAAGGAACAACAATAACAGAAATCTGGGTAGCTGAGATTAGAAGAGTTTTCCATCATCTTCAAACAAGGTGCTTTTCTTCTTCTCTTTACACTCGCCGCCCAGTCTGCTTTTGGTCTTCACCTGGAATGAATGGCACATATTGAATTGAACTTATGACCGTCATTCAGGAGAGCAATGTGTGCTTAACACTGGGACTCACTCCTATAAATAGTCCCCAAACATTAAATACTCCGTAGTATTCTCCAGTAGTTATAAGTTGATTTTTCTATATGTTATTTATCGTTCCAAATTCGAAAAACGTACAACTTTTAAACATTATAAAACTTATGGAGTGTGTTTTACTGAAATGTCTACTCTATTTGAATTTCTGGGTTAAATTTTGTGTTCATTCTTATTTTAACGGGGTCAATTCTCATATAGAATCGGAGTCTCCAAATTTATTAGACGACCGTTGTTGAAGTGAATTCAATTATTGAAACAGGCACAGGCGTTAATGGGGACAATGAGAGTGGCAGTGGTGGGCGGGGGCGTTAGTGGACTGGTTTCAGCCTATGTTTTGGCTAAGGGTGGCGCCGCCGTGGTGCTGTACGAGAAAGAAGATTACCTGGGCGGACATGCCAAAACCGTCGCACTGGACAATGGCATCCATTTGGACCTCGGTTTCATGGTTTTTAATCGGGTAATTAAAGCATGTTCTATCCTTTGTGTGATTCTCATCATCATGGTTCGGCACGGACACACAAAAGTTGATTCTTGAAATGATGATTGATATATGGGTTAATATTAGGGGTGTGTTCCGTTCTTTCGGTTCGGTTTTGACCTAAAACCAGATACGGAACCAAAGTAAAAGTTCGGTTCGGTTTTGGTTCGGTTTTACACTCCAAAACTTGGAACTACGGTTTGATTGGTTCGGTTTCTTTCGGTTCGGTTTCGTTTTTTTCGGTTTTTTACTAAAAATTTGTCATTTGATTTAAAAGTTGGTGGGATCAAACGTATTGCATAAAAATGCAAGCATACTTGAACAAATAAAGAAAAATAATAAACAAATGTCTTGAATTATATAAGTATGCGGGAGAGATAAAAGTGTGTTTCTATTATTAATTTACATTGTTTGTGACGAGTTTGAAAAAAATTTATGAATACATACGTCCTATGTGATATAGCTGAGATGAATATTTATTTGTTTTATCAATACAAAAAATTTAACTTACATAAAAATAAAGGTTAATTACTACTAATAACCAGTAAAAACATACTCTCTCCGTCCCTTAAAACTTTGTCATCTTTCCTTTTTGTGACATCCCAAAAAACTTTGTCACTTTCCCTTTTAATCAATTATTTTGTGGTTTCTGTTATTTCTCTCTCCTCTGCACAAACCTCAACCACACAATTTTTACTTTATTATTCTCCGTGCCAGTCAACTTTGACAAAGTTTTAAGGGACGGAGGTAGTATAATCATGCAACAAATTGCAACATACATACATAAAAGACATAATAGATCAATATAGCTACAGTATGGGAAATAAATGTGTAAATGCATTTATAAACTAAACTAAAGTAAACATAGCACAAACATTATTTCTCCAGCAGAAGAAAATCAAAGATTGTTGATGATATTAAGATTAATGCTTAAATTTAACAAATAAAATTTCATATTTTATTTTTGTTCGGTTTGTTCGGTTCGGTTCGGTTTTGAAGGGTAAAAACCAAAACCGAACCAAATTACTACGGTTCGATTCGGTTTTTACATTCGATTTCGGTTTTTAGTGGTTCGATTTTATTTGGTCACGGTTCGGTTTAATTTGATTCGGTTTTCGGTTTTTCGGACCCAGCCTTAGTTAATATGCCAGTTTTTTTGTTTTTGTTTAAAGCTACATATTTAAATAGAACTACTAACATCAGAATTATTTAACTTTTTTATGTGATAGTTCGTTTATACGTAGTATGTGTTAGAATCAAATTATTAAACCATATTCCCATAGATTTTTAAATAAATTAAACATAAGAATTCCATAAATGTTACGGAGTACTCTTTAAAATGTGATAGATAAGAGTATGAGTAAATAACTACTCCGTATTAGTTACGAAGTACGAGTACTATTTTTTGGCAAAAATTACTAGTACTCCTCTTCCGTCCTGAATTAATTGTCTTGTTTGCTTTTGCACAAGTTTTAAGAAAGTTTTGGTTGAGATTTGAGTAGAAAAATGTGAATTGATATGAGCCACTCATTATTGACAAAAGAGGAAACAAGACAATTATTTTGGGACGGACCGAAAAGAAAAACAGTACATTTATTTCGGGACGGAGGAAGTATTAGTTAATGTTCAAAATTTACATTGTAATACTTCCTATATAACTACATGTCTACATGCAACTACTATGTAAAGTTTGAACACAATCATAGTCATTATATTAGTTATTAAATCAGATCACATTTTTATTCATGACTTTGTATTAATAAAATTTAATGAACCCCCTCCCCTCTATGTAATCATGCACATTAAATAAATCATTCGAAATTCATTTTTACATTATTGACGAGTATTCCATTTTCTAAATGGACATCACTTTTAATTTAACAGGAATTGACGTTTGAAGAAATGTCCACCTAATAAAACTGAAAATTAGTTTCACTTTTCTTTCTATGATTTTCATGTCAATTTTATATTTATTTCACGTCTTTCACTTTATTCACTTTTGATACTTGATTAATGTTTTTTGACAATTCATGTTCTTTTCCTGGCGATCTCAACTATCAAAAATATTGACGGAAAGATCATATATGAACGGAAACATAATACTAGTATTTATTTATAAGACGAAAACTTGAATTTATTCTAAAACTTATAAAGCAAAACTAGTGTAGGGCACGGGGTCCTCATGTTCTATTTTTGATCAAGTAACTACTCCGTATTAGTTACGGAGTACTACTTTGCACGGGTAGCTCAGTTGATCGAGTGGTGGGAGATTTGGATCAATGGACCAAAGTTCGAATCCCCTCACCGATCGGATGGAGGTCACATAACTTGAAATAAGGTTGGGTCTCTGGTGCGCACGGGTGTATGAGTCTACTATCATTCTGCTGACTGAATCACCGTGACTAACCTCCCCACCATCCTGTCGGATCGGGGTGGGGGCTCCTGGGGTGGGAGATTCCACCATGGATCACGATCAATCAATTTGAAAAAAATAATGGGCACCGGACTGTGTATTGATTAGTACGCTTGAAGGGGTATTGACGTGCCAGAGGAATCATTCCAGCAAGGCATCCAAGGTCATAAGCCCCAACATAGACTTTGAATGAAAAAGACGTACATGGTAGCCCCTTATAAATTTGTCTTTATTGAATTATCATCTTAGAAAAGATTTTAATGAAATTCCTCTTATCAAACTAATTCATTTAATCCCTCTGTACCTAAGTAGCACCGGGACGGAAACGGGGATGGAAACGACGACGAGAAAACGTTAAACTCAAAATATCAAGAAACGGGTACGGCAAGGAAACGTCAAACTAAAAATTATTATTTTTAGTAATATAAGTAATGCATATGTCTAACAACCCAGAAAATAATTAAAGAAACATACATCCTTGTTATAATCCATTCTATAAGCACAATAAATAAAATTTAAAAAACACTACGTAAATGTTTCATTCAGTGATAAACACTCTCTCCAATTCCGGCTCATCTAAGGATAAATTAGTAAACTCCAAATAGTCAATTTCTTCCAAATTGCCGAACTCGTCTCCTCCAACATCCCACATCTTGGTCTTCTCATCTGCGTATTGCTCAGAAGTCCTTGACAAGAGGCGAAGGTTGTTGTGCACAAACACCAAATCTTCAGTACGCTTAGGAGTTAACTTGTTCCGCCTAAGTGAATGGATATTAGAGTAAGTACTCCAATTACGTTCACATGATGATGAAGATGTAGGCTGACCAAGAACTCTAAAAGCTAGCTAGCGTTTGTAGGATTGGTGTTTGAGCACCAAAGTTAGCCCACCAACTTTTAGGATCCGTGTTTCTCCTCTTTGAAAGAGATGTAATATCTGCAAAAGGTCCTGTCTTAAGTGAAAACGAAGCAAACTCCTCCAAAACCATATTAACTCCGACTTCTTAGAACTAAGAAAGTAAAAGTTTTTTTTGATCATAAGAAAGTAAAAGTTGTGTAGTTAAAAATTATATAGAGAAGAGAAAAATGTTATGAAGCGTGAACTTTTTACCATTTGAAGTTTACTGTAAAAATGAAGTTTATTTTTAAATATATTGAAACAAAATAAAGAATGAGGATAATTTTGAGATAAAAATAGTACATAGTACTCCCTCCGTCCCCCTATAATTGTCCCATTTTTTCATTTTTGGATGTTCCTTTATTATTGTCTCATACAATATTTGGTAACATTTGTGTGGCTCTAATTCATTATTACTTTATTTCCACTTTATCAATTCATTACCAACCACATAATTCTATTTTTCTTAACAATCACATCACTCTCTTCTAACAATATTAGGGGGCGGAGGGAGTATTAAGTTCCTTCATACGGAGTATTAAAAACCATAATACATTCCCGCTTGTATTCATAGACTCCGTATGCAGTACGTAGTAAAACTTAATGTCAAACACATTTCATTTTAACTTTTTAGGCATATAAGGAAAGTCTAACTTTGTACGTGTAAATTGGAATATGAAAATGTGGTACAGTTATTAAGAAAAATAGATTTATGAGCTTGATATTAAATTGATAAAGTAAAAATGATTTAAAACCACACAAATTTTACCAAATTTGGTATGCGACAATTTTAGTGGGATGAAAGCTATTAGTTTATGAAATAAGAATTAAATAACAAAAAATATTACTACGTAATTCTTTTGCAGCAAAAGAAAAGACCTTCATGTGTGATCAAATTATTAAATTTTTATGTGTTTCTCAAAATATGACTATTTATGTCTTTTTTCTAATATGGCACTGCATATCATATATTAATCCAATAAGTATTTTTCCCAAATAATTATTATGAATCAAAATTAATTTGGAAGGGAAGCAGTATTCTATTAATTCATTAAGCGTTTGCAAGAGTTGACTGACATGTAGGTTGAGAAAATGAAAGAAAAAATGTGTGATTTGATATTTATTTAAAGAGAAAACAATAATTTAAAATACAAATTTGTTTCTTGACAAAACGAAGACTGATTTTTTGAAATGATCAAATCGAGAAAACTGAAAAACATTTTAAGAATCAATTTAAAACTATTATTTTGAATAATCGTTCAAAGAAATTTTATCAATATGAGACCCGAGTGATATGTGGGTATCAATCAAACATTTGAAACATCCAATTTTTTAAATATAGGCTTGCATACCGAAAACCATCAATCAAAGACCTAAAGTATAATTGATTTTTTTTATTTCTTGAAATCTTATTTATTTTATTGATGATTTTTGAACAATTTTTCTTCACATTAGTTTATTAGTATCATACAATTAAATACTACCCCCATCCCGTTGAAAGGTTCCAATGAAAAAACGGCACGGTTATTTAGACAATAATTAAATAAATTAGTTCGAGTATATTTTGATAAATAATTTTAATAGGTATATAATATAATATGGTTAGTGTTGATAATTGATGTTTGTTCTTCCCTAAATGTTTTGGTACTACATTAATACTATTCTTTTAGTTTGCCTTGATGTTGCATACAGTAGTTTTTATCCTACCATTTCATTCTAAGTTAATTTAGAGCCCGTTTGGCAGCACGAAAATCGGCTGTTTTGGCTCATTCTGATGAAATTTATGAAGTTCTGGCTGAAGTGAGTGCATTGGCTGATTCTGTTGATACAAGAAAAAAATGTTTTTAAAATATATTTTATTAATAAAATAAAGAAAAAATTATATGTAAAAATAGCTAAAATAATCATCTACAGTAACTTCAGCCAATACAGCCAGAAAAGTAACTACAACCTTACTTTTCCGGCTTATTACACAATTCAGCGCGCGAAAGCAAAGTTTACGTGTTTGGTAAAAAAGATGGCTGATAAGTCTGATAAGTCGAAAATGAGGGTTGCCAAACGGCCTCTTAATATTTTAAATTATTTGAACAATTTTCATAAAAGGTGTTGCACATCTCAGCTGATTTAGCTTTGCTCTTTTTTCTTTTCCTCATTATGGTGCTTTAGAGCCAAAGATGAAAATTGGTATGGGTTGCAGGTTACATATCCAAACATGATGGAATTCTTCGAGTCTCTTGGAGTTGACATGGAAACCTCTGATATGTCGTTCTCTGTGAGCTTAGATAAAAGCCGTGGTTGTGAATGGGGCAGCCGAAAAGGTTTCTCTGGCTTGTTTGCTCAGAAGAAGAATATGTTGAATCCATACTTTTGGCAAATGCTGCGTGAAATACTCAAGTTCAAGCATGATGTCTTGAGGTTCTCTTCCTAGGATCCCATTGTTCTTTCTCATTTTCATTTTCATTTTTATTTACCCCAGTCACGCAAAGGCTCCCACCTACAGTGGGGTAGGGGTAGGGGGTCGGATGTAGCAGTCTTACCCCTGTACTGAAGCAGAGAGACTGTTTCCGGATGACCCATAGTGAAAACCCCGTCCAAAATTGCATGGACCGACTGATGCTTCATAACAAAGAAGCGCAGACAGTTTAGTGAACCATTTTACTTTATTCCATTGTTCTTTCTATCATCTTAAAATATCTTAGAGTACTTATTAAAGAACAACTGAACAAATGTATTGAGGCGTGAAGCTCTATTGTAAAAGAAGAACCTAATAGATAAGAGTAGTCCAGAGTCTAATATCGAGTTCATCTCTTTATATTTGGTCAACATGGAATAACTTAACACAATGTGTACTTAGCTAAATCATTTTGCCAATCTATTGTAGTTACCTTAAGGAGCTCGACAATAACCCCGGTATGGAACACAATGATACATTGGGAGAATTCATTAAATCCCATGGATATTCAGAGCTGTTTCTGAAGGCTTATATAGTGAGAGGATCCTTCTCAAAATACTTCTTTTCCTTTTTAATGATCAAATGTGTTTTAATAATGTAGATTTCTTATTAAACAGATTCCAATGTGTGCTTCCATATGGTCATGCCCATCAGAAGGGGTGATGGGGTTTTCTGCTTATTCCATTCTTTCATTTTGTCGCAACCACCACCTTCTGCAGGTAAGTCCTCTTCATTTGCATGTTCTTGAGTTATCACTCTTTATTGAGGACAGTTTCCTTGGTGATGAAAATACCATTCTCTTTCTTTCCAGCTCCTTGGTCGACCACAATGGCTAACGGTGAAGGGGCGAGCACACAGCTATGTAAACAAGGTAACATTCTTCCATACTATGTACCATTTGGCAATCATCATCATTTCATCATTTTCATTTACCTCAGTGCCGCAAAGGCTCCCACCTACGGTGGGATAAGCATGTACCATTTGGCAATACAGAACAAAAAAACGACCGACAGACCCAGCCAAAGAACTGAACCATTTAATAGAGTATGAACCAACAACGTAACCAACCACAATCAGTTCTTTGGTTTAAAACTGTTGCTTTAGAAACTGCTTGAAATGATGAAATCCACTAAAACCAATTGAAATGTGCAAAAAACGTCCGAGACTGTTTCAAATTGATCGAAAATAACCAAAACAAAACTGACCGAAAACAACTTAAATTATTCGGTATGGTTGTCACTTTTATATTTTTCAAAACCTAACTGACTAAAGCAAAACTAAACAGCAATATGCTACATCTCTTGATGTGCATTTTGATATATAACAGGTTACGGAAGAGCTCGAGAAGAGAGGCTGTGAAATACGGTGTGGTTGTGAAGTACAAACAATTTCAACCATAAACGGACAAGGTAAACAATTTAATGTTTCACAAGATGTTATATGGCATTAATAGCTAGCTAGTTGACATTTAGAAAGAAATATTAATTTGCAGGCCGTGTTGTGATAACCAGTGGTCTGGAAATGTCTCAAGAAACATATGATGGATGCATAATTGCGGCACACGCGCCAGACACTTTGAAAATGTTGGGAGAAAAGGCAACATTCGACGAAACAAGAATCTTAGGTGCTTTTCAGTACGTGTACAGGTACGGTATTTGAATTAAGACGGTTAGAATGCATAAATGATACTAGTGTTAATGATTCATCTTGGTACCAAACGATTGAATGAAGCAAATTATTGCCTGAATGACTTAATGATACATATGTTCTCATACAAAGAAGATGCAAAGATAATTACAAGATATTAAATTATTTGTAATATGAGATTGATCTTTTAAACAAGTTAGCTCACAATAAGCCACACATTTAAAGGTTGGTCTATTTCAATGAGGTACTGTGTAATGGAGGCATGCTAAGTTATTCCACGGTAGTCAAATATAAATATTTTCATTGCCCTAAAAAGATATACATGATTAATTTGTTTCAAAACTGAAAAAAGTTATGACTCAATGATTCTATCCCCTCTATGCCAGTGATATTTACCTTCATCGCGATAAAAGTTTCATGCCAAGGAACCAAGCAGCATGGAGCGCATGGAATTTTCTTGGAACGGAGAATGAGAGAGTCTGTCTTACATATTGGCTAAACATACTCCAAGTAAGCACTCTTGACTCTTCATCTTACTACTAGTTCTTCCTTGCAGTTATTAATTAACTGAGCAATTATAATAAGAATACGGTTGTGAAAAAACAGAACCTCGGTGAGACAGAGCAGCCTTATCTGGTAACTCTCAATCCACCTCAGACACCAGAGGATTGTTTGCTTAAGTGGACAACGGGACATCCAGTTCCATCAGTTTCTGCATCAAAAGCTTCATCTGAACTTCAAGACATTCAAGGAAAGCGGAATATATGGTTTTGTGGTGCATATCAAGGTAAATACTCATACACAGAATCAACTTTCATGTTTAAATTCATATTATTTCACTACAACAGATTATTTAATGTGCTACATATCCCATATCTTTTTCAGGATATGGATTTCATGAGGATGGACTAAAGGTATATCTGTGGATTTCATTAAGCCCGTTTGGAGTACTTTTTGCCTTAAAAAAGATCTTTTAGCCACAACACAATCCCAAATAAATGTTAGTCTTAAACACTAAAGACATAAAAGATTCTTTTTTCAACTACAGCGCTAATCTAAATTAGGCCTTAATGATTTTAAGTACTAAATGAGACAGTATATTGGTGTCCATAGGCTGGAATGGTTGCTGCACACAGAATATTAAAGAAGAATTGCAGTCCACTGAACAACCCAAGACAAATGGTGCCTACGTGGTCAGAAACAGGAGCACGTTTTCTAGTAACAAATTTCCTGAGAAGTTTTATTGCTACTGGATGCATTATGTGAGTTGATACCAATGACTGAAAATAACTTCTTTTCCTGCACTCTGGCCAATGTCAGACTTATTAAAACAAGGAGTTTTATCTTTACTTATGTATTTGAATGATGGGAGATGACCTTATATAGCATATGATGGTGGCTCTCATCGGATGCAAACCAAATCTTGAAGTTAGAGTGCCTGCTTTTTAGGCTTAACAGAGTCGAATTGCTGATTTGGACTTTAGACGCTTTTTTTGTGCGTAAGAACAATAAATGAGTGTGCTATAATATAATTCCAGACCTTATGTTGAGTTGTAATTTAATACTTTTTGCGATGTGAGATGTTTTAATATGATTCTCACCCCTTCCACTACAGCTCATTTTCTCTGTTGCTAATGTTTGTTGAGCAGTTTTTTGGAAGAAGGGGGCACAATATTTACCTTTGAAGGAAAAGACAAGAAAAACTTTCTCAAAGTTTCACTCAGAGTTCACAGTCCACATTTTTACTGGAAGGTAATACATAAATTGTGTCATGTTTTAATTTCTTTTTGCGAAACTAGAGAGTGGTAACATTTGAAAATAACAATTCAACAGGTTGCAACTCAGGCTGATTTAGGCCTTGCTGATTCCTATATTAATGGAGATATCTCTTTTGTAGATAAAAAAGAAGGTCTCCTTAATCTGTTTAAGGTAAGAAATAAATAAAAGTTCTACATGAAAACAAACACATCTTACTGGTACTTAAGATCCTGACTTTATCTTGCAGATTTTTGTTGCCAACAGAGACATAAAAGCTTCAGTATCAAGATCTAATAGTAAAAGGTAAAAAGTTCTCTCTGGTTACTGAACTTCTCTGCATACATTCATCTTTGAGCATTTCTGAACTATGTCCATGTCTTGGCATATATTTTTGCAATTTAAAAAAGAGGGATCAAATAATGGGTGATCATATGGGGTTTTCGCATATTGCAA
Organism: Cuscuta europaea; assembly: GCA_945859875.1. NCBI lineage: Eukaryota > Viridiplantae > Streptophyta > Magnoliopsida > Solanales > Convolvulaceae > Cuscuta > Cuscuta europaea. Next base: position 5,152,966 of record CAMAPE010000008.1, on the reverse strand, counting down.
TGAAACATAGCCATGATCACCACAGTAACTGCAAAAATATCACTAAAGTCACTACACATTAAAAGACACATTTTAATGCATTATATTTATTTGTCATATTGTAGTCACCATCTATTCGTTTTAAAAATGTTTTAGTTATCAAGATACAGACCATGCTCCACGAGACCCTCCATCAAGATTAGTCTAAATTTGAGACTTTGTGAAAATTGAAAGACTAACATGATATGTGATCGTCTAACATCTCAATTGTCTTTTATCATTTATTTGAAATATTGTATTGATCAAGATTCCCCCCCCCCCCCCCCCCCCCCTCAAACTCTCCAAAAGCCTTCCTTCCAAACAGACCCTTATTAAAATCTGGCTTATTTCTTTTCATATAGGGGGTGGTGGACACCATTGCTTTTCACATCTGCAGTTGCATCTGCCAAATATTTTAGCCACCATGTTTCGAGGCAAAACACTCTTACTCAAGCAAGACGCAATATTTCTCGTCACTATGATCTTGTAAGCATTTCTTGCCTTGAAACTTTTTAACGACAATCCAAGAAATATATAAGAATCTGACGATAATTAGTTGTGTTTGTTTGCAGAGTAATGAACTGTTCTCTCTCTTTTTAGATGAAACAATGACATACTCATGTGCAATATTTAAGGTATAAATATTTTTTTTTCCCAAAATCTATCTTCGAAGTCTTTTTACATATTTGACACAACTTTTCGAAGCAAAGAGTGCAGATGAAGATTTGAAAATGGCGCAGCAGAGAAAAATTTTCCTTCTGATCGAAAAGGTAAAGGCAATATAGTACAACTCAACATTTTCTTCAAAAAATTAGAAGTTCACATAAATATAACATTGTTTCTATGCATTTAGGCAAAAATTTGTAAAGAACATCACGTTCTTGAGATAGGATGTGGTTGGGGAAGCTTAGCTATAGAAGTTGTGAAAAGAACAGGTTGCAAATATACTGGCATTACCCTTTCAGAGCAGCAACTGAAATATGCAGAAGTGAAAGTTAGAGAAGCAGGCCTTCAGGATAGCATAAGGTTTCTTCTTTGTGATTATAGACAATTGCCTGGATATAAAAAATATGACAGAATCATATCTTGGTACGTTCTTCCCTTGCAATTGTTGTTTCTCTTGTTTGAATGCCATGTGCTCATCTGATGGCCTGATAAATGATCATTTTCAGTGAGATGTTGGAAGCAGTTGGTCACGAGTTTATGAATGACTTTTTTAGTCACTGTGAATCTGCTTTGGCAAGAGATGGTATTCTTGTTCTGCAGGTACTTAAGTCACATAAAGGGGAAAAAAGAAATATCTTTGCTTCAACTCAACCTTGAAATATTGTTTTTCTTAGAAGACTTAATCAAATTAAACAGCTTAATTGAACCTAAAGACTGTCCTAAGGATTAGTCCAAGACCTTGTGAGTCAGTTTGGTAAGGTTAAATGGGACTGAAATGATTGATGAGGTCGAAAGTACTGAAAATATATTAAAATATTAATAATATATGTGAAAGAAGTTTAAAAGTAATACCAAGTAGTCACTAACTTCAGCCATTTCAATCAAAAATTAATTCTGACCTTAACTTTTGCCATTATTAACCCAATTTAGCGCGCGGAGTCAAGAAAACGATAACAAATTAACAACATCCAAGCCTTATCCCGAAAAGATTTTGGGGTCGACTTACATGAATCGATCCATGATATCAAAGCTAAAAAGATAAGAAAGATAAGAAAAACAAAAAGATAAAGTAAAATAAAATGGCTAAAATAAAGACAAATATAAGATAAAAGTAACATAAGAACAAAAAAAGATAAAAGATAAAAAAATAAAAGAGCATAAAAAATATAGTGTAAAAATAACATAAGAACCTAGAAATACAAATAAGATATAAGATAGAAGAAAGGAGGGAGTAAAGAGAGAAAAGAATTCACTCATCGACACGAATATGTGTCATCCACTTTGCTTTCTCCAAAGTCATACTCTCACTCAACTCTAGAAGAAGCATATCGGTTCTAACTCCTCTAATATAAGTCTGTTTGGATCTTCCTCTCCCTTTCCTCCCCACCTCTTCTCCCAACCTCTCAAGTTGTTTAACAGGTGCATCACTCGGTCTCTTACGCACATGACCAAACCAACGCAATCGAGACTCCTACATCTTATAGAGTTAAGAAAACGATGATGTATGGCAAAAAAAAAAACTGGTCAGCAAGATAACATGAAAAAGGGGTGCCAAAAGGCTGTTGGTTTGCATTTTAATACATTTGTTCTATGAAACAGGCTGTTGATTCACATTTTAATACATTTGTAATTGTTCTATGAAACCACTCAAACCAGTGCCGTAACATCGTGTTGTGAATTTCTGTTATATACCGAAGAAGTAAATTGTGGGTTTATTGTGTAGTTTATATCAATACCAGATGAGAGGTATGATGAATATAGGCAGAGCTCAGACTTCATCAAGGAATATATATTCCCGGGAGGATGCCTACCCTCTCTAAGCCGAGTCACATCAGCCATGGCTGCTTCCTCAAGGCTCTGGTAAAAATAAAAGCAAAAAAGAAATAAACAAGACAAAGAAGTTTTTGTTTGAACATACTCTATAGTTACATTTTGTAATGAATTCTCTGAAACAGCGTGGAGCATTTGGAAGACATTGGAATTCATTACTATAAGACGCTCCGATGTTGGAGAGAGAACTTCCTTGGAAGACAGGGGTAAGATGATCAAGATTTTATATTGGTCTTTGAGTAACAGGACTTTGATGTTTTAATATAAACTGTGCCATGCAGGCAAATTCTTGATCTGGGATTTGACCAGAAGTTCATCCGGACATGGGAATATTACTTCGATTATTGTGCAGCAGGATTCCAGACCTGCACACTTGGAAACTATCAGGTATGTGTGAATTTATCTGTGTTTCTTTTTTCATACAAAGTTAACCAACATCTGCTGTCAACCTAAATGCAAACATTATGTAGATGGTATTCTCGCGACCTGGGAATATTGCTGCGTTTGGTGATCCTTACAAGAGGTTGGCTTCAGCCTACTGAACATACATTCATTGTCCAAAGAGTTGGAAGTGTGACCTTGCACATGAAGTGATGGCAAAGCAGATAAAAGAATTACTTTTTATTTACCTGTAAACTTCTTAGTTCTTTCATAATTGATGCCAACCTGAAAACTCATTAGATGTAGTATGATTCTTCTGTACTGATTTGTAATGATGTAATCTAGTGAAGTATTTGAGTCCTAACCTATGATGCATTCCATTCAAGTTCAAATATTTGGACCTTTTAAAGTGTGGAATAATCCCAACACTTCCTAATGGCGCCAAAGGGCGGGGGCTTGGCATGAGAAGGCTGGAAAACACCGTGACCTCATAATAAATAGCAATTATTAATAGAAATTGGAATGCTTTTCTGCGTGGCTTTTAATTTTGATATATAAATTACTCCGTATTAAACATCCTTATTTACTTGTTGATATGTTTTCACTCTACGATGCTGTGATAAACCATCTTAATAGTTACGTAAAATGAAAAACTAACAATACCGTAACTATAACAAAGGAATTACTTAAAAAGGGGTTTATCCAATTTCTTAGAATTAAAACTACATGCCAGAGATATTTTAATAATATCACAAAAAGGAGGTTCTGTACTTGTGTTAAGTTGGTACTTGATAGTAACACAACCCGAAACAATAAGTTATGTAATTTAGGTGTGTTAGATGGTACAAAGTGATATAGTTTATACGTAATACGGAGTATGTATTATCATAAATGTGTAATAACTCGGATAAATACCCAAATGGATAGATTATTTACTTGTAATTTAACGACATCTTTGCACTCATCTTACGTCGTAATTTTGATTAACCTGCAGTTAATTAGTTGCATGGGATTATACTATCGACACCAAATGTTTGACAAATAGTTGTTAGCTGTTAGATGTAGGGATGGACTAAACCGGCCCGGCCCAGCCCGAAACCGGCCCGGCCCGCTACTGTGCGGGCCCGGACCAGACCGGGACCGGTTGGCCGGTTCCAGGCTTTTAGCCCGTTTGGGCGGGTCAGGCGGGCCGGGCTCGGGCCCAGGTTTGGGCGAACCGGCCCGGGCGGTTCGGGCCGGGCCCGGGTCAATTTTTTTTTTTTTTTTTTTTTGTTTTTTCATTTTTTTTCTTTTCCTAGGGTAGGACTGGGTGTTTTGGGGAGGTTTGGGGGTGGGGGTGAGGGGGGGGTCGGGGGATAACAAGAAAGCAAAAAAAAAAAATAGACATTGAACCGGGCTCGGCCCGGACCCAGTATCAACCCGGGCCGGTTCCGGGCCCAAGGATTTGCAAAAAAAAACCGCCCGGGCCTGGCCCGGAACCGGACCAGCCCGGGTCCATCACTAGTTAGATGGTTCTGTCAACCACTCAACCGTTCGTCAATAGCTGTTTGTATTTGATGTTTTAATTGGCTTATCATGTCAACTTATTGTAAATCGGTGTTTGGTAAAATTAGATGTTTGTGGAGGCTGGCGAGTGCAAAAGACATCCAAGGACATGAGAATATATTTATTATTTGGTGTTATTATTTTAATAAATCGGAGTAGCTTTTATTTTCTTTTCTTTTATATCTTTTTATTTTCTTTCCCCCCTTATTGTTTTCTGTCTCCTGCTCCTAGACTTGTGTTTGCTCTAGCGTTCTTTTCCTCTTGATTCTCCCGCTATGTTGTTTTCTTCTTTTTATTTCCAACGGCAAGAGGAGTGCATCAGCCCTTATGTTGAATTGCTATGGCAGACTATTCTTCGTTTCTTTCCAGATTTTTTTTCATGACAGTCAAGGCTTTGATGAATAACTGCAGAAAAAGAGCTACGGAAATATAAAGGAGTTTTAGTGCACCGTGCACCAGCCGAATCCAAACACTGCCCACTGCAGCGTTTCCGTTTTCAGCATTTTGAGTCCGAACAGCCAAAAGAAACATCCAATTACCAAACCATAATATTAGCGGGTTGAGTAGTCAAAGAAGCTAATCTTGGTCAAAACAGCCAAAAATTGGCTGATCAACCGATTGCCAAACATAGCCACTAAGCAACTTTCTTGGAAATGGATTATCGAATTCCTATCTTTTATAATTTATTCCGATTGTCTAGCCGCAAATGCGCAAAATCTACCCAATTGTGCTCACACCCGACAACCGCAAACCCCTGCCCTCTTTGAGTCTCGTATAGTCTAGTATCGCAACACTCAGCTATAGAAGCACACAGAGAGTACCTTTTGGTTGGCACTTGCCTCCTTGGGTGTAACAACTAACACATGCCCGTGTTTTGCGCAGCATAGTGCACTCTTTTCAATGACAAAAATATAAACATTGGTGACATTGCAATTTTCATTTCGCACAAGTCTTAATTCTGCAATTCAAAAAATGCTGCATTAAAGGATGTTGGCTATTATTTGGTTACTATTAAAGGAGTGGGAGAGGACTGAGGAAGGGAGGGAGGCACACTTGATAAGCTGTGTTGTTTTCAATTTCTGGAGGTTTGGATGTACACAGCGCGAGCAAATATTCGCAACTGGTCTAATTTAAAAGATTGGATTGATTCACTTCAGAAACCTGTCATTAGAAAAAATTAGCTACAACCAGATAAACAGTGGATCTTTGATTTGAGGAAATACTCTGTAACAAATTTAGTAAAGTGAAGTCAGACAAATAGTCAAACCAGATAAGCTTCTTACAGTTTATGCTTAAATTTGTGAAAAAAGCATCAACCACCAACTAAGACAGACAAACCATTGGTATATTAAGTTTAGTATAAACAACTTCAACCGAGTTAAAGACAAGCAAGCTATGTAGGCTGGGTGGCTGACCAAACCCAGACATGAGCCAGCCAGTTAAGTTTAGGTTTAGAAAACAAAACTTTAACAATGTAACCCTACAGGAAATTCATTAAAACTGTTGTAGTTTTGAATGATGCAGAAAATAACCACTCCCTCTGTCCCCTGGAATTGTGTCATGCTCTAGTTTTAGAAACAGAACTTCTATAGTATTGACCCTACAAGAAAATTCATAAAAATCTTTCTCTAATCCAGCTAAGTACACTATTCATTCAACTGCAATGAACTGCTGAGTTGAAGCAAATTTTTTTGGTACCATCAACCATGAATGGGTACATCATCAACCATTTCCAGTAATCCTCTCTATGAGGTATTGAATTATATTAGTTAAAATTCTAAGGTACCTAATTGAATTAACGAGACAACCGCATGTGCTGATGTGCCCAAAACATACCATTGTTGGCTGTGAGTAGAATGAGCTCAACAACAGCAGCTTGGCCCAAATCACCAGTTCCAGTTTCAAGATATTGATTGCATTCCAAACTCCACCTAACCTTCTCACCACCCTCCTTACTTGAGAGCTTCTTCCCCTGTACAACACAAGGCCAAATACAGTGGGGAAATGATTATGTCATTCTCAAAAAGCAACTACTGCTACGACTATTGGCTACCCACTAGGAATCCAAAGTTGGCTATAGCTGCACTTCTACAGCTCTATCAGCAAAAACTATGCACCTCGGATCTCGTATCATTGAAGAAAAACCCTGCTTTTGAAAATTTCTAATATGTTACCAGCACAAGTAATCAAGAGAGGGCTAGTCCCAACATGTTCAGTTAAGAAATTTAAAAAATATAATAATGTAGAGTAATACTAACTCCAATACGAAAAGGGAGCTGCAGAAATCAAGAAGGAATATATCAAGCACACAAACTACATCAGTGGAGACAGAGGGAAGCCATGCACCAGATTAGCTAGGGAAAAGATAACAAGCACACCACAATAAATGCTACACTTAGCAAATCATAATAATAAGCTAGGTCTACTGTATAACGCTCTACTTATTGTAGAATAATAGTAACAAACTACTGGGTTCAAGCAATCCAACCAGTCCAATTAAGCAGGTATGATGTATTGAAACAGTCACCCCTCTCTCAGCTCATGAAACACAAGACCCGTTATGAAAAGACTGAATTCCACAGAAAGCAAAATAACTTCTCATCACTGTTGTTGGGTTTGCCGAGCTGGGCCACCCCCATAACCACCTCCATAACCAGCTTGGTTTCCATTTGTTCCATAATTTCCAGAAGGTTGTGACGCATAATTCCCACTGGCATCACCATATACCCCGTACCCACCAGATTGCATCTCTCCACCACCGCCAGCAGAGGAATTGCTACTTTGTGGACCGCCAGCAGTACGGCCCACCGCCCCATAAGAAGCTTGATTTCCATAAGATCCATCATACCCACCATAACCATAACCCTGATTCCCATAACCTGCTGCTTCAGCTGGAGAATGGCCTGTATTTCCTCCACCTCCCACACCTCCATAGCCCATATTTCCACCATAAGCAGGACCCTGAGGGTTCCATGAGCTTCTTTGTCCATCTGTTGAACCACTTCCATAGCCGCCGCCAGGAACATTTTGATTTCCATACACAGAAGCTGCAGGTCCACCATAGCCAGGAGTGGCTCCGCCACCATAACTTCCATAACCAACATATCCGCCCATCGCACTGTTGGACGGTCCATACCCGTAACCAGCAGAGGGATATCCAGATGAAGCATAGGGTGAATACCCTGATACAGTGTTTTGTTGCTGCGCGTACTTTGAATCCATATGACTGTCATACGAATTTGGATTGTTACCACCACCTCCTCCATAGCCCTGATAACCACCACCATTGCCTCCCATTGAGCGGGCACCACCAGAACCAGATCCGGAGCCAGAGCCAGATCCAGAGCCAGAGCCAGAGCTAAAATCTTTAGGAAGTGCACGTTTTACTTCTACTTGCTTACCATTCAAATCATGAAAGGTCTTGTGTAAAACCTGGTCCACTGCATCCTCCGAATCGAATGAAATAAAACCAAATCCGCGTGGTCGGTTGGTCTGCTGATCATACATTATGACAACATCAGTTACATTGCCATAGGCTTCAAAATAACCACGAAAGCCATCCTCGGTCAGAGCAGGGGGCAATCCTCCAACAAATATTTTCTTAGTCTTGTTGCTGCTGCTGCCACCACCACCATAACTTCTGCCACCATTGGGATTTCCAGTTCTGGAGCCCTGTTCCTCTTTTGATATGGCCCTTTTGGCCTCAACCTATATATATGATAGCAACAGGTTGTAATTATTATGACTGAAGAAACAGATGTATAACACCAGTGGTAAATACATGTTTTCACGATAAACTTATATGTAGTACTACTTTAGTTTCATCATCATCATTACCCCAGTACTACTTTAGTTTAAACAAAACAAATTGTACTCACTCTGTCCCAAAATAAGAGTACCCTTCACGATTTTTTTGTCCAATACATAGTTTCATTTTGTAACAACTTTCACTAGTAAGTAATGCTCCAATAAAGCCAAGCGGCAAGCATTTTTAGTGAACTACTCATAATAATCTTTAGGGGTGGAGTGAATCAATCAAGTAACAAACTGTACTATTCTGAAAAAGTGACCATATACTAAATATAGCCATATAGGCATCAAATAGAGGAAACTTATCCTATTTACTATCAAATCATATATTGGAACACATAATACACAGAAGACATCTGAACACCCAAAAACAACGTTCCAACTTGAAGGATAACGAGCATCATTGTGCTCCAATCTCCAATGATTATACTTTTTCATAAAAATTGTCCCAAGTCCGATTTAACCCCTTAAAGAGAGCAAAGAAAATTACTGAATTGCACCTGGAACTCGATGCATTCAGAATTCTAAAATTTCACGCCAATGACTAAAAAACACGACCAGACTAACCAAAGCATCAAATACCCCGAGCGAGAGTGTCAAAAAAATAATGAACCCTATAAACAAACATCAACGCCTGATTGTTTCTACACAAAATTCAATTCAAACAGAACCTTGCATCGAAAACCAAAATCAACAAAAAAAATTCATGAAACCCTTCTCACCGTACGACCATCGATGGTATGGGTTTCCTGGAGAACGGCATCAAGAATGTTCGGATCTGCGAATACAACGAATCCAAAGCCTCTGGGTTTCCCAGTAATCTTATCTCTCATCACCACAGTCTGCAAAACCTCTCCGAAGCTCTGAAAGTGGTCCTTCAGCTTCTCTTCATCCGTCTCCCAAGATATGCCACCAATGAACAGCTTCCCTTGATCTGAATCCATCCCTAGGCTTCGTACCCCCGATTGTTTCTCCCGGAAAATATATGCGGTCGTATTATTGTCTCTACACTGGGATGCGTTTAGCAGAAGAGCGAGAGAGAAGGAGAAGCAGGGAGAGGGAGAGAGGCGAAGACGGCAAATAGGGAGACCCGCAAATCGCAATGGAAAAGGAACGGGGCATGTATTAAAGGGTGGAGATTTTATAAGACTGACGGTGGTGATGTATTGATTGATTTTTTTGTATTTTTTTTACCTTGTAACATTATTATTTGGTGTTATAGCGGTGGCATCTTTAATAATAATAATAATAATAATAATAACAATAATAATAATAATAATCCTAAAAACTAATCAACTTGTAATTGCATGATTAGTTTTAAATTTATTATCATGTTTTAATTAGAAAGAAATTCTTTTTTCTTGTCTGATTTGTTCTGAATTAGTTTGATCTAGTCTGAAACTCTGAATTGATCTGATATGGTAGATGTATGTTTTATGCATCTTAATTACTACCTCCGTCCCAAAAAATATTTCCCGATTTGAATTGACACGTTTATTAAGAAAGTGAGAATAAAGTGAAAACGTATGATTTTGGTTGAGTAAGAAAAATGTAAATGAATGTGAGCCACACAAAACTTTCCAAAAAGGGGAATGAGAAATATGTCATACTCCCTCCGTTCTATTTTACATGTCTCACTTTCTTTTTTGGGTTGTCCCAAAATAAGTGTCACATTTCCCTATTTGGAAAGAATGATGTGATCCACAACGTTTCACTTTATTAAACTCAAATCTCAACCACAACTTTTACCTTTTCAACCACTTTATTAATAATTGTGTCAAAGTCAAATGAGACACATAAAATGGGACGAAGGTAGTACTATTTTCCCTCGATGTTAGGAGTTTGTGGTAGATGCATGTAAACCTCCTCGTGAAGGTCGCCATGAAGAAATGCGTTATCTACATCCATTTGGTGTAGCTCTCGATGACAAGATGTCGCCACTGCCAAAATGGTACGCACGGTCACCCTTTTAGCAACCGGAGCAAAAGTCAACGGATCCATCACTTTTGTATTTCACCTTTTTTTTCTTTTTTTTTCTTTTTTTTCTTTTTTTTTTTTGCTTTAGTATTTCACCTTATATACCCATTTGCAATAAATGGCTCGCTTCCCCGGCGGCAAGTCCTGTATCGTCCACGTGCCAGTGCGCTCCAGCGCTTAGATTTCACGGCTCATGACTTCCCGCCATTGCGGATCACGAACTGTTTCGGAAAAACTGGTTGGTTCCTTCATCATGGAAATAGCTGCAAGAAAAGCTCGGTGCGAAACCAAAAAATGATCACATTTTATATAATGAGATAGTGAATAAGGAGTACCTGATTTGGTGATAGTTTATTTTAACCGTGTTTAATTGCACGTCATAATCTTTATGACGTAGGAGCAGGTGCAGCGACGGTGTGAGAGTTTATTTTAACCGTGTTTAATTGCACGTCATAATCTTTATGCCACGATGGAACTCGTCGCGTACGTTCACTTCTTCGGGTCTGACTTGGAGTATTCACGTGGGTCACATCACCCACTGCTTGCTCTTGTGTGCCTTTTAGCGTCGTAGTCATCTCAGTCTCCCTAGTACCTGATCGATCAGCGGTCCTACACGTGTCTGAGGTATCACATGTGCTTCCTTCATCAACAACTGCATCATCAGGGATGTGAGTATCCCATGCATGCAAATCAGGTCTACCGCCTTCGGCGTATTCCCCAGCCGGTGTTCCAATTGCAAATGGGAATTTGGTCTCAATAAATCGGGCGTCGCGTGAAACAAAATGTCTTTTATTTTGTAAATCATACACCTTCCAACCCTTTTGAGAATAAGCATATCCCAAGAACACACATTTGATTCCGTGGGCCAAAAATTTGTCACCGTCGGTGTTCGATGCATGCACATAACACAAGCATCCAAAGACCCGGAGTTGATTGTACATAGGCTTTTTATTATAGAGTAACTCATAGGGACTTTTATCGTCAAGCACCGGGGTAGGCAACCGGATAATCAAGTACCCCGCTGTCAACACACATTCCCCCAAAAAATCAATAGGCAAATTAGCATGAAAACGTAATGTCCTGGCCACTTCCAGAATATGCCTATGCTTTCATTCCACTCTTCCGTTTTGTTGAGGGGTGTAAACACAAGATGTCTGAAAATTTATTCCATTATTCACAAAATATTCTTGTAAACTCATAAATTCCTTGCCATTGTCACTTCTCACTTTTTTCACATTTTTGTTAGATTGTCTATTAACCATGGCAAGAAATTGTTTGAGAATATTCTTCACCTCACTTTTGTCTTTCATTAGATGTACCCACACGGCTCTAGAAAAATCATCTACCACAGTCAAAAAATAACGTGCGCCACAAGTAGATAAAACACGATACGGACCCCAAACCTCACAGTGAATCAACTCAAAAGGTTCAATAGCTCTAGCACTGCTAGTAATAAAACTGTCTCTCGTTTGTTTGCCTCGCATGCAGGCATCACACGTCTTATTTTTTACAAAATTCAACAATGATTTATTTAACCAATCAAGAGAACCTAAAATTTTTATTGACGGATGTCCAACCCTTGAGTGCCACAAAGTGCCTGAGTCCGTGCAACCCACTGCATTTGCTCGTGTTTGGTTCAGACCCGGAAAATAATAAACTCCACCTCGCCATTCACCCACTCCAATCGGCATCCTCGTAAGTAGGTCCTGTATTACACACAAATCATTAGTAAAAAATACATCACATTTTCGGTTATCAATTAATTGCCCCAAAGAAATTAGATTGCATTTTAATCCAGGAACAAGTAAAACATTTGTCAATTTCAAGCTTCCACTGATTTACACTTTTCCCACGTGTGTTGCCTTGGTGAGTTCACCGTTCGACATCGTCACTTCTACCGGTGATATTCTCACCACTTCCGTCAATGCCCTATTATTTCCGGTCATGTGATACGAGGCACCGGATTCGAGAAGCCACTGGTTTAGAGACGGCATACCTGAGAGTTTATCCTCCGACGTCGTGGCCTTACAAGTTTCCACAACTTGATGAATGTTTGCCACTGTTCATCGGCGAACCCCGGTTTGTGTAGCGTTACATCCTTCGTTCCGTGTGTCACATGATCCTCCGGTTGATATCCCGCCGCATGGATGGCTTGCACTATACCTCTTCCCGCATTCCGTCTGGACCCTCCACGACTGGATCCTCCTCAGTTTGAAGCCCACGGTCCTTCGACTCGAAAAGAGGGCCCCTATCTATGGGGTGGGTTGGGATAATAGGGTTCCATATTTTGATATTACGATGGGATCTCCATCACATATGTACCCCGGTGAGTTCTGCTTTCTTCCCCACTCGATGCATCTATTCTCTTCTTGATCCTAGCAATCTGTTTATTTGGATGCTTGCCTTCTATCGTTGACGTCACATCTTTCTCTCCAATCTCTGAAAAACTTGAAGTTCACGAGTGGGCCCTGCCTGCGTAACCTTCCGATGGTGTGAGAAGGAAGTTGATTCAATCTGTAAAGAGTAGCACGTTCAGGATTTTCGTGCCACCAGTCTGGCTACACTCCTTTCCGTCGGAAACAGTTTTCATACTCATGGCCCGGGTTATGGCAGTACGTGCACTTGGTTCGGTCATCCTTCGCCCCAACTGGTCCGACACGTGCAGCGAGTGCCATTGCCTCACGTTCGTCCTCTCGTCCGCGCGTCAAGTTTTGGTGACGTTCTTCTTGTGTCACCATGTGATAAACTTTTGTCAAAGTGGGCAGGTCATCCGCGCTTAGAATATTATGCCGCAAATTCGTGTAAGTTTCATGGTCCAAACCCATCAAGAAATCATTAATTTTTTCGGATTCCCCGTATTTGAGAAAAGATTTCTTGAGTTCGCACGTACACCTGTTGCACTTGCATTGAGGAAAATTACGCACTCCATCGTACTCCTCCCAGAGGGATTTAAGTTGCCCGAAATAGGCAGTCACGGGTTGTCCATGCTGCTTGCAATTTTGGAGGAGCTCCTTCAATTCATACTTTCTCATTGCATCACCTACGGAGAAACATGCCTCCAAATCAGTCCAGAGGTCATGTACGCTTTACATGGAATCACTGCTCTTATACCATGTAAAATTGGAAAGAGCTTTATGGAATTTTTCTTTATATTCTCTCTTATGGAGGAACTGATCTCGGCGTACATATATACAGAAGTAACGTTCACATGAGATACGTACTTTCCATGCGTGGAATAAGGAAAGAAAGTAAAACAAGAATTTTTCTAGTCTAATACTACCACTACGTACATACATAAAATGTTACAACCAAAAAATATGTACATGACAAAATAAATAAATAACAAATGAGGCGTAACATAATTAAAAACTACAAGAAAAATATGCTTTAATCTCTTTATACACAATGGTATGTTGCATGTTAAAAACCTTGTCGAGGAAAACCCAATGGGACAAAATTTTGGTCAAGGGAAAAAGAATGCAACGCGTGCATACTCCCCCTGTTGAGTGCATTGATTCAGGACTTCTTGTTGAATCCAATTCGATCCAATCTGGTTACTAGCTTCTCAAATGAAAGATTATACAATGTGTATGCATCGTTAAAAACCTTGTTGGAAAAGCCCTTCGGGAAAAAACCAATCAAGGAAAAGAGTACATAATATATGTTAAATAATGTATTGTATTGACTGTCTCATTAAAAAACTTTAACTAGGAAAACCGCGTGGGAAAAACTTAGTAAAGGAAAAGAGTACAATCATTGGACTTTGGGGCCTAATCTTCTGGACTCCATTTGAATTCACTCTTTTAAAGAAAATAGTACTTCAAATCTTATGTATCATAATATGTTATTTGAGAATCACAAACTGTCTCGTTAAAAACCTTTGACCAAGAAAATCCTATGTGACAAAACTTGGTTAAAGAAAAAGATTACAGTTGCATTTGATCTTCCGGACCAATCAATTGTTGGACCTCACAAGGACCAATTAAGACCTTCAGGGTACTACCATCTTGATCTAATATTAAAATCACTCTTCTAGAGGATAATAGTCTTCCAAATGTTATGTATCTTTCTCATTCTTTAAAAACCACAAAATACCTTGTTAAAACCTTTGGCTAAGAAAACCCATTGGGACAAAAACTTGGCTAAGAAAAAAGATTAGCACATGGTCTTTTGGACCAATTAATTGTTTCACTTCAACAACAACTCAATTAATTGTTTCACTTCAACAACAACTCCACATAGTTTGAACTGATGAAAATCTTTAGTATATAAACCTCCATCATTATTTATACAGATTTGATGGTCATTGGCCACCAAACTCTTCAATAGTTTCTAAGTGAAAGTGATTGTTTAAATTCATGATTACGCAATGTGTATTTCAAGACGATTAAGTTTATTGTTATTATGCACATCAAACATTCAATAATTGAGTACTCTCAAATATTGGTCCATAAACTTAAATGGCGCAAGCTTTTATCCTCATAGGATCTCAAATTAGTATACAAACACTTCAGGTGTTCACAATGTAATGACTATATATCTGTTTATTATATAATCAAACATCATTCAAATCAAATAATTCTCATGTGTTATTTCTAGTTTTGTCTAGATGCTTATAAGCCTCCAACACCTTTATTTATACAAGTTGGTTCATAAAATAATATGTGTTTACATCAAGTAAACAAAAATAGAAGGTTTGTGAGTAATTGCAAATTCATTGCATAATGTTTTCCTCATTCAACACTTTCTGCAGGAAAGGTTGAGAAGTAGTTATGAATATAGCTCACTTTAAATTAGTTTAAATTATAGTTAATCAATCATGTCAAATCACATAAGAAAATTGTTCACATTAGATCCTCTACGGGAGACACTCACTACAAGTGATATTTTCACATGATGCAAAAACCTTGTTCAATCATGGCATTAAACAAATTGACGAGAAGCTAATCGTTTTACTTTAGGGATTTGCAGGGCCTTTTAGATTGTTCACCCATTAGCGTAGTCCTCAATTTTTGGGTATGAATTTGGGGGTGTTACACCTGTAGTCCTCAATTTTGTAAATTATGATCGATATTTTACGGATGAGAAATCTCCGAGACAACATTAATAGTAAACACAATTATAAACCCCTGATGTGTCTCTCTAATATTGGTTGACAACATTTAATTAAAACATTTAATTAGAAGAATGAATAAATGAATAATAGGAAAACAATGCAAGAGATAAAAGAAAAGGCAGGAGAATAAACTGATGGAAAAAACGGAAAAACAAACTGGAGAAAAAATAGGAGAAACGAGTGGAGCAAAAAATGTAAACATGTAAAGTTATCAGGCCGACAAAATGAAATGTCCCAGGTAGTGTACAAAATATATAAGTATTCATTTTATTATAAATTTGTTAAATTGAAAAAACTCATCCGTAGTGCACTTTTAGTAAATGGTTATCAAAGTTAATATTGGTATTTATATAATTGTATCATTCTTATGATTGCTCGATAAGAATTACTCAATCCCATTTCATTAACTTTAAAATTATATGTAATAGGGGCGTAGTTAGGGGGTGGCCAACTCTGGCCCTACGTGACACTTTTATTAATTATGCACAACAACAAGAAATAATAATAATAATAATATACTTTTTTCATCCCAATTTGATTTTACAAAAATGGTTTACGAGGTTGATTGAACTTAAAGTTAATCTTTCTCTTTTTGTTATGCAAAAATTATATATATCTACAAATTATGCTACAAGTTTTATTGAAACGTAAATGATCATATATTTAAAGTGATTACAAATCGACAGTCCAAATTAATTAGAGAATAAAATGATTACAAATTGATAGTTAAAGACAAAGAATAAAATGACATTGAATTAATCAATTAAGAAAAGTAAATAGAATAATTATGGGACAAGAAAAAACGGAAGGGATATTGTTTTAATCCGGCAACTTTGGATGTATTAATTATTAGTCTTGTAACTTTACTCACTTGCAGATTTGGGGTGTAACTCATAAATTTATCCACATTAAGCACTTTTCAACCGGGAAATAAACTTGCCGGGAAAGACTCAATGCAATCTTCACCAAATTCGTCAAAAGAAAACTCCAAATGGACTCGCATTCATTATAAAACACAAAATTAAACACACATAAGAGTTAACATAGATAAAATTAAATTTTTACAGTGTTGCAAAGCTGATATCTTTACTAAATTGTTACACAGTAACAAACACTTAATATATTATAAAGAATTCTTGAAATGAATGCTAACTTTTCCGGAACACATACTTATTCTTTCTCATTGCAAGATACATTTCGATTTGGCGCATGTTTAAAATAATGATATTTTAACATGTACGAGTAAAAACTAAGAAAATGTGGTATGCATCCAAAAACAAGTAAATGATGAAATGATAGATAAAGAACAAAGTGAGAAACAAAAAGTTAGTGGTAATTTAAGAAATGTTTCATACTTTTTGGACACAAGAAAACGTAAAGTGTGTCTTATAAAACAGGACGGGAGTAACAAAATGTGGTGGAAAATAAATATGGACCATGGTTTAAGATTGCGGGCCAAATATTGTCGTTGTGATCTGTAGCGCAACCACTTCGGTCGCAATGGCGGTGAGATTTTGATTCACGGAAAAAATCCGCAACGCAAACGTAATGAAACCGCAATGTGGACGCAACTGGGTAGCATGGAGCCATATCAGGCTGCATCGAATTGCATCGGGCTGCATCGGGACCTAAACGCTAATTATTATTTTTTATTTCGTTGGAACGCAAAATTAATTCACACCACATCGGCCGTAATAGTCTCACGCGGCCGCAATTTAAAACCTTGATACATGGATTAAAGTGTAAATATATAATATATGCTGATTACTAATTTAATAATCATTTAACAATTACAAATTTATATGAATAATTTACAATATCTATTGGTATATGTTCATTTTAACTCATACGGAGTATCAAATTGACGCGCTACTGGGGCATGTCCTAGGATTTACACTAGTTTGGCTGATAGTTGTGAGGTGTAGCTACACTTGCTACTTGTAGGACGGCCTCGATTGAGTAAGTTTACCTCTAATGTAGCTACCATAAATTAAACCCGAGCCTCCCTCGATTGAGCATAATGAGTAGTCACTCTTCATGAGCTATGACCCCAAGTGTCTCTATGAAAACGGAAACCATTAAAATGATGTCACTTGAATATTTTTATTAAAAATTGTTGAAAACTGGGTATTTCTCTTAGAACTGGCCACTAAGAAAACTGAAAGACAATGATATTCGACATTGCGCTTGGCACAGAAACTGCCCTGCGAATTTCCACTTCACCCCTTAGAGATCTTTAACTATACTTATTACTTACTACGTATTTGCTTAATTAATGTAGTATAATAATATATATTGTTATTATTTGAATATATATTATTTCTGTTTCACTAAGCGATTGTGTATATAAAATTTCACACTATAATACTTACATGATATTTTTAAGATTATGTAACAAATTTAGTTCAATTCATATTATCTAAATATTTATACTATATACATAATTATGTACAATTATTCTATGCATGTACTCCGTATTTAAGAATATCAAATAACATTATTGATATAGTCACGACTAAAATTATATTTTTAGAATATTATGGGTGTGCTTACAATGTTTACTATTGTTATAATTATTTGATTATTGTGCATAATAATTACTCTTATTTTCAATTTTATATATTTCTGTATATATATTAATCTATTAAATTATAAATGTTGACCGGGTTTTCTCGACGTTCACCGGGTTGACCCATTGGGTCCCGGCCAGGGTCGCTTCGCAGTCCGATTCTTGTTAATAATTAAGTTTGAAAAGTTCACTCCCCTCTATACTTGCTAGACTTTAATTGTGTGTGTGTCGTTACTATATGTGTTTGTACTTTTAATGTTTAAGGTATACTTGTACCTACTAATCTCAATGCTATTATTTATTTATTTATTTATTTATTTATTTTTGTATAACTATCACACAAAAACATGTTACTTTTATTATCTAAGCCAAAAATATAATCTGGTCAACTTAATTATAAAAATGTTGATTTTCTAACATTTTACATTGATAACGTTTTATTCGATTCCAATTATTCCTTTTATTTTATTTAAAATTTTCAACGTGTCACAGTTTGATACTTTGGAAATTACACTCTTTTGGTGTAATAGTTATGTTTGTGTAATATTTGTAATTTGTTTAGATTAGGTCTATTCTGAGATAGAACAGATCCAGGATCAATCAAGTGATCATTGGTGAACCCCAAAAAGAGGAAGGAAAGTGCAAGAATTCAAGACAAAAAGAAAAGATCCTAATTTTGACTTGTACCCGGTCGGGTATACCATACACCCGATCGGGTACTAACATGATTTTCAATCGAATCAATCCAGGAAACAAAGGGACGTGCATGGAAAGATTTGGCCACGATCTATTGTCATATCCGATCGGGTACATCGACAAACCTGATCGGGTATGAGCTCATTTGGCCAATACCCAGAAGCTTCTGAAGGTACCCGATCGGGTACCCTAAACACCCGATCGGGTACACAACCCTACAACCCCCAAAAGCCTATAAATACACCTTTTTCCTTCAGAATAAAATCACCAATTCACATATACTTCTAAGCTCAGTCTAGATAAGTTCTTTCTTTATATTTTCATCATGTTTAGTCTCCAAATGAGGAGCTAAACTCTTCCATCTTGGTTTTGCTACTTTGAAGCTTAATGAATTGTAAGTTGTGAGTTAATTTCTTTAATCTTCTTCCTTGAATATTAATTGCTTCCTATTCATATTTCATATTAATATTTTGAGCATTACTTAAAGCATCAACTAGTTTTGTTTCATATATTAATTATTACTAGAATCTTTTGATTAATACGCTTGTTATTAATCCGGTTCTTTCAACGGTAGTAAACTTGGGTTATTAATGCATGCGTCTCATGGTTAATAATCTAAGGGGAATTAATTACATTGATTAAACCAATAAACCGCCTGTGTTGAGGTTATCAATCTCAATCGTTTTCATCTTAAGTTTATTGCTACTATCGGGTTAATATACGACACATGTTCTATATTGACTCGGTAGTAAGTTTTATTAATGAACGCGTCTCGTTATTAATAACTACCCTCGATGAAATGGAGATACTCCTTGATTGAGTATTCGAGAGGAAGATAGTTAAAGATATAACCGGGATCGACGAACATTTCATTAAGTGGATAAAAGCAAAACCAAGTCCTCACTCTATTAATTAAACTCATATAAATCATTCATCTTAGTGTTAATTAAATTAAATCAAATCAAACTTAAAAACCCCCTTTGTTACTAGTTACACAAAAGAAAAGTATTCATTTCCATGTTGATACGAACCTTACTTCGTTATACTACGTATAATCGTTGTATTGATATTTATTTTGAGCGCACACCACGACAAAGTGCACGTCACAATTCATTAATTACTATTCCATGACATTGTTTTCTAACTAAATAGCTGTTGTAACATACCGACAATGTAACATTAGTAATGCACGGTACGTTGATATGTGGTAAGAGGGTACATCCAATGCTTTTTCCTACCGTGACCTATATAAATAAAAGCTAGGTCCAAGTGACACAATGATATTCTTCCTATCAGTAAACTTAGCATGAAACTTTCTTATATACTCCCTCCGTCCCCCTAATATTGGTACGGAAGGGAGTGGTGTGGTTTTTAAGAAAAGTAGAATTATGTGGTTGGTAATGAGTTGATAAAGTGGAAATAAAGTAAGAATGAATTAGAGCCACACAAATGTTACCAAATATGATATGAGATAATAATAAAGGGACATCCAAAAATGGAAAAATGAGACAATTATAGGGGGACGGAGGGAGTATCAATTAATGGGTAAAGAATGGAGAAGCTTTTAGTGTCATAAACTAATGACTACTAATGACTGAGAAATGCAACTCTTATATATCAATTAATGGAAACCAAAAGTGATTGTTAACAACATGGGATGAACAAAGCTGGAGCAACTTTTCATATCAAAAGATCAAAATGTGATGTTCTTTGCAATTTGGAAACAATGAATGCAATATAAAAGTATTCAAAACTAGAAACACCATATAAGAAAGAATGAACATGTTGTTAAGACAAATTTATTACAAAATCATAGTCAATTGTGGAACTACAATTCTAAATGACATGGGTAATGGTACATGCTGCCATACTACCAATTTAATACTTATTTGAAGTACAATAACATAATGGATATTATCAACAATGAAATAGCTACATAGACTGAATTCTTCTTGTCATTCCTAGAAGTATTTAAGATTTCATAACGCAAAACTTCTTATTTTTCTGCTGCAATTCGTCTTTCAACTTTTTGTTTTTCACACGCAATTTCATTATCTTCTCTTCCAACATCATCTTCTCAATGAATATGTCATCACTTCTTGTTGTCTGCTTATGTAATACGCTGCCATTTTGAAACTCAAGTGAAGAAAGTGTTTGCATACTTTCCTCCCACATGAAAAAATCACAATTGTTATCCTGATGCACACAAAGAAACAATTACCAAACAAACAAATTTACAAAGTAAAATTTAAACCCTAATGTTTCCTCCTGTACAATTTTAACCCTACAAATTGCTAATTAAAACTTACTGGTCATAAAGAGCACCCTCAACACTTCCTTCCCGCATTCACTCCATTTTTAACAACCCTCAACATGTTGTCGAAGATGATCCATAAGCATCTGAGTTCATCTTTCCTGCCACCATTGAAAGAAATCAGTTTAAGCAAAGATGGAGGAAGATAGCTAGGCTAGGGTGATGCCAGAAATACGAAGACGATGTGATGAGGGAGGAGGACCCGTTAGGTAAGGATGGATGCGATGAGGGAGGAGGACCCGTCAGGTAAGGAAGGAGGAAGTAAATGGGTCGGGCAATAAACTTAAATATCTTTCAGATTACCGGTAATTATAAATAAAGAAGCGTACTACATCCGGTAACTTCCAGGTGAGGACCGATCGCGGAATAGGGTATGCAAAGATTGGATTTTTAATGGATTTTCGAAAAAAACAGAGCGTTTAATGAAGACTGGGTAAAGGTTGGATTATTCTTTTCCAATTCCCCAATTCTTTTTCAAGAATAATTCCAAATATAAGTACTATAACTTAACACATATTGTCCTTATCTAATTATTGTAGACATAAAATAATTCATATTCATGTTGCATGTTGTGTGCACACATTTCTTTTCACCATTGTCATTGAGAGACACACAATTGATATTATAACAATGACATCAAATTTTTTTCATCAACTGCCACATTTACAAAACATTAAAGTATAACAGAAATGTAGTCTAAAAATCATTCAATCTCAAATATTGTCACCCCACGTACACAATACCTTGATTCATGGGACTTCAGGCCCAATGTTAAATGAGTTTTCTCATCCGTAAAATATCGATCATAATTTACAAAATTGAGGACTACAGGTGTAACACCCCCAAATTCATACCCAAAATAAATGCTAATTATATCAAGTATAGAAAGAATTTCCCAAAACACTTAATTCAAAAGAGTTTAAATTACAGCGGAAGCCTAATATTCAATGGGTGTTACCGCCACATTCGGTTCTCACACAATCGAATGCACATGCTAAATCACAATCCAAAATAACAAAAGTACTAAGTTCCAAAACTGAAAGTAAAAGAAACAACGACAAATTCTGAAAATTATGAAATTTTATTAATGTAACTAATAACTAATCTAGGTGATCTATCGGGCTCTCTTCATCAAGCATACTCTTCATCACCTGCACCAAATAAAGTGCAGAAAACAAAACAAAGAAAAGGAAACCAAACTTAGCTTTTTAGCTAAGTAAGACCCACCCAACCCCGTAAAATAATATAGTTTGAAGGAAATAGATTTGGTACTTAGTGTATAGATTCAAAAATCCATTTAGTTCCAAAAATACAATTTTCAAGTTTAAAATCACATTCACCATTCAAAACAACCTTTGAGACTCGACAGAGTAGTTTATAAATACTTATTCATATAGATTTCATATTCTACTAAATACTTATCCACAATTAATTCTCAAAAACCATTTACTCTTCAGTTCAAAAATATTATCCATACTACACGAATACTCGGGTTGTCTACCGGTCCTATCATTATGAACACGTTGTTCATAGATTACTCCACTCCAAAGATCGTTATGAACTTGTAGTTCATAGTTTACTCACAATCGCATTATGAACATAGAGTTCATAGATTACTCCACCTATCATTATGAACTCATGGTTCATAGATTACTCCTCCGATCATTATGAACTTATGGTTCATAGATTACTCCACTTATCATGATGAACATATGTTTCATCGTTTACTCACATATCATTATGAACATATGGTTCATAGGTTACTCACATATCATTATGAACATGTAGTTCATAGATTGCACAAATATCATTTTAATTCAAAACACTTTCTCAAAATATCCTTTTCAGATTCATATCTCAAAATCATATGCCAAGCATCTCCAATTCAAGGTCAAAGTTCATAAATTAGGGTTTACGAAAACTAGTTCCAAAATAATGTTTAATCTCATGTTCAAAATAATCCAATAAGGATATTTATAACTCCAGAATATATATATATATATATATATATATATATATATATATATATATATATATATATATATATATATATATATGTGTGTGTGTGTGTGTGTGTGTGTGTGTGTGTGTGTGTGTGTAAATTTTAATACCAAATTATACATTTAAAAATATATAGTTTGTCTCAAAAGATTTGATCTCACAACATTTTCCAAAAAGAGGGTTAAACCCGAACCACCACTTCCCAAAAGTAGCATTTATTACCACCACCAAAATAATCCAATTGGGGTATTCTTAACCCATAATATATTTTCAATATAACCAATTAGAATAGTCTCAAATCATACTTCAACTCATACCAAAACAATCACCAAAATTTTTCAATCCCAAAAGAACAATCCTCAAAAATCACAATTTTAGCCATAGCAAACTAATTTGATAAATTCACCATAAATAATACTCTCAAAAATTCCCATAAAATCATACACCATTATATTAATACTATAATAACCAAATTATTCATCAAATTTCAGAAAGAAACTTATATCATAGCACAAACCCTAATTAATACATAATAGGGGAAAATAGTAGTTTTGGTTGCAATAGTTCTTACCTCGAGGCTAGCAACGATTCCTAAATGTCAAATCTATCTTGAGGGATCACTCACTCGTCCCTAGGAAGTTATAGTATCGAAGCAACTCAATTTAGGAGAAAGAAATTAAGAAAACGGATGAACGACGCGAATTAGGCAACAAACGCACTTACCGAAAGATTAGATTGTTTGATCTCGTCCTTGGCATCAAAATTCGTTTTGGATATGTTAATATTGAATATCTGTAATATATAGATCTTGAATAGGCGGTTCTAGGGTTTTTTGAATGAGGAAAATCGGATTAGGAATGTATTTATAGTGAATTTCCGAAGTTTGGGTCGCATTAGGATAACACAGGGAGGCACGTCGTGCCTACCTTTCAGGCACGCCGTGCGTGGCTGGCAGTAGCTATTCCGCTTGATTTTCTTTCCACGCACGTCGTGCATGACCCCACACACACCGTGCGTGACCCCCAAGCACCCCAAACCTTAGTTTTTGCCCTGTTTCTTCCTCGTTTGAACCTCCCCTTGGTCTCAAACACTAAATCAACCATAATAAACTACCTAAAGACCGTCTAAACGATACGAAACACAATTTTAATGATTTCTTGAATTCTCCCAAATTTTCGGGTATTACAACAGGTCCATCACATTTTGTCTAGCTAGACTTTATTATTATGGATTATGGATCGATAGTTTTGGAAAAAATAATTCATTGACATCAATCTAATCAATAAGATTCATGTTTCATCAAACTCCTTTATAAGATCCAAAATAGAGGAACTCGTGTTCTGTATCATATATAGTTTCCATAACTTATCCACTGCAACATTTAACTTATATCATCCTCCTGTAGAGGCATAAATGACTTACTGTAGTAAACACCGATTTTGTTTTTGTATACACATAATGACTGTCTAACCATGCTTCATGCATTGATTGAGCTCAAAATTTATAATCATTTCTTTTAGTCACTTTGGCAGTTTACTTATCACATTTTACACGTTTCTCTTTTAATATCGATCAATCCTTCTGGGATATTTTCCCGACTGATGGATCACCGCCCCTAGGGGAAGCCGGAATCCGGGAAAAGTAGTAGGGGAAGATCGGAAAAGCTAAATGAGATCAAGTAAGTATTTCAGTAGAGTAATAACAATATAATTCAGTATTGGATCCCTTTTCACAGGTTGGAAGGTGATATTTATACTAAAGGAGTAATATTTGGTGCCCAAGTAAAAAATATGTTATTCTATTGTGGAGAGGACGTGTGTCCTGCCTGTCTAACAGAACAAACAGACCGAGCTAATGGCGTGTTGCCACGTGTAAAGGTGATTAGAGAGATAAATGAGACAGTTGGCTGATTGGAACTGTATGTAACAAACTTGTACCGGAATACACGTGCGGAATACACGTGTATTATCCTGAATATTCTTCTTTCTATCCGTTGGGAGTGACGTGGCACCTCTCAGGGGACTGATGACGTGGCGGAAGCTTATGCACGCAGTGTTTGCTTCCGTGTAATGCTTAAGTCCATAGTGTTTAATTAATGAGACCCCGGGCTCCCTGAGGTCAGAGCTCGGATGCTCTCGCTCATCGCTGGAGGATATGTCTTCGGTCTTATCTTGTAACGTTGACTCTCTTGTTGGCTTTGGTTGACATTGCATCAGTGCCAGAGGTCAGAGTTGGTACCAAGCTCGGTGTGCCTGAGGTCGGCCTCATATCTTGCCTTATCTGGGTGATTCTCGAGCTCGATGTTTCTGCCAACCTCGGAGGGTCGAGGTCGGCCTCGGCTGGTCTTCTGTTCTTTGTCAATTCGTCATCTTGTGCTTGGTCCCGACCTCGGTGGGTCGGAGTCGGCCTTTGTTGGAAGCCTGGTACCATAAGTATTTTGAGATGCCTTTGTGGCCTTTGACTTGCGATTATGATATCCTTGTGGTATATGGGAATATACTCCATCATCGAAATTCAAAAATATAATTATGTGTGTGCCTTTATATTCTCCCCCTAATGTCGGGAAATGTGTCATAATGTTTTTGAACAAGGATTTACGTGCATATGAAGCCATTTCTGGGGTCCAAGTACACCGTTTCTATAGTGAGGTTTCAATATTGACACATTTTGGCTCATTTAAACGTGTAAACTTTTGAGGGTGAATTATTAACAAATGTCGAATTAATATAAACTAGATTTTCTTCATATATTTAGGCAACTTTCTAGCAGTTTATCTCATGCGAAATATTCATGTTATAATGCTAGATATATTATGCGGGTTACTTATGCTCTTCACTATATTCCATAGAAGCCGCAAAGTGACCTTATGCCACTCATTAGATGTAGATATTTCAAGAGAGCATATCTTAACACAGTCTTTTCTTTTCCCCATTTTGGGAAAAAAAGGTTTGGGATCTATGGCCCAAGTCCACAATCGAAAGGACGATTCTAGTAAATCCGAATTTATCCATCACGATTCTTCTTCTTCATAGCCACTCTAAGCATGTTTTTTATTCGACCGGTTCCAGTCTCATACTATACCAGACTGATCAGACTTAAACAAATCAAATCAAACGCGTTCATACCAAATCAGATTAGACCAGAATTCGACAATTGTAAAATACACATAGAACATACATGTATCAAACCATATCAGATCATTTCAGACTGGACTAGACTTAAATTAGCCACATCAAACCAGACCAGAAAAATTCAATGTAATTAAAAATATCCTAAGCTCCAAACCTGGATTATAAACAAATAGAGAATTAAAAACAATAGAGCAAAATGACAGGCTGCAAAAATGCGAATTGGAAAATGACAATAGTTCCAAAATTTTGAAAAACAATAGCTCGTAGAACGGTAGAGTTTAGCCTTGACCCCAATGACCCAATCCGTCTTTATTATAACCGCAGAACAAAGTGAAGATCAACAACACACCGATCCCTTTGTTAACGTTAGGCTTTTTAAGTGCCGTTGGAGGCAAAGCATCGAAATCACCAAAACAAGGACACCCCATACCTCACCTCACCCCCACCCCATATTTCCAGAGTGGGAGTATAAGAGTTCATCTCCACCAATTAGAGTGTCTGAGAAGAAGAACCCAGCAGGCCCCAACAAATCATGGTGTGTTTCCTGTCATGTCTGGGTATCACAAACAAACACAAACGCCGCAAGTCCAGCAAGAAAATCCAACCAACATTCAACAAGGTAAGAACCCACAACTTCTTGCCCTTCCAATCAATAAATGAGAAAGAAAGCTCTCTCTTTTCTCTCTGGTTTTCTACAGTTTCCCTTTTGCAATTTAGGTAGCTGGGAAGTACACGCCTCTAGACTGTAGAATACCAGATGAACCACATTCACAAACCAGGTATGTGCAATATTAAGATTTGGGTCCTTCTCACTTCTCAGTACATCACTCTTTTCTTTCTTTCCCGATATTGCTGAACTTATACTGGTTTAAGTCATCCCACAAATACAAGATTTTGATGAGTTTACTTTGGGAAGAAATCCTAAATCTGAATATAAAGTTTCTTGATTCTTGGTGTTAGCTTCATCTTCAAAATGCTGATGTAGCAATTTAGTAAATAAAAATGTGTGCTTTATGCGGGTTAAGCAGGAATGCAAGGAAAGACTCCCGGACTCTTAAGGTCAAGAAAAAAGTGAGCTTTAATTTGAATGTCCAGATCTATGAGCCTTTGCGGCAAGAGTCGATTGATTATGATTTTTCATCGGTCGGCCAAGAGAAGCTGAATTCGGAGTACCCTTCAGATTATAGGTACTATAGTTGCAGGGATAGTTTTGATGATGATGATGATGACATAAGGCTCGATGAAAGTGATCTTGAAGAAGAAGAAGAAGAAGAAGAAGAAGAAGAAGAAGAAGAAATTGATGACAAGGATGATGATGGTTTTGGTAATGAGAATGGGTTGATATTAGGCCAAGGAGATAATGGCAGAAATAGAAGTAGTGAGTATTTGGATTGTGTGCTAAAACCAGTCGAAAACCTCACACAGTGGAAAGCAGTGAAGGGAATCAGTTTGAAAAAGAACCAGAAGGAGAATATTAGAGGAAGAAATGAAGAAGGTGAAAAGCCTTCAATTGCAAAGCCAGATTCAGATCCTTTGGCATACAAAAAACAACAAAACAAGAGGACATCACTTCAGGTCGATGCTAGTCTCTCAAACTGGTTGATATCAGCAGAAAATAGACCACTGCCTTCCTAGCTGTTTTCTTTGTGGGTATCCTTCTCTCTTTGTTTATGCAATTTTTGTAACTCATTTATTGATTCGTTATGTAACTTATGTTGTATTATTTTCTCTTTTTTCTTCACTCATTTATTGATTCATTATGTAACTTATGTTGTAAACTTGTAATCCATCTACCAAATTCACGTGTGATATTGTAATATGTACTGTTTATATTTGTCTTTTTTCTAATTGTGATATGCACCTTTTAATTGTAATATTACATTGTAATATGCACCTTTTATTTATTTTTATAGTTGTCATTGTTAAAACTATTTCAATTTTCTTTTTTGACAATTAGGAATGCAACAAATCACACAATTTTCCTTGTTTTCTTCCATCGCCTATTTTTCAGATTTGATGCATTATTCACTCTTCCAATAATTTTATTTTTAAATTCATGTGGAAAGATTACTGAAAATTTAAAAATATCATGAGAAATACATAATACTCGTATCAAAAGGAGTCATATGTTTAATTTATACAAGTGTTTTGCAACGCAAACCAATATTATACAAGTCTTGATGTAGTTTTAAACCTATTCGTTACCGGCATTTGACTAAATTTGACTATCCTTCTAAAGTGCGAGTTATCTCCTTTTCCTCAAGTAACTTATTCCATTAGTCCCTAAAAAGTTCGTCAAATTAACTTTTTTGGCCAATATCAATCAACTTTGACTATTAATATTTTTTAATATGAAATTAATTTGGATATGAAAATTATATCAAAGTGTTCCTTATTCAAAATATTTTCATAAAAGTATAAAATTTACAATTATATACATATATAATAATTAAAATTATTGTCCAAAATTCACATCATGGACCAAGAAAAGTCAATATGACAAATCAATTTTCAACGGGCTAAATTAGTACTGTAGTACTACGTATTTACTCCCTCCGGTTCTTATTAAAGTTCTCACTTTCCTTTTTCGAATGTCCCTTATTTAAGTTCACACTTCCATTTTAGGAAACAAAACAGTGCAAAACGGTGCAAAACAGTGCTCTCCACAGTAAAGTCAAATTCATTTTCTTAATATGTGTGAAGTCAAACTGAGAACTTTAATAAGAACCAGAGGGAGTACTAAGTAAAGAAAGGTACTAAACGGGCTCTAACAAGTCACATTGTTATGGACATAACAATATTATTAAACAACTTATTTTAGTTTCATACGGAGTATAAAACAAAAGTATTGGGTGGTTGGGTGCACAAGGAGGCATAATTGCATAAAGAAACAATGGAATATGAACTTCATGGGAAATGATTGGAAATGCTTATTCTTAGTTTGTAAGCTTTAGAATGAGGAAAAGAGAAGATTTATCTGATTTTTATATGATGACATTTGTAAAGCTAGAAAAGCAAAGCATATTAAGAAAAGTAATAAATTCACAAAGCCAAAAAAGGATCAATTAATATCTCCATAAAAAAACTAGGTAACAAAGAAGCCTGAAGTAGTTTGTAACCATTATTTTTTGCTGGAGCCTGGAGATGCCTTTTTATTTCCAGTCGTACACAGAATGACGGATTGACGGAAGAGTTGATACCAATTACCAAATGGTAGGGATGGAATCGGGCCGGTTCAACCGAACCGAAACCAGCCCGGCCCATCTCCATCCCTACCAAAGGATTAAGACAACCACTTTGCTCACATCTGAACTATGATTCGATCCCATAAATGCTAAATAAATTAAATAAGATGTTATATACAGTTTTCCAATATTTGGCTTTATCTAAAAAAACTACTAAGAACAAAGAAACACGGATCAGTATTTAATAAATAAGAATATCTAAATGCTTAGATTGCTTAACATCATCTACACGCTAAAGATGAATTAAAAAATAAACATTATCATTAAGTTGTTTGAACCATTGTTTTACTTTTCTAAACATGTTCTTCGAAATATCTTCTATAATTTTATTTATTTCCCCAACATTTTCTGATAACCAAACTAAGGAAAAACTCTTCCTATGAACCAACATTGAATCAGCTCTTCCCAGAGTCAAGGGAAGGGAAAAACACTTGACATTCCCATCCAAGCCAACCAGGGACAGATACAGGACTTCAAAAGGCTGTTTGTTCATACATATATACAAAAAGAAAAAAAAAAGAAAAAAGAAAAGAAAAAAACAGAGAAGCGCTTAAGTGCCTAATTGCTAGGTGCATCTCATCATACACATCAATAACTGAAAGTGGTGTTTCAAGGTAAACATTTTATAGGAACATATACACATATACACTGTTCAGTAATATTAGATTATTACATAAGTCCTATGATATCTATTTTCCCCATAAAGTAAAGAAAGATGCTTAGCATTTGGCCAAAAGTGCTATGCGAACCAAATTAGGGTAAACAGAAAGTTTTCCCACGAGAATCTAGCATTATTATCACTTGTGGTCCGATTAGAGAAACAAAGCAAGCAGGTGTTTGTGTGAGACGAAAAGCTGTGTGGTTTCACATGAAGTGATAGGAAAGAACTACATTATTGTACACATACAATAGTCTGAGTCGTCTTCCTCCGAGTCGCTTGCATCGCTGTATCCAAAGAACAAAAATGTAGCATTAGATGAGACGGATTCAGATTAGACCATTAGACTAGACCAGACCAGACTAATAGAATCCAGGATTGGGTTGGGATAACCTGATGGGGTCTGAGATCAAACTACACAAAAATATTGAATGAAATCACCTAACTAGTTCAACTCAAGGTTCTATTAATTCCTCATTCTCATTTTCATTTTCCTGTGTTGGGTCTTAACCATTTCAAACAAAAGAATGGAAAATTGAATTAGAAAGATTTAGACCAGAACAAACTTTAAAGGTATTGTCCAGGCCATATCTTAAAAAAAGATCAGATTATACAGTTCAAGTAAAGAGCAAAAATCCATGGTTTATAGATATGCTCAAAGACACCAATTAAAAATACCAACTGCTGAGATCACCCCGCATTAGCTTATGAAAGATAAAACAATGCTGGATAATCATTACCACTCGTGAGCTCTTCTCAGTTTGAAGTAGACCTGACCTTACTCTTAATGCTAAGGTTCATAAATAAGAAAACATAGGGAATTTCTAGTACAAAACTTATACTTTATAATGTGTGACTCCATATTATACTACATCACCTATAGAACCAAGATCAAAGTTTACCCGTCATATACAATCAAAACCTAGCAGGTTCAATTTGTACTAATATCTTCCGCTAATCTGCAGCACATGATCTACCTTTGGCTATCACACACATAATAGCAATGGATAAAACCACGTTTTTATTTTAATGTGTCATTTTTTCTTGACTAATGTTGAGTTTTGCCCTTTTTCCAAATGTGTCAATCTCAATCCAAACGACTAAACATTCATACAAAGATTTTTATTTCATAAAATCAGATCCAATTTAGTCCATAAAAGCCATATAATGCACCATCTTCACATGTAATAGCATCCTATCCTATCCACTCCAATAGAATTCATGACTCGATTAGGATCAATCAACTAGGTCGTAAGTCGTTTGGTTAAATAATACTGAAAGATTCAATCAAATCTATAAGTTAGTTCCACTCAAGATCTACTTAGCTCAACTGCTCAACATTATATTTCTGTTTTCAGGCGTGGGAGTCAAAACTGTTGCAAATAAAAAGTATGAACTTACATCATACGTTCTCTCTCGAATTCCATCTAAAGATATCATCAAGAAAAATGTAAAATGATGAATACGAACTTCAAGTTCATGATAGTAAATTAGTAAAATAAAGTACCTTGGTTGGAATTCCACGATCTGAACAAGATTTTTTCCATTTCTATCATTCCAGTGGACTTTGAGCTTAGGGTTTCCAGGCTTTTTAGATAATCCACCTCTCTTATGAGGCAATAAGGATTGTGATTCGCCTTCTTCGTCTTCTTTCTCCCCATTCAATGCATCTTTTTTCAATTCCACAAAGTTACCCTTCTCTGTCATCAATTCATTATCCATTGGCAAATCCAGTCACAACCCTTTCCGCTCAACGTACAACCTCAGTTCTTTCCTTCAACACAAAATCAACACACCCATTTCAGGAAACCCAAAAACCTCCGAGAAACAATGATTAAACCTTCACAAGTGAGTTTCAATCGTCCAATTCTAAGACAAAGCCTAGAATCCCTAAGGAATCAAATCCTGAAAATGCTGAGAAAGTATCAAGAGTGGCATATCCTTTGAAGTTTGAAAGAAAAAGTGACTCAAACCTTCACGCTGACTTACAAGAGTTGATGCATCATCTTCAGTCTTCACCCGAAATATATCAGAGCTTCTTTTATTAGTCCTAAAGACTCCGAGAACCAAGCGTTACTAGCACCAAATAAGCTACTAAAATCAAACAAAACAAAATTAAAGATCCTAAACTTGTTATGATTTATATTTCTCAGAAAGATTCCATAAAAAGAATCTGAGAAAGATAGATCTATCCAGGATCTTATTATAATTGAGCCCGAGAAGGGAATCGCGGAGCTCTAGACTCAAGAGACAGGGGGGAGTGCGTTTGATCTGCAAGTGGATGGAAGGAATGCATGCCGATACTTCACGATTAATTTATTACTCCGTAATATTTATAATTTAATAATCCACAGCATTAGTGATTAGACTATTAATTATACATCTTCCCTCCCAAAACCGAATTGTCAACAGTATTAATTTATCTATGCTCATAGTTTTTGTCACTCCCAGCCTTCCAGGAACTTGTGCTCATTTATTTAATTCTAATCGACAGTACCTGGCTGAACTGATGTAACGATTAAATTAAGTGATATTAAATTATGTGCGATATTAAACTCACTTTATACATCATTTTCAATATAATTAATATTTGTGAACGAGTGAAGTGCAAAGTCAAATAATTGTTAGAGCATCTCCAATTCTACGATATGTCAGATTCACATATGGCATGAGAAATAATCACATAAATATTTGCAAATAAATTATCTCTATCCTTATTTGAATGATTTTATATAATTTTGGTAAGTTTCTCTCTGCACTGTCGTCTGTCAACCACAATGTCAACATCTAGACGGTCTTCTTGACATTGTGAAGAAAAACTTATCAAAGTTGTATAAAATCATTCAAATAAGGAGAGAGATTATTTATTTACCAATTATTGTGTGACTATCTCTAATGGCACATATGCACAATGTACATTATTGTACAATTGGAGATACTTTTGGCGAAATAGGTGCAATGCATACATTAAGGATTTTAGTTACATGACCATCTAATGGATTTTAAAGGCTCTGTTCTACCTAGAGGTGGACTCGGGCCGGGTGGGGCCCGAGCCGGGCCTAGGCCCGGTCGGGCCGCCGGTTTGTATCACATGGACCCGGGACCGGCCCGAGGGTTGGACGGGTCCGGTTCGGGTCGAGCCACCTGCCCGGGTCACGGGTCGGGCAACCCGTCGGGCCAAGCCGGGCCGGTTAAAGTATTTTTTTTATAATTTATATTTTATACTTTATAGTTTTATACAAGTATTAAAAACAAACTTCAAGTGCATTTATTTGAAATGAAATAGGAACTACATTTGAAAATTAAAACAAACTTCAAGAGACAAACATTTTGTAAATTGTAATCAATCGGAACTTCCCGCACCTCCTGATCCTTTGGCTTTGTCACATGACTTAATATGCTTCATTGTCATCTCGTATCCGCCTGAAACCCTCATGCTACATTTTTTCCGCACCATTTGCAAGTTGTTTACCACATCCCGGTCTTCGAGTCCTTCTGTTTATCAAAATTATACCGTATAACGGCATCTTGACTTTCCATCTTAAAATGGTAGATATAATAACCCTACAATAGATGGAGATGCAGATGGAGATTGGAGAATGGAGATTAGAGATTGGAGAAGATGTGTATAAAAATGTTAGAAAATAAGAGTATTTAT
Organism: Cuscuta europaea; assembly: GCA_945859875.1. NCBI lineage: Eukaryota > Viridiplantae > Streptophyta > Magnoliopsida > Solanales > Convolvulaceae > Cuscuta > Cuscuta europaea. Next base: position 5,119,351 of record CAMAPE010000008.1, on the reverse strand, counting down.
AGAATTTTTTGTACCCCCACCCCCAACTATTAATTCGAGTTATAGCAAATTAGTATTTTAAAGTTTACTTTAATCAAATTAACTAGTGAATTAACTAGTTTTGTGTACAACCTATTTTTTTTTACTAACAATAAAATTAATATACTTTAACTTTAACTATAATGAGAATTACAAGTACTTTTTTGTACAACCTATGTTTTTTACTAACAATCAAATTATTATAGTTTAACTTTAACTATTATGAGAATTAACTAGTTTTTTTTTCAAGTAACGTTAATACAAAATTAAACAAGTGTAAATAATAGAATGATTTCGTATCTCTTTCGGACTTTCGATCTTTCGGATGAGAGTAATAGAATGACTTCAAATTAATTAGATATAATTCCAACTATATTAATAGGGTTTTTTTACCCCACCCCACCCCCAAACCCCCCTGGACCCCCCTGCACCCCACCCAACGGCTATATAGCCGTTTGGGTTGTCCCCAGCCCACCCCCCAATGGCTATTTTGGCCAAAACAAAAAAAATTAAAAAATGACCGTTGGACTCGGACCCGGGCCCGACCCGGCCGGGCCGGGTCAACTTTTTCCGGAACCGAGCCCGCCCCCTGCCCATAAAACAAGAAAAACTAATATGGAGTATTATATAATCGTGTAACAAAATTTCATGAAATACAAATAATTATACTTCATATAATTCAATTAAATTCTTTACCCTACCGTAGGTGGGAGCCTTTGCGACATTGGGATGATGATGATGATAATTCAATGAAATATAGATTTTATAGTGTTTAATGTACACAAATTAGAAAATCTTAAAACATATACTAGCATTCTTAGAAGTTGTATGCATTCCGGAGTAATACATAACAAGTAGGAAAATCAAACATATAATTACTACTCTTTATTACATACTTCATCCGTTCTTAAATAAGTCAGTCAACTTTTCACATTTGTTAATGCACACTTTGACCATTAATATATATCATCCTTCATTATAAAAAAAATAAAAATTAGATTTTGAAAATTTACAATAACACGAATTTAACATAATTTTTTTAAAAATTTATTAATACATTAATAAACAAAGTCTTGTCACTAGAAGTTTGGAACCTTGATGAAGTATAGTCAATGTAGAACATGTGAATAATGTTATTCAGTAGAGGAGAACACATGAATACAACGTTTTTAAAGTGTGCCTAATTCGTAATGTTGATGGTATTGACGTAAAACTTGGTAATGCAATAACATTAACAAGATCATCTAAAGAACCACAAAACGCACATAATCTAATATGGAGTATGTGAGATTAGGAAAATGACATTTGTACAAATTATGTGTACGTAATTTGTATGTACATCATGTCAAGGAGAGTCACAATTCACAAACATGAAACCACCATCGACTATGAAGATAAGTTACAAACAAATTATGTCTGTTTGAAAGTCTGTCTCAAAACTAAATAAATAAAACCATAAATTGTTCAAATAAACACTAGATGACCAGACATTGATTAACACGCCTACACTGCTACACATTTGTTTGCAAACATTGTTGTAATTTGTATGCATGTTTATATGAAGGAGTGTAAAGTGTATAAACCAAGCATTGTTGTCGAAGTTATTGTCTGATGACATGATCGTCCTTCAGGCGCAGTCTTGTATTCAAGAAGCAAATACATAAAACAAGATTTACTAACAGTCCAATATTTTGTCAAACCCATACCCGTACTCAGGGCCGGTCCAGAGCCTGTCTGCCCAGTCCAACCGCACAGGGCCTGGAAATTCTAAGGGCCCAAAAAAAATTAGTATTATACCCAGCCCATTAAATTTTAGCCCAACAATCCATTAATCCAACATCTATTCCCTGCAGGCCTGCTCCACGCGAGTGCGCGACAACCCCCTCACCCCTCGGTTATTCCCCTGCGCAGCAAGCCAACAACCCATGCCCAAGAGTGACGACCTCCGCACTCCGCAGCAGTGCAGCTCCGCGTCCGGCTTCTCCAGTCCAACCGCACACCGCCATCGTGCACGCCGCCGCCTCCCTCACGACCGCACGCCACCACCACAACCACAGCTCCGCACGACCGCCCGCCTCCCTCGGACCGTCAAGCTCACACCTGGCCGCCTCCCTCAGTCCAGTCGTCCAGAAGTCCGGTCAGTCCACCACTAACTTGCTAATTCTTGTGAACTTTTGATTTATTGAATTGATAAATTCATGAATTGTTTGTTGAATTCTTTTAATTTGTTTATTTTCAGATTTAAAGTTTGTTGAATTCAATGAATTGTTGCATTGTCTGTGTTTGTTGATTTTTTGCGGTTAAAGTAAATCATTATTTGAAATTTTGAATTGATAATAAATGTGTAATTCTGAAACACTCGAAGAGATTGACATTGCAAGTTTGGTAGATGACTTTGCATCTAAATATGCTCGAAGAATGTCTCTTTTTAAATAAACTGTAAGTTATTAATGACATTTTTCATTTTAATCATTACGTTTATTAATAACTTGTATTTTAAAATTATTTGCTTGTGTTGCAACTTGAAAAAAGGCCCAAATTTTATTGTTGCACAGGGCCTCCGTTTTCTCGGGACCGGCCCTGCGCGTACCGTGACTATTGAAATGATTCCGTTCAATTTGATATTAGACCAAAACTCGTTCAGTACGGTTCCATTTTCAAATGAGACGGTATTATACCGTACCAATACAAAAAAATGCCATTTTTTCAAGTGTTTAAGGGGAACTTAAAGTTTAACCATCCTCCAAAAATTCACACAATTAATAAATTTCTGATAAACTATAGTAGTACAAATTTAAATAATTAAACTATAATTCAATACGATTCCAAGCTTCCAAACTAGAAAAGGCTGTGAAACTTCGAAGACGCTAGTCAAAGGAAAGGTATAAAACTATAAATGTAAATTTAAATAATTAAACAATACTTCAATCCGGTTTGGTCCGGTATCGATTCTCATTTTATTAGAACTAGTCGTGACATAGTTTGAAATCGGGACAAAAATTTTGAGATCCGTTTAAACCTGTTTTTCGGTCTAGTACCATGCCGGTTCAGTATTTTTGCCCACCCCTAATTTTATGTTTACTCACTATGGTTGTTTTTACTTGGACTGTAATTCATCCCAATCTCCCAGACCAGACTAAAACAGAACAGACCAAACTATATTTTATTATTATTATTACTATTATTATTATTATTGTTATTATTAGTATTATTAGTATATTATTACTATTACTACTACTACTACTACTACTATTATTATTATTATTATTATTATTAGTATTAGTAAAATTGTTATTGTTTTTATTATTAATACGTGTACAATTTTATTATTGTTTGGTTTAGTCTGTTCGTATTTTAAGTTGTGACTATGTGATTATATTGGGCCAATTGCTTAATTTTAGGGATGGACCAAACCGGGTCGGCCCGGCCCTGAACCGGCCCGGCCCGGCCCGTCACTGTGCGGGCCCGGCCCGGCCCGGTTACGGAATGGGCGGTGCGGGCTTTTACCCGGCCCGGGGGAGGCTAGCGGTTCGGGCACGGTTCACAAAAAGGAAGGCCCGGCCCGGCCGGTTCGGGCCAACGACTATATTTTTTTTTAAAAAATCCTTTTGGCTACCAAACAGGCCCTTAGAGCCGTTGTGATTGAACCCAAACGGCTATATAGCCGTTGGGAGCCTTCCTGGGGTCCAGGGGTGGGTTAGGAGGGGTGGGGGGGGTAGGGGTACAAAAAAACTATAAATACTCCATTTTTTCTATACAATTTACTACACATCTTCTCCAAATATTCCTACTCTCTAATCTCTATTCTCTACTAATCTTCTCCATCTTCATCTTCTCAAATTTATAACTACATATATTATATTATATTTACATATATTGATATATAATCATCTCTAATTTATTTACTTATATTTACATTTTAGATATACTTAATATATACTTATATATATTAAAGTATTATATATAAGTGTATTACTAATCTTATAGTAATATACTTATATTATATATACTATAAACATAATATTATATATTACTAGTTAATCTACTTATTATCTACTTATATATATATATATATATATATATATATATATATATATATATATATATATATATATATATATATATATATATATATATATATATATATATATATATATATATATATATATATATATATATATATATATATATATATATATATATATATATATATATATATATATTAAGTATATCTACTTATACACTTATTATCTAATTGTTAAATTTATTAATTTCCTATCATAGTAGTTAATTGTTACATTTATTAATCTCTTATCATAGTAGTTAGTTGTTAATTCGAAATTAATTATTTAATTCTTAAACTAGTTAATTGTTGCATTTATTAATCTCCTATAAAAACTAGTTAATTGTTAGTTTGTTACATTTATTAATCTCTTATCATAGTAGTTAATTGTTACATTTATTAATCTCTTATCATAGTAGTTAGTTGTTAATTCGAAATTAATTATTTAATTCTAGAACTAGTTAATTGTTGCATTTATTAATCTCCTATAAAAACTAGTTAATTGTTAGTTTGTTACATTTATTAATCTCTTATCATAGTAGTTAATTGTTACATTTATTAATCTCTTATCATAGTAGTTAGTTGTTAATTCGAAATTAAAAACTAGTTAATTGATAGTTTGTTACATTTATTAATCTCTTATCATAGTAGTTAATTGTTACATTTATTAATCTCTTATCATAGTAGTTAGTTGTTAATTCGAAATTAATTATTTAATTCTTAAACTAGTTAATTGTTGCATTTATTAATCTCCTATAAAAACTAGTTAATTGTTAGTTTGTTACATTTATTAATCTCTTATCATAGTAGTTAATTGTTACATTTATTAATCTCTTATCATAGTAGTTAGTTGTTAATTCGAAATTAATTATTTAATTCTTAAACTAGTTAATTGTTGCATTTATTAATCTCCTATAAAAACTAGTTAATTGTTAGTTTGTTACATTTATTAATCTCTTATCATAGTAGTTAATTGTTACATTTATTAATCTCTTATCATAGTAGTTAGTTGTTAATTCGAAATTAATTATTTAATTCTTAAACTAGTTAATTGTTGCATTTATTAATCTCCTATAAAAACTAGTTAATTGTTAGTTTGTTACATTTATTAATCTCTTATCATAGTAGTTAATTGTTACATTTATTAATCTCTTATCATAGTAGTTAGTTGTTAATTCGAAATTAATTATTTAATTCTTAAACTAGTTAATTGTTGCATTTATTAATCTCCTATAAAAACTAGTTAATTGTTAGTTTGTTACATTTATTAATCTCTTATCATAGTAGTTAATTGTTACATTTATTAACTTTCATATAAAAACTAGTTAATTGGTAAACTAGTTAATTCAAAATTAATTGCTTAATTGTTATTCGAATTTAATATTTGTTATATTTTTAATGTGGAGCGTGCTAGAGCTTCTGTAGATATAGGTAACCTCCGCCGCAACCGAACAAATGAGATTGCGAGGAATGTTCCAAGGTCACGCAAAGGTAAGGGAGGGCCGGGGTCTTCATCTCAAACCCGAGATGATTTTGATGCGGATTACAAGCAAAGATATGGGGATGCGACGTCTGATGACCAACTAGAACAACTTTTGCAACAAAATCAAGGACGTTTTATTCATCAACAAGACATCCCGCAAACCATTGACGAAGAAGAGCTTGAGGGTGATGATGCGGAGGACGAGGATCATGGCACATCGGATGATGAGGAAGAGGAAGCGGAAGTGGCTACTTCTTCCCAAGCCGGTGGGAAATCTGAATCTGTCTTTAAGGCAAATTTTACAAAAGTTAAAGACCTCGAAACCGAGATATGGTACGCCACTTGCAAGCATTGCAACAAAAAGTATAACTTGGGAATTTCTGGAGGGTACGGGAGCGCCACAAGGCATCTTAAGGCCAAGCACTCGGCGGAATATGTGAAATCGGACAAAGGCAAGGGAAGGCAAACCCAAATTTCAAGGTTTGCAACTGGACAAGCCTTTGGTAATTTCTCCTATGATGATCAAAGACATTTGACTGGTATGTCTCATTTAATTGTTGAAGAAAATTTGCCTTTTATTTTTTCGGAAAGTCTTGCTTTAAAAGAATATGCTCAAGGTTCTTTAAATCCCCAATTTCGAAACCATAGTCGCAAAACAATTAAAAAAGAAGTTATAAGGCAATATGTTTTGGAAAAGCAAAAATTACAAACGTTTTTTGCAAACTTTGATGGACGTGTTAGTATATGTAGTGATATATGGGAGGATACTCATCATCATTTATATTATTTGGGTTTGACTGCACATTATATTGATGATGATTGGTGTATGCATAAACGTGTTCTTGCTTTTGATGAATTTAATGATAGACACACCGGTGATAATATTTATATTCTCATTGAGCGTATTTTAATTGAGTATAATTTGATTAATAAGGTGTTTGCAATTGGTTTTGATAATGCTACTAATAATACTGCTGGTATTCCTAGATTGCGTGAATTGTGTGGTTCATCTTCTTTGATGGGTAGGTTTTTTAATCAGTGTTGTGCATGTCATATTTTAAATTTATGTGTAAAGGACGGCCTAGCGGCGTTGGGAGATGCTATGGAGGTGGTGAAGGGGGGAATTAAACTTATTTGGGCTAGTTCTCAACTTAAGATGCAATGGAGAATTTTTTTGAAAGAAAGACGTGTCAAAGATTGTGCTTTTCCTAAAGATTTGTCTATTCGTTGGAATAGTACTTATAACTTAATTAAGGTGCTTATTAGATTTAAAAAATATTTTCCTGCTTTTTTAAAAGAATATGCTAACTATATTATAAACCCGGTCGACATCGACACTTGTGAAAAAGTTTTGAATGTTTTGGTGTATTTTAATAATGCAACTCTAACTTTTAGTCATGTTTATAAACCTACCGCAAACCAATTTTTTGTTGAAGCTGTTAATCTCGCCGGCGCTTTTTGTGAATTTGCTGATGCCGCTTACGTTAGTTATTTTTGTGACTTCATGAAACAAAAGTTTTTAAAATATTATTCCTATATTCCGCATATATATAGTATTGCATTTATTCTTGATCCTCGTTTTAGACTTGCTGATGCCGGAGCAATGTTTAGATTACTATTATGCTTCTTTTTTTTTGGGCCATTGCCTATGTACGACGACAAAGCTATAGACCCGAAACAACAATTTCAAGAGGTTAGTAATTTATTATATCAATTATTTAATGAATTTCATGCACAATATGGTAACGCTGCACAATATGGTAACGCACCCCCTGCCCCGCCACGAACATCTTCTTCATCTAAAGGAAAATCAATTTTGAAATCTGCATTTGGCAATCTTATGAGAAAAAGTAAATCGACTCCGGTTAATGAACAAAGCTCGATCAACGAGCTTTCTTTGTATCTAACATTTTCTGTTGAGTATGAAGAAGGGGATGACTTTGACGTTCTTCAGTGGTGGAAGGAAAAAGAGAGAATGTTCCCGATCTTATCAAAGATGGCTCAGCAAGTGCTAGCAATGCACGTATCAACAGTTGCTGTGGAACAAGTGTTTAGTGCGGTCGGCAACATCCTAACGGATTATAGGACGAGATTGAGCGCAAACTCTCTTGAGACGCTTGTTTGCTTCCACGATTGGTTGAAGGCCAAACGTAGAACTCAAGAAATTAGCATTAAACCCACCCGCCACTTTATGAAAGAAACAACTGAAGATGACGGAAATTCTGATTGATTCTTATTCATTAAAAAGTGTATTTCATGTTGTAATTTGTGCTCAATTTCCAATTGTATTACATATTTCAAATTAATACAGTTTAAATTTTTATGCCCAACTAATCTGAATTTAAAAAAAACAGCCCAGGCCCGGCCCGGCCCGAACCGGCCCACAACCCGGCCGGGTAGGCCCGACCCGGACCGGACCCGGTATCACCCCGGGCCGGTTCCGGGCCCATCATTCAACAAAAAAAGCCCGCCCGGGCCCGGCCCGGAACCGGACCGGCCCGGGTCCATACCTACTTAATTTCATCTTTTGTCCTGCTTTTATTTGGACTAGTCCAATGTAATCTGATATGGTCTGGTCTAGTTTGAGTTATTCTGTATTTGTATGATCTGGTCTGATCTAGGATTGAAATCAATCCAAGTAAAACGATCACAAATTTTCGATAATTTGGAAGGAATATTATTATTTTTAATTATAAATGAATAAAATATAATTATTTATGGATTATAATATTTATTAAAAATAAAATCTTTATGCAAAAAATATAAAAACTAAAATTTTAGACCAAAACAGACCAGACCAAAACAAACCAGCATATTACGACGCAGCAAGTAAAAACATCCTATATCACCAACTCTGCATAAAAATTACGAGAGAAAAAAAAAGTTTATTACATTCACATCACACCTGAAATCCAACTCTACTGTCCATTTGCCTCAAGCATACGACGCAGCATTTCTAGTAATCTAGTTATCTAGGTCAGGGTAGGGGTGGACTCGGGCCGGGCCAACCGGCCCGGAACCGGACCGGCCCACTACTGTGCGGGCCTGGACCGGCCCGGGAACCGGTTGGTTGGACGGTTCAGGCCACCTGGCCCGGTGGATTCTCGGTTCGGGCTCGGGCCCTTGTAAAGGTGAACCGGCCCGGCCGGTTCGAGCCCGGGCCGGGCCAATTTTAATTTTTTTTTTTTTGAATTTTTTTTGAATTTTTGGGTTGGGCTAGGTATTTTGGGCCATTTGAGGTGGTTAGGGTTGGTTTGAGGGTGAGGGGGAGGGGTGGGGGTTAACTAGGAAAAGCCCCCCCAAAAAAAAATACCCGAGGCCCGGCCCGGCCCGGCCCGGACCCGAGGGTTACCCGGGCCGGTTCCGGGCCTCCCCTTCTTGAACCGAGGCCTGGCCGGACCCAGGCCCGAACCGGGTCCGAACCGGAACCGGTCCATGCCTAGGTCAGGGTAGATCTTGAAATGTTGAGTATTATAGCTGGGTCGCCCCTTGGCCCCCTTCTACGAAAATAACGAAAGGCAGCATTAGCACCTTCTGTGAATGTTTGGCCAGTCTATTCTCCAACTCATCAAGTTAAAACCTTAAATGCATTTTTAGCATCAAACTAAACCTATCATTACTCTCTGTAACGATGCACGATGTATATAGAAGCTGCTATATGCATGGACAAAAAGGTAATGGCTACTTTGCATTGTGAAAGCAGAACAGCATGATTGGAATTAGCATAACACTGAAACCCGCAAACCAGAGTCTCAAAATGACGTAATCATAGATGAAAGCAAGATCAATGTCACATAGACAAACTGTAAGTCAAAACTTTTGACAAGTGACTATAAAGTGAAAGCTACGAGTGCACGTGCTCTTCCATGTTCACACGCTGTAACGGCTTTTGGCTGATCTACTTTTAGAATCGTCCTGCAGTGGTGATGAAAGAAAGATTAAGAAAACAAGGTTCACTAGCAAAATAAAGCGACAATAAAGCTCTTCTATATGTAGTAAATGAATTTTACATGGAAACTATAAGATATCTTCTCAGTTACGTCAAGCAACTCTTTCCATTTCCTACCAATGCCCATCTGCAGACAAATAGCATTAGTCAGCTCTCTTCAGAGACAATGTCAGCATCAAGGTATCACAGTTCAAAACACATAAAAAATACTTTTTAAGAGTACGGGTGAATGGTAATTGGTAAATGATTAATTACTTGATCAAATCTGAACTTCTTATCAAGATCAGATATTATGGCATATTGTATATTACCTCTCCGCATGAAATGACAATACATTCAGATTTTATAAGAACATATGACAAACATGCAAATAACAACTGAGAATGAGCGGATAATAACAACAGAAATCCACATAACACAATTAAAAAAGGACACCAAATTGATTCATTCCTTTAAATGTCAATATTCAAGAATGTGGCTAAATTGTCCATTAATCCGTATAGTCATCTGACATGAAATGATTGTCTTTGTCATTCTTTAGTTAGCTTATCCTGTTTAAACAAGGTCTCAATGCTAGATTTCTATCTCGTCCCATAAAGGGAATTAGGAATCCTGTTTTACAAGTCCTCTTTTTTATTAAAAAAAAGTTCCATTTTATGAAATGCAAATAGTTTTTCATGCCATAACTTTACTTTTAAATTACATTGTGCCATGACAAAACCAGGGCCGTCTAATGAACTTAGAGGCCCCACTTCTAAACGTAATATCAAGGCCCCACTTTAAGATAAAAAAATTTAAAAAGAAAACCTCAATACAAATATTTATACTCAAATCAATTGAATACTTATTAAAAAAGAACTAAAAGAATAAAAGGATCAACGAAAAAATGATGAATCTATATTTTTCTTCCTTACTAACTGTATTTTACTGATTATTATTAATATATAATATTAGTATATAATACTATTTGTTTAAAATATGGGGCACAATAAATTTGGAGGCCATGTTCTGGATAAACTATTGAACCCCTTAAAAAACGCCCCTGGACAAAACATAAAAGTCATACAGTGATCAAATACAACTTTTTCAACTTTTTCAGGACAAAGGGAGTAGTACATATATAAGCATTTGACATGCAATATGCAATGATCACGTCTATATGACCTTTCATATGCTTCTCAAGATTCCCCATTAATTATTAATACATATAAGATGCCAACTAACAGGTGTCTAAATGATCCCTCATGCACTATGTACATTATTTTGGACACCCAACAAAAACACTGCACATTATTTTCATAAACCATTTTGGTCATCATAACTTAGCACCATCATTCTACAACTCTACATCATACACCCCATTAACAATTTTCATGTAATGAGGGCAGTGTCTTTCAATAGCATCTTAGAATGATTATCTCTAATATTATGTACCTGGGCTGCTACAGATTCCCCATTAATTATTACTCCCTCCGTCCCGAAATAATTTTCCTGCTTTCCTTTTCGGTCCGTCCCGAAATAATTGTCTCCTTTCCTTATTTGGTAAACAAATCTATACAAAACAGTGCAAAACAGTGCCAAACAGTGTCGCTACAGTGCCAAACAGTGTGGCTACAGTGCCAAACCGTGTCGGTGCAGTGCCAAACAGTGTCGCTGCAATGTGAAGTCAACTTTGTTTTCTTAATCTATGTGAAGGTCAAAACAGGACGATTATTTCGGGACGGAGGGAGTAATACATATAAGATGCCAACTAACAGGTGTCTAAATGACCCCTCATGCACTTTGTACATTATTTTGGACACCCAAATAAACACTGCACATTATTTTCATAAACCATTTTGGTCATCATAACTTAGCACCATCATTCTACAACTCTACATCATACACCCCATTAACAATTTTCATGTAATGAGGGCAGTGACTTTCAATAGCATCTTAGAATGATTATCTCTCATATTATGTACCTGGGCTGCTTCATTGGCTGCATTTTTGGTCCACAAAGAAAGTCTGTCCTGCCGCTGACGCACACTGGCAACCACACCACATATCTCCTCTGTTTCATCAAATCTCTCACCAATCAATGCCATCAACTATACAACAAAAAATAGAATTGTAAGACAATGATGTCCGTAATATTAAAATTTGAAGAGGAGAGTTCCATCCAGTATATATTACAGTTTCAAGCCACATGGTATCCAGATTTGGCTTTCTACTGATGATGACCGTCCACTTGCCTCCATTTGCACACTCAGGATCTTCCCATTTGGGCTCAATACCAGCCTTGAACAAGTGAAAGTCTGCATTGAGAGGTACTTGGCTAGGCTTTATTATCTGATCATACAAGCTGCATGAGAAAATTATTGATTGAATTAAAACCTATGCATTCAGCACATTTCCTAATGACCATTTCTTACACAGAAGTACTTTACTTCGTCTTCCCCAGACGTAGCCAAACTCAGATGAATCTAACATTTCTATGTTCAAAGAGGTCAAAGAACATATAACGGGTCTGGACGTGCTCTAGAGAGGTTTCATTGACCAGTATAAGAGCAAATCATATAACATCTAATAGATTTGAACTATTAAAATGAACAGATTCACTTGAAAAACGATCGCTAAAGTCATATAACTAAGAACATTGAGAATTGAGGAGTTATACCACCAGAATTCTTCGACAGTGTCGAAAGTGTAGATTTTGCGCATAGAGCTGCCCCAGGCAGCACCTGGCTTAGGCTTCGACTGATTGTCAAACCACAGAGTCCATTTCCTCTCCAACTTATGCGGCTGATTGGAAGGTGCCTCCACCGCGGCTGCCACCGCGGCTGCCACCGCGGCTGCCACCGGAGCCTCTGCTGATTCAGCTGCCGTATCAGTTTCCATAGCGTAATTATAGATCTCTGATTTCCAAAGCGTATAAAGTAGTTCTAGAATCGAGACTGGGAACAAGCTCCTGAAAGGTTTAATTTAGGCGAGTTCGTAGGAATGGACTTGGTTTGATGTACTAAGAAACATATGGCCCAATTATGTATTCAGCCCAATGTCAATTGAGACCAAATATTATTCCCAAATAAACTTAAAAATAAAAGGTCAAAATAATCAAGTATCCCAAACTTTGAAGAGATGTGAGGTAAACGCCCCTAAACTGTATATCGAATTTAAATATTTCTAATTTTATATAAAAAGTTATGTTAGCACCATAATAATCAAAAATCCCAAACTTTGACACATTATTAATAGAGTGGTTGAAAAGATAAAAAGTTATCTTGAGGACAATAAAAATGAAAAGTAAGACACATAAAAAGTTAATAAAGTAAAAATGAATCATGACCACTCAAATATTATCAAATATGATATGAGACATAAGTAGTGAAACTCATAAAAAGGATAATGTGATATAAAAATGGGAAAACAATTTTAAATAATACAAACTATCTTCCATTAACCAAGAATAATACATACTTTGGAAATTACGTTTAATAATACCAACTATCCAAACATAGACCAAAAGTGATATAGAGCAATTTTTCAATGAAAATTCAGTTATTTAATTCATCAAAAAGTAGTATCAAAATATCAAATAAGTGATTGTATTTCCAAATATCATTTAATAGATAATTTGCTATTAGATTTTAATGTCTCAAAGGATTGGATTTCTTGATGAAAAGTGGCTCCATATTATTTTTGTTTTATATGCAAATAGTTGGTATTATTAAAAATCATTTTCAAAGTATCTATTATTCTTGATTCATGGGAGATAGTTTGTATTATATAAAGTTATATTCAAAGAGATTGTCATATCTTTCCACCTTTGAAAATGAAAGTTACACGGTTAGGGGTCACCAAATTTTTTAAATATTCCAACAAACCGAACTGGATTTTATTGAATTGAGAATCGAATGATCATATGTAATTGGATTTGAATTTGTTAATATTTCTAGCACATTTGAATTGCCTATATCATTATTTAGATGAGTTAATTATCAAAATAGGACTAAAATTCATTCATTTTTCACAAATAGGACCAAAAATTAAACTATGTTTGCATAGGACTAATTATGTGTACCTTGGACAATTATACCCTTATAGCTATTAAAATGTTTTAATTCCTAATAAAATAATAAAAAAAAATTCGTAAAACATACTAAAAAATTAAGAAAAACATTTCGATATTAAAATTTTAATTAATTTTTTTTTCAAAAAATTAAAAAAAATTAAAAAAAAATAAAAAAAAAACTCAAAAAAAAAAATCGCCGCCGCCTCTACCGCCTCAGCACCACCACCTCCAGTCACCAGGGGGAAAATGCCAAGTTCATTACGAATGCCATATTTATGGCAAAAAAAAAATGAAAATGTTGGCATTCGAAAAGAGAAATATGCCACTTTTTTGGCATTTTCAGAAAAAATGGCATTTTTCTGGGAAAATGGCATTTTTTCATCGCCCGGTGGTGGTGGTGCTGGGAGGTAGTACAGGCGGTGGGAAAGGCATCCATATTTTTTTAAATTTTTTTTACGGAGTTTTACTATTTTTTATTAATTTTTTTAAATATAAAATTATTTTTAAAAAAAAAAGATTTTGAATTTTTTATTTTATAAAAATTTTATAAATTTTTTAATTATATTTCTACGAATTTTTGAATTTTTTTCGAATTTATTATGAAATAAACATTTAATTATGGCTTTTGACTATTTTTAATTCATATTTAATGAAAGGGTAAGAATGGAATGCAAAAATAGGTATGTTTCCAATAGGACTCATATGGTCCTATTTTAGAATAAAAACATAACAAGTCCTATTTTAGATTTTTGTCATACTTTTAGTCCTATTTGAACTAATTTCTATATTTAGATTAGTGGTGGATATATTATTTTGGTTTTACTGAACACAAATCGAATTTAATTGAATTGAGAACCGAATTATGTGTAATTTGATTTGAGGTTATTAATATCTCTTTCAAATTATACAAAGTCTAATCGAATCAAACTGAGAAAATCCGAATATAATTGAATTGAACTAAAATAAATCGATTAAATGTTGATATTTTTTGACAGGATGTTGATATATTATAAAAAATTAATAAAACCAAATTAAACAGAACAAACTAAAGTTAATCGTATGATTTTCGTATAGTAATTACTTTTTTAATATATATGAGGCCAAAGTGAAAACAGATAAAATCGAACTCGATTTCATACGTCAAATTCATAGGGTAAACAATTCTTATGTACACAAAATTTATACCCATTCTGCTTCGGCACATATTTGTACGCGATTTTCTATCCTTACATAAAATTATTGTATTAGTTGTTTGTATATATGTGGTTTGATCCTCCTCTTGCATTGTTTTTTTGTTGTTGCATCAATAAAATCTGGTAAGTGACTCCCGGCTTTTGCTCTACTGATTTTGGTAGTTTGACTTCCGGGATAAAAAAAAATTGTTTGTATATATGCACGGACAAATATAATACGTTCCTCTATAATTGTCCCATTTTTTCATTTTTGTATGTAACAGCAGTTTTATGGCCCGTGGTTACATTTTGGTGGTTTGCTTTTGGTGGTTTGCCTTCCGTATGCAACCGCAGTTTTATGGCCCGTGGGGTCCATGGCAACACGTGGCAGAAAATGGAGCATCCGTGTAGTGAAGTACTGAGGCGGTTCTAGAAATGGGGCGATGTGCATGCTTGCCACGAATTCGATCATTTCCTACTAAAATTTTCTGTAATAATAAACCACCGATCGATAGAATTATATTATACAGTCCTTCCTTCCATTCCCTTCTTCACATACCATTGCTCGGAGAGACTGCTCTGGACACAGAACAACATATGGCGACTGTAGACCGCAACACCGCCCTCGCCACGGAGGCGCCGCTGGCTCCGGTCACCATGCAGCGGAAGCTCCGCACCGACCTTGAAGATTCCATTCCCAAGCCTTGTAAGTTCTTCAATTCGATCTTCCAGTGCCCGCCGCTTTCACGTTTTTCTTTGACATGCATCTACCCTTTCTATTGACATACACCTCTTCCTCTTTTTCCTTATGATTTTTCTTCTCCTTCTTCCTTCATCATATGATCATGGAGTTGAATGGAAAGTAGGTGATCTGGTTTCATCTTTTTTACAAGCAGCTTATGATCTTATATAGATATCATTCTAAATTTTGATGATTGAAAAATACTTAATTAAATACCTTCTTATATTGGTTACTACTAGTATATTGGTTTCTAGTAAGTGTATGGCCGGGTTGGGTTTTGGGCGATGATGTGGCGTGTATGGGGTTGCTTTGCTTTTTTCAGATCTGGCAAGGGCGAGTGTGGCACCGGATACAGAGCATCCAAACGGGACGCAGGGACGGAAGCATAATAACTGGAGTGTCCTCCAACAGCATGTAGCATACTTCGACCTAGACAAGGATGGAATTATTTACCCAACCGAGACTTACTATGCCAGCCGTCAGATGGGTTTCAATGTCATTATCTCCTTCCTTATAGCACTTGTTATTCATGGGGGAATGAGTTACATCTCTCTTCCAGTAAGTGCTACTGTAATGTCTCCTCCTGGCTGCTGCACATTACTTTGTTACTAGTATATACCATCCTCCGTTCCATAAAAGTTAGCAACATTTTGACTTTGACCGTAATTATATTTATTTACGTATTAGCAAACATTAAAAAAAGTTAATATATTGGAAATTTACATTAATACAAATTTATTAATATTTTATACATAATATTTGTATTATATATATTATTAGAAAATCGTAGTCAAAACTTTTATGGAACGGAGGAAGTATAACACAACTAATCATAACTAGCAAGTGGTTGTATTCATTTGAGGATCTATTATCATATTGCACATTATATTATAATGTGCAATCGTAAAATTTGTTTGATAGCAGAGGGCCTAATGTGCGGAATTTACATACTTAGTATTGTATTGAACTACTGTTTTTTAGTGTGGGAATTGGCCCTCCCTTGGATTGGGTTAGAGCCTCCCCCCTGTCACCATAGCACCATCAACCTTCACCTCTCTAGCTAGGGAGTGCTAGACGGTGGCCCAAAAAATCTTGGTATATATACATATTCAAGAATATGCTGAACTATAAATGTCCCCTACCTTAAATATTAAGTTTTGACTCTAGCTCCACGTGCTTTGTTGGGTCGGGGTGTGGCGGGGTGTGGGGGGCTCCGAGGGTGGGAGATTCCACCTTTTGGATCAAAGTTGTGACTCTAGCTCCACTAAGAATGTGTACAATAAACTTTAATTCCAACGACACCTCCGCTACAAAGTAGTATATAGTAGATGTTATTTTTCCTTGTACATATTTGTCTAAGTAAAATTTTAAGTCAACTATAGATATACAACTATACTTCACTTTGCTAAAAGCAAGTGAAAAAATGTACCACTGTGGAATTCATATAGATCCAAACAAATAGTGAACTTGAAAATTTAAAAAATATAGTCTTTTAAAGGTAAATTCTAAAATGCCTTGAAAGATCTAAAGGAATAGATCCCCATACTACCTAGGTTCCATTCTATAATAGTTCAGCTCCAAAGAAACTCAAAGCTTTACATGTCATTTTTTGCAGGGATGGATGCCTTCGCTTTATTTCCCAATATACATAGAAAACATACATAAGAACAAACACGGGAGTGATACAGGGACCTATGATGTGGAGGGCAGGCAAGTATTCTTTCCCATTGTTAGGATGTATTTGGTTTCAAGGAACTTAGGAAGGGAAGAAGATGTGTGGGTGGTTTTGACATTTACATTTCATGTGCTTCAGGTTTCTTCCTGTGAACTTTGAGAATATCTTCAGCAAGTATGCAAGAACTGTCCCAGACAAGCTGACGTTAGGAGAGCTGTGGGAGATGACGCAGGGCAACCGCAACACGTTCGACGTCTTCGGGTGGGTTGCATCCAAATTGGAGTGGGGAATTTTGTACCTTCTCGCCAAAGACAGCGATGGAATGCTATCTAAAGAAGCGATCAGGCGATGCTTTGATGGGAGCTTGTTCGAATACTGCGCGAAGATGCAGAAGGGACGAGAAGCTAAGATGGAATAAACTGATGAATAATAAACAACCTTACCAATGTTAATAGCGCAGGATCCTCATAACCAACCTTAATAAAAGGAAGTCTTGTACCCAGATACCAGTTTATGTTTTATACGATGCAAGTTTTCTTGTGCAAGTTTTATCAGCTTTAATTTTGAGTTTTCATTCTAGGAGCTTTTGTGATGTTTCATGTTTCTATGTTGTAATCAGTCTTCAATATATGTAAGAACTTCACAACGGCATGCCCTTTAGTTTGTTAATGAAACTGATAATTTGAGGTCATTTGTCAAACATACAAGGGGAAAACCAATTATATGTTTAAGCGCGTAAAAATGAGGGGAGCATTCCTCAACATATTTATATGGTCATTGATATACTCCGTACTAAACTATTATGGTCAGGTTTGGTGACAGTTTTTTCGGCTTATCACGCGGAAGTTCGTAGTAAGCAGAAAAAGTAAAGTTAGAGTTGTTTCTTCTGAAGTTACCGTAGAAGATCATTTATCTATTTTAGTGTTATCAAAGAGGTTCTATTTTCAAAATTTAGAAAACGTAAATAAAATGAGTGAAAAGCTTGCTAACATTCTACCAGAAATAGTCTCCCGTGTAGGTTTTTGCATGTCACAAGACAACCTATGTGCTTCTTCAAGTCATATTTGTAGGGTTAATATTGATGTTGACAGATTTGTAAGTTTATCAGTTGTTTTATTATGTGCAAACAATTAAAGGACTCTGTATATTCTTATAGCTAAGATATCGATTGGAAATACTCTGGTTCCAAAAGATCTTGACACTTTGACTTCACAATTTTTAAGGAAATAAATTTGATTTTACTGTAGAGTACATTGTTTGGCACTGTTTGACACTGTTTTGTGTAGATTTATTTGTCAAATAAAGCAAATAAGGAAGTGTAAAGATCTTTTTGGTATTGCTAAAAATAGAAAGTGTAAAGATCTTTCAGAACCGGGGGGAGTAATTTTCAGTGAGGATGTTTTATATTGGATGGTAATTTTCTGATCAAATTCCTACCGATCTAGTAAATGTTTGAGGCTTAAATCAATCCAATTTTTTTAAGGATGCTTTCTAATTTATTACTCCCTCATCTCAAACTAAATGTCACAATTTCTTTTTTTGGATGCTTCAAAACAAAGTCACATTTCATTATTTGGTAAAGAAATTCATATTAATACAAAACAGTAACAAACAGTGTCAAAATTGTATGTTCTACAATAAAATTTGCCTCTCCGTAAAACAAATTCATTAATCTTTGTTAAATCAAAGTGTGAATAAATAAATGTGTGTTCTAACTTTGCTTATCATCTTCATGAGTAAATAAATGTGTCTGTGCATATAGTACTAGACTATGAACCCACGCATTGCACGGGAAAAATCAACTCACAATACTCAAATAAAAAAGAGATTGAATGAATATTGTATACTACCTCTGACTCGGGTAACGGTTCAAATTGAGTTTACGATATTTGACAGTCATAAATTTAAGTGATCCTTGTTAATAATAAAAATTACATATTCAAAAATTACATTAAAAGTATATAAAGAAAAAGGTTAAGAAAAATTTACATTAATTTTCATCTAACTTTTTATTTCATTAATTAAATATATTTTAAATACAGATTATAATTTTTCTATAATTTAGCAGAATTAGAAAATTTAATCAGTTCAGTCAGAATTTCATAATTTGAGCAGTTTTAATTAATTATGTCAATTGCAATGTTACTTAACGGGGTCTTATGAATAAGTACTACTTCACTTGACTTCCATGGATGCCACTTATGAGAGAATGAGCTTTAATGTTATGACTTGAAAAATGATTCAATGAGAAAATAGGTGGAAATAATTGGAGAAATTCAATTGTCCACCCAATTCTTTTATATTATATAATGAATTCCTTTAAATTATATAAAGATTAATTATAGCCAAGGTTTATTTTTTAGTTTACGCATTCAAACTAGAGTTCTTATGTCGATATCCATATAAGCATCATCATTGCTCTGAGAAAATAAAAATGCATATCTATTACTTGTTTGATCACTATTATATTATCTTGATCTTTGTATTTGATGCATTCTGTGATGAAAAAGAGTGCTCCAAGTCCAGGTTAGGAACTAGACCGAGCAAGGAAAAAACTTGACTTGTTGGTCATTTACAATTCCAAATCGTAACCAATTCTCAGAACTGGTCCAAACTACTTCTAATTCATCCGGAACAAGCTCAAAGCCCAGGTCCGACACAGCTATATCCAGGTCTCGACTGGTTCTAGGTACCCGGGCAGTCCGGACCTGGTCCCGTTCTATTTTTTCTTTTCGTTTTTTCTCATTTCCAAGGCAAGAAAAAAGTCACGGGTCCAGGACCAGAGCCGCCTGATTCGGTCTCCAAGTAGGTGAACCCGGACCAAGTACTTCTCGTGGGCAGATAGGATCGGTCCAAAATTCATAACCGGAAATTCCGATTTGGTCCACATAGTTCAATTTATTTTTTTAAAAATGGCTAAAAGGCATGTTAAATTCAGTAAGCCATTGCTAGTTTTTTATAAGACAAATATGTAAGAGTTAAAAAACGTTTATAGTTGTTCAGTAGTAACTAAGAGCATCATCAATGCTACAATGTGCACGATGCACATGTGGCATGAGAGATAGTCATATAAATATTATCAAATAAATTATCTCTCTCCTTATTTGAATGATTTTATATGATTTTGGCATGTTTTTCTCGACAATATCAATAAGACCATCTAAATGTTGACATTGTTGTTGACATTGCAAAGAAAACCTTAACAAAATTGTACAAAATCATTTAAATAAGGAGTACAATAATTTATTTACTAATATTTATGTGACTATCTTTCATTACACATGTGCGCACCATGCACATTGTAGCATGTATATTGAAATAGCTCTCAAGAATAATGGACTAGATTCATCTTGGGCCTTGATAGAGTATATAGACTCGGACCCCCGGGTCTCACGACTATTGGACCCGGACAGCGGCCCACGTACACTCATCTGATAGCATTTTCATTATTGTACATTACTCTCTCCGTCCCTAATAACTTTGCCAAGTTTGACCAGCACGAGGATTAATAAAGTAAAAACTGTGTGGTTGAGGTTTGTGCTAAGGAGAGAGAATTAACTGAAACCACAAATGCTTTACTTAAAGGGGAAAGTGGCAAAGTTAATGGGACATCCAAAAAAGGAAAGTTGGCAAAGTTATAAGGGACGGAGGGAGTATTATTATTCAGGTGTTCTAGATTAGCCTTTTATATTATCAGTCCATTTATGTAACTGGGTTTGTTAGGCCCATATTAGAGGCTCAAACCCGGATTTCTTCTATATATACTCCCTTAGGGAGTTCTTGTAAACCTAATTTCATAATTCTAATTCACATTACTACTCATTCATCTTCTTCCTCACATTATCTCAAATCTCTCCATTTTATTATATAGTTTGGATTCCTATAATTCATCAATGGTGCTTTCATTGAGAGATTAGAGCAAAATCAAGTTAGATTCCTCCCAAAATCTCCAAAAACTCATCCAAATCACAAAAAATCAATCAAAAAAGTGTTCTGAAAAAAAAAGCAAAGAATGAAAAAAAACTGGAGTTTGGCCGCAGAAGCTCGCCGCCCGTTGCCGGAGACCCATTCCCGTTGCAACCACCCGCCATGGCCGGAGAAGCTCGCCGCCCGATCCCTGGACTGAGCTAGAGCCGCCGGTTCCGTCTTCTGCAGCTCCTCACTGTACCAAGTACGATCTCCTCTGTCACAGTCTTTCCGGCGTCGCGCCTGGTCGCCCCACCACCGAACTGGCCTCCGTCGCTGCTCAAAACGGTCGGAACCTAGGCCACGGTTACCGTCTCCAGTCATTTCACTCGGTTGCTCGAGCTTGACCTCGAACATCCGCCATTAATGGCAGCTAAAAGCTCCTGAAGTAACAGATCTGAAATCCCCTGCTGACCCAACTCAAAGGGTGTATCAAACGTCGCCGGTGCTGAGGAAGATTCACCAACGCTACAGGAGCTCTAGCAATCCGCTCCTAGCCGTTTTTCGCTCTGCCACCTGGTCAACCTGAGGAAGGCATCAGTCTCTGCCTGAGGAAGTTTCGTCGCCGAGTTCTGCCTTCACTGCTCCTACTTGCCTGCGTGGGACTCTTTAGGAGCATACGAAGGTAACAAAGCTGAAAGGGGCTGCCCACTTTGCAAAGATGGCAGCTGGAACTCTTTGGGAGGATAGGGTGGCTCCAATATTGGTGGGCCGTGGAATAAGAAATCAAAATCCAATCTCGGCCCATTATCTCAAACAGTCCAAATAAAAAAGCTAAGTGCCCAATACTCCTATTTATACACTTAAGATAATTATTAAATGATAGTAATATAATTATTACTATTATTAATTATATTATTTCCACCACCATTATGGCGGGTTAAAAACCCCCGAGGTGGTGAAGACCATTATGAGGGATTAAAATTTCTCGAGGTCGCTAATGATGCATCATTATTGGCATTATTATTTATCATCGTCATTAGAGCGGGTCAAAAAACCCCAAAGTGGTGGACCCGAGCTCTAGTCTACCGACCATCTTTATTTGATGATTTGAATTATATTTGGGTCCCTCGACCTGCCCTAGCCACCTTTATTTGGTGACTCGGGCATCTAAAAATGAGAGCCGCTACCGGCCGCACATGGCATTATGCCCGAGAGCGGTAAACGGTACACCTCGTTCCCCGAGACGCTAATCGCGTCGCCCAAAAGCCGTTGCCATGAACAACGCACCTATTGTATTCCACTTATTTTTTGGAAATGTAAATAGAAGATACCACGTGTCGTATCAGCAGCCTTCGAGCGAAAGGCTCAGGTCTGCTCCACTTTGTATTTTGTATCAACGAAAGGCTCAGGCCCAGCTGAGAGAGCACGTCGTATCGGCCCCTTAGAGCGAAACGCTCAGGCAGGGCCGACGATGTCCCCAGGACGACGGGCCCATAAACGGCCCACGTCTTGAAATGGGAAGTTCACCGCGTCGTCCACGTGCCCGATCGTAGGACGACAGGTCTGAAATCATGGCCGAGGTGACAAAATCCCCAAACTCAGGGTCGGGCAACGGCAGCCGTTGGAAACCAACCAAAAGTCTAGCCCGCGTCATAAATAGGTGACGGGACCCCCCTGAGATCACGGACGTTATAAATGAAGTCCGAACCGGCCGAAGGACTAGCGACCCCTTCGGCCGAAGCCTGAAAGAAGGACACTCCTTGAAATGGGGAACGAAATCAAAAAAAAAAGGAAAAGAAAAGGAAAAAGAAAAAATAAAAGAGGGAAGCCGAGGACCGCGCGCACTCGCCGGCCTCGAGCAACAAAAAATGAAATCCCCAAAACAATACTAAGTACATATCAGGCAAATACTACACATTATGGACGAAGCAAGACCATACATGCGGATTAGATGAGCGCCTAGCGCCGTCCCTCATCTTAGACGAGCGCCCAGCGCCGTCCCTCATCTTAGATGAGCTGAGCGCCCAGCGCCGTCCCTCATCTTAGATGAGCTGAGCGCCCAACGCCGTCCTTCATTTTTAGACGAGCGCCCAGCGCCGTCCCTCATCTTAGACGAGCGCTTAGCGCCGTCCCTCATTTTCAGACGAGCGCCCAGCGCCGTCCATCATCTTAGACGAGCGCCCAGCGCCGTCCCTCATTTTCAGATGAGCGCCCAGCGTCGTCCCTCATCTCAGACGAGCACCCAGCGCCGTCCATCATCTCAGACGAGCGCCCAGCGCCGTCCATCATCTCAGACGAGCGCCTAGCGCCGTCACTCATTTTCAGACGAGCGCCCAACGCCGTCCATCATTTCAGACGAGCGCCCAACGCCATCCTTCATCTTCAGACGAGCGCCGAGCGCCGTCCTTCATCCTTAGTCGAGCGCCCAGCGTCGTCCCTCATCTCAGACGAGCGCCCAGCGCCGCCCCTTAGACGAGCGCCCAGCGCCGTCCCTCATCTTCAGACGAGCGCCCAGCGTCGTCCCTCATCTTCAGACGAGCGCCCAGCGTCGTCCCTCATCTTCGGACCAGCTCCACCGTCCTTCATGTTCAGTCCAGCGTCAACGCCTTGCCCTTCCTCATATCACGACCGGCCCCTCGGCCTCGGCGTGATCATCTATCTCAAGACCGGCTTCCTCAGCGCCGCGAGTCTTGAGCTAGCGATCGGGCTCACCACCCCTTCCTGGATGGTGACCATCGCCTTTATATGAGGATCGGCTTCATCAGCGCCTCGTCATCACATTATAGGACCGACTCCTCATCGCCGTTGTCCTCACATCACGACCGGCCCCTTGGCCTCGGCGTGATCATCTATCTCAAGACCGACTTTCTCAGCGCCGCGAGTCTTGAGCTAGCGATCGGGCTCGCCATTCCTTCTCGAATGGTGACCATCGCCTTTATATGACGATCGGCTTCATCAGCGCCTCGTCATCATATTATAGGACCGGCTCCTCATCGCCGTTGTCCTCACATCACGACCGGCCCATAGGCCTCGGCGTGATTATCTATCTCAAGACTGGCTTTCTCAGCGCCGAGAGTCTTGAGCCAGCGGTCGGGCTCGCCATCCCTTCCCGGATGGTGACCATCGCCTCTATATGACGATTGGCTTCACCATCGCCTCGTCATCATTATTTGGACCGACTCCTCATCGTCGTCGTCCTCATATCACGACCGACCCCCTCGGTCTCGACGTGATTATTTATCTCGAGACCGGTCTTAGTCATTCCTTTACCGGATGGCGACCGTTGCATGGATCTTCGGACCGGCCCCTCAGTGCCTTCGTCCTCATATCACGACCGGCCCCCTCGGCCTCGACGTGGTTATTTATCTCGAGACCGGTCTTAGTCATTCCTTCACCGGATGGTGACCGTTGCATGGATTTTTGGACCGGCCCCTCATCGCCGTCGTCCTCACATCATGCCCGGCCCCTCGGCCTCGGCGTGATTATCTATCTCAAAACCGGCTTCCTCAGCGCCGAGAGTCTTGAGCTGGCGATCGGGCTCACCATCTCTTCCTGGATGGTGACCGTCGCCTTTATATGATGATTGGCCCATCATGGCCTCGTCATCATTTATTGGAACGACTCATCATCGCCGTCATGCTCACATCGCGGCAGACCCCTCGGTCTCAACGCGATCTTGAGCTAGCGATTGGGCTCACCATCCCTTCCTGGATGGTGACCATCGCCTCTATATGACGGCCGGCTCATCATTGCCCCGTCATCATATTTCGGATTGGCTCTTTTCGTCGCCATCCGCGCATCACGATCGGCCCCTCGGCCTCAGCGTGACTATCGATCTCAAGACCGGCTTCCTCAGCGCCGAGAGTCTTGAGCTAGCGATCAGGCTCGACATCCCTTCCTGGATGGTGACCATCGCCCTTATATGAGGATCGGCTTCATTCTTGCCTCGTCATCATATTATCGGATCGGCTCATCATCTCTGTCCGCACATCACGATCAGCCCCTCGGCCTCGGCGTGATTATCTATCCCCAAGACCGGTCTCAGTCATTCCTTCATCAGATGGCGACTGCTGCTTGGACTTTTGGATCAGCCTCATAGTGCTGACGACCTCGCATCACGATCGGCCCCTCGGCCACGGCGTCACACCTTATCCCAACACCGGCTTCATCAGCGTTGAGTGTGTTGGGCTAGCGATCAGGCTCGCCATCCCCTCCTGGATGGTGACTATCGCCTCTATATGATGATCGGCTCCATCATCGCCTTGTCATCATATTTCGGACTGGCTCATCATTGTTGTCCGCACACCACGATCAGCCTCTCGGCCTCGACGTGATTATTTATCTCAAGACCGGCTCCCAGCGCCGAAGTCTTGTTATAGCGATTGGGCTCGCCATCCCTTCCCGGACGGCGACCGTCGCCCCTATATGACGCATGGCTTATCATCGCCTCGTCCTCATATTTGGACCATCTCACCAGCGCTATCGTCCCCATATTCGGACCGGTTCGTCAGCGTTGTCGTCCTCATATTCGGACCGACTCATCAGCGTCGTCGTCCTCATATTCAGACGGGCGTCCACCGCCTCATCCTCCTATTCAGATATAGCGAACATCTTGCGGTCTCCGGCTGAAAGGCTAAAGGAGCCCAGAGTTCGGCCATATATCGCTCTGTCATCTTTATTTGATGACGAAGAGCTCATCTACAGGCCCATCGGCCATATATCGCTCTGTTATCTTTATTTGATGACGAAGAGCTAATCTACAGGCCCATCGGCCATATATCGCTCGGTCATCTTTATTTGATGACGAAGGGCTAATCTACAGGCCCATCGGCCATATATCGCTCTGTCATCTTTATTTGATGACGAAGGGCTCATCTACAGGTCCATCGGCCACGTATCGTTCTGTCATCTTTATTTGATGATGAGGAACTCATTTGTAGGCCTCTGAGCCATATCTTGCCCCGTCATCTTTATTTGATGACGTGGAGTTCTCCTACAGGCCTCTCGGCCATACATCGCCCTGTCATCTTTATTTGACGACGTGGAGCTCTTATGCAGGCCCCTCGGCCACACATCGCCCCGTCGTCTTTATTTGACGACGTGGAGCTCTTATGCAGGCCCCTCGGCCGCACCATTGCCCCGTCGTCTTTATTTGACGACGTGGAGCTCTTATGCAGGCCCCTCGGCCGCACCATCACCCCGTCGTCTTTATTTGACGATGTGGAGCTCTTATGCAGGCCCCTCGGCCGCACCATCGCCTCGTCGTCTTTATTTGACGACGTGGAGCTCTTATGCAGGCCCCTCGGCCGCACCATCGCCCCGTCGTCTTTATTTGACGACGTCGAGCTCTTATGCAGGCCCCTCGGCCGCACCATCGCCCCGTCGTCTTTATTTGACGACGTGGAGCTCTTATGCAGGCCCCTCGGCCGCACCATCGCCCCGTCGTCTTTATTTGACGACGTGGAGCTCTTGTGCAGGCCCCCTCGGCCGTACCATCGCCCCGTAGTCTTTATTTGACGACGTGGAGCTCTTATGCAGGCCCCTCGGCCGCACCATCGCCCCGTCGTCTTTATTTGACGACGTGGAGCTCTTATGCAGGCCCCTCGGCCGCACCATCACCCCGTCGTCTTTATTTGACGACGTGGAGCTCTTATGCAGGCCCCTCGGCCGCACCATCGCCCCGTCGTCTTTATTTGACGACATGTAGCTCTTATGCAGGCCCCTCGGCCACACCATCGCCCCGTCGTCTTTATTTGACGACGTGGAGCTCTTATGCAGGCCCCTCGGCCGCACACATCGCCCAATCGTCTTTATTTGACGACGTTGAGCTCTATGCAGGTCCCTCGGCCATACATCGCCTCGTCGTCCTTATTCGACAATGTGGAGCTCTCGTACAGGCCTCTCGGCCCATCGGCCTTACGTTCTGGTCATCTTTATATGATGAACCAGACATCATATTATGGACGGTCGCTCGACCCATCCCTTAGTCATCTTTATTTGATGACTAGGACTACTGATCATGATGAGCTACCCACATCTAGAGATCGGCCTCGACCATCCAGCAGACGGGCACCGCTGCAGCTCCATCTCCAGGCTGAAGGGCTCGCACCTTTTGTTTCATTTTGGGGGCATCCGGTGTACTCTTTTTCCCTCATTAGGATTTTTTCCCACAGGGTTTTTCCTAATGAGGTTTTTAACGAGGCATCTCCCCATCGTGGATCAAAAGGTGTCAAGCCTCGGCCCCTGTTGAAGACATCATCCGACACGCATTACTCTACTCCTCTTCACCTCATTACACTCGCCTCAAGGAGTGGGGGACTGGAAGAGCGGGGGACTTAGCGACTCTGTTAACCAAAGAAGCAGAAATTCAAATTTTTGTTCACGAAATTTACTCACCAGACGACGACAGATCAGCACACAGTTCTACTCTCTTTCGCCTCGAATACTCTCGACTCAGAGAGTGGGGGACTCCAGATAGAGTATATAGACTCGGACCCCCGGGTCTCACGACTATTGGACTCGGACAGCGGCCCACGTACACTCAGCTGATAGCATTTTCATTATTGTACATTATTATTATTCAGGTGTTCTAGATTAGCCTTTTATATTATCAGTACATTTATGTAACTGGGTTTGTTAGGCCCATATTAGAGGCTCAGACCCGGATTTCTTCTATATATACTCCCTTAGGGAGTTCTTGTAAACCTAATTTCATAATTCTAATTCACATTACTACTCATTCATCTTCTTCCTCACATTATCTCAAATCTCTCCATTTTATTATATAGTTTGGATTCCTATAATCCATCAGGCCTATTACTATTGGACTGCTCCAGCAAATATAGAATAGCCCTTTGTTATTTCATATTTTCATGGTTCATACTCCGTATATTAACTTTACCATAATTAGAAAGAGAGATCACAATTGTACATTTGTACTTTCCCAATTTAGTTTTGGCATTACGTATTGTTCATGCTTTTGCTCTTCAGACTTCCTCTCTCAAATCTGAGAATTCACAACAGCTCATGGATTTGAAAAAATAAAAGGGAAAACTATCAAATAAATCCCTGTACTATACCGAAAAAGTCGATTAGGCCCTCGTACTTTACAAACACTCAATTAAAAAACGTTCAATTAAACCCTTTTGGTGGGTAAGTAACCGATTTCCCGGTTAAACGACGACGATGACTACGATGTTCTCAAACCCCAACAACGACGGCTTCCGGGAAACATGTTACATTTAACCGGGAAATCAGTTACTTACTGACCGAATGAGTTTAATTGAACGTTTTTTAATAGTTCGAAGACTTAATTGAGTGTTTGTAAAGTACGAGAGCCTAATCGACTTTTTCGCTATAGTACGATGGCTTATTTGATAGTTTTCCCAAAATAAAAACACCACAAACCCAAGATTATTAATTTTTTCTTTTAATGGGTATAACACTATAACGGCATCATGTACGATTTCCAATAATCATATTTTTTCCAATATTGATACTTTTGTTAGGATCAATATTTGACTGATACGTCAGAGAGACGCAATAGTGTGTGAATACAAATCTAGCTTAGATCACGATACAAAATTTCTCATATGGAAATGCCTGTGGTATGGCTAATCCACTAAATTCAAAACATCAATGGCTTCGTGTGCCCAAAACTTCCCAACCGAAAATCAGGACCAGACATGCCCTCCATCAGACTTCTTCTGTTTCTTCTTCTTCTTTCTCTCTTCCTTGATTTCTGCCCTTGCCTCGATTCGCTTTGTGTTGCGAGAACGTATTTCTAATAATTTTGTTTTTGCATCTCTGAAAGGTGCGTCTGACTTTAATGCCATCATTTGCTGAGATAGAGTGAAAGTATATCAGGATAAACATCAAGAGAATCAAAGTTTGAGGCAAATTTTGGGTTCCAGCCGATTCCTAATAATATGTCAATGTAGCCAGGAAATCTAACATTCAACTGCTAAAAAACATGAACAAATTTCAATCCAGGCCAAAATCGAGCCTCAGCAGCAGCATGTCACATTCGTGCCTCAGTGCCTGGTGGTTAAATTTAAACACTCATACATTACTCTTACACAAGAGTTAACCGAATGAATATTTAAATTTCGTGGACTTGAAACCAATGCAACATGCTAACAAGGGTTGGCTATATTAGTGGGAATTTTTGAATAATTGGCTCGGATCGAAAATTGTGGGTAAAAATTTCATTTCTGAAATAAAACAGGCTAGACAAAAAAAAAATAGTGTGAGTTACCTTGAGATGATCCATCGCAGCCAGGTTAAAGCCAAGTGTATCTTTGCATTCCTGTACCAATTCAGACCTTAACTTTATAAATGTTTTCACTTCAGTAACAGTTGAAATAAAATTGAAAGATCAATGAAGTTATACCTGAACTCTTGTAGGGATTACATCTTGGAGAAGAGCGAGTAGAGGTCTAGCAGATACAGTTGCAACAAGCTGGTTATGGTGCAGTTGTAGCAACACTGTGGTCATCCTACAGACAAGCTCCACCTGCCAAAACATAGTCAAAAAGCAGAATGTATTACCAAATGACGGTGCAAGGAAAAAATTTATTATACTCCTTTTGCCTCTATATCTTTAGTCAAAAACATTATTATACTGGGGTCTCTTTGGAACAGAAAAATTGATGGGGAAACATTGTTTGGAGGAAATATAAAAATTTGGCTCCAACTCAATAAATCTACTTTAGATATTTGTTCAAACTGATTTTTTTATTATTATATTATTAAGATAGGAAATATAAATATATGTAAAATTTCAAAGAGTTTTAAAATTTTAACCAAATGTGGTTTTCCTTCATTCTTTCCAAGGTAAAACCAAACCAAAAAAAAAAACATACTTTTTTCCTTCAACTTAGCTACAATTTTCCAGGATCTAAACATAGCCTTAAGCATTTATAACTGAATGGAAAATGCGAGGTAAGGAGCTTCTGAAACAATACGAAACTAGCACAAAGAGTTGTCACAATGCATATAGAAGATTTTGTATGACCCTTATCCCAGAAATCATAGATATACCTTCTCAGGTATATATGCCCAATCCTTCAAGTAAGCCAAAAGCTTCAGGGCATCACAGAATGGTAGTGCCTGTAAATTGCAACAATTAAGCACACGTTGAGAGGGGTGTATAATTGGTTCGTTATATTCTAATACAATAGTTTATGCATACACCTCTTCCACTAATTACGGTTTACACATTAACTTCATCAAGTGAGATTACTAATGACAACGAATAGACAACTATAGAAGTTCCACTTAACATTTTTCAGCAGGAAAGATAAAAAGCAAATCACAATTTAAAAAATCATTGAAAAGGCAATTACCTCTTTCCATCATTTGCAATGGAGCCAAAGATTCATTATTTTTTGGCTTGAGATTATGATGGAATAA
This sequence comes from Cuscuta europaea, assembly GCA_945859875.1. NCBI lineage: Eukaryota > Viridiplantae > Streptophyta > Magnoliopsida > Solanales > Convolvulaceae > Cuscuta > Cuscuta europaea. The sequence continues at coordinate 5,088,872 of CAMAPE010000008.1, read as the reverse complement.
AGCAAAATGGCTCACTAAACTGTCTGCGCTTCTTTGTTATGAAGCAACAGTCAGTCCATGCAATTTTGGACGGGATTTTCACTATGGGTCATTCGGAAACAGTCTCTTTGTGCTTTAGTACAGGGGTAAGACTGCGTACATCTGACCCCCTTACCCCACCGTAGGTGGGAGCCTTTGCGGCACTGGGGTAAATGAAAATGAAATGAAAATGATTGAAAAGGCAATTACCTGTAATTAGCAAATTGAACTTCATACTACAAACAAAAACCACGCCACTCACCAGTAATGTTTGCTCCAAGTCATTTGTGTGGACATTTGAAACTGCACGAAGAACGAAAGAAGAGGGAGATAGCCCAAGCATAAGGATATTTGGCCGAAAAGCAACAACTTTGCCTTTTAATTTCTCCTCCTATATATTGATAAATGAAATTTGTCAAGTCAAGTCAATTAAGAAAAGAGAACTAAAGAAACAAAACAATAGGGCAACCTGGTTGTAAATGGACCAAGTCATTCAGCAACTATTTAGGGCATTGGTTTGTCAATAATGCTATATATACAAGTTCGTTAACCAGTTGGGTAGTAAGTTCCAGCTTGTTTTGTTTAATAGTGTATATGCAATTAATAAAATCTTAATAACTAATATAACTAAGTGATCCTGAAATCAATGAGCTAACGTAACATTTTCTAAGTTGTAATAAAATGTAATGAAATCAATTAGTAGCAAGAGAAAATACCTGCCTTAAGAAAACGAATTGTAGTAAATGTTTTAACTACCAATTGATTCCATTGCACTCCATTACGACGTACCACACATTGCATAGATGCAACATTTTCTATGTGGAAGTGTGTTTTTTAGTGTTGTTTGCTAAAGCTTTCACCTCAAAGTTGAGTTAGGTTGTATAGTCGTGCTCTATGTAGTTCTTAATGAGCCCAATTCAAAATTTGTCTTGTTTAGTGTTATAAACAAATTTCTCGGTAGCCAAGCTTGAGCTATTCACAAAGCACCAATTTTGACAACAAACTATATACCAGAGTTCAAGCTGAGTTGCAGAAGTCTGTATCAAGCACAATCTTGCATAAAGATTTCATACAAACTGTTATGGGTGTGCCCATATCACAAACCAAACTTGAAGTCATTACTAATTGATTCTATTTGTTTCCATCCTAACCGCTAGTACCGATTTCAAGATTGAGATGATGTGATGCCATTTAAAAGTTGTGTACCCATTTGAAATTTACCGAAGGGGAAAAGGGTGAAATGGATCTTTCATATTATATATGATGCCAAATCGTTAGTGTATGTATGTACGTGCGTAGGTACGCATGTATAAATCATGAGAAACTCTGATAATGAAGGACACCACTGACCTCATGTTCAGCAATGCGCTTAGCTTCATGTTCTGCAATGTCTAAGGCTTCAATAATGGAGTCAGTTGCATTAAGAGTTTCTTGAGTCCTCTTTCCTGCTAATGCCACAGCTCCTTCCTCTGGAAGCTCATCCTCCTTCGCTGCATATCTATTCTCTAAGGTGTTGTCAATGTCAGATTCAAAAATCTCCTCTAGCCGTTTCTCTTTCTCTTCCTGCAGTTTTTTAAACACCAAATTTCATTTATTTTAGGAAATTTAACAGGTGAAAGAGAAAATAATAACTTGCACAAAACACATGCTTGTTCCACATCAGTGAGAAATGGGAGATTTCCCTTCCAGCACATGGCATATAAGTGTTGACTGTTTGATTGTAAACTTTTAAGTTTATGATATCATTTGTTGACTGAGTTTGAAGCTATTATACAAGTGAAATGTCACCTCTAAAAGGTTGGGTGGATAAAGGCCCAATTTAACATGATACCAAAGCCTAAACAGATGGTGGTTTGTGAAGCTCCTGCCAACTTCATAGTTGGTTAAGACCCATTTGTCAACCCCTTCAGTTGTCTAATCAAGTTTGCGCTGAGAGGGTGTGTGCAGTTTCTCGCATTGGTTGTTTACTACTTTACTGGGCTCGAGTCTGGTATATAAATGAGCCAAACCTTACTTCTTAAAAATCATTTTGGGGTGAGTAAGGTCTAACTTAACAATATGCAGGGTAGAAAGAAAATATGCAAACTACCTCAATGAAAAAAGGTTCTTCAGTACGATCCCAACGGCGTATTGAACGGTCATGTGATCCCGTTACAAAAAAATCTCCACGGTTGCTAACAGCAAGACACCATATTTCAGCATGATGCCCCTCAAGTGTTAAAAGCAACTCAAATTTGTCAGCATCCCAATATTTCACAAGACGGTCTTTACCCACACTAAACATGTAATGGGTATTGCGCACAAACTTAACAGCCATGACACTATCAGCGTGAGCAAAAATGGACTTGTGACAGTCACCAAAATCCAAACCCCAAATCTTCAAATTTTTGTCAGCAGAGCCACTAACAAGCAGATCTCCATCTGATGAAACATCCATACATAGAACAGGCAGTTTGTGGCCATACAATGACAGAAAAAATTTGAGAGAATCCATGAAAAACACCTGAAAATGTTTCAACCCACCACACATATGGTAATAGTCGAAGTGTCGAAATGTTAAGAGTGACAAATATAATGTTCATTTGGTTCAACAATTGAAATTTAGAATAAAAATAAGAAAAGATTTTCCAAATTTGAACCGTAGGAAAAAGATCCAATTTGAATAACGTGTTGTATAATTGTGTTTCTTTTATAAAAAATAAAAACTGAAACTGAAGCACACCTTGATTGTGCTATCCAAAAGTGCAGCTGCAATGTATTTACCATCAGGGCTGACAACAACAGCAATGACATCATCATCCATTTTCTTACTCCTCACATGAGATGCAGTTATATGCTTGATCTCCTGTTCTTTAAGGGGGAAAACTCATTACATACTATGTTTATTACACATTCTTTTTTTGGATTGTGTGTCTATCTATAATCAATACAACAAAAGACAGAAGATTTACACACCTGACCAGACTTTTTGTTTAACTGTAACTCCCAGAACTTAATGTCATGATCAGCACTCCCAGTAATGAAACCAGTTCCATCCGGGGTTGCAGCAATTGATTGAACCGAGCCACCATGAGCTTCCACCACATCAACACAAGTACCACTACTCACATCAAGGATCTCTAAAGTTCCTCCTTTTGTTCCAATAACTGCATATTTGTTTCCAGGAATAAACATGCCACACAACCCATATCCAGATTCTATTGTCCGGAGGCAAGATCCAGTGCTAGGGTTCCATATCTTAATCAGACTATGACTTGTTGACATTAAGAGTGTGTTGTCTGAACTCAGAGTAACACTTCTCACATCAGAACGATGCCCTTGGAGCTCAATACTACTGCTTTTGTTGGCCGTCCCACTTTCATCAATTGCATAGAATTCTAGTGAATTATTATTCAAAGACAATGCCAAAGTGGCCAGTGTGCCCTTAGATGCAACCGGTCTAAAAGCAATTGAGCATATTTTCTTTCCAGCCCGCAAAGTAAGTAAAAGCTTGAAAACATCAAAGGCGGTAATAATAACAAGGTTCTTGCCTTCTGGATGGATTCCAACATTATTTGAGTCTCCATTTTCTTTCAATGTTTTCTTCTCCTTCCTACTAATTCTTCTTTTCGCTTTACGTTTGGATTCAGATTCATCCAGCACACGAAATATCTCTACTGTCTTCCCAGCATGTTGACAAGCCAGTATGTTTCCAGTTCGGTTGAACCTCACAGTAGCAACCCTATCCTTGCTCTGTCTTTGAATTTCACCAAATGGCCTTAGGAATTCCCATTTGCTTTGAGTGGTAACAGCACTGTCTACTCCTTCATTTGTGTTAAATACGGGTTTATCAGCAGACAAATCATGCCTAATTGTGTAAAACCGAAGTTCTGGATCGCCAGATCCAGTAATCAGATATTTTTCTTCAGGATCAGCATCTATGGACCAAATTTCAGTATGATGCCCACTAATGATCTGCATGCAGTGCTGAGTATCAAGGTCCCATACTCTCAAGAACTTGTCCTTGGAAGAGCTTACCAACTTTTTCCCAGAGTCTAAGAAAAGAACATCTGTAACCTGCACCACAAGAGGGGATTTGAATAAAGTCAATCATCAAAACTTTAAAAGTTGCATTTGGTGCAAAAAGAAAACCAAATACTATAACGGTTAACAAGTTTCGTTTTGGAAGAAACCGATTACGGAGTCCCTAAATGAAGAAAAACTAGACAATATTACCCCTCATTAAACGGAGTAATTGAATGAAGAAATAGAAAAGGGTGAGAAAACAACATACAATGTCAAATAATACCTCGATCCCATATTAGAATTTGTTTTACGATTTACTATGTTAGACTGAAGATAGAGTTAGTTCTCCCCTAATAACACATAAATTAGTGTTAGACAGCAACTTAGACTGTTTATAATTACCATTGAGATGTTCTGAAACTATTCTAAAATTTCTATTGAATCACAAAAACTGAATTAGAATATGACAAAAGTTCAATCCATAAATTTTGAGATAAAAGGAAGTTAAATTGACTGCATAAATGATAACTATGAGGTTTTCTGAAGTAGAGAGGGTACATTCTTTCCTCCAAATGGGGCACATTCTGAACCAGAGAATAAAATTATTCACCTAAATTAAAAGTTGGAGGTATGAACCTGGTCACGGTGTCCACGAAGTCGAAACAAACCAGCCTCACCAACTACATCCCATAAAATTACATCATTATCTTTGCTCCCTGATGCAATAAAAGATCCAATTTTGTTGTAGCGAAGGGCAGTGACAGCCCCTTTATGTCCATTTAAGGTAGTTTCACATAGTCCTTTTTCAGAATCCCATATTCTTATGCTCCCATCAGCATAACCACTTGCAATCTGCAACAATCACCATTTATCACCACAATATCATGACCAAAGCTCCAAACTTAGGGATCTTTATATCTAGTAAAGAGCATCAGGATGGAAAAGTCTGCATATAGCTCCTCAAAAATGTTCATAGAGTTGCTAGAAATGAAAAGCTAACCAAAAGAAGAAAACTACTTCTACATTTAGTCAAAGCAGAAGAAAGGCTTACCTACAAATGTCCAGTCTTTCATAGTACTCCGTCCCATAGAAAGGTTCCCACTTTCCTTTTATTCACGTCCCATATAAAGGTTCTCATTTCAATTTTAGGAAACAATTAACAATCTTAAATGACAAATTAATCATTAAATATTAAAAATAATACATTTATAACATTACAGTTATCTACACTAACCCCATTATATTATATACCTATTGGTCCTATTAAAATTATTTTTCAAAATATACTCGAACTACCTCACTTAATTATTTTCTAAATAATCGTGTCGCTTTGCCATGAGAACCTTTCAACAGGACAGAGGTAGCTCAAAGAATAATCAAACAGTACAGAATATAAAAATAAAAAACCCCAAGCATATGCATACGACACGAGAACACGCATTGTATTTGTAGTTATTCTATTTGACAGTTTTGTTTGCACAAAATAGAACTCTATTTACTAAATGCAACTACAACAGGACACCAAAAAACAGTGTCTATATTATAATCTAAGCAGAATTCAGCAGGAAGACAGAAAGGTGAAACTGAAAAGGCGAAAATCAAGCGGCATAAAATGACTAACGAAAGTTGAAGGTGAGGCAGCAATGGAGGTGACAGCTAGGGAGAGCCCTTTGGATGATGAAGAAGCTGAAGGAGCTAAGGATTTGGTGCAGATGCCTTGCCGTACGTGCCAAATGCCAACCTTCTCTAGTCCTGCTGCTAGCAGGTGTTTGCCCGAACTTTCATAGGTTATGTTTGAGTCTATGGATGTTATCACTCCAAAAGCAGCTGCTGGTTCGTACCGAAGGTATGACTTCACCATTGCTCACAGCAGCCTGAAAAACAAAATAAGTAATCCTTAGCTCAGAATATTAATAAATAAATAATCTTTACATATATATAAGCTGGACCGTGCTTGCAGTTAATTTGCAGAATTTTGGCTCTCCTTCGGCCTATTGGTTGGTCATTGAGTTACAGATTATTACAACTCATTCACTTAGAAAATTATTCATCGTTTTTATGAAAGAGCAGATAAAGAACGAACCTCAACAACACTCTCTAAGCTTGTTCTATTCACTGCTGATAAGATAAAATAAGATATGTAGGAACAAACAAAAGAAGATGAGATAAACTAAGAAGACAGTTAGTAATAATTGACTAACCTCAGGGCATTAGACGAACGGCCGGCGTGGTGTAGACTGCGGCCGGCGTGGTGTAGACTGCGGCCGACCTAAGGGGAAGAACCGAAGAAGAGATGGAAGCAGAGAAGCAATATAGAGTACAACCGTCTGGCGGCTGAGAGATTAACAGTAGAGAGAGTCACGGGTCGAACACTTTGGGCCAATTACTTTGAATCATTTAATTTGGCAGATTTTGTACCATGTTGTTTTTGGATCGCTTTGTCCAATGAGCCAGTCACGGGTCAATTCAGATTCGACGGGTCAACCCGATCAACGCCATAAAACCCGATCAATATAGAAAATAAAACTACTATTCTAAAATATACAGTTTTTAAGAAAATTTAAAATGTATTTTAAATTAGCTGAACGTTAAATAGGAATACGATTCTTTTTAAAAATAAATTACTCCGTAATAGATGGTTATAGCGGAACAATATGTCTTTGGCACAAGATTTAAGAATAAATTAATAGGGGTAAGATAAAAGGTTTAGCGTGTTGTGTTTAAATGAAAAAGTATGAAAGAGAAAAAAAAATGGAAAAAGAATGATGATATATAGATATATTTATTGAAAAGACTTTCTAAAACTTGAAAGGGGGACATCTATTGGAGAACATCCCAAAATGGAAATGGAGACATGTATTGAAGAACAGATGGAGTGTTACTATTATGTAAATCCTTTCACTAATATTAATAGCAATAGTACATATTTTATCGTTGATGTTATATTTTTATCATGATTATTAATTACAAAGTACTCCCTTCATCCCTAATTGTTCTTCCATAGTACAAAATACAAATGGCACACATATTAGGAAAGTGAGTATTATATGGTGGAGAGTTGTGCAGAGAAAAGAAATATGTGTAAGAAATGTTGTGAACCACAAATTATTTACCAAAAACATAAAGTGAAAGTTCTTTTTGGGATGGATGAAAACGAAAAGTTGGAAGTTTTTTCAGAGACGAATGGGAGTGTAAATAGCTTTCAATAAATTGATTGAAACATAGTACGGAGTATATATTATATATAGCTAAAAAACAAATATTTATTTGTTTTATCAATATAAAAACCTAAGTTAAATAAAAATAAAAGTTAATTCCTAGTAATAACAAGTAAAAATATGACCAAATTCTGCGACCGTCTTTAGGGTTTCCTAGGAGTTTTCCGGAGGTGGCTCCGGTCATCTGGCTTGGCTAGTCCCTGTGGTATCCTCATTGACGACTGAAGAGTTGAAGAACGATGAGCGTCCTCAACTGGAATTGCAGAGATCTTCGAAGCCCGACCACAATTCAGTGTTTCGCCGATATGTCACAAGCTCACAAGCCATCAATTATATTTTTAATGGAAACTAAAATAAGATGTCAAAGGGCGAAGGAGATTATTCGAGCATATGATTTTCATAGCAGCCATGGCGTGAATAGCGACGGCTTGAGTGGCGGTATGATTCTGGGATGCACTAGCGGAAAATATGGATTTAATAACGGTTATAATGGACTTTTAATAACGGTTCAGAACCGTTATTGTTGCAGCACCTATTAAAAGTCCGGTACTTTTAACATGGGTTCGGGAACCGTTATGGAAGGTTTTAATAACGGGTAAATTTGAACCGTTACGAAAAAGTTTTGATATCGGATGAAAAGCAACTGTTATGGAAGACTATCTGTATGGGTTATTACAACCCATATTAAATGTTATACTTTGTCCAACTCTACTACCCTTTTTATCCAAATACTATTATCATTTTTTATTCGTATTCTTTACACTCCAGTTCACATTAACAAAAAGAATAACGTTTTAAGATAATATCAACAACATATATTATTATAATTAACAAAAGTACAGTTTATACATATAGGAGTATTTGTTATTTTGAACACCCTAAACAAAATTTGTGTCCAACTTAACAACATAGTACAAATTATGTCATAACTTCACAAAAAATGATGCTCATTGCTTCGGTGTCTCATTGATTTCTTCCTTCAGTGAATGAATCTCGGATGTTGAATGCCTACAACTTATATAATGAAAGTAAACAAATTAGTAAACAGTTGAAGTAAATGAAATACAATAAGCACAAATTATTAAGCAGTTGAATGCCTATAAATTGGCTTCAATCATAATACTTCATAATAATAATACTCTCTAGTCTATATTTAAGAGTAAGTAAAAGAAAATGAAAGCCAGAAAGAATAACACTACAAGAAAGTGTTAATAGTAAAGCCTAAAGGCCCTGTTGTAGCTTGTGTGCCTTTGAAAGTAGTGTTTAGCAGAATAAGTGAAGCATTGATGAATAGTCCAATTCAACCGGGGCTGCCCACATAGGGCCCACTATTGTGTGATTATACTTCATTCTTTGCCTATTTTAGCTCTCTTCACATATAAATAAACCATGTACAATTAGTTGAGGTGTAAAGAATGGTAATCCAATTTTTAGGCTTTGGTGATTAGGTGAGTCGTATCCAGTATTTAGTTTATGCTGCTACAGTTGCTGCTTGTACACATTTCAGGTGATGTGTACAAGAGTGGTAAGAGTGGTAAATAAATTTGCTAAATATTTATAATCAATTAATACCAATTTACTCGTCCGATCATCTCAGGTGAAGCGCCCTTTATCTGTTACCCTGTGAAATTGAGGATGTAAAGTAATTCATATAGAGTGAAAGAAGGAACAAGATAGTATGTTAGTTAATTCATATAAGATAAAAAGACCCAACTAATATTTGTATACTTACTTCTGTTGTTCTTCATCTCCCAATTCCTTTTCTCCCCCTTGATTTCCATGTCCCCTTCATTCTTCCCTTCCCTTCCCAGGTCCCCTTCCCCTATCCCCTTCCTTCTCTCCTTCTCCACCCGTCTTCCCTCCTGTCCCTATATATAGAATTCAGGATTTTTAAGGCAACTAGTCAAGACATAAGCACATATATCTACATAATAATGAAAAACATACTCAGCTCCTACCATCCTGAATATAGTAGTTATCAGAGTTAATCTCATCCTTTCCAGAATGGGCATCACAGAGTTTGGCATCTTCATAGATAATCAAATGACGATTAACTCCTTCGGTTACCACCTTTTTACAGGTAGCCACCGGGAGTCCATCAATCACAAATGTATCCAGGCTTATGGCAGCAAATCGACTACCTGCAGGGACCATATGTGAGGCACCAACTGCCTCAGCAACATCGCTGGCAGTGATCCCAGCCCTATTACAAGCATCAAGTCCTAAAACGGCAGGGGCAACAACAGAGGGGGCTTTAGTGGTGACTGATTCAAGAACAGCACCATCAAAACTAACCCAAAGGACAGATTTAAGAAGAGCAGCAACCGGGGCTGCATTGCTGGGGGTCCATCTGGTTACCTTCATCACATAACCAAAGAAATCACAATGTTTTTAAGCAAAACATCTGGAAATCAGAGTCGGAATCAAAGTTTATCAGGATCCAGGGCTTTTCTAATTAGATTAATTAGAAAACGGGAAACAGAATTATGATCAAAGTCAGAATCAAAACCTTCATCACATATTCGATTGAATTAGCCCAACGGAAAAACGGGTTAGAGAACCCTAGTGCATCCGGGGCTTTTCTAATCGATGGAAGGGGTGGGCGAACTTTAGGGAAGGTCCCAATGAGAGCAAATAGGAAATGATACGAAAGAACCTGTATGTCGTCTGCAGAAAATGAGACCGCCAGTGTATCATTGGATAGACCGGACTGCTTGGCTGGAAGATCCAGGAAGTCCACGTCGGAGAATAGGTGTGGTTGGGTATGCAGGCGTCGGGCAGAGGAACTCTCCCTTACGGCCGTGACGTAAGATGGCTGAGCGGTCGCAGGTTCTGGTCCCTCCGCCGGCGGCATCGTTGCCGCTCAGGCGTCGGGCGCGATGTCGAAGCTACCGATGTAGAGAGATGCTACACGCGTCGGGCGCTGTGTGTGCTTCTGTTTGCCATGAATTTAAGCAACAATAAATACAAATCAAGCAAAGAACAATAAAAGTTGCAGATCAAGTGTGAAAGATTAGGTTAAAAATCTAAGAAGAACAAAACATACCATTAATCAATAGATACACTCATAAGCTATACGCTGATGAATTAAGCAGGGGGTAACGAACCTGCTACTTCAATTTGCCTGGTAACAGAGGAGGAGCGAGCGGCTAGGGCAACAGTCGGCGTGGTGATAACTTGTGACGCTGTGCGGGAGGTTGAGGAGCGGATGGCTAGGGCGACAGCCAACTTGGCTTTCTCTTCCGTTTCCAAATGCACGCCACTTTAATAATTTTGAGAACTATTGATAAGGGTTAAGAAAGAACAGATATGAAAACATATTTCTCTTAATTAAAATAATAATGACCCCGAACCAGATCTAATTTTATGAAAATTATAAATATGACCCCGTTTTTTTCTTTTCATATGGGTTATAAAAAACAACCGTTATGGATTAGTTTTGGATTTTACAAATTTAACCCATTCACCAATATCATATTTTTGTAATTATGAATTTAACCCCGTGTTACTATATCATAACGGTTAAATTTCAACACATATTAAATCCTAGTTATAAAATGCATATTTTGTACTAGTGATGGCGTAATACTGTGGAGATCGAGGTCATGAGAGATGGGTCAAAATTCATAGATTGCTTGGTTCGGCTCAGTCCGAGTGATCAGGTACGGAGATTGACGGGATTCTACGGTTTCCCGGAAACTAGTCAACGTTGAGATTCGTGGATTTTGATAGGAGACTTAGCAGCCCACAACACTTGTCTGTGGATGATGACAGGTGACTTTAATGATATTCTTTATGATACGGGGAAGAAAGGTCGTATCCCCCACCCCCATCCCCCATAGAGACTTCGTGGCTTTCGGGAGGCAGTTCATAGCAATGGATTGAAAGATTTTCCTTTCTCGAGGAGAGAGGAAAAGGAACAGGTTTCTGGGTGGAAGCAAAACTTATCAGATTCCTGGTCAATGATGATTGGTGGAACATGTTCATGGAGGCACGTGTTGTGTCAGTTGAGGCCCCAACTAGTGACCATATAGCGCTTTGGATGGAGATAGTAGCAACCAAAAATTCAAACAGGAAGAAGAGGTTCAAGTTTGAGAATAACTGGGTGAGGGAGGAGGAATGTCGCACGGTGGTTGCCAAGAGTTGGGGGCAGCTAATCATTTATCAGTGAATGAAAAATTTCTTTTTTGTGGGAATGAACTTCTCAAGTAGGATAGGAGTCGTAGAACAGGTTTTAGACATCAAATATTAGTCTGTAAAAATAGGCTAGCCTGGTTGAGAGGCAGAGAGGATAGGGCGAGTGGGGCTGAATACTTGAAGGTACGGACTGTCCTCCAAATACTCCTGGAAAAGGAGAACCTTTTCTCGAAACAGCGAGCAAAGGAGTTTTGGCTTAAAGAAGGTGACATTAACTCTCGCTTTTATCGCAATGTGGTAAAATAGAGGAGGAGGAGGAGGATGAGGAGAAACAGGATTGTGGGAATTAAATTGATGGACGGCTCGTGGGCTTCATATGGGGGGAAATGGAGGTGGTCAGTATCAATAATTGTTTGTCTCTTTTTCAGGCACCTGTGTCAGATCACCCCCTTGAGATAAGAGGGAATTTCGTTCAGGTTACAAAAGAACAAAACAGTATGTTGAACAAAGCTGCCCGGAAGAAGTCAGAGCGGCTATTTTTTATATGCACCCGGAGAAGGCGTCGGGCTCAGATGGGATGAACCCAACATTTTTGCAGTCCTATTGGGATATAGTTGGTTCAGAGATAACAGCTCTATGTACTCATATTTTTGAAACAGATTCTCTTATGCTAGGTATTAATACTACTAATTTAGTTTAATACCGAAAAAAGGTAAGCCAGATTGTATGGGTGATTGGAGACCTATTGTGCTCTACAACGTGGTTTAAAAAAATTCAAAAGTTCTGGCTAACAAACTCAGAGGAATTCCGGATGGCTTAGCGGGGGAAAGGCAGAGTGCTTTTATACCAGGGAGATCTATTATTGATAATATTGTTGTTGTTTTTTAGACCCAGCATTACCTGAAAAGAAAAGGCAATGGTAAAGAGGGGTTTGTTGCGCTAAAAATGGATATTAGTAAAGCATATGACATGGTTGATTGGTCTTATTTGCGGGGAGTGATGTTTAAGATGAGAATTAATAGCAGGTGGATTCATATTGCTGTAATGGAATGTGTCAGAATGGTCAATTATTATGTCCAGTTCGATGGCAGTTTTCTGGGGCCTATATTACCCGGTAGGGGTCTTCGACAGGGAGATCCGTTATCTCCATACCTTTTTATTCTGGTGGCTAAGGGACTTAGTGCTTTAATCCGTGTGGCTGAGCAGAAAGGGGACGTACATGGTGTGGCAGTGTGTAGGGGAGCGTCATGTGTTTCACACATTTTATTTGCCGATGATAGCTTTTTATTCTTTAAAGCTACTAGTAATGAGTGTTGTGCTATAAGACAAATTTTACAGGAATATGAAGAATTTTCTGGTCAGGCTATCAACTTTACAAAAACCACAGTCAATTTTAGTCAGAATGTGGCAGCATTTTTTAAGGAGCAGCGCTGCCAGTTTTTTGGGGTTCCACGTGAAGAAGGCCAGCAGAGGTACTTTGGGCTTCCTAGCCTTGTTGGTCGAGGTAAGTCAGCTATCCTCGGCTATTTGTGTGATAAAATTCTTAATAGAATTAAAAATTAGAATAATCGTTTTCTTTCGAGAGCTGGTAGAGCGGTGTTACTCGGGAATCTGGTTCAGGCTATGACTACATATGCAATGAATATATTCCTTTTGCCCCGGGATTTATGTGATGATATTGAGAAGCTCATGAACGGATTTTGGTAGAAAGGGACAAAGTTTGATATAAAAAAAGGCATCCGATGGAGGCGGTGGGAGTCAATGTGCAAGCCAAAAAGTGCAGGGGGACTGGGGTTCTGGAAAATTAGAGAATTTAATTTAGCAATGTTGGCTAAGCAGGGATGGAGATTAATTACTAAAGTCGGAAGTTTGATTAGGGTTGTATACGAATCAAATCGAGTCGAATAATGAGATTTTGTATTTGTTTAATTTTTTCGAATACGAATTCGAATTCAAATATGAAATGAATATTAATTTTGATTTGTATTTGTATTTGTTTAACTATACGAATAGTTAACGAATCATATACGAATATTGAATCGATTTGAGCATAGTTAAATTTTAATCAAATACTACCTCCGTTTCCAAAAGAAAGTCATGGTTTGACTCCACGATTATTAAGGAAATAAATTGATTTTACTGTTGAAAACACTGTTTATACACTGTTTGGCACTGTTTGGATGTTATTTGGCACTGTTTCGCACTGTTTGACACTATTTGGATGTAGATTTCTTTGCCAAATAAGGAAATAAGGGAAGTGTGACTGTTTTTGAAACATCTCAAAAAGGAAAGTGTGAGTTTCTTTTAGAAACGGATGGAGTATCACTCTAAAATAACTTTTTTATATTCCATATTTTTTATGCTATAAATGCATGTTGTGACTTAATATGTGTTTTTTGAATTTAAATTTAATGGATCTATGATTTTTTAGATGGTAGACAATATACTAAAGTGAATTAATTTTATGATTAATAAATATAAATCTATTTCAAACTTTTTTAAATAAACACTAACACACACATATTAGAAATTATACTTATAATGTGTGAAATAAGTTGATAATTGTATATATCAAAGTCAAACAACTCTAATTTTATTCTTCAAATAGAATAGATAATTGTTTGTATTGTATTTGAAAGACGTTTGAACCAAAAAAATTGATTTGTATTTGTATTTATATTCTGATTTATTATAAATAGGTTTGGACTTTGTATGCAGAAGTGTATATACGGGTTACACTTTGAGAGCATTGCTATCTTTTAAAAGTTATTATAGTGTTATTACTACTATTATTATTAATATTGACATTAATATTACTATTATTATTAATCGAATATATTTGATTAATATTCGAATCGAATACACTGATATTCTTATTTGTATTTGATAAAAACTCGAATCAAATTTAATATTCTTATTTGTATTTGTATTTGAATTTTCTGAATTCGAATCGTCTTATACGAATTCGAATCACGAATCGAGCATAAATTATTTGATTCGTTTACAACCCTAAGTTTGATGGGGCGTGTGCTAAAAGCCCGTTATTTTCCGAATTCGAGTTTTTTAAGAGCCAAAATGGGCAGCAATCCCTCTTTTATTTGGAGAAGCATTATGGAGACTCAGGAGATCCTTGGAAATAATGTCAAACGACGTGTGGGGAACGGTTGAGAGGTTCAAGTTTGGGCTGATGTTTGGCTTCCAGGTGTAGGATCGGGGAAAGTTCAATCAGCTAAACCTGTTGGAATTGCGGATATGAATGTTGCTGCTCTGAGAGATATCACAGGGAAGAAGTGGAAAACGGAAAGGATCACTTCTATTTTTAATGAAGAAGAAAGCAAAATTATATCTAGCATACCTATCAGTTTACCGGACAGGAGGGACGGTTATTGGTGGAAGGGGGGAATAGTGGTATTTTTACCATTAAAAGTTGCAACTGAACCATTATGCATGGAGCGGCGAATAGTAGTTGGGACGGGTGGACTGCTTTTTGGGAACTTAGAATTCCTCCAAAAAATAAATATTTTATTTGACAAATCTTGGACGGGTCTCTTCCTTCATTGGCTAATTTGGAACGGAGGGGCGTGGAGTTGCATACTATTTGTAAGCTATGTGAACAAGAGTCGGAGACCTCGGAGCATGCATTGAGAACCTGCCAAAAAGCAAGGGATGTTTGGGAGACTGTCGGAATGGGAGTCGGCGATCTGGATGTGACATTCCAAGATTGGCTCTAACATCTGACGGCACCGGACAAGGAGGTATGTTGCAATTTTGCTATGTTAGTTTGGGGGATTTGGAAACGAAGGAATGCGCTGGTTTGGGAAGGGGAAAACCAGAGCACCAATGGGATACTTTGTTGTTGCTCAAATATGTTGCTATCTTGGCGTGAAGCGCAGCGGGTTGGTGCCCAAGCAAACAGCAAGATGCAAAAGGTTAGGTCGAGATGGAAGACAAAAACTCGGAAGTATAAAAATAAACGTTGATGCAACGCTGAACGAGACAGGAGGAATAAGAGCATGGGGATGGATAGCTAGGAAGGGTCAAGGGGATTTCCTAAAAGCCTTTGGAGGATCATGCAGAGCTGAGTGGTCTCAGGCCGAGACGGAAGCGGTAGGAATTCGGGAGGCTATCCTTGGAGCTATCAATGAAGGGTGGGAAGAGGTAGAAATTGAATCTGATCCGCAGGTGGTAATAAAGGGAGTGCAAATAGGAGGAGGCCTCGCATACAAGGATCTATTAATTGATGTATTCATTTTTTACTTCAAACAAAGAGGAATTATGTTATCTCGTTTTGTAATCGGTCTGCGAATCGTGCAGCTCATGCTATAGCTAGAGCTCATATTGGCATCTCAGACCTTAGCAGTAGCTATATTTTCCCTCATGATTATGTTGTAAGCCATGTTGCAAATGATTCTTTGATTTAATAAAGTGGCATGTTTTCTTGTCAAAAAAATATAGCTTAAAAAACAATATACACACTTACCAACGTAGTTTGATACATAGAGTTTCGGATTTTCATGTTGCACACTAGGGCTCAATTCTATCTGGAGGCATATTTTTGCATCTAAACCTGGGTTTTACATATTTTTAGGGTTTGGGCCGTCCTGAACTCCCGGGTTACGATCCGAGTCAATCAGGTTGTGGGTAATTTTGGGTTTCAACACAATAGCAAGTTGATGGCCTGCTAAACCGGATTGGGCTCCAAGTGATCGGATTCCAGTTCGACCTGCTCGGTCTGATCCGATTCTTACAAGAGAGATTTTATACCGAGTATTTTATTTCTAGCATTCATTAGATTCTCACTAGTGCGATGCATGAGTTAAAATGATGTAATAACTATGTCTTCATTTGTTAATATTATTCATTCATGTATAAATGTATGCAAATACTAAAGATGTAATATATATAACCGAAATTAAGGAAACGATAGTTAGGACTCATGCATTGGTAGTATGTTTTAGAATAAGTACAAATAAACAAATGTTACAATAAGGTTTCTACAATCTACACATTTCGAATGCAAATTATTAGTTTCAAACGCTTACAATTTGTTAGTCTTGATACTACAACATAAACTTGAGTGAGTTGACAATGCATAAACACCGATTTTTTAAATAAGAGTCCAACATACGATAAAAATTGACCTTGACTCTTACTTATAGTCATCACATAAGAGGTCATGACTGAAAATTGTCTACTTTGAAACTTAAACGATATTTTTGAATCTGAAAGAGCTAATCTTAACCTTGGAATGACATCTTCATGCCCACATATTTTCACTCTAATTTTTTTTGCTTCTATGATGTGATTTCAAAGACGTGTAACAATAATCCTTGCTCCATCGCAAAGTGTCATAGAAGGATCAATATTACTTAAAAGCATTATTGGAGTACCGACATTCAGGGTTAACTCGTGGTTTAGAACACCAGATGCACGTATTTCATTGAGAAATTCTGGAGTGTGCAAATCAACCAAAAAAAATTACGTTTGAGCCTGATTTGCAAATGCTATATGAACATAAATATGTCCTTGACTCTTCCTTAACATTCAAAGATGTCATGTATTCAAGAGTTAAAGCTGGAATTGCACGCTCTTACAAATAGGATGGGTCATTGACAATATTTTCAGTCTGGATTGGTTGGTGCTTTGGACATGGTGACAATGAGATCGTCTCCACACTTGGAAATTTGAAATTGGCAAAGTCATCATTATCTTCACCCGCAGTCCCGTCTCCTAAAATCCCAATCCACTAAGCAAACTCTACTGAATCTTCATATTCATGATCATAAGTCAATGATTGCAACCTCATGTTCTTCGTCAACCGTAATATAATGCATTCATGCCAAATATATGAAGAATTAGAAGCTATTTTGTTCGTCTTATTCTTATTACTTATTGCTTATTCTTATTATATTCAGATCAGATCAGATCACAAAAATTTAGATCATATTAGAAAGATTCAGATCAGATTAGATCATAAGCATTCAGATCAGATCAGATCAGGCCAGATCAGAAACATTTAGATCAGACCAGAAACATTTAGATCAGATTAGATCAGAAAATGTTCAGACATGATTTATCCCTTTTATTATTATAATAATTATAATAAAAATTATAACAATAATTATTATTTTATTATTATTATTTAATATTATTGTTGTTGTTGTTGTTGTTATTGTTTGATTATTATTGATGGAGTATATGGCCCAGGGACCCTCGGCCCACAAACTCCTAATTCTCCAACACGGGCCCATCAAACCCGATGAGCACACAAAGCCCAAAAAAGGCGGCCCAAGCATGAAGAAGCCCACGGTGCACATGTGGATGCCTTCGGCCCTATGGCCGAGGGCTCCAAATTCTAGAAGACAACTTGATATGGACCTGCAAAGTTTCTGGGAAATTCTGGCTGAAATGTTAGCCTTCGGCTATTCCATTCCCTCGATTGTATATAGCCTTCGGCTATATGATCACCGGGTAGGCCTTCGGTAACAACACTCTCGACGAAGATTCCTTTTAGAGACAGTCAACCACCGCATTCAATGTGGCGTCATGTCCAACCACCGCATTTAATGCGGTGCACATGGAAATGTCGGTGCCACCCCCGATTGAGGTGACCCTCTGTAGCACCGTCCCCAAGCATATTTACTTTTAGTAAATTATGTAATAAACCTTGAAAGATGATTTATGAATTTACGTAATTGTTAAATTTTATTATTTCTTTTACGTGAATAGTAAATTGCATGTGGGGCCCACAGCGGGAGCGGGGGCCGCCCGATAATTCCCGAACCACATATTATATTCATCTTGGTCTAGATGACATATATATGGTTGTGGATATTTTATTTGGGCCATAGGAAAGGCATGGAGTTGACCGGTTGGTCAAACGGGGCCCAATTACCGGTATTGGAAATTTAACGGATAACAGCCCGAAATGAGTTTCGGAGACCCCTAAATTAATGTTGGGGAATGTACATCTATTCTAAAGGCCCATAATTATTGGGAACGCGTGATATACTTTATTTGGTCCGATAAAATAAAATATGACTAAAGTAGTCCGAAAAATACAACTTTCAGAGCCGAAATAATTGGGCATTGAGAGCCCAATTGGAGGTATCTAGCGATGGTGCCTTGTTAGCTAGATTCGAGGTAAGACCTACATTACTTGATAAAATCAAGAAGGGTCAAGGAACCGACGAAGAACTTATGAAGATCCGTGAACGCATGCTAGCGGGACCGGTTGAGGATTTCAGGGAGAGAGACGATGGTCTCTTATTATTTCGTGACCGAGTGTGTGTACCGTTGGATGATGAGCTCTGAAAGTCCATCTTAGAGGAGGCTCATTCATCGGCGTATGCCATGCACCCGAGAGGCACGAAGATGTACCGTGATTTGAAGGAAAGTTACTGGTGGTCGGGTATGAAGAGGGAAATAGCCGAGTACATCAGTAGGTGTCTTACTTGTCAGCAAGTTAATGCAGAACATCAGCATCTGGCTGGGTTACTACAACCACTTTCCATTCCTGAATGGAAGTGGGAGCACGTGACTATGGATTTCGTGGTGGGGATGCCACGGACGATTAAGAACTATGACGCCGTATGGGTCGTGGTTGATAGGCTCACGAAGAGTGCACACTTTTTACCTATCAACACCACCTATGCACTGGAAAGGTTAGCCAAGTTGTATGTGGATGAGATCGTGAGGCTACATGGGGTTCCCATAACCATTGTATCCGATAGAGATCCGCGATTCACATCACGATTTTGGCCGAAGTTCCAAGAATCTATGGGGACAAAACTGAAATTCAGTACAGCTTTTCATCCGCAAACGGATGGACAATCCGAGCGGGTTATACAGATATTAGAGGATATGCTGAGAGCTTGTGCATTGGAGTTCCAAGGGAGTTGGGACAACCATCTGGCACTTTTGGAGTTTGCCTATAACAACAGTTATCAGGCGAGTATAGGCATGCCTCCATACGAGACATTGTATGGGAGGAGATGTCGTACACCTTTGTGTTGGGACGAGGTTGGCATGGCCAAACTCGAGAGCACGGAACTGGTGGAAATCACCAAGTCAAAGGTAAAAATGATTCGTGACAGACTTAAGGCGACACAGGATAGACAGAAGAGCTATGCCGATAAGCGCCGAAGAGCCTTAGAGTTTAAGGTTGGGGATGAGGTATTTTTGAAAGTTTCACCTTGGAAAGGAATCATCCGATTTCAGAGCCGAGGGAAACTCAACCCACGCTACATAGGGCCATTTAAAATTCTTGAGAGAATTGGGGCCGTAGCATACCGATTGAAGTTGACTCCGGAATTGGAGAAAATACATAATGTATTCCATGTGTCTATGCTTAAGAAGTATATTCCGGATCCATCTCATGTACTAGAGAAACCACCCGTGGAAATACGGGAAGACTTGAACTACGCCGTGCAACCGGTAAGGATACTTGATAGACAAGTAAAGAAGCTAAGAAGCAAGAAAGTTCCAATGGTTAAAATCCTTTGGAAAAGCGACCGAGTTGAAGAAGAAACTTGGGAGACTGAAGCCTCGATGAAGGAGCAGTATGCATTTCTGTTTGAATAATCGATTGTGAATTTCGGGGACGAAATTCCCGTTAAGGGGGGGTGAACTTGTAGCACCGTCCCCAAGCATATTTACTTTTAGTAAATTATGTAATAAACCTTGAAAGATGATTTATGAATTTACGTAATTGTTAAATTTTATTATTTCTTTTACGTGAATAGTAAATTGCATGTGGGGCCCACAGCGGGAGCGGGGGCCGCCCGATAATTCCCGAACCACATATTATATTCATCTTGGTCTAGATGACATATATATGGTTGTGGATATTTTATTTGGGCCATAAGAAAGGCATGGAGTTGACCGGTTGGTCAAACGGGGCCCAATTACCGGTATTGGAAATTTAACGGATAACAGCCCGAAATGAGTTTCGGAGACCCCTAAATTAATGTTGGGGAATGTACATCTATTCTAAAGGCCCATAATTATTGGGAACGCGTGATATATTTGATTTGGTCCGATAAAATAAAATATGACTAAAGTAGTCCGAAAAATACAACTTTCGGGGCCGATTGTACACACCGGGACATAACGGGATGACCTCCCACCAAAGTGGGGGCCACCCCACGTTTTTGTGTGCTCCAATTGACTGAATGGGAGCTGGAAGAGACAAGGAAAGGGGGCTGGGGTCGGACTATAGGTAGAGGGGATGGATTGAGGCCAAACCCCATGTCCTACACAATAACTCCCCATTTGATTGAGGAGAGTTGTCTCCTATCATTTCTCACCCTCAATCATACGACCAAGGCAAGGAGAGGAGCTCAGGAGAAGACCCTCACAAAGCTCATAGCTTGAAGGAAGCAAGGAGCAAAGGAAATCCAACCCAAAAAAGGCTAGGAATTAAGGTAAGAACTCAAATAGTTCTTGTAACTAGTTTTTGTGTATGATTTTTTTGAGAAATCATATGGTGGATTAAACATGATGTTCTACACGTATAAAAGTGTAGAATATTGATATAAAGTGGTGATATTTAACTGAGAAGAGTTGGTGAATCGATAGGAGTCGAAATCGCCGGAAACCGCCACTTTAAGGGAGCTGCCCGTTTCTGCAGAACACGAAAGCCGCCCGGCTTTTGCCCAGGCAGTCCAGTTTTGCCTTTCAATCGGCCTAGAACGGGGATTGATCGAGGGGCGTAACAAAGGCAACTATTGTAGCACATCACGAGGTGAGGATGGCTGACTATATTGCTTATAATTAGTGAGTTAATTTAATAAGAATGCCTAAAGTAATTAGATGGGATTTTCATGGATTATTAATGATTAATAATGCCTAAATGAAAATAATATGGATATGAGTAAGTGAAGCATGATATACAAATTTAGAATAATTGTGTATGATTATGTGAAATGAATGGAACGGCATGTTAATGGAATTACTATGATGACATTGTGATAAAATATACTTTACTTCATGTATGAAATTCATGAATGGATTAAAGTGATATTTTTGATATTGAGATCAAACTATACTTGGGTTGAGAAATCAATGGAAATGAAATGCAAATTGGGAAATAGGAACTTGGAATGTTCTAAGATTGTCCAATTAGTATCAAAATACTAGTCGGGAAATTAATATAAATAAATGATGAAACAAATCCTAAGAGGTAGGATTGTGAATAGATATGCCTTAAGTAGTCTCAAGAGATACTTAAGGATGAACGGTATGAACACTAAGGTGTGATAGGGGTAGGCCTAAAGGCCACCTCCGGAAATTGATTCTAGGCATAGGACTTGCTTGAGAATTTGATTATGAAAATAATTAGAGTTGGACTCTAGGATGACATGGAGATGTAGTTGGGCCGAGCCCATGCCATGTAATATGATTAGCATGGAAACGTAGTTGGGCCGAGCCCTTGCCATGTATATGTGACCTCCGTGGAAACGTAGTTGGGCCGAGCCCTTGCCACGAAGTTACGGTTGGTATGGAAACGTAGTTGGGCCGAGCCCTTGCCATACAAATTTTGATATGATATATCGAGTTAGAGGATTGTATAGAGATGTAGTTGTGCCGAGCCCATGCTATACAATTGGGGCTCGATGGGACCCCACGGGGTTGTCGTGACTTGCGGTCACGGGGGAATGGAAACGATGAATTCTAAATGAATATGGGCCTACGGGCCGACTACTTGACTTTATGTAAAGTAAGTACAGTTAAAGGTAAAAAAGGGTAACCGAGGGTTATGGCCTATAATATAATAGTACCCAAAGTCGGGGGTCTTGGAAATTAAAACGTTGATTATACTTAGTATAGTTGCTATTGTACTTGTCAAATATTTCCAAGTACTGACCTCCCCTTCACGGGGGAGGCCACCTCACAGTTTCAGGTAGAACTTGAAGGTTGCTACCGGCGCCCGTTGCTTCGGGGATTTTCAAGGGAGAAGACGTGGTTCGTGCTTCTTCTGTTTCCTGTTTTCAAAACAATTATAACAATGCTCATGGATATTATTTTGAATAATTATTTGGGGGCTTGTATGCCCATGTTTGCCAAAGTGTGGCTAAGACATCTTTATTAAATGCTTCCGCTATTTTAAATGCATGTTTTACATTATGTTTGTTTATGGATGTACTATGTGTGAATGGTATTCATGACGCCTTGTATAGTATGGATGAGTTGGACTGCGGTTGACTATTCGTACTGTACGGCGGGTTGTTGACGTGTCCGGCTAGGTCCGGGGCGTGACACCCTCAGCCATTAGATGTTTGACACGTGTCCCCGCCTAGCATTTATGGCTGCTATAAATAGCAGCCCTTACTCCTCTTGTAAAGGATCTCACATCAGAATTGATTAATATATCTGACTCTCTCTCTTACTTATTGCTCTGACTTCTCTCTAAGTTATATGCTGTAATAACTCATTGGATAAGCTACCCCCGGGTACACTATCCATCAATTATCATTATCATCATCCTCATTGTCATCACCACCACCATCATCAGCCGCAACACCATCACCACCACGATCACTACCATCACCATCACCATCATCATCATCATCATTATTATAATTAATTATTATCATATTATTATTACTACTATTATTACTATTATTATTATTATTACTATTGTTATTATATTATTATTATAGTAAACTCACCCGTGCGATTCACGATATGAGAATTGTTCTTTCAAATTTATTTGTGGTAACTAATTCAAATTACACCATCAATTCATGCCAACATTTGTCTCCATGGAATACTGAATTGATCAAAGCAGTGAACGAAACAGACTTATAATATTATAGTTGAAAAGAGAGCACCAACCATTACTTAAAAGATAAAAAACATCCAACAAATACGTAGGAACCATAACATTTTAAATATACATTACATGCAAACCTAAACATTGTTGAACACTTCCTTGAATACAACATTTTGAGTCATGTCAGTGGTTCCTTCATCTTCATCAACAATAAGAATTTTCAAACCACAACAATTGGTAACCCTTGATACTGCAACATACAATTGTACGTGTGTAAATACCGGTTTTTTAACAACAACCCAACATGGGAAAAAGATTGACCTTGACTTTTATTTATAGTCATAGCATATGAAGTCATAACGGGATATTGTCGCCTTTGAAATTTGAAAGGCAGGCTGGCATCGGATGGGGTCAAGGACAATCTAGGAATTAATACTTTTTGTCCAACACTCACACCAGTTAAAATCTCCCCTTCCAAAACATGATCATCGAGCCTCGTTCGAATAAACCGAGTCACGTTACACAACCCCATTGAATGATCTATGTTTCGCAAAAGCATCACTAGGGTCCTTACCTTTAACGTTAACTCATGATTCAGTACACCGGATAATTTTATACTATTCAAGAACTCCGGGTGTGGAGTTCTGCCATGAGATCGGTCGTAGAATCAACCTTTGAAACACTGTCAGAACTCAGATAAGTCCGTGAAACTTGACCAACATTAAGAGCCATCATATAGTCATTAACGGCTTCAACAACAGCCAGTGTCGGTGCCAAAATGGCACGGTCGCGCAAACAACTCACATCACCTGCAGATTTAACGTATTCTGGAAATATGCTTTCAACAATTGCAGCTATGGGATCTGCAATTGTGCGTATCAAAAGATCTTCAGGAATAGTGATACGAACATGACCATCATTACTTTCACCCGAAACCCCGTCACCAATGTTGGCAATCCAATCCGAAAAGACCTTTAAATCGTAAGAATCTGCTGGATTAGTCATGTTCTGTAGGCGCATATTTTTTGTCAAATGAAGGACTGTGCATTCCGACCACAAATTTTATGAATTAATTGTGGCATTGACTACATCATGTCTACTCCCATGAGGTATCACCGGCCACACCTACCGAAAATCCCCACCAAATACCATTGTTTTCCACCGTAAGGAAGAGTCCCACTATTCGGTTTATGTAACTGCATTATGTCCCTCATAGTGTGGTCCAATACCTCAAAACAAAACCTGTGTAACATTGGTGCCCCATCCCATATTATCAACTTACACCGTACAATAAGCTTGGTCAACGAACTTCCCTGTTTAATATTACATGTTGAATCTTCGTTCAGACTTATTGGTATTGCAAATCGAGAGTGAGCCGTACGTCCACCCGACAAAAGAAGAGATGTGATACCACTTGATGCAACATTCAGAACAATCTCCCCTTTAGACGTAATGGCAGCGGAAATGGTCTTCCATACAAATGTCTTTCCCGGACCACCGGACCCATACACAAAAAATACCACCAACCTCTTCATCAACAGACCGAATTATCGTCTCATATAATCGAAGTTGCTCATCCGTAAGAGACTTGAACAACGTTGAATGTTCCTCAGTCATGGCGGTTGGATCATACCGCAATTCTTCATATATATGTTTGTCATTAGAAGATAGCAGTGAATCAAGCACAACAGTAGGCATCGGAGGGTAATCGCGCAAACTCTTTCCACGGCTCTTCAACAATCTTTCTATTTCTTCCAAAGCAAACCTCTCCTATTGTTCATTTGACAGAATTAGTTCTGTGAATAAGAATTAGATACAAATGGCAAATATGTTAGAATTAAGATAACATGTTACATTAAATAGGATATAAAAGTTCAAAATTTCACATCGCTAGTGATGGATAGTGTACCCGGGGGGTAGCTTATCTGAGGGGTTATTACGGGGAATAACTAGAGAGAAGTCAGAGCAAGTAAGTAGAGAGACAGAGAGTATATTAGAAATGCATTCAGTGTTTTCAGCGTATTTGCTTCTTGGTTACAAATGGGGAAATGGGGTGCTATTTATAGTAGCAATAAATGTCAGACAGGGACACGTGTCAAGCGTCCATTGGCCGAGGGGTCACCTCAACTGGTTGGCGCTGACAATCGCATGTGGCCGCATTTAATGCGGCTGTTGGATGTGACGTCGTACTGGGTACGGTGATCCATACGCATGTGGAGCGGATATTATGTCGGGAAAGGTGCCCTCGGCTGTAGATGATTAGCGAGGGCTCTGAGTACCGGGGACCTCCTTAGTGCCGAGGGCTCTAGGTGCCGAGGGATACTGATTTTCGCTGTTTTTCCCAGTAACTTTGTTTTCCTGATTTGACCCTCCTGTGAGGATCAGAGCCTTCGGCCAGGGGGGCCAAAGGCACCCCTGGTGCGCACTGTGGGCCGCTTGGTACTCTGAGCGCTGTGATTTGGGCATGTTGTGCTTTCTGGGCCTGTTGGGCCTTTATTGGAGTAGTAGGAGTCTGTGGACCGGGGGTTCCCGGGCCATATACTCCATCAGGAGTCCCTCACTCCTTTTGCTGAAAGATACTTGAGGGAAAAGGAGTAATTGTGTTTGTCCTCCGCCGTTGTTTGTAGTTTGTAGAGTTGTGGGCAGTTTGCTGTTTGTTTATTCTGCCGAGGGCAGTCCCTCAGTTACCCACATGTCAGGACTTGAGGGGTCATGTTTGTGATTTTTGTGATTTTTCCCGAGAGGGTTCTCCAGTCCCCCACTCCTTGAGGCACTTGCAAAGTGGTGAAAAGGAGTAGAGTAATCATGTTGCTGTTTTGGGTCGAAGGCTGACGCTTTTCGTTTCATTTTGGGGGGATGCCTCGTTAAAAACCTCATTAGGAAAAATCCTGTGGGAAAAAATCCTAATGAGGGAAAAAGAGTGCACCGAATTCCCCCAACGATGAATCGAAAATGTGAAGCCCTGGTTCGAAATGGAATACAATGCTGATGTCGAAGGCTATCCTTGTTCTGAGGGCGCATGTGTTGATTAGCCGGAGGCTTGCTGTTGATATCCTGGGAGGTGCCGAAGGGGAGTCCCTCAATCTGGGGATCGAGGGCGTGATGAATGTGAGTAGTAGTTGAAGTGTTACCGGGGTGTCCCCTGTTTGTTGATTAGTTGGTGAGGAGGGTATCCGAGGGCTCCCGTTACCTGTGTGCCGTAGGCTATCCGTCAATGAGGCGTACTCCCCGGGGGCTACCCGGCCCTCAAAGTGCTGAGGGGGGATCCCCGAGGGGTGTGCCCGTTATGAAGCCGTGGGCTTCTGAAGGAGTGAGCCCGAAGGCATTTGTTATGTAGTGTGAGGGGCACAAACCGGGAGCGTCTTTGGGTAAGTGTACCCGGGGGCTCTTCTTGATGAAGTGGAGTGAAGTAAAAAGCCCGGGGGCTAGTTCCTTGGTTGATGAAGGAGTGGGCTGCTAAATATAGCCGGAGGCTCCCAGAATATAGCCGTTGTGAATATAGCCGTTGGAATACCTAACGTCAAAATATAGTCGTTGGGGGGGCTTCCACGTGGTGCGTGCTCGTTGGCTGCCCGTGGGCAGGTGTCACCGATTGGGCAGCATGTCGGTTGGTAATGATGATTTTGTACCGGAGGCCCGCTATTCAGGCCCAAGCCCGGATTTGGGCGCCTATAAATACCCCATGGCCAGGCCGCTTTACTCTGTGCGATATCATTGTAGCGAAGCTCTGCCCAAATTCCTAGAGAGACAAACAGCTGCCTTCGATCAATCAATCTTCCGAGGTCAGTTCTCCACCCATCTGTTGTAGCATTAGTGAGTCGTAGTTGTGTGGCCTTAGGTTAAGTGTTTAACTGCCTTAGGAAGCCTCCTGCCTTAGAAACCCCTCATCCCTTGGCTGTTGAGGATGTCTTCGCAAAGCGACTCTCAAAATATCTCGGGGGCACCCTCGGTGGAGGAGGAAATCATCTCGGACGTGGAGTCCACAAGTGAACAGCCCTCAGTGGGACAAGATGCCGTTGTAGCGATGGAGCTGCAGAGAGCCCTCGTTGCCGAGGTGGAAGCCGAGGGCTTCGAACAAGAATGCGAGGACGAAGAGCTGGCCCTCGCCTGGCAAGTAGCTGAGGAAGAGGCACACAGAGAGAGGGTGTGAGGGTCACCGTCGCTGCTCTCCCCCCTCGGGGCACTAGTGAGGCCAGCACCTCCGGGTGGCCCCCGGGAAAAAGAAGACGAAGGGTGCTGCTTCCAAGAAGAAAGGCAGCGTCGCAGACCAAGGGAAGCCCCTCGATATGCCCGAGGGGTATTCCTACCTGAATACCGCCGCCTTAGAGATAAGGTCGAAGGCTGACGAGGCGGATCTCTATGTCACCCAGTTACATGTGGGTCCCTCGGCCGTAGTGGTGGCGCCGAGTCCTGATGACGTCCTCTCCCGGGCTCCCGAGGGCTGCATTGCAGTGCACATCCTGTCCGTATCGATGGGGCTCCAGCTCCCCCTACACCCATTCCTTCAGGAATACCTTCGGTTCGTGGGTTTGGTCCCCTGCCAACTGACGCCGAACAGCCACTCATACATCGCGGGCTTCCTCCATCTCTGCAAATCCCGGGGGGTAACACCTAGCCTGGACCTGTTCTTTCAAAGTTTCAATTTGTGCGGGGGGGGGGGGGGGGGGGGGGGGGGGCATGCGAATGCCGAGGGCTTCACGAATTTGCACCAGGTGGCCTTGTTCAAGCTGTTTACTGAGGCGCCCTCCTCAAACAAAGGGTGGAAAGACCGGTGGTGCTTCATAAAGTTAGTCGAGAGTCCCTTCCCGAGGGAACTGCGTGACCGGTTCAGAAGGCACGAGAAAGTGAGAAGCGCCGCCCTCGAGAAGGATGGGAGAATCCTGGTCAAGATCCCGAAGGGCCGAGATAAGAACATAGCCATCAAGGAGTGCACTCAAGAGGAGGACCTCTACACCCTCGGGTTCCGGCGGTATCGCTTCCTGGGCGAAACGGATGAAAAGTACCCGGCATTTGAGGGAGCCTCCGGGGGTTTAGGAGGTAGCAGCTGAGAGCACATTTATTTTCGTACTTAGCACATAGTTTGTCCTTTTTTTCTTTTTGTATTTTCATGCCATCTGTTAATGACCTGTCGGCCTAACCCCATATTGTGTTGCAGGTATCCCGGTCTCCAAGATGAACGTCAGAGGGCTCGCTGACCTGAAGAAGAAGTCCTCCAGGGTCCCGAAGGGGACGGATGCTGGCGTCCCGAAGCCCGCTGGTGACTTCTTCAAGAAGCCCGAGGGGCCGTCGACGGTCCCGAGTGCTGACGTTGCCGCCGCTGCGAAGAGAAAGGCTGCGGGCAAGGCTCCCGAGGGCAAAAGGCCGAAAAAGGGAGATGCTGGGAAGAAGGATCCTCCCGTGGTCATCGTAAATGAGTGCCCCGCCTCCGGGATGCCTGTGGAGATGCCGGTGGCGGAAGTGCCGAGGGGTGTCCGGGAGCCATCCTCCGAGGTTCTGATGGTTTCTCTCCCGATAGGAACAGCCGTGATGAACTGCACGGCGGACCCGAGGGTACTTCTGAGGGGCATGACCCCCGAGATTGACAGAGCCGCCCTCGGGGCTGATGATGACCTGACCCTCGAGGACAAGATCCTCCGGTCTTCCCTCACGGTAAGTTTTTCCCTGATTGCCATTTTACTTTGTGCTAGGATATATTGTACGACTTTCCTAACTTCTTTATAACTTGCAGACTTGCATTGCCCTCGGTGAACAGGCCCGGAGGCTGGAGGAGTGGCGTCTGCACAAGGCTGAGCAGGACGCGAAGATGCGGGAGCTCATCTGCCAGAACTCTGATGCCATCTGGCAGATGGCTATGCTAGAGGAGAGCCTTCGGCAGATGACGCTGCGGGCGGAGGCCGCAGACCGGGGCAAGGTCGATGCTGAGAGGTCCGCAGCTGAAGCCCTCGAGAGAGCCGCTAAAGAGGCCGAGGCCGCCAAGGCGGATGCCATCGCGAAGGCCCGAGAGGACGCCGTCTCCAGATTTTTGGTGGGGGGGGTGGAAAGTAGAGGAGCACAAACAGTGGTTGTCCTCGGTCGTGGAGTCCTCCGTCGATGAATGGTGCGACGGGCCTGGTGTGGAGTGGGTTTCCCGAAAGGGTAAACAGTATTACGATGGGGGTGAGTTTTTTACTCAAGCCCTCATCTACCGGAGGATGGCTCGCCACTTGAAGATCGATCCAAAAGACTTCGACCCGGCGGCATACGGCCTTCCTCCCCTGCAGCCAGACGTCCGTGTTCCTCTCCCCTCAGATGTCGAAAGGCCAGACCTGGAAGATACTGAGCTGATGAAGGAGGCCGAGGGGGGCGATGCAGAGGCCGGCATAGAGGTCACCTCAAAGCCTGCGGAAGAGACTGCCCCCGGGGCTGATAATAGTTGATTTGTAGTTAGCTCATTCTGAACAATCGTGTTGTAATGAATATTTGTATGCCCTTGGCCTCGGCCCCTTTGTAATATACACTTTAATTTCTCCTTCTTTTTGATGAATGAATACATGCCTTCGGGCTTTTGCATACAATTTGTTCCTTTGATTGTTTCTCTTTGGATGTATGCCTTTGTTATTTTTTTGAATGTATGCCTTCGCCTTTTCTGTATGTATGCCTTCGCTTTTTCTGTATGTATGCATGTTAGGACCTAGAAAATATTTCTCTAAGTACAGTGTCTTTTGTAGCCCTCGGCTACTAGGCCCATTTTAGTCATCTGAACATTTCGCCGAGGGCCAGCCGTTCAGGACTTAGGAATTTTTGTAAGTGTTGTTCATCTGTTGGCCCCCGGCTAATTCCTTCCCTCTGGTTCTGTGTAGCCTTCATGAGATAACCGGAGGCTAGGTGCTCAGGACTTAGAACATTTTTCTAAGTGTTTGGATACTGTCTAGCCTTCGGTACCTGGGTACCCTTCGCTGCGTGGGTATGTAACCGGGGGCTCAAAAATGTTTAGGACTTAGAAAATTTTTCAAAGTACAGCTTTACCAAGTCTTCAACCGTATGGCCCCTCTGGCGCGCTGTATGGAGATTTGACCGAGGATCAAAAACATTTGGGACTTAGAAAATTTTCTAAGGGAAGAGCCTCCGGGTGAATGTGAGGACCTTTGTCACAGGCGTGCCTTCGGTTGAATGGTGACTCGTCAGAGGGTAGAGTACTCAGTACTTAGAAAATTTTCCTAAGTACTTCCTGTCGCTAGCCTTCGGGCAGGGACCCTTCGGATGTACATTCTGCAGGTGTAGGATAGTTCCCCTTGTCTTGCAATGTTGGCCCACGGTAACAAAAAGCCTTCGGCTGTTGTTATGTCCCCTCAGTTTGACTTAGGAAAGTTTGTTGTTGGGTGAGCATGTCTCCTTTTGTAGGATTTGAGCCTTCGGCTTAGATGTAGCCAGAGGCAATCATGGAGAGGACTTGGCCATTTGTTGATGATGTCTGTTGTGAATGGTATCCTTGGTATTTATGAGCTTCCAGGTACCGAAGGTGTTCCCATGGGGAGCCCTCGGTATGTTTCCGTGAATTGTTGGAGTGATGTACTCATTGATTTCTCGCTGAGTCCACTCCCCTTCACCACCCCATTTTTTTTAAGTAGTGAAGGGAAGGTTTCAAGAAACTTGGTTTCTTGGTAAGGCTTGGCCTATCGGGAGGTAACATAATACACCATTAGCTCCCCCCTCGGGTTAACCTTCCGGGTTCCGAGGGGATCGAGGGTCGTTTCCTAGGTACAAGATATGGTGGTCTGTAGCCTGTCTCCCCTTGGGGATGGCACGGAAAGCGCCTCAGTTTTGAAAGTCGTCCCCTCGGCGCTAGACGTAGTCCGTGGCCTGCCACACCCTTGGGGTAGTGGCGCGGGGAGCGTTTCGATTTGGAAGTCGAATCCCGGGCATTTTAGATGCCTGCCAATCCCTTGGGGAATTGGTGCGGAAAGCATTCCGTTTTTGAAAGTCGAATCCTGGGCATATTTCGTGCCTGTCATACCCTTGGGGTAATGACGCGGAAAGCGTTTCAGGGAAGGGTTTTCATTTGCACACTGGTTGCAAATGGCCGGGGGCACTACGTGCCGCCGGCACCGAGAGGTGGCACCTTCGGTATAGGCGTCCTCGAGGGGTACGACTTTAGAAACAACACTTGGTGTTTGTTCCGATGTACGGCCCCCGGTACTTGGTACCGAGGGGTCTTCTGTGAAAACACTTGGTGTTTTTCCTTCATTTGTCGCAGGTGATTGTGTTGTCTACCCTCGATACTTGGTACCGAGGGGTCTTCTGTGGAAACACTTGGTGTTTTTCCTTTATTTATCGCAGGTAATTGTGTTGTTTACCCTCGGCACTTGGTACCGAGGGGTCTTCTGTGGAAACACTTGGTGTTTCTTCCCATTTGTTTTAAGTTGTCAGTGGTGTGTCCCCCCGGCACCGGGTGCCGAGGGGTCTCTATTTGAGGACAATTGGCACTTTCTTGTTGTTGTAGGTGATAGTATTGTCTACCCATGGGGAAATGGGGTGCTATTTATAGTAGCAATAAATAGCACTTTCTTTTTGAATATATTAGAAATGTATTCAGTGTTTTCAGTGTATTTGCTTCTTGGTTACAAATGGGGAAATGGGGTGCTATTTATAGTAGCAATAAATGCCAGATAGGGACACGTGTCAAGCGTCCATTGGCCGAGGGGTCACCTCAACTGGTTGGCGCTGACAATCGCATGTGGCCGCATTTAATGCGGCTGTTGGATGTGACGTCGTACTGGGTACGGTGATCCATACCCACCTGGATGTTGCAATATTCTCCTTCGTGTGTATTGTATGTCATCAGCCATGAAGATCCAACATTTTTTCTAAACGTACTCCGGTCGAGCCATCGACTCTGTCCATAACAGTATTACAAAAAGAATCCTCAAACAATAGGCAGATGAGAAATGACTTGCCTCACTAAAAGCATCAATGAATTCTCTATCATCCTCAAACCTAACGTATAGCATGCATCACGAAAAGAATCATAAGTAACACCATTTAATATTCTCAATTCCTCATGACTCGTTGCACAACGAATGTGATTCAAAAGACACCTAATGTAATAAGATTCACTACTACCGGGATGAACGTAGTACTGTAGTAGACTCTGCCAATAGCGAATGCTTGTTTTATAGGAGCCCACTCTCTT
Organism: Cuscuta europaea; assembly: GCA_945859875.1. Lineage (NCBI taxonomy): Eukaryota > Viridiplantae > Streptophyta > Magnoliopsida > Solanales > Convolvulaceae > Cuscuta > Cuscuta europaea. The sequence goes on along the minus strand of CAMAPE010000008.1, from coordinate 5,056,549 downwards.
GTATTCTTTTTCCAAACAAACTTATGAGAAACTCTGCATACGTCAACAATCTTGCTTCCGGGTACTTCTTATTCTCCTCCATCCATGCTGTGAACATATTATCCTTAACCGAACAACCCCGAACCACTAAATCAAGTGGTTGATCACTGCAAAATACAACACTTTGTTCTTCCAGCAAATGGAAGCTAAACCGTTCTACTGTCGGGGTCTTATATTGAATTTCAAACCCAAAAATGCGCCAAGCAGCCTCACAAGTAGAAATGTATCTACAGTCATAGTACATATGTATCTCATCGATCGGCTTTTGTTGTGCATCACCATTAGATGTCTGGAAAAACCCCACCGTCACCCGATCACGCCTTTTGTTTATGTAGTTAAACAAATATTTGATGGACCTTGACTGATTACACCACTCTACGTTCATGTGAGCTCCAAATTTCATCAACAAATAGCGGTTGTGCGGAACAACAAACCTATTGTCTGAATCGACCTTATTCTTTGGTATCACGCGATCATTATTTATGCACTTATACACTGGATAACCGTCGTCGTCGATGGTCATCTCAGCGCGCCATTTTTTAGGAAAGTGCTTTCTGCATTTACCGTCAACCATGCAAGGCGCTGACTTGGCAACACCACCGCAAGGGCCATGCATCATAAAATCCCTCACCACAACATAATACATCGAGTCTAAATTTATACCTGGAATTCCGACAGATATTACCCTATCTATATCTGTATGTGAGGGCATGAGGCAAGTCGCGCTTCTGAAACTCAGTTGTGTAGACAACTGCAAAACACAAAAATGAAGTCAAATAATACCCACACAGAGTTAATGTTATGAGGAATACACAATAGACAATACCTCCTCTACCATTCCCAAAGGATTTATTTTTGCGAAGATCTTTTATCAAACCGTCAAGTTTGATTTTGAAAACCCGACTAATTACATCTGGTCGATCTTCTGCTTTCAAATTCCTTTGATGGAGAAAAAGATCTATCTCTGGCCACCTTGGATTGCACGTAAAGGTAATGAATAAATTTTGATAACCTACAGATGGCCATTGCATCCTGGTAATTTTGTATCATATAACGTGCTCCTTCAGTAAAGGTAGGAGGCAACACAATTCTCTTACCTTGAGTACATGAATCATTCTCTCCACACAAAAATGCATCACTCAAACCTTTATACATGTCACAACGAAGCTGCTTTTGATGTGTCTTAACAAATCTCAACCTCACAGACTCAACCAAGGTATAACCGTCAACAATGAATTGCTGAAAAAGCCTTTTTGTGTTCAACATATATAGAGGAATGATTATCACATCATTCCTATACACCAAACGCAAGAAACTCCATCACACTCACTCTTTGTCTACCGTCTCCAACAATGTTACCACCCTTGGACAACAACGTATCCTCACGATATCCGTCCTCTCCATAAGGGGACAATAATGGATATTGAAGGCCAAAATAGACCGAATCAATTCATTTATCCTTTGGAGTGCACCGGACTGAGTTTCAACCAATATATCCCTCTCACCCAAAGATTCATCAAAATCTGCAACTACCAAAGTTGCGACCTCAAAAACAGACGGTAAATTATATGTCCTTGCATCACCATAGCATTTTCCAATTAACTTTAGCCTCACATCTGGGGCATTACTCGTATCTATTTTCTCCTTAGCAATACGAAAAGATTTCACCAGCGCGTTATTTTCATTGAGCATCTTCGACAACCCAACAACTATAGCTTCATGCAACTTGCTTCACTTACTATCATCGCTGCAACAAATGAAGAAGAATTAGATTTATAAAACCATTATATAAAGTACACTGAAATAAATGTAGACCCTACTTACCCAACAGATGAGCTTTATCTTGAACCTCATTTTCCGTATCATAGATATACAATTGTGCGAACTTAGGTTTTGATCCAGTTGGAGGTAACAGGCTACCGATCAGGTGATAATTTTGCTCGTGTAGTTTAAAAATTGGCGGAGACTTTCCCTTGTTGACATTTTGTGCAACTTTGCCGCCCATTGAGGTGAACAAAAACATATTGTTGTATGATTTGATGTTTTCAATGAAATGTTTGCTACGCTCATCAGAACCATGAATCAAATCAGATAGGAATAAAGGCGGTTCTTTCATAAAAGGCAAGACCACCTTTCCTTGACAACAACAATACGAATACTTAGGATTCTTCTTAGAAGACTTGGAAACAACACGTTCCTCAAACCACAAAAGGGCATTACAAAATCCGCACACATATTTTGCATCACCAATGTCCCAAAACTCTACAATGCAAAAACAGCAAACAATATTATCGAAGCATAATTACAATTAAAAGTACTTCTTTATTATGTGGGATATGGAATCAATTATCGATTAGCACGCACCAACTGCTCTGTTGTGGGTGTGCGCAGGAATTGTCTCATAATCCACGTACTCATCATCCACATGACTATCATCAATGGACGTTGTATCCCGTGCATCAACACACGTTGAACCCAAAGAGACTGTACTCTGGGACTCAACCGGAGCTCGGTTCTCGCAACCTTTTGTGACAATATATAACACGATTTAATGTAAATTATGTACAACTAGTAGCTCACCCGTGCGATGCACGACAAAAAGCTTAAATACATATAATTAAATAAACATTCTCAAAAAGCATATTGTTGCATCAATTACGAAAAAATTCCATTATTGGTCCCGTGACTATTATACCACTTCCACATTTAGTCCCTTACTTTCAGATTGTCCACATCTAGTCCGTGACCATTATTCCCTCACCACCCCTCGTCCTTCCGGCCAAAATTCCAGCAAATTTAGCCCACTTATCAGCCTCAGAATCAGTCTTTACATTAAATTTTATATAAGGGTGGGTTTTTCGTATCAGTCTTTGAATTAAATTTGTTTTTTCATACCTAAAATCTGCATTAAGTTTGCCGGAATTTTGTTCGGAAGGACGAGGGGTGGTGAGGGGATAATGGTCACGGACTAAATGTGGACAATCTGAAAGTAAGGGACTAAATGTGGAAATGGTATAATAGTCATGGGACCAAAAGTGGATTTTTTTCTTAAAAGAAATAAGTTGAATAACAAAATCAGCTCTACAAATTTTGAAAAACTTCTTTGTAGACAATATTTGTAGTTTGTGTTGTGCTTTGTTCGTCACTATCTACTAAAAAAATTTCAGCCCTTTTCTTTTGGTCAGTTTGAAAACCACAACATAAAGTTGTCCATGAAAGAAAACTGGCTTCTTCAACAACAATCTCATATGAGAGAGAGAATGACCTTGACTTTTATTAATTGTCATTGCATAAGCAACCATTATCAAAGACTGTCTTCTCTGAAATTTGAGTGGAAGTCTCACAATCTGGAGTAAGTGAAAATCTTGGATTGAGAACGTGTTCTGCCAGTGATAACTTTGGCTTCCAAAATATGTTCATCGCGCTTAGTCATTATAACCCAAACGCTCTCATAATGTAAACCATAAACATTATACCTCATAGATGAAATTCTATTATCTATCTCATTTTAAGTATCATAAATATGCAATTGGGCAAATTTTGGCTTTGAATTCTCAGTAGGCAGTAAGGTTCCAATAAGGTGATAATTCTGACCATAGAGATTAAAAATAGGAGGACATCTTCTCGTATTCAAATTATTCTCTATCCCCCTCTCGTGAAAGGGAAAGCAAACATATCGGTATAACACGTAATATTTTCGAGGAAAAATTTGCTCTTTTGAAATGTGTCGTGAATGAAATCACACAACTAAGCCGGTGGTTGTTTCATGGATGCAATGTTGACTTTACTATGATTGCAACAAAGAGAATACTTTGGACTCTTCTTAGTAGAATTAACAACATGTTCCTCCATCCAAAGCTGTGCAACACAATATGTACACTTGCATATTTGAACACCGATATCCAATACTCCGTGACACACACATATATATAATATAAATCTAATTAACAATACAACCCAATACTGATGATAATTTATTGAAATTTGTATTAAACAACATTATTCAACATTTTACAAAAATTTGAACCTCTAGAAGCCTCGTTCGATATACTTGCAAGTTCTTCATATTCTATAAAAGCATCATCATTACTCTCTTCACCAAAATCAGATTCATTCATCAACGATTGTTCATCGCCCCTTCCAAATCCTTCCTCAATGGCACGTGATAGAATGAATTTTCTTTGTAAAAGCTCTACAATTGTTTGTTATGGATTGTGTACCAATGTTCAAACATCGTAGATTACCTGCTGTTTGATGGCATGAATTTCCTAATAATTGCACATGGTCAGTATAATTTTAAAAATAAATAAAAATGTGTGAGGTATAGGATAGTTTACCATTTGTAAACTGTATTATGTTGCATTCACGTCAAAAAAACTATTTCCAATAGTAAATGAATTTCCACTTCTAGACTTGAAGTGAAAAGTGTGACAAATTCGTTGCTGCTTGTCATTCTCACAATTCACGTTTTTCTGCATTTTACGTAATTTATGTAGTTAGTATAGAATGTCCAGTAATACACACGAACACATAATTCCAATGTATGCTATATCACATCATTAGAATGTTGAAAAGGTCTATGTTTACATAATACGTTATAATTTTAATGTTTGAGATAGATATGTATTTAAGTTATCCAAAAAGGTCTACAAATACACACTATGCCATAATGAGATACTTACCAAAATGCCTGTTTTGCCAATGTAATACTTCCCTCTCAAAAAATTGTCATTTTTAATACTTTGACCAACCATATACTTTTACCGGAAGTTATTTATAATATAAAAATTATATGAAAATGTTCTTTGTTAAAAGTATTTTCATAAAAATATAAAATTTATAAATTTCATAATATTCTTTCATAAAAGTACTTGTAAACACTTTAAAATTACTTATAGAGCACGTTTGGTGACCGTATTTTTCGATTTATGAGGCTTATCATTAATGTAGATGATCATTTAAGTCATTTTCATATAATTTTTCATAAATTGGCAAAATTAGCCGATCGAGCCACTTTAATTAGTACTCCCTCCGTCCCAGAATTTACTTCCAACTTTCCTTTTTGGGCTGTCCCAAAAAAAACTTCCACTTTCTATATTAGGAAATTTTTTGAGTTAAAATTACCCCATTACCCTCACACATCTACCCTAGTTATTACCCCACCCAACCCATCCACCAACTCCATTTACTCCACCTTCTCTCCATTTGTCATTATTACTTCATCCGTATTCATCTCTTTTCTCGCAACCACTCTCTCTCCGTTCTTTCATGACTCCTTCCATCCCCATCTAGAAAACTCTACTCCATCGTTGTCGATTCATCTGCAGTCATCCCACCCACACACCCACCTAAAACTTCAAAGCCAATATTGGCCGAAAGTTCATCTGATTTGTGCATGCACAGTGATTTGGATGGTGTGGTGGTTGAGGACTCAGAGGATTCTTCCGGATGGGCCGATTTAGTCCGTGAGGCTGAGATCTTGCCCGGATTTGTCCCTGAGTCTGAGATGTTGCCGGATTTTGTCCCAGATTCTGAGGTTCGGTTGGTCCTCGTTCATGAGAATGAAGAAGGAATGAAAGGACAAAAACGGTTGAGATCTGAGCAATGCCTCGTAGGACAAAAGGAGGAGTCTGGTTCTTTGACTGTTCCTGCGATTCATTTGGACCGAAGAGGTGAAGCCTCCAATGAAAATATCATTGACATCTACCTTCGGCCAGTGGATATAACAAATGTGGGGTATCTTCTACCTGCGTACGCTCATGCTCACCCGGAACCTAGAGTTCAAGAAAGATTGGACCATTTGGTTTCAATGTGGCTGCCTCAACAAAGATTGGACCATGGTTACAAAAAAAATAAGTGTATAAGTTCCCCTTGTTGCATGCATGTATATATGTGTGTGTATTCATATATGAGTGATGCCTAAAATTGATTTTCACTTTACTACCTCTATGCCTAAATGATTCCTAAAAGTGATGTATGTAGCCATTTTGCCTAAATGATGTTCACATTTTTGGGCCCTAATTTATGGTCTGATTGCTTGAGTGTTGCTGTTGACTGATGCCTGTTATTGAATGTTGCCGGATGCCTTGTATGGTTATATGATGTTGACCTAACTGCCTCTAAGCCTAAATGATGTTTTAATTGGGCTTTATAACTGATGGGCTAATTAGGGAGGGGGTTTTGCTGTTGACTGAAGCCTATTGTTGAATGTTACCTGCTGCCTTGTATGCTTGTATGATGTTGACCTAACTGCCTCTAAGCCTAAATGATGTTCTAATTGGCCCTAACTGATGGGCTAATTAGGGAGGGGTTTTTGCTGTTGACTGAAGCCTATTGTTGAATGTTACATGCTGCCTTGTATGCTTATATGATGTTGACCTAACTGCCTCTAAGCCTAAATGATGTTCTAATTGGCCATAACTGATGGGCTAATTAGGGAGGGGATTTTGCTATTGACTGAAGCCTATTGTTGAATGTTACCGGGTGCCTTGTATGCTTATATGATGTTGACCTAACTGCCTCTAACCCCAAATGATGTTTTAATTGGGCCTTATAACTGATGGGCTAATTAGGGGGGCAGTTTAGAAGTTGACTAAAAGCCTAATAGTGTGTATTGTTTACTGTGATGACAGTGTCCTAATACTGACAACAAATAAGCCAAGTTGCATTTACATATATTGACAGTGTCTTGTTTGTGTACATATCTTGTATGTGTACCCCAAAGCCCAAAATCACAAAACCAAAAACCCACTAGCAAAAAAACCAAGACACCCTGTCTATGACCAAAACCCAAAAACCCAAAATGCAGTAGCCGATATACCTTAGCCCTGTCTTTACCCAAAACCCAAAAACCCTACAGCCAGTAACTAGTTAAGCCTGGGTGCTACCATTGTCAAGTCCATCACTTCCCTGCATGTTGTAGTGTCTGCTGCATTTGAGATGGGTACTTCCCCATTACCATGTAACAAGTCCATCACTTCCCTGCCTGTTGTAGTGTCTGCTGCATTTGAGATAGGTACTTCCCCATTACCATGTAACAAGTCCATCACTTCCCTCACTGTTGTAGTGTCTGCAGAGAGGGAGATAGGTAGTTCCCCATTAGCATGTAACATATCCTTTCCAATGTGAGGTAATCTGTAGTTGTTGTTACCTTTAGCAGTTAAAATCTCCTTCATACACATCTTCAATGATAGCCAAACCTTGTTCAAAGTATAGGGACTCAAGTCCTCAAATGCTTTGGTCACCCCTGCCACTAACTCTGAAACTGTTGTACTTGGTGATGCTTGTTGTAGGGACTGAATTGATCTAAAAAACCCTAGGTCTAGAACATTTAGATCAGGACTATTGGGAGGTTGACGTGATAGTTTGATGTTAAATCCTTCAGTAGTAGCCTCTTTCATGAACTCACTGTCATTAGGCTGTATATGTGGTTTGGCATTGTCTTGTTGGATGTAAATATCCCCGGATGCCTGAAGTGGCCACTTGGCTTTGATGGCAGGGAGCACTTGTCTGAGTAAACATTGTCTGTATACACTTTTAGTGACACTCTCAATTGCCTTTTCCTCTATTGTGCCAACTGTTCTGTTTTTGCTATTCCTTTTTGCTACCTTCAATTCTGTGAATGGGAAAATACCTATCTTCCCATCAAATAAGACCTCTGAGTCTTCTGAAAATATTGGTCTAGCCACAGCACACAAAAACATTACTTTTGTGATAAATCTCTTGGACTTGCATGTTCTGTGTGGCTCTTGTTCACTTGGAGTGAGATAGTATCTCTGTGATGGTTTAGTGATGTAAAACCACTTCTCATCCACATGGACAGTGTTGAACATGGGTTCAAATAGTGGATGAGTTGTGAGTGAGTCTGGGACAATGTGTGAAATGACCCATTCAAGCCTCTTAGTCATATTTGATTCAGTCAAAAAAGGTTTGATAGAATTTGTGTGTACTTTAATTTTACCTTGGCGTATGAGTCTGTGCACGCATGTTTTGCGATAGCCAATAGCAGATGCCAGATTCCTTATAGTCTGCCTTTTGTGAAGATCTATTTCCTTAAAGTCAAGTGTAGGTAGTGGTAAAGGTTTCCTACCACTTTTTGCAGCAAACTGTCTGTCAACATTGATAGGTACACCATCCCTTTGTGATTTCCTTACTTGTATCCAAATACTTGTGATGTACCTTACTGACACTTTATATTCTTCAGCTAATGCAGATTTCAGTCCTTTGAAAAGCTTACCATCTATGGAATTAATGAGAAGAGCTTGCAGGATCTTCTACTTTGCTTGGTTGGAGAGCCTTTTTTTGACTTGTTTCTACATTTTCTGAAACTTCCATGTGGTATTTGTGATGATGTATGACTATGTATGTGTAGGTTTATATAGAGCTTTATCAACTTTGACATGTTTAAAATGTTTAAGTTGGAGGGAATGGATAAAAACTCTCGCCAGAAGACACGTAAGCCCAAAAAGGCAACTTTTCATTTTACTGTTCACTTACCATCACTGTAGCTTGCAAAACGTCTCATCCCTCTCCCTTTTTCCCTTCAAGTGTGCGGTAATAAAAGCAGGGGCAAAAGTGGAAAGTCAAGGGAAAACAATGATTTTTCTTAAACAATGTGCCAAGTCAAAACGGAAGTAAAATCTGGGACGGAGGGAGTAGAACTTTATAAACTTCATTCTAAACAACTGATTCATGCAATTTGAGTGTTACACAACGGGCTCATATGTACTACAACAAATTTATTACGTAGTATCGATTAAAGAGGGGTAATTCTAAATGCAGCCACACAATTGCTATTCACAGCCCCTAATTAAAATTAATTAAATATAAATAGAATGTCTATTGTATCCCTGTAGTATGGCCACAACCCTTTTCCTCATCAACATCTTGCTTCTGAAGGTGCTTTGGTCGGTAACTTTAGGAGACTAAGGCAGTGCCAGCACTACTTCCGGTTCGAAAGTATGAATTAACTTGACTCTACTTATGCAATCTTAATATCACGAAAATATTTTTTTAAAATTAACTTTCCCTTTCTAATGCATCCAAAAACGATTTTTCCAAATTATAACATTTTAAGAAAAAAAAAACTCAAAGATATAGAAGTCACTTTCTCAAAAACCAATAATACTAAGTAAAAACCAATAATGTGTACGCTGTTCTAAAAACCAATAATATTAAGTAAATCATTTTCATCATCAAATTCCCAAAAAATAATTATTTCATATCTTCGTTTTGTATTTTTCTAAAAAATACGAACTCCAGAACGTTTTATATCATAATATACTCATTTCCTTGACAATAAAATATTTTCTATTTATTATACAAAGGTTAGCTTGATAATATATTTTTCTTGTCTTCTAAAAATTATTTTAATTAATACGTGCACCGGAATATTTATATATGAATGGGTTTATATATTTATTGGAAAAGTCGCAAATGAAATCTTATTTTATTACGACTATTAAAATTATTAGTCACTTTATCTTAATATACCAACTAATAAAAAATAAAAAATAAAAGAATAATCTAGAAAACTTAAGAAAAGTCAAAAAACACCGACAGTGGTAAATGTGTACCACCAAACGTATTAAAGACACTTGTCCCACCCCTATTTAATTTTTTAAATTCAAACCAACCACCCCACAAATAACCTCGAACCACCCGACCACTGACCACACATAGGCTACCTCGAGCCACCCACCCACACAGTTTTTTATTTTTCTAAACACACTCTTTAGACATTTTTTATGCTATTGTGGCATGGGGCCACTACATTTAAATTTTTTACACCCTTACACGCATGTAAACACGTAGACCACATCTATTAACAATAATACAACCGGCAGACACCTCACACATTGAATACAACCTCAACGCCCACCTTTAATACAAACCGATGACCTCATTTATGAAGTTGAACCACCCCAAAACCAAATTTCCATAAACGAACAACAAACAGATATTGCCTACCCATCCTTTGTCCTCAACATCTGATCTCCGCTGCAACCTCTTTGAATGATGTTGCACCAAAACCTCCACCTGGTATCTCAAAAGACAAAACCGAAGCAACACATACCCAAACACAGACCTCAAAACACACAAACACAACACTATAGAACATCATCAACTGTGTTTGATGATCATATAATGGAGGTACTATTAATAATGAAGATGCATGCAGATGATTCATGACTATTGTCACCTCCAAGCGGAAAAACCGAAGGTATGCAGTTATTCAATTATTGTTGTTTAATTCTGAAGCACTCTATAAGCTCCTGACCTTACTTTTTTGTTTTTTACAATCAGGAGATCTGCGGAGTAATAAGGATCAATGTGTACGAAGCAAGTGAAGCCTATGCTTTCATTGTGAGCACAAAAAAGGTTTGAAATACTTGTCTAGTTTCGTTTACTTTCTAGAGGTTCTATAAGCCTCTGACATTCTTACCACTTTATTTCCAATCAACTGATACTAATTTGAGGATTTGTTACAAATGAGGGCAATCAATTGAGGCCAGGAAACATTATAGAGCAAATGAGGAATACAGATGACCAGAGTAGATATCTGTGCACTTAATGGTATGTTTGTTAATTTATTACTTGCCTAATTATGAACATTTGATTCATGTAAATGGTCAGATGTGCATGCATTTATACACTTTTTATACACAACTACATACTCGATACATTTGTGCATGCATTTATACACTATATGTTTATGCATTCCTGCATGACCGATGAAAAAATGTGATGCTTAAACACGTCTGTTTGACATATTAAAGCACTGATAATATTGTTAATCTTATACTTTTCCGTAATAAACAAATTGTTTTACTCAGGCACACCTATTGAGCTATTTTGAACAAATATTATTGTCAAAAAAATTAATAGAGTAACCATCACCTTCACGTAATAGATTTCAGTAGCATGAGTCAAAATTGAACACTAAACTTCACAAACATCAATTTTCCTCTTAGAAATGACACATAGAAATACCTGAATTGGGTCGCTTGTCACCGATCACCACCGACTTTATTAACTTAGGCATTCACAATGACCGCACGGGTAAATAACTCACATGCTGGTGGACACACTGTTTTTGTACCTAAAATCTAGGAATAATAAGAAATTTCTATCAAAGAGTAATGTTGTTTAATACGGAGTAATTGTTTCACTATTTTTTTCTGAAATGTTTATGCACAACACACACAAATGGAACAAAAATACATTGAAGAGTATAAAACCCATAAAAAAATCCATAAACATTCATACTATTAAAAAGTAGCGGGCAAAAAAGCCAAAAGGGAGTACATTAGTCGCAGATAGGGGTGCAAATGAGCCGAGCCGCTCGTGAGCTGCTCAGTCAAAGCTCGGATCGAGTTTGGTCAAACTCGAGCTCGAGCCGGCTCGTTAAGCAGTCGAGCCATAAACGAGCCCACTAAATTTAGGCTCGCTAGCTCGCGAGCCTAGTTTTATGTATTTATATATTTAATATATATATACATATACATATATATATACATATATATATATATAATATTAATATAAGTTAATATATTAGTATATATAATATATTGATGGAGTATATGGGCCTGGACCCCATGGCCCACACACTCGGAAGAACAGAAGGTACCACGATCACCTGGTGGGACCCTCGTCGGCCCAGATGACCTCCATCGGCCGGAAAGCAGTCTACTCAGAATATGGTCCAGGAGCCAGGAGAACCGGGTGATCTCATCGGTCGGGTCTTCGTCGGCCATGCCCTCGTCGGCCGTGCCCTCATCGGCTACGAGCGGCCCCCCAGAATAGGATCTTATACTTAATCATTTTTACATCTCTTGTACCCGGCCCAATAGTGGCCCTATTGTAAATGGGCCTCCCAAGCCCAAGACTTGGGAGCCCAGCCCTAATGTTTCCTATAAATACTACCTCTAGGAGTAGTTGTAGGGTTCACAAAATCATTTATTGAAGCATTTACTTGCACTTCTCTCTCTAGCTCTCACTTCTCTCTAGAATATAATCTATCATTTGGTGCTTTCATTGAGAGCTAGAACAATCAAGTTAGCATCCTTCGTCGCTACCAAGCACAGCTAACCACTGATCATGGGAAGAACTAAGTCAAACCGTGAGGAGGACGCCACGGCCGACCAGGTCGGAGGAGGGGACGTCTTCCAGGAGGCCATCAACCTCATGACGGACTGGCGCAACCAGCTCAACGGCGGCGCCCCTGATGCCCGCATCGGCCTGGATAAGAAGCGCGCAGAGAAGACAGACAACGCCCCGACCCAACCTTTGGCCACGGCTTCTCCGTTTGTTGACCCACAGGTTCAGGCCGCACTATCGGTCATCATCGCCAGCTTGGCTCAGAACCCCACCGTCCTCAGCGCACTCATGCCAAGGACTGGGGGGAACATCACTCCACCTCCTCAGCCCCAACCATTGGCCACCAAGCTGGGCAATGATGAGGGGGTGATAGCCCAGGACACGGCGTCGTCCCACTCCCACCCCGCTTCCCCTCTTCGACCCGGACCGACCCCAGCGCGTGGAAAAGCCTCTGCCTTCAATAGGCTGGATGACACGCGTCGTCGTCCGGTTTCGGAGAGGATGGCGGGACGGATTAGTGAGCGCTGGCCTGGCTCGCCAAGGGAAAGCCTGGGGTCTGTGTCCCGGACATCAGACCAGCCCCACCCGAACAAAGGCAAGGGAAAGTTGCACGAGGACGACGTGCGCCACCAGATCAACGCGGCCCACGAGGTGCGCGTGTAGAACTGACAGGGCGCCATTACGGCCGCTAGGGACCCTCGGGACGAGAAATCGCCCAGCTGGAAAGGAGACTGGCCCAGATGGAGGCCAGGCAATCGGCAAACATTCCCATGGCCGGCGCCTCCAACGATCCTGGCCTCAACGCACTCATGAACAAGGTCACCGCCCTTGAGAGGGAATTGGCCGAAGGGCGAGGTGACCCCGTCATCCAGGTCAGGACCAGGACTCCCTTCACTAACAGGGTGCTCTCGGCTCCCATCCCGGAGAAGTACAGGGGAAACGCCATCAAGTCCTATGACGTCCGATCAGACCCCCAGGAGCACTGCAGCCGCTACCAGAACAACATGCTGATGGTGAACGCGTCGGATGAATACCTCTACCGTTGGTTCCTCTCCACTCTTGAGGGGCCGGCATACGAGTGGTTCAACGCGCTTCCCGAAGGAAGTATAGACTCATGGCAGGACCTTGCCCAGCGCTTCCTCACCCACTTTGCAGGGAGGAAGCGTGCGAAGAAGTACTTCACCCATCTCCTCTCCGTCAAGCAGCAACATGACGAACCCCTCCGGTCATTCATTGATCGGTGGACGAAGGAGACCGAAGAGGTCAAGGAGGCCGATGAGCGCACCCTCCTCATCCTCTACCAGGGAGCCCTCTGCAGCTCCCCGTATGCCCGGAGCATCATCACCGATCCTCTGAGGTCGTATGCAAAGGCGCTTCAGCGCGGGAGTTTGTTCGCCGACGCTGACGAGCTCCACAATCACAAGAAGGACGGAGGTCACCCCTCCAAGAAGACAAATCCTTCGTCGGCCCCGGGAACAACCACGGCCGGCCAGGGTGCCCAGGGCCGTCACGGCCCTAGTGGACAAAGCAAGAAAGACCGCCATTGGCGGCCGAGGTTGGAACGGCCGTGGGTCCCCCTCACACACCCGGTCAGCACCATCCTCGACTATGCCGAGAAGCATGACCTCATTGAACAAGCTCCTCGGCCGGCGGAGGAAGTCCATGCCATCCAGTAAGGCGGCACCTACTGCCGGTTCCACAAGAACGCCTCACACAACACCGACGACTGCATCACGCTGAAGAAAGCCATCGAGCGCCTGATTCGTCAGGGGGAACTCTCCCAATTTGTTAAAGGTGGCCCGCGCAAAAATACGTGGGTAAACACCGACAAATCTGGGGGCGAACCCTCTACGAAAAAGCGGGAGATCGGTAGGCTCAGCGACGACGAAGACTTTGAGGAGCCTCCACCAAAGAAGAACTACATTCACCTCATCGTAGGTGGGAACACCGGGGGGGACTCCGTCACCCAGAGGAAGAAATGGGCCCAATCCCTTTACATTGGGGAGGTGTCCCACGTTCCCCCCCAGCCGAAGAAGAAACGAACGAAGACAATCACCTTCACCGACAAGGATCTGCCTCCAGGTACGGAGTCACACAGGGACGCCCTCGTCATCCAGTGTGAGATCAGTAATTCCATCATCCACCGCACTTACATCGATACGGGGAGCTCCGTCAACGTAATGTACCTAGACACCTTCAAGCAGCTGAAGCTGGACAAAGCTCTGGTGAAGCCGATCAAGACACCGTTGTCCGGTTTCATAGGGGACTCTATCGACGCTGAAGGCACGATAGTCCTCCCCGTGGAGGTCGGCGACGGCTCCCACCGCGCCAAAATTGACATGGAGTTCATGGTGGTCAACCTTAAGTGCGCCCACAACCTGATTTGGGGGCGGCCAGCACTGGAGGACCTGGAGGCCATCATCTCCATGAAGCACTTATGCTTGAAGTTCCCCACCAGTGGCGGCATCGGCTACGCCAGAGGAAACCAGAGGATAGCCAGGGCATGCTACCTCAAGCTAATGAGGCCGACTAAAAGGGAAGGACAAAGAATAGACACCATCACGGCGACCGTTGCCAAGGACGAGGAGAGACCGCATGCTGAACCAGTCGAAGAGGTCGAGGAGGTCCTCCTGGATACCTCTTGGCCGGAGCGGGTCCTCAAAATCGGGAAGCAACTCCCGCAGGACCAGCGACACGCCATCCTCCTCGTCTTACGGTCATACGCCATCATCTTCGCATGGGGCCCGGACGACATGCCAGGCATCAACCGGAAGGTGATCACCCACCGGCTGACCGTCTATCCGGCCTCCGCACCTGTTAAGCAGAAGCGACACTACTTGTCCGCCGACAGGCAGGACTTCGTCAAGGGGGAGGTCACCATGCTCCTCTCAATCAACCACATCAAGGAGGTGAAGTACCCGACGTGGCTAGCCAACGTTGTCCTCGCCCAAAAACCACCGACATTCAGAATGTGTGTTGATTACACTGACCTGAACAAGGCGTGCCCCATGGACCCGTTCCCTCTCCCCAACATTGATCAATTGGTGGACGAGACGACGGGATGCGAGTTGATGTCGTTCCTTGACGCCTTCAGAGGGTACCACCAGATTTTCATGCATGAAGATGACACTCAGAAGACGGCCTTCATGACCCCGGAGGGAATTTTTTGCTACCTCGTCATGGCTTTCGGACTCAAAAACTCAGGCGCCACCTACACTAGAATGGTGGCTAAGATCTTCAGGACGGTCCTCGGCCGGACGATGGAGGCATACGTCGATGACATGATTGTCAAAAGCAAGCGGGCCACCACACATGCTGACGACCTCCGGGAAATTTTTGAGATCATGAAGGAGTTCAAGCTCCGCCTCAACCCCAAGAAGTGCGCCTTTGGCATCCAAGGCGGCAAGTTCCTCGGCTATATGGTCAGCCGGAGAGGCATTGAAATAAATCCAGAGAAGATACAGGCCATCATCGATATGGAGCCGCCCCGCAACGTCAAGGAGGTACAGCGGCTAACAGGGCGTCTGGCGGCCCTGAGTCATTTTCTCTCCAAGTCAGCCGAGAGGTCACTTCCTTTTTTCCAGATCATGTGCAAAGCAAACAGCTTCAGGTGGATGACGGAGTGCCAGGAAGCATTTGAAGAACTGAAGAGGTACCTTTCGTCTTCGTCGGTGCTCTCCAAGCCCAAAGCCGGTGAAACCCTCTTCTTATACTTGGGGGTGAGCACGTTGGCCATCAGCTCCGTGCTCATCCGCGAGGATGAAGGGGTGCAGAAAGCATATTCTACATCAGCAAAACACTCAGGGAGGCCGAGCTCAGGTACTCCTCCATTGAGAAGACGGTGCTAGCCATCTTCCATACGGTGAAAAAGTTGGGGCACTACTTCCAGGTCCACGCCATCCACGTACTGACCCAGCAGCCCTTTGGCGCGCTCATGAGGAGCCCCACTAGCTCCTCAAGAATGGTGAAATGGGCGATTTTCCTCAGCCAATTCCAAATTGAGATCAAGCCAAGGCCATCTATCAAAGGGCAAGCCTTGGCCGACTTTGTCACCGAATGCACAGCGAGGGAGACGACCCTTACTACCCCCGGGCCAGAGCCAGATGACACGTGGATCATGTTCACCGACGGCTCGTCGGCCGCGAAATCATGCGGGATCGGCGTCGACCTCATCTCCCCTGAAGGATTCAGAGCTTACTATGCCATCCGCTTCAACTTCAGGGTGTCCTACAATGAAGCCGAGTATGAGGCCCTCCTCAGCGGCCTCAGACTCGCCGCCGGCCTCAGACTCGCCGCCAGCCTCAAAGCCAAGCACATCAGAATCAGGTGCGACTCCAAGTTGGTGTTAGGCCAGGTTGAGGGCACGTACGAAGCAAAGGAGGGCCGGATGAAGCAGTACAAACAGGCGGCAGAGGAGTTGCTGAAAGCATTCGAAACCCACGAGATCACACAGATCCCGCGGGCCAAGAACGTCGAGGCCGACATTCTCTCCAAACTCAGCTCGAACACTCCAGAGCACATCTCCAAGTTAGCCAAGATCGAGGAGCAGAGCATGTCCAGCATCCATGCCAGCCCCATCTTGTGCATCCAACAGCGGCCGGAGGACTGGATCTCCGACATCACCACCTTCATCACCACGGGGGAGCTACCTCAGGACGAGGAGAGGGCCAAATTTGCCAAGCTCAGGGCTCCAAGCTACACTATTGAAGATGGCAAGCTCTACAAGCGATCCTACAATGACACTCTCCTCCGATGCCTGCACCACGATGAGGCCGAAGTGGCCATGGAGGAGGTCCACTGCGGTGTCTGCTCTTCGCATCAGGGCCCTTTCAGCATGTCTCAATGTCTCGTCGTCCAAGGCTATTTCTGGCTGACAATGGCGCGGGATTGTGCGGACCCCGCAAGAAGATGTACCGCATGTCAGATACTTCAGAAGGCCCCGGGTCGGCCAGCCGTCAATTACACCCCGGTCAGCACTGCAATCCCATTCTCCAGATGGGGAATTGACCTGATCAGCCGTCTACCCAGAGCCGTCGGGAATAATCGCTACATCATCGTCGCAGTCGACTACTTTACCAAGTGGGTCGAGGCGGAACCTCTAGCCAGCATCACGGGGGCTAGGTGCCAGAAGTTCATCCACAAGAACATCCTCACCCGTTTCGGCGTACCCCAAGAGATCATATCCGATAATGGCACCCAGTTCGAAGCGGTGCCCTTCCAGGAGCTCCTTCGAGAATGGGGGATAAAGCACCGTTTCTCCTCCGTTGCCTATCCTCAAGGCAACGGGCAGGTCGAGAACGCCAACAGGACCATCATGGAAGGGCTGAAGAAGAAACTTCAGGACGCGGGAGGAAGTTGGGTCGACGAGCTCCCAAACATCATATGGTGCTATCGCACTACGCTGAGGAGGGCGACAGGGGAAACGCCTTTTGCCCCGTGCTATGGCTTTGAAGCGAAGGCACCCGCGGAGGTCGCCATCCCCAGCCGACGGGCGGACCAATATGAGCCTGAGGCCAACGAAGAAAACATGAAGATCGACCTCCACCTGGTCGAAGAGAGACGCGAACAAGCGTTCATCCGGGCAGAAAACTACCGACGTCAAGTGAAATCATACTATGACGCCAAGGTACGTTCCCGGGAGTTTCAAGTGGGGGACTACGTCCTCCGCCGAAGGGAAGCAAGTCAGCCGGCAGAAGGTGGCAAACTGGCTTTGAAGTATGAAGGACCCTACGTCGTCAGTGTCGTGGTCAAACCAGGCACCTACAAGCTTAAGCGCCCGAATGGGTCCAATGTACCACGAACGTGGAATGTACACCATCTGGTGAAGTTTTACCAATAATCCGAAGGAGGTGTAGCCGGTAGAGCCCTCACCCCTTAACGGGTTATTGGTCAAACACTACCCTCAGCCTCGAGCCACTTATGAATAAAAGTCATGTTTCCCTTGATTTTTTTTTTGGAATTTAAGTAAAATATTAACGGGTGCCCTCATCGGCCACCTTAGAGCGAAAGGCTCAGGTATGGCCGATATGGCGCCTTGCATCTGCAGCCTTAGAGCGAAAGGCTCAGGTATGCCCTATTGTATTTTGTATCAGCGAAAGGTTTAGGCCCAGCTGAGAGAGCACGTTGTATCGGCCCCTTAGAGCGAAACGCTCAGACAGGGCCGACGATGTCCCTAGGACGATGGGCCCGCAAACGGACCACGTCTTGAAATGGGAAGTTCACCGCGTCGTCCACGCGCCTGATCGCAGGACGACAGGCCTGAAATCATGGTTGAGGTGACAAAATCCCCAAACTCAGGGTTGGGCAACGGCAGCCGTTGGAAACCAACCAAAAGTCTAGCCCGCGTCATAAATAGGTGACGGGACCCCCCCTGAGACCATGGACGTTATAAACGAAGTCTAAACCGGCCGGAGGACTATCGACCCCTTCGGTCGAAGCCTGAAAGAAGAACACTCCCCGAAATAGGGAACAAAAAAAAGAGGGAAGCCGAGGACCGCGCGCACTTGTCGGCATTGAGCAGTAAAAATAAATCTCCACGCATCAAGCCACACATTTGGCTAAGTACATATCAGTTGAATACAAAGGTAACATTACCAACAGGTAACACGGACGAAGCGGCCACCCGTTACGAGGAAAGTGTCAAGGACGGAGCATGCACCTACAGAATCCTAACCAAGTGGATTGGTAAAACGAGGGTGGTTACCTTCATCGGCCATGACCGACCGAAGTTCCAACACTTAGCATGCAAACCAAGAATTCCAGCTTAACACTTAACACAATCGTGGAGTTGAACACCGGAAAGGAGGTCCAGGATGAAGCGGGCACTCAAACACTCGCGGGAAAGTTGAACACACTGGCGGCAACCCTTACCGGCCACAACATTCTCGCTGGCCGTTAAAGGCGCTAAAACCTAGGCGGCTGCTTAAGTTGAACACTTCGAAAAATCTCAAAGGCAAAAGGGAAAATACATCCCCAAGACGAAGCGAACAACAGAGAGGAAAGTTGCCTAAGTGAATTTCAAACACTTAGAAATTTTTTGAAGAAAGTTGCCTAAGTGAATTTCAAACACTTAAAGAATTTTTTGAAGAAAGCAAATGCGAAGGAAAAGGCAAGCACCCGGGTGCGCAACACACGGGTACCTTCATCGGCCACACCGCCCAAATTAGCCGACAACGGTACTAAGCAGAGAAAACTACATGGCCCAACACTTAGAGAAATCTCCAAAGTATTGAATAACGAAGGGACAGCCTCAAGACGAAGCGAGCACTCAAACACTTGCAGGTTCCCGCCTCGGCCCCAACAACGGGCGGTAGTTATCTATGTTCTGGTTTGACACTTAGACATTTCAAAATTGGAATAACGAAGGCAACAAGCAAAAACATTTAAAGCCGAAGGGGACAACAGCACTATCCATTCAGTCAAGGCTAAGTTACATAGGAGGACGCTTCGGCCATTACATTCAGATGGGCAAAGGACAGGTCCCCTTACCGGCTACGACTACAGAAATCAGAATTGACTTCCTGTTCAAACACGAAACATTGGCCGAAGGACGAGATCACCAAGTGTGGCATTTAGTTCAACACTTAGAAAATTTTCCAAAGTCGCGGGCAAAAGGAAAAGGGGGCGTGATGCCAAGACGACGCGGACACCCACTCATTTGAAACCTTGGTACTTAGAAAAATTACCCAAGTCCCAATTTCAAACACTTAGAAAAAATTTGAAAAGCTTGAGAACAAAAGCAAAAGGAGAACAAGACGAGGAGAAGACATAATAAGGCCGGAAACAATGCACATTTCATTCATAAGAAAAGTCATTACATCAGGAGGGCTCAACGGCCATTACAAAAAGAGAAGGGCGTTACAAACACCAGCCTAGCTAAATTACATAATAAGTCAGCCGATCAACTCTCGGGGACGGTTTCATCGGCCACCTGCTCCGCTTCGGCCTGCCTCGATTCAACTCCGTTACCCTCCTCCGTCCTCGCACCTCCGCTGGCCTCAGCTGCTGAGGATACGGCGATATCGGCTAGGGTGTCATCATTGGACCAGTCAGGATCAACGATGGAAGAACTGAGCACCGGATCCTGCCTCTCAGACGGGGGGAGCTTCACTTCGGCCTCCGGATCCCTCATCAGCCGTGGAAGCTTCAGGTTCTTCTTGGCCCACCTCTGCGTGAGCTTCAGCTTTTTGAATGCCCGATGCAGCCTCCGGTATATCAGCCGTTGCATCCTCTGCTGACCCATGTCATAGTAGACAGCCATTTCGCGAGCAAAGTACTCCTGGCCAGCGGGACAGTTCTGGCCCCAGTCTTCAAGCCGGTTCGCCACGACTTCATAGCACCAGGGTCGGCGGTCATCGGCCTTCCATCCTTCGGCAAGGAACCTCTCGATGGCGCCATCAACGGCCATCTCAGTGGCCCTTTCAGAATCCGCCTGAGCCCTCGCGGCGTCCTCGGCCCAAAGCAGGGCCTCATCGCGACTTCTCAGGGCTTCATCTCTGGCCCTCAAAGCATCGTCCCTATCGGCTGCCACCTTCCGGTAGGCCACGTCGGCCTCATCAACCCCCTTCTGTAGGGCCTTCACCTCCTCCCGGAGCCGATCCAGGCAGGCCATGGCCTCCTCGGCCGAAGCGGCTTTCCTCTCGGCCTCCCTCAAGCGGGCAATCTCTTGCTCTTGCCGCTTGAGGCTCTCCATCAACATAAGAGCACCCTGCAACAAAAGGACAAAACGAAGAGTTAGGACGACGCAAAACCCATGACACAAGAAGACGTAAAGTACGAAGAACTTACTTGGACGATGAGGTCCATACCGCCGTCGTAGATCTTGACGGGACCCAACTTCTTCAAGTAAGCCCGATCCTCGACCGGAACAGCTCGAGCCTGTAGGTCCCATCGGCCAGCTCCTTGCCAGCCCTCTACTTGCGGGGCTCTTGGCCGACAGGCGGTGGCTGGGATAGAGCCGTTGAAGAGGGGACCGAAATCGCGTCCACAACGGCAATGGCATTTGAGCCCCCGGCATCATCATCCGGCACGGTCATACCACCAACACCAGTATTGGCCAGAGGGGAAGCCCTCCTCGGCTTCTTGGACTGCATACCGGCCTCAGTGAGCTTTTTCTGGCCGTCATCCGCAAGCTGTTTCTTCTTTGGCTGCGTAGGCGGCTTCTTCGCCGCATCGGAGCTTGGTTGGGCGCCTCCCGCAGCGGCCATCTTCGCGGCCTCTTTTGCTGCCATCTCCTCCTTCGCCTTAGCTTTGGCTAGGGCCATGACGGATCTGCGATCCATAGTGAAGTCTGCACAACAAGAAAAACAAACAGTTAGCAAAAACAAAAGAAAAAATGGATGAAGGCGCCAGGGAGGGTATTACCATCGGCGTCAGCAGGAATGCCCATATCCGGGCCATCGGCCTCCTCAA